>OU862912.1:22072495-22742495 GCA_917880885.1 Limnephilus marmoratus | reverse complement strand
TCATTTTATACCAACGTTCATAACATTTATTTTTTCTTCCGCCGAAATAAAAGAAGAAGTGAATAGAAAAGATGAAACGGATTTAAAAAGCAGTAAATTCATAAACTCAACGTGTAAAAGCTATGTTTTAGATCAACATAGAAGACTTTCTGGGTAAGGAATATAAATAAAATAATAAGTCTGCTAATTTACCAATAAATTATTTTATTTATTTTGGAAACAGTTCTAGCTGTTACTAATTTCTGGATGCTGACGAGAGCTATACGTGGGCTGTACGATATTACCAGATATATCCAGCGCTACTGAAAATACCTTTACTTGATGTATTTCGGACCTTCGCAAAATTTGATTACAACTCCAAATACCGCACACAATTACGGTGGGCTTCCATCGAAACACGACGCAAGATAGGAGGCGATGTATCTGGAAGTATTGTTCTATTATACTACATAGTATATTCGAACATAGAATCTCTATTCGCTCAAGTGATAATCAAAAACCTTATAATTTCCACCATCTACCCTTAAAATTTTTATTTTTCTTCAAGTTTTGTTAATCAATAAGATGTCTCCTGTGGTTTTAGGTTTATTTACCCATTTAGGTTTCTTAAATGGCAAATTTTTTGCTGTTGTTTTGTATTCTTAATTATCAACATTTTTTGACATTTTCTTAGGACAATCATAAATACAATATGGTATTACTACCAACGTTGATGTTCTCCCTCCCTCTTCTACTTTACCTTTAAATACTCTGTAATTCTGTAATTTATTATGTAACCCTGAAGACTTTATTATGTAAATGAAGAAGGTTCAGATTGAACCGAATTGGTTTTAATAAAGTGGTGTTCAAACAAAGTTATTTTATTGTAATTATTACAATTTGGTATGTTCAATACATTAAAACAAACATCACAACATCGAAGCCTGTCCATATGATTCAACTTTTTTTAATGTGTTACCACACAAGTAATGACCTGCGCCTGTCTCACTAGGCCAGTTTAAAACACAATATTACTATTAAAACGATTAATATTGATTATGATAAATTTCATGAAACATAATAATTACATGAAAGATTAACGAGAATCGATACCACAAATTCTCAATATAATTTTGTTTTCTTTTGCAGGTTATAAGAATTAACCACCATTGGAGGTTATCCACCACTTACCCGCCCTGGTATAAGTAACAGATGGTTACTCCTTCAAGGCTCTCGCAAGGACTCTAATTTTTTTGAATGAACGAATCTACATTTAATTTTGAACGAATTCAGACCTCCAGTGTCCCTGCATACGTTGTTAGTAAGCAGTATTCAAGTGAAATACAAGATACAATAAGTGTTGGTATGACTATAGACAAGACAATAAACCTATGTTGGTGACAGTCCACTAGGCAGCAAGTGCTGGGTGATTGCACCCAGCGTATCCTGCAAGCACCTGTAGGGAGGAAGACACGGTGCGTAAATAATAAATAAAATAGCGATATTATATATTATCATTATCTTGTCTGGTGGTTATTATATTTGTATTATTATTGTATTGGTAGTTAATTATATTAATCACCAGACAAAAACCCATAAAATCCTGACATAACAATAGGTGGTACATAAAATGTTTGTTTTAAAGTGTTAAAAAAACTTACCTATAAAGCTGAAATCTGTTCTTCAGCAGCAATGGCTCTGAGACGGCGAGCTCTAGGATAATTATTTTTTTGTAAAAAAAATTCCATAAGTATATAAATACTTAAGCTTATGAATTTTTTTCTGCCGCCAAATTCATTTTTATAATGAACTACGAAGCTTGGAAAGATCCGTATCATTTACATGTTTAAAATTTACGTCAGTATTATTAACGACTCCAGATACTAATATCTACAGCCTGTATGTCGGACGAATATCTACAGCTCATATGTTGAACTAATATCTACGAACTTCAGAGTGTTGACTAATATCTACAGAGCGTAGGTTGGACTTATCAGCTAAATGTGTCCAATAGTCCGATATTGGGGGATTTTTACATACATACTTACATAAATTAAGATTTTTAAACTGCATACGCAATATTACGTCATTCCAATATGCTATACATAATTGCAAATCCAACCTCTGCCAGTGCTGTAGATATTCGTCAACACTTTGGTTCTCATAGATATTAGTTTGATTTTTTCAGTTTTTGGAATTCCTGTAGATATTAGTAGACGCCTCCTTATTAACCAATAAATAAGTCATCACCGAGTAGTAAATTCGTTCAACTTCTTGTTTATTTATACAACAGAATAGCATTTCGCCGTCGCGATGACTTGTGCATAATTTATAAAACAATGAGAAAATGTTTCTGCTCCCCGAAGTTACGGCAAGAAAATACGAGACAGCCAATTAATTGAAAATAATAACGCTTCAAGTTACTAATGAATGCGAGATGATGTTGTTATAATTTCCGCTGAAAGCAAGCCTTACGGGAAAATATTGGGATTTGGAATAAAATTAAATTCAATACTTCAATTGAATAAAACGTGTCGGTTGTTGGTCTAAATATGTAAGCAAGTTGTTACATAAACTATTTACACAATAATGTACTGATTAATTTAATATATTACAATTATCGTAAGATATTTTGAATGGGGTTTTGCTTACATTCCTTAATATCCTGAGTAGCATAATATGTGTGTAATTTTAGTATTATTTTGGTTTTCGTTTTCTTGGAACAGAATTATTCTAACCATTTCGAAACAAACCTAATAATATTTGAATGTGTAGGTACTATAATGTAGTGTGATCTTTTTGAATAATTTAGAATTTTGTTATATAGCTCTACTTTTATAGATGGTTAGAAAAAATACAGCCATGCTTATTTTATCATTTTGTTTCGGCACTTCGAATCTTTCAGTTGAAGAAGAGAGCGGAAAATGAATGAAATTGGGGAATTTATTTTGACGTTAAAGCAAACTTGCCCGTCACTCCTGGATACACTGACCTCCAGATTCCTACCCCTCATACCTTTTTCCTTCCCAGAATCCTTTCCTTCCTTAAAAATACCCTCCACACAGCATCCCCTAAGAAGACACAGGCCGTGAGGGAAATTATCTTCCTCGAGGCCCCCTGTGTGGAACTAATGTAAAAAAAAGTTAATAAAAAGTATTCCCCAAATTTCCGATATCTTTTTTAAAAAGTTACTCTGCAATGATTTATATATTTAGATTATTACTGTATTATTAAACAAATACAAGATACACACAAATTCAAATCGTCACTAAACACTTTCCTTGTTAATAAATGTCACTACACGTTGAGTGAATACCTCACGTAAATGAAACGCCTATTTTTATTGGTATATATATTTGTATTTTTTTCATTGGTATATTGTTATTTTATCTGTATAAACATTGTAATTATAATAAAACAAATAATATTATATAAACATTGTAATTAAATAAATGTGGTTAGCTGGAAGAAATGGGGTCTACCCATAAGCTAAACCTTTTGTAATTTTTATTTTACAATAAATATTTTTTGATTTGATTTGATTAATCATAAATATTAAATTGAAGTGCTAAACAAAATTTCTGAAGAAACGTTTCAGAAATGTAAAATATTGAGCAGATAGTCTAAACCTACCTACTAGTCTTTGAGTACCTGGAGGACCTGCTGGTGGACGTGCGCTGCTCATCATATGCAGACTTCAAAAGAGCCGCACAAGACAGGGAAGAGTGGAAGAAACGAATAGATGACATTGCTGCAAACCAATCTCAGGATTGAAACCAGAGAGAGAGAGAGAGTCTAAATATAAATTAAAATGCATAGCAGAAACAAATTTACGATCGACTCGAAACAATTTTATTAGTTGAAATCTACCTTGAATAAATTTGTAAGTACGGTGTCATTCTATCTAAGAACTTATTTAAGTAAGACTTTAAAGTAAAACTGGGTTGTAAACTTTAAGGGCAGTTTAAAACACCTGTTCTTGTTCCCCAGCGAGAACAAGAATGTTGAATCGAGTCACAAAGCGACACAAAGAACAATGATTAAATTCTACCTTGTAGTTTACGTGCATTATTCGTATGCAAATGATCGTGCCATACTGAATCTGGAAATGCAGGCATTTACATAGATTCTTTCACGTTACTGAACTCCTGTGCTACGAAAAACCGTCGGAATGAATATTTTTTACCAATATCATTACTAAAGGAACGTTTCCATTTGACCTTAATACTCGTTTTCTTTTTTACTTCTTTTTTAAAATTTATACGGTTCCACGATAAAACGGAACAGTGAAAACATATCTAACCTAACCTATTTTATTTTATCGTGGTCGGTTTTGCCCCTAAAAACCTTTACCTGTCTTTAAACATTTATAAATGGAAAGATTATTAATAGAAACATTATTTATTATAGCACAACTTACCTTATAAAATCTTTAAGAAGAAATGTTTGAAAATTTTAACTGCTGGAAATATTATAGACTCTTTAATTAAATACAAGTAACACACATCTTGTTCTTCAGTAATCGATTTTTTTATAAGTATTTTTATAAGCCCAGAAAAAATAAAGTATCGGGCCTATAAAAACCGCTTTATAGTGCAAAATATCCTACTTACAATTACAAACCAGTTTTCGAAAATTGTTTTATGGTCGAATGTGGCAAATTAAGTTCCTAAGAAAATTATCGTAAAACGTTTTAAATTTTGTTTCAAAACGTGCTTTTTGACGATATTTTTTTGCATATCAAAGCAGGCGGCTGCTAAAATTTTAATCTTATAGCCATCTACTTAAGGACTGCGTGATTTCGCCCGATTCTGAATGTTCCGCACCGAGGTGCAACTTTAATTTAAAATGGTATACCAAAATTCATTTTACTTTTGCGAAATACGCTCCAGACGAAAAACGTTACGTGTTGTTATTCTAAGAAAAAATATAATAAATTGAATGCTCGACTAAGGTGTTGTCCTTTATGATACGATAATTATACCAGTAAAGGTATTTCATGCTTTTAATGCCAACGTTAGGGTACTTTTGATTTTATCAATAAAAAAGTAATGCACTTTGTATTTTTACGGTGAAAGTCATTACGGCACTACGCCGCAAATGAAGTTCCGCGATTTAATTGCCGGTATACACGTAATACAGTGTTTGTGGAAATGCCGTTGTTCTTTTCAAGGGGGAAAAACTTTGATGTATTTGCTTTGTCACAACCAAGGGCCGAAGGATATATGTCACGGACAAATTTCGCTGATATATATCACCGAATAAACATCGCTGATACACATCATGGATATGTATGACGAAACGTATCATGAATATAAATCACAAAATGTATCACGACATACGATATATATTTATATATCTATTACTCATACACATTATCAAGACATTTATATTTTTAATAGGTATCGGGATGTTTTCGGGGATGTTCCCGGGTTTTCCTCAGTGTGATTTACCGGGATTCCCCGGGCACGAGCAAGTCGCGATTATATGTATTCGGAACTCATTTTTAAAATACATTGCATTTGATACATAATATCGATATTCGATATACTATTAGGGTACGTGTTGACGTACCCGAAAGATTTTGACCAGCGATTCCCGAGCACGTTTGGAATAAAAATAAAAATAAATTTCGTTTGCCTGTTGGATTTTTTTAAACCAAAAAAATGTTTCATTTGTCGCCAGTGGGTACAACCTAGTGATGCACTCCGTCTCGAAGAAAAATATTTTGTTTCGTAAAACCATAAAATTATCATCGGACAGCAAAATGACATCCACGTTTTTTATTGAAAATATCCCAAGGAATCGCTTGTTGCAATCTTTCAAGGTACGCGCTGATACACTCTATACATCCGATATTTTGATGTTCATATAAATTTCTTTGAATTTCCAACCCTATTTTATACACAAATTGAATTTTCCTAGAAAAGGATGGTCAAACGTATTCTTTTTCTACAATTTTCCTACCACGATCTGTTACTTCTGGCAGATAAAAAAGAATAAATAGATCCACCATTTCCTAAGTCCAACACCACCAACATCAAACATTCACAAAATTATAATATTCCTTGAAGAATTTCTGAACTCAAATTAACAGGAAATTCGGCGTTTTACTATGAATATCAATTTCGCACCGAGTCAGAACTTTTGCTACAACGAAACAATAATATCTACAATAAACCAAAAATTCCTAGACTTGCAAAAAATTTAAAGAAGATTGTTGTCGCCAAATTAAGCACAACAGTTCGACTTGAAGATGATACGACAAGAAAGAATTTCTACATTTTAAAATGTACAGATTAATGATATAGATGTATGGAATAAATGTATATTCATTAGAATTTATTAAAGATGAGCATATTTCGTGCACACCACATTACTAACGGTTTATTTCTTCAGTGTAATGATGTCTCATAACAGAGATTGTTTTGAAGCAGATGATATAGAGTAAAATGGAAGAATGGATTGGATCGGCCTCTTTTTATTTTCATATTTTATTATCCTACTGAAAATTTGCCTTAAGGCGAAGATATTAGTGAAATCAGTATTTTTGGTAAGTCTTTACTTCGAATCGGTTAACGTTATAAATATCTTCCAAGCATAGTGTACGATTTGAATAAATTGAAGCTTTTTCTATATTTTCGCTTGAGAAGAATTAAAATAAATTTTTTTTTTTTTTTTTTTATTTTTTTTTTTTTTTTTTTTTTTTTTTTTTTTTTTTTTTTTTTTGTGTATTACAGACTTTTTTTTTTTGTTTTTTTTTTTGTGTATTACAGACTGTGTCCATTTACAATACACATGTAACATTAACTACATATATATGATACAAATAACAAGTTATAGATTTTTAGCATTAACATGCCTCTTGAATTCTTCAAGGCTACTATTAAAAATATCGATAGTCTTGGAGGCGTTGTTTAACAGCGCCATACCTCGTGTCATGCTATGCCGAGCCAGTACGTCCGTTCTGCCACGTGGGATACAAAGCAGATCATGGTGACGTCCCTGGCTGTAGTTATTCGGTACGAACAACTTATAGCATTCCAGAAGGTATGGGCTATCTATTAAATTATTAATAATTTTGTACGCCGTTACTGCAAGGGCCCCACTCCTCCTCGAGTGGAGACTTTGGTAGCGCGTTTCGGCGAGCAAATCTTCGTGATGCATGAATCGCGGATACTCTCCGTGCATTCTCAAATACATGTATCTCAAAAACTTTTTTTGAATCTGTTCTAGTTTTTCAATATATTTTTGTTGGTATGGGGCCCATACAGCAGAGGCGTATTCGATTTTAGACCTTATAATGCAGTTGTACAAAGTCATCATTGCCTCGGGATTGGAAAATTGTTTGCAGAGTCTTATGACAAATCCGAGAAGCTTGTAGCATGATGTCGTCAACTGCAATATATGGTCCGAAAACGTAAGTTTTGGATCAGAGACTACCCCAAGGTCCTTGATGGATTTTACTTTTGACAATATATCATTTTTGATGCAATAATCGAATTTTATAGGGTTTCTCGAACGTGTATACGACATAGCGACACATTTTTTTGTATTAAAAAATAATTTATTTTCATCAGCCCATGATGAAATTGAATCTAAATCAGTTTGCAATTTGACACAATCTTGACCATCACAAATTTTCTTAAGTAATTTTAGATCGTCAGCAAAAAGCAGGCAAGTGGAATGTTTGATGCATTCTTGAATGTCATCAATTAAGATTATAAATAGTAGAGGACCTAGGTTTGACCCCTGTGGCACTCCAGAGAATGCAGAGAATTCTCTAGACCTGTATCCGTCGATGCAAACATATTGTTTCCTATTCCTTAAATACGTGACAAAAAAATTTAGGAGGGGTTTGTCGAAGCCAATTCTATGTATTTTTCGTAGCAGTACGTCATGATCAACTCGGTCGAACGCCTTGGCGAAATCAGTGTAGATCACATCAGTTTGATGTTGAGCATCTAATCCTCTTGCTACTCTCTGTGAGAGTTCTAGAAGATTAGAGACGGTGGACTTATTTGATAGAAATCCGTGTTGGTTTCCCTGAAGAAACGGTTTAATTTGTTTGTTTAGCTTTTCGCAAATTATTGTTTCAAATATTTTTGGGAGTATTGACAGAACTGCTACTGGTCTATAGTTCTGGACTTCCGTTTTTGTTCCAGATTTATGTATCGGGCTAACCTTGGTTAGTTTCCAGGATTTAGGAAAAGTGGAAGTTGAAATACTGAGGTTGAAGATAAAGCATATCGGGTTAAACAAATGTTCTTCCAACATGATAATGATATGAGGTGGGATTCCATCTGGCCCCGTGGCCTTGTTGGGCTTTTGTTCCCGAATACACGCTTTGACTTCCTCAGGCTTAATTTGTTCCAGAGATATTGAACCTGTGTTTCTAGGCACCTCTGCCCGGAGACTTTCAACATCTAGGTTAGGGCTCATATGGTTGTATACCGACTGGAAATAGTCCGCGAATCTCTCTGAAACTTGTTGGGGACATTGGATTATTTTATCGACATTCATAAGTCCAATAGGAGTGCCCCTACCTGATTTTTGTGATCTAATATATTGCCAGAAGTTTTTGGGGTCTTCTTTGATCCCATTTTCAATATCGGATAAATATTTGTTCTTTTTTACAGTCATCTCTTTTTTGAGATCGGATCTCTTTGCAGAAAATAATAAATAGTCTGATTTATTATTAGTAGCTTTGTACTTCCTGCGAAGAGATTCCTTACATTTGATTTTTTCTATAATATTTTTATCGAACCAAACTGGGTAGTTAACATTTGCTTTCGATAATTTTTTTAAAGGTACACATAATTCAAATATACTAAATAATACAGAGTAAAAATATTCCACAGCTTCGTTGACAGATTTCATGTTGTATAAATATCTCCAGTTGAAGTGTGAGAATATTTTTAGACACAGATTAATATTAACGTGTTTAAAATTAAATTTGTTAAAGTTCGAATATAAGTGTCGTCCCATTTGATGACGGTTTGCACGCATTTCACGCCTGCTGTATTGTGTCCTCGCCAGGGTGGCCGAGATAGCCAGTGTAGGATGGTGGTGATCTTCTTTAACCAATGCTTCATCGCTGTACGTCACCTCACATATATTTAAATTACTTAGCACTAAATCAAGCATGTTATTGTACTTGTTTACAACTGTACTATGTTGCGTTAGTCCATTAGAGTTTATAAAACATATGTGATCAAGTATGACATCTTCAGGTTTGTTATGCAAATTGAAATCCCCCATAATGATAACATTTTTGTTGGATAATAGGTTGGCCTTATTATTGAGATGTTCATAAAACTTCGTGCGGATATCTCTGTCGTCTGTACAGTAGAAATATGCCACACATACCAGCGCAGTGAAATTAGTTTTTGTAATTTTGATCCAGATGTTTTCGCCCTCTGTTTCGAGTTCGGTTAATCTTTGTGATATAATCGGTTTTCGTACTGCAATGCAAACCCCGCCGCCTCGCGAGGCGTTCCTACTGCCGCTATGGCGGCCAGCGAGTGCACTTGTATTAGTAATATTACTATCGCATCTATCACGGCGATGTACTTCATACCTATTATCAAACAGTTCGTTGTCATAGACAGAGGTGCTCAACCATGTCTCTGTCAACCCAATTATTTCGTTGTTTTGAGATAGCAAATTTGTTGTAAATTCGTTTATTTTGGAGTTTACACCCCTAACATTCTGGTAAAGGAGTTTTAGACGCGCCATTAAGCTGAGGGGTCTCTGTCTGATTTGATTTCAAAAATGGGAATTTGAATGGAAAATTTAAGCATAAACTACGAAATATTTTTTTAATGAGAAAATCATGAACGCCTATAAGAAACAACTAGTCTCCTTCAACAGAAGCAAACTTCCCAACAGGCCCTCCATTGATATGCTTGGTGTAACAATACACTACCAAGTACGATTAGACAAACTGAATCAATGACCAAATTCAAACAAGATATAAAGAAATGGATTATAAGTATTGGACGTCACACTACTGCTAACATCTGTAAAATAGATTACAAATCGACTGAATTACCATCTCACGTATGTCCTTACCCTTAAATAGTAAAATCCTATATGTATAATATAACTCCCTATATAGATTCGACAGGATTTACTACTTTATTCATCTCTTCCTTCATCTATATAATCCTCTCTTTATGGTATTAACACTCAATTTAAATCATCTTTCTGTTTGAATTGTATAAATCATTATGTATCTTACCTTAAATATTCTTATGTTATAATTAAATATTCTTATGTATGATACTCATTTATGTACCTCCACGCCTGTCTCATCACAGGTATAACCTATTGAGACAGGCATCGAATAATGTAATGTAAACATACCTTTTATAGATAAATAAATAAAAAAATAAAAAACTCTAAGTGACCAGCTCAGGTACGGGGGGTCCATCGAAGCCAGAGTTAAGTTCGCCTCTCAGAATCTGGGCGTAGTGTACGGAGCCCACGGATACTTTAATAGTACAAAACTGGCTATTAACTGTATTTTAATGGAAGATGCTCAGAGGAACTAGCATCATTGATCTTCTCGGCACCGGTGCTTAGTCGGGAAACACGCCAAACACGCGTCCAACGGGTACAAGGTTGACGACACGTTCTTGAGTTCAACAGCTCGGCTGTGGAACTCTTTAGGACCCAAGTTCACTCCTTCCTGTCCTCTAAAAGACCCTCCACACAGCATCCACAAAGAAGACATATAGTTTTATAAGTTTTTATTACTCCTGTGTGGAGTAAAAAAAAATACAGCTTTAAGTGATACGTTTTCTTTATTATAAAATTATTCACAAAATAAATACAAACCACTTTTAAAATCATCCATTTGAATCCTCCATCATCGTCACTTAAATCATCCATTTCTAGACTTCGTTTGCCGAGCAATTTTCATACCAATTTATCGGTGATTTATTTATTTATTTATTATGAATTAACGCAGATTAACGGCTATTACATAGGAATTCAACAATTTGAAATGGATACAGAATATACACGTTAAGAAAAAAAAAACATTCGTATGAAAAAAAAAAAAAAAAGTAAACATTTAAGTGACAGCATAAAGTACAAATAGTAAGCTATTATAAATACAAATATAAGAAAAAGAAAATCTCATATACATGTATACAAGATGTTTTGAAGTAAAGAAATTGCCCCGTAAAGTACGTATTAAAAATTCCATAAGTAAACATTGAGAAGAATATAAATATTCAAAGTATATTGATTATAATCCAACTGAGAAGCGTTGACAAACAGCTTTATTCACATAATGTTTGTATGTTGATAATCTTTCAATATTTATCACATCATCAACAACATATTTATTACCAAGTATATGCAGGCGATTTATTATGGAATATAATTCAGCATTAGAACCTGTATTTTTACAATGGTAAGGTAATTTGTGACGAACTGATCTACTCGGTACATGAAAACTTATCAACGAAAGAAGTTCAGAGGAGTCCAGTAAGTTATTGACGATTTTAAATAAATAAAATAAGTCGGAACAAATTCTTCTTTCTTTTAATGTATTAAGTCCCAGTAGATGTAACAGGGAGAAGTAATTAATGTTTTCAATGGATATTCCCAATTTAAAATTAATGTGACCTAAGAATTATGTTGGACACGCTCAAGGGAATTTTCAAGTGTACTGTAATACGGATTTCAAATGGTAGAGTTAAATTCTAGTTGGCATCTAACAAGAGAAGTGTAAAGTAGTTTGATATTTTTAAAATCCTTCGAAATTCGTAAGATAAATCCCAACATTGATGATACAGAGGCACTTAGAATAGACAAAATTTTTTGTTCGTATATTCCCTGTATTGTGATAAAAAATTAAAGCCTTCGAAAATATTAAATTTTGATAATACTTTTTTAATCAACCAATAAAACATTTATCAACAAATTCGACTAGTTGAGGAGGTCCTGAGACCTCTCATCGCCTTGCATAGCAGTTGAAGGGATGGATTCATACATCCGTCACTCCTGGACACTGACCCCCAGATACCTACCCACCCCTCATATCCTTTTCCTTCCCAGCACTTCCTCTTCTTCGTTTCCTTAAAAAAAATCCACACAGCATACCTAAGATGACATAGGCCCTGAGGGAAATTATTTTCCTCAGGACCTCTTGTGTGGATCTATTGAAAAAAAATTACTCATTTTCCAATTTTTTTAAAATTATATTTGTTTTAACAATTACATTTTGTCAAAGCCGTAATAACTGGGTTGCTTTATTACATAGTACGCTAAGCCTTGTGAAAAGTGATGTACGTCACGGTATAGGGTGATTAATGGTCGTTTGGACATATCCGGCCATTCACGTGTTTAGCCACGTCCACCCACCGCTGGTAGCTGGTAGCGGATAGGCCACGCTTGCTTTGTTACTTTGCGAGCTTCCGAATGTATTTCTGCAATTATTACCGACGAATCGTTGGTACGAACGGATGGCTCCCCATCTTTTAGAAAGGATGTCTGCGAACAAATGTAACAAAATTATTTTCCAATCACGTCCTGGGGAAATGGAAAAGTGTGATTTAGACATTCAAGATATAATGGTAGCCAGTGGCGTGTAGTTTTTCATGTTCATGTAAGAATTGTAAATTAACTATTTACAATAGCCATTATACTATCATCTTTCGCTGATTTTTGTGGCCAACTGAATAAATAAATGATCAGATTTGGTACCTATTTGCATATAATATGATTTTTTATTGGCTGAGCTTGGGGAAAACCTGTTTCAAGTCGACAGCTTTGCATTTCGTCTATCTGTAAATTGACAGCCGTTTTTGTAAATACAATTTTACTCCATCAGTTCCGTCTCACTCACACTCGCCTAAAATCGTAGATCTCCATCCCATTTGAATTTCGAAAGCACAGTTTTGTATAGAATTATAGGCCCAAATTGGGTTTATAACATTTCTTTATTCTGTTTTCAGCCTTTATAGTTCGCACCAAAGATATTGAAATACAGGGTGGACCTTAACTGTGTTCGCGGTTTGTTTCGTTAATTTTTCAACAATGCGTGGGGCGAACGCGGTTCGAAATGTATCGTTAGACGCGTTATTTCATGGAAATTTTAGTCGCCATGGAGCCGTTCACGGAAGAGCAGCGCGCATTATGTGTCCGTGCAATTACATAAGCAATTATTGCGTGGCGATTTCGAGACGAATGTACCTTGCTCATTTCGGTTTACGAGACATTAATCAAGCACCAAGCTCAAAATCTATTCGGAAATGGATCAAAATGTTTGAGACAACTGGCTCAACAGTAAAAACAATTAATGAAGGCCGCCCGAAGTCAGCGAGGATACCAGAAGTTATTCAGCGTGTTAGTGAATCAGTGAGGGAAAATCCACAACAAACTACTCGCAAGAGAAGCCAAGCCTTATCCACCCAAAAGACCACTTTACAAAGAATTTTACGCCACGATTTACATCTAAAAGCTTATTAAATTCAGCTGATGCAAGAATTGAAGCCGAACGATACCGATCTTTGACTTAATTTTGCCAATGTGATGCTGGAACGTTGTGACAATTTTTCAACATAATGTTCAGCGATGAGGCCAGTTTCCATATCAATGGTCATGTTAATAAACAAAATTGCCGGTATTGGTTTGAGAATAGAAGAAGAAGAAGAAGACCCCCCGACCGAAGCATCAACGACCCTTGAATAGCCCGAAGGTCGTTGTGTGGGCTGCAATATCAGCTAGGGGCATGGGCGCCCACAGAAAATTTTCTAGGGGGGGGGCAAAATATTTTTGTTGCCCCAGGCTGGCCGACGTTCTGTCTCTCCACACTTTATTTATGCTAACCCAAAGTGATTTAAAATAAAAATAACATTATTTGACTATTTTCAATCAATCCAGTGGGGGGGGCAAGTGCCCTCCCTTGCCCCCCCCCCTGCGGGCGCCCATGGCTAGGGGTATCATTGGCCAACATTTTTTTTGAAAACGAAAGGAGAGTTGCTATGACAGTGAAATTGTTACGGGCGTAACACGGCCCGGTTTGTAACATTTTGTAACATTATGTTTTTGTGGTATGCAGGTGAGTTTTTAATGAGGAAGGTGATGCAATCCATTTACAATCGTCCATCCAACTTTGTAGCTTCCCAGCTACGCGCCAAATCTTGTCACTTTGGTGACAAGATATGTTGGGGGGACGAAAACCATCCGTAGAGCAAATATGAGATCTCTTTTCAAGGAACATGGGCACAATACTTTAAATTGCAATGACATAGGGTATAACGGGAAACTTTAAATAAAAGAGTTGCGTTTTGAAAATAACAGCATAACATCTATATTTGAATTTTGGACAAAATTATGGTGATTAATTTACGTGTTAAGACTCACCCCAGGTTCAGACCGTTATAAAGCTACTAATCCTAACTAAATCTCACTGACG
Source organism: Limnephilus marmoratus (assembly GCA_917880885.1). Classification (NCBI taxonomy): domain Eukaryota; kingdom Metazoa; phylum Arthropoda; class Insecta; order Trichoptera; family Limnephilidae; genus Limnephilus; species Limnephilus marmoratus. The sequence continues at coordinate 22,728,082 of OU862912.1, read as the reverse complement.
TGCATAAGGATGGCCGACGGCGAAGTTCTTCGGAGACATCTGGACGGAGCCATCCCAAGGCCTCCGGTCCACGGGTGCTGCAGGATCTCGTCAATGCCCGCCAGGGCGTAGCCGGCCCAAGTCAAGGAGGGCCCGTCACGGTTGTTGGTCCAGGTAGTCCGTAGGATTGGTTTATTTATGGCCCTTACCCAAGGGAAGTTCGGTACCAGTCAACGTGGCAATGTGAGTGGGACGCAAATAACAGGCTAGTCCCAACTAAAATCCTTATATTCGTAATTTAACAGGCTTTGGTCGCGGAGCGAGCGAGGATTCGCGTGTCGCTAACGGATTAGTCAATTTAAGGCCGACAGGCTATAATATCACATGCGCGTATATTATGAATCGCGACTTTAATTAACACGGAAGCCACCACGGCATTCACTCAAGATTGATCCTTGATCTTTAAAATTCCAGATTGGTAAAAATATTCCGACAAACTGTCGTCCCGCGATCGTTTCACAATTATTATTTTAAAAACTTAAAAACATGGCGCTGTCACGTCCCGGTAAGGTCTCCTGCCCTCTGGAGGCCCTACCGGAAAGTGAAACCAATCCAAAAACGGAAATCATTCCTCCCAACCTGTTGCACCCAAAGTGTGGTTGTTAAAAGAAACCATAGACAAAAATAAAAAAAATATGCGCCGTACTTATTTTCATAACAAAATCTAAGAATTATTGACAGATGCTTCAGGAGTTCTTGGTCCCAGGTCTTCAAGATTTTCAAGGCCACAATTCTCCAGGAGCTGGTTTCAGCAGGACGGCGCCACCTGTCACACTGCTAAACTGTCCATGGACCGTTTAAAGGAGATGTTTCCCGGAAAACTCATTTCACGAGGAGGAGACATTGAGTGGCCCCCACGGAGCCCAGATCTCAGCCCGTGTGATTATTTTTGTGGGGATACTTAAAATCAAGAATCTATGAAGACAATCCGACAACAATGAATCAGTTAAAACAAAACATTGTACGGGAAATTAACGCCATCCCACGGGCAACTTTTCAACGTGTTTTTTGAGAATTTTCGAATCCGCCTTCGATAATGTCAAAAGGCTGATGGAGTTCACTTGGACAATATAATTTTTAAAACTTAATGTAATTAAAATTTCCATTTATTGTAGTTTTTGAAAATATTAATAAAACATGTCTAAGTTCTACCATTATTTATTTATTGTTAATTGAAACTAGGTATACAGTTAAGGGCAAAAGTAGATGCAACTGTATAAGTAGATGTGCTATCTGCTGTTTTTACTATGTGGGTCTGCGCTTCCGGGTGTCGCCGATATTTTTTTTTTTTTTTTTACATTAACTCCACACAGGAGGCCTTAAGGAAAATAATTTCCCTCAGGGCCTATGTCATCTGGGATGCTGTGAGGAGGGTCTTTTTGAGGAGAGGAAGGAATGAACATTGGTCTTGAAGAGACCTATGTTGTAGGAAGGAGGAAACACAGAGGCCGGAAAATCATTCCACAGCCGAGCTGTTGAACATAAGAACAAGTCGAAGCAACGACCCGTTCTCATGTAACAAATGTCAACCGTGTACAAATGTTGGGCACGCGTTTGGCGTGTTTCCCGACTATGCACCGGTGCCTAAGGGATCAATGATGCTAGTTCCTCGGAGCATCTTCCATTGTAATACCGATAGAACAAGGATAGCATTCCCACCCGACGCCTGTGCTCTAAAGATTGCAATCCGTCTGTTAAGATGGGAGGATCTATCAAACGGACCGCCCGTTTCTGCACAGAGTCGAGGGTATTTTTCAGGTATTTTGGAGCTCCAGACCAGAGGTGGCTGCCAAATTCAACCGTGGGGCGCACTTGTGATTTGTACAGGGTTAGCAGTTGTGCACTATTAAAGTATCTGCGGGCCCTATACAGTACGCCCAGTTTCTGGGACTCTAACTTTACTCTGGCTTCGATGGAGCCCCCATACCTGAGCTGGTCACTTAGGGTTACACCAAGCATATCAATGGAGGGCCTGTTCGGAAGATTGCTTCCGTTGAAAGAGACTAGATTTTCATTTCGATCCCTTTTAGACTAAAATCAGACAAGATTGGGTCTTTGAAACATTAAATTCAACGAGATTATTTTTACCCCAAGAGAAAACACTCTCGAGGTAACCGTCCATTCTTTGCTTCAAAGCCCTACGAGCTGTTGGAGTTTGTGAGCCCTTTGGGGGCTTGTCAAACAAAAAGCTATCATGAACTGTACTGTCATCCGCATAACAGTGAATTGGTGCACATGACAAAAGGTTTACCAATTAACAAATAATCTAAAAGAACAAATAATTAACGAATAAACCAAACGAACGTTAAACTAAATGAAAGAATTCTTTCCTTATTCAAAATATATTGTTAAACAATATTAATGCACATTTTCAAAAAATCAACGAAATGAACAAATTCTTTTTGTATGAAAACATAGCATATCTCTTCTGTATTTGAATATCTTTGGTTCGCACGCTACCGGTGTAAGCTGGGTAGTGTCTGACCGAAACAGGTCTTTCCACCGAAACCGAAACTTTTTTAGACATGTTCAAAAATCGATTGTTTACCGTTATTTGGCTTATTTTTTACACTTATTCAGACAGTTAACACGTGTTAAATTAAATAAATACAATTAGAAACTATGAATGTGAAAAAATGTTTTTTTTTTAAAATTACTTCTACAAAACAAACTAAATTTATAAAAAATAACAAAACATGTTAACTATTTCTTGGAACAAAAATTTATCAATAATCAACACTTACAGTATAAAGGAAGGACCTTATCAATTCAGTATTTTAATTTTTATTGCGTTTACAATCACAATTTTTTTTATACGTGTTAATTGAAAAAAAAAACAACAATTGAGGTATGTAAAAAATATATATATTTTATTGATATTACTTCTATAAAACCAATCAAAATTAACAAACATGTTAACTACTTCTTGGAACAAACATTTAACAATATTCAACACTTAAAGGAAGGACCTCAATAATTGAGTATTTTGCTGATGGTGGCGGGTGACATACGAGCCACGAACTCACCCGAAGTCAGTCTAACTAGAAGTTCAAAAAAAAAGTTATGGTTTTTTTTTTATTTTGTTTGTTTTATAGAAGTAAAATAATTTTTTTTTTCGCGTGCTTCAATTATTTTTTTTTTTGGTTAATTTAATTTAACACGTGATAACTATCTGAATAAGTGTAAAAAATAAGCCAAATAACAGTAAACAATCGATTTTTAACATGTTTCGGTTTCGGCAGATTTTCTGTTGAAACTGAAAGTGATGCCGAAACTAGATTTTTTTTGCCGAAACTTGCCGAAACCGAAACCGAAACCGAAACCGAATCATCGGTCGGTCACTAAAGCCGGGGCTAGCACTTGATTACTTTAAATAAACATCCCTCTCAATATTGTCCAAAAAATCAATATCGTCCAGGAAGCTAGGAAGAAAAGTTTTTAATAATCAATCTATGAAGTTTCGCGATTTCAACGTGAAACAAGCTTTATTCGTAATTATCATAATACCATTACAAATATACACAATTTTTTAAATTTTCTTTATTAACCGTAATAAGATACGATTACAAGATATAGGTTATGAAGATTTTTATACAACTTTAACTCAATGTTAATACATAGATTTATTTAATGTCTACTTTAATCGAAAAGCTATAAAGTAACTGCAAAAAACTGAATCTTAATACATACCTGAAAAAGAGGTCCATATTTGATATGAATATATTCAGGCATCTTATAAAACCTGGTGATTTTAAAATTTTGAACGAAACAAGTTCAAAACGAAGATTTTCATAAAATACACGTACTGTTTTCACTTTTAATATCAAATTTTTCAGAAAAGGTAATATTCTATTTACGTTTCTCAAATGCGCGTTTAACAAACGTGATCTCAATACTAAAAACACCTCTAGGATATCATTTGGAATAAAAATCTGTTGATGTATTATTATATAAGCTCCACTCGTATATACAAAAAAGCTCGATCAAATGCCCAGGTTTAAAATGCATTTTGCCGAAAAAAATTCTTTTGCTTGGCTCTTAATACTTGGTGCTTAGTACTTAATGCATAATGCCTTATACTTAATACTCAATACATAAAAACATTTAATACTCAATGAAATATTAGGTAGCCCATTTCCCATCTCAATTTGGTATATTTCCAGCGAGCGATTATATCAAAATGTAGTCGATGAATGCCTTGGGAATCCATCGGTTAGTGTGGTCTGCAAAACCTTCTCCCCACGAGTGTATTTTATGTATTAAAACCACATACGATTCAGATACAGAACTACCGAACTACTCATGAATAAATACCCACGGATCAAGGGGGATATTATTTGTCCAAACTGGATAGTACGTAGAACGACAATGTACTGGCTCCCGTATTGCAATTACTGTGCTCGGCTTAAAGGCTTTACAGCATCACTACGCTATTATATCTGAAGTAGAAAATGTACGAATAAAACACTTATCATTCGAGTTTAAATTTAAACTCCATTTAATTTTCAAAAAATTTATTTAAATTAAATAATAATAATGTTATTATCAAGTTCTTCAAGCATTTTAGTATTGATTTTTGTTACAGCTGTTTCGGCTTACAAGGCCATTTTAAAATTGTCTGTTTTTAGTTTGTGAATGATTGCAAAAGGCCTCGTGAGTCGAAACAGCTGTAACAAAAATCAATACTAAAATACTTGTAGAACTTGATAATAACTCATTTACGCGACACACGTTATCTAAACCCAAAGAAATTGCTTTTTGATTTTCAATTTTTAATTGCAGGTTTTTTGCTAATAGGCCCTGCAGGCGGCTTTTTGATAGACTTTGCCCAATAATTTACTAAAGTTCCCTGCCCAGATAATAGAGTTTGGCCCCTTTGGTACTACGGCAATTATTAGGACGTATGCAAAAATTATCTTGTCACATACTCGTAGGTACCTATTCATATTTTTCTATGCAAATAAAAACCATTTGTGAATACCTACATAATAAATGTATATCGTATAAATTCGTTCATTTGAAATTCACTGCACGAATGAAAACTAATTTCTACTAAGTAACAAACTCTCATTTACTAAGAAATGTACTGCCAATCAGAACTTGAAGAAAGAACGACTCCGGAATTGAGTATTTTGACATAATATTGGAGTCTCTCTCCCCAAAACCCAGCAACCCAGCAGGGCTTCCTGTGTGGAGTTAATGTAAAAAAAAACAGCAATAATTTTTAACCAAATCGGTTTGAAAGCACTGAAATTTTCAGATGTCTATTTATTTTACTAATATTATAAGAGCGAAAGTTTTGTATGGATGTATGTGTGTTCATTACTCTTTCACGCAAAAAACAACTAAATGGATTTTAATGAAACTTTACAATAATATAGCTCATACATCAGAATAACATATAGGGCAATATAGGCTATAATTTATAAAGCTAGCTAGAAAGGGGACGCGGGAGAGGAACGGGGACCTACGGAAAAGGTGATTCAGGGAGGACAATATATTCCTTTCATTATGGTATTGCAACTTGCAACGCATGCCGGGAACCAGCTAGTAAATAATGAATTCATTTTAGATATATTTTGTTAGGCACAGCTCAAATTTTCGAATTTTTTTAAAGCCAAAATGAACCGATTCCAAAAATGGCCGTTTCCTTGGAAAAATAATAGAGGGCGGTCCAGCAGGTATTTGATTTCGGAAAACGTGTTTGGCTAAACATTTTCAGCCTTACTAAAAAAAACCACAGCGCGACCGATTAACTGTGTTATTGCAATAACATAAATAAACCCCGTATACACTAAAACACGTTTTATTACCAATAACGTTTCTTACGTGGTCACGCTGATAAAACGCATTGAAGATCTGACAACGTTGTATATGGTTTTAATTTACTAGAAAACAATTTTGTTTTAATTTTTCTCCGCAAGGGGCATTATTGGCGCGCCTATGCATTAGTTCTTTGGCCCGCGACAGCCCGCGATGACAAAACAGCTCGGTGTGTTTTATGGCGGGATATCGAAAATTTTGTGATTTTACTTAATAATTTCTATTGTAGTGACGAATTTACTCTTCTGTTCACATAATTGATATATTTACCATGTTATTTGTGTAGTATACATCAGTTTAATCAAGTTATTGTACAAACGCCGTACTTTCAAAGTTGAACTGTCAGAATATTGTTTTATAGGTTACTTAAGATAATTTTTTTTTATTTTAAGATCTTTATTTTAAGAGAATTTCTTAAAAGTGATAATTTTTTATAATATTAAAATCTAATACATGTGTTTGTAAACGTATCAAAAAAATTAACGTTTTTAGAGATGCAAGAAATCTGTTTTAAATTTGGTATTATTTCTAAGTTATTTTTTTGGCAATAAAAAAAACTTTGAAATTTTTTATTATTTTTTTATTGTATACACGATGAAAAAGTGAGGTGATAGTTTCCTTCCAAATTTATTACATAAAGGGACTGTGTTTTTTAAATTTTGATTTTATTTAAATTTCTCTACATTTTGGTCAAAAATGTTGTGGGAGGAAATTTTTTTCCATTTTTTTCCGAGTTTGAATCTTAAAATATGGCAGTTTTTGAAAACTAAAGTGTATTTCAAATACACAAATCTAAAAGGTAATTTTATCTAGTTTTCGTAAATGGTATTTGTTTTTACGACACCTTCAAAAATAAGAAATATATAGAACATTCAAAATACTTTGGATTTCGTTCCGACATCATTAATAAAACAGAGATAAACTACCCCCTCAGGCCGTGTAAACCACGTGTATTTTTTTAATGAACATTAGTAATGTTTTCACATCCGCGGCCGTTTGTCAATTGAATAAAATTTTGACTGGGTTTTTGTAGTGTTGGTAATATGTGTATCTGTCGGGTAGGTTCGGGAATACCGAACCTAGCCGAAGCGACCGGACATCGGCACAATATAATAGCGAGCACAGAGCTCGTGCGTGGTTCTTTCTCGTTAGGCGGCTTACAGCCAACACTGTAACATTATATTCTAATAAACAGTTTCCGTGTATCAAAGATACTACGTGTTTCAATAAGTAACCTTGAAAACATCCAAGAGCGATACTGGAGATTAAGGGCCCAGTATTACCTGCAGTACAGGACATTACAAGTGGCGCAGCCGGTAGGATTACACGCCAGACTGTTTTTCAGATTGCGGCAAGTCGATTCGGGTCAGGGATCGTGACTTGCAAAAATCTCCCGAAGGTGACAATAAATCACTTGGGGCATCGCTGAAGTGCCATCCATCAGGAGATTTTCAGGGCATAATAGGAGACAGTGGAGAAGGAGGAAAGAAGAGGAAAATCACGGGACCCTGGGTAACTAAGTCCAGCCCGGTAATACAGTGGAGAAGAGGAAAATTACTTACGGGACCCTGGGTAACTAAGGCCAGCCCGGTATTGATAATCCTGGAAGCGGCTGGGCGCCTGGACTGCAAAGGCGCCGGTTCCTGGTGTCAGGTTGTTTTGTTTCTTTTTTCTGGAAGGTGTTATTGTTGCCGGGTGTGTTTTTTTTTGGTGTGGGCGATCATGGAATCGGGCGGAATTTCCAGGTTCTCTCACGTTAATGGGGATTGGAGTTTGTTTCGCCTGAGGTTAGAACAGTTCCTTCTAATTCGTGATGACATAAAAACAATTAAGTTAGATGCTTCACAGAAACGCGCATATTTGCTAAATCTTCTAGAAGCGGAGACATTAACTCTTTTGATCAACTTATGTTTTCCTTCTAAAGTTACAGACGTGGCATTCGATCAGTTAATAGAATTAATTGAGAAACATTGTTCCAGACCGCGATCGGTGTTCAAGGAACGAGAAAATTTTTATCAGGCCAAGCAATCGCTTGGTGAATCAGTCAGGGATTTTGCAGTGCGTTTACGAGGATTATCTTCGTTTTGCGAGTTCGGAACGCGTTCACCGGAATGTTTAGCTGATGTTTTTGCAATCGGCATTTTGCCGGGCCGAGCCAAGGAAAAAATTTTTCTCGAGGGGACTAAATTAACGTTTAACAAAATGGAAGAATTAGCAATAACGTTTTCAGTTTTAGATAATCTGGTTCCGGAAATTAAATCAGAAGTTTCCGTAGGGACGTCGGGCGGCGTGAATTCAATTAATCGCTCGTATTCGCCGGGGAGAGATTCACATCCGGATTAAACTCAAGGTTTCCGAAGGTCATCTTCGCGGTCGAAAAGTCCCGAGCCGAGAGGATTCTCGAATATAAAAAAATGTACCATTTGCGGTGAATCACATTTAGAAAAATATTGTAAATTTAAGAATGCAAAATGTTTTAATTGTCACAAAATAGGGCATTTGAAGAAATTCTGTAAGAATCACAATGTTTTTCCGATTTTTGAACAATCCCGGGATAAGGTTATTAATAGGATTTCTTACATTAATCCGTTTAGGGCTAATGTAATAATTAATAAATTAAAATGTGCCGCTATGATTGATTCAGGCGCCAGTATGTCGGTCATGCCGGATTTTATTTTCAACCGATATTTTAGGGATGTAACATTGTCACCTGATAAGCGTACTTTATCTGGATACGATGGTAAACCACTTAATCTTGTAGGTAGTGCTTGTTTTACCGTGGAATACAATAATATTAAAAACAAGTTATTATTTACTGTTGTGATTAATGGCTCGGTACCGGTAATTAAAAAGAACGGGAATGTTAGGATTTACGTGGACTACAAGAGATCTTTAAATCTCATGACGGACTTGGAAAGGTACCCGCTTCCCTCCATAAATGAAGTTGTTCACAAAGTAAGTTCGGGTAAAGTGTTCGCTAAACTAGATTTAAGACAGGCTTACTCACAATTAGAATTAGCTGACTTTTGCAAAAAGTATACTACAATAAATACGCATTTAGGGTTATTTCAATATAACAGACTAGTCTTTGGTTTTAAGTCAGCGCCAGCGATCTTCGCTAGGACTATAGCAAGCTGTCTTCAGGGGTTGAAGGGGGTGGCATTCTATTTAGACGATATCATCATTTCGGGGGTCAACGAACTGGATTTAGTGTATAACATACAGGCAGTGTGCGCGCGTTTACGAGAGTGCGGGTTGAGGGTCAACACGGATAAATGCGAATTTTTTGTAGAATCGGTTGAATTTTTGGGGTATGTAATTTCGGGGAGCGGAATCCAACCTCAGCCAAACAAACTTGAAGCTATAAAAAACGCTCCGTATCCTACGGACGTTCATAAATTGAAAAGTTTATTGGGTTTTCTAAATTTTTATCGGAATTTCATTCCTAGGAAGTCATCGATACTGGAACCCCTACATAAACTTTTGAAAAAAGGGGTAGAGTGGAATTTCTCAGAAGACTGTAAAGTAGCAGTCGATACCATTAAAGAATTAATGGGCAACAACACGATTCTTACAAATTATTTTCCGGACTTACCGGTAAAACTGTATACGGACGCTAGTACATGCGGACTCGGGGCTGCGTTAATGCACGTGTTTAAGGACGGCACAATGCGTCCAATTGAGTTCGCTTCTCGTAGTTTAACAACCGCCGAAAAGAAATATAGTATTTTGGGTCTCGAAGCTCTGGCAATTGTGTTCGGGTTAAATAATTTTTTTCAGTACCTTTTTGGAAGGGAGTTCACGTTATGCGTTGACAATATGCCGTTACTAAGAATTCTAGGGGAACACAAAAATATTCCGGTTCTCGCAGCAAACCGTTTGCAGAGATATGGCATCATTCTGGTAGGGTTTTCGTACAAAACGGAATTTGTGAAATCTTGTAATAACCAAGCAGATTTTCTTTCTCGCTTACCGTTGAAGGACACAGTTGAGGGTTTTAAGGATGATTGCGGGACTGACTTTGTTTGTTTTATTGAGAATTGTGACCATGTTAATTTTCAAGCAGTTGTGTTAGCCACCGCAGCAGATAGCGAATTACAGCTAGTGTTTAGGTATTTGCGGCAGGGCTGGCCCAAACGAGTAAATCGTGACAGCAGTATATGGAAATATTGGTTGAAAAGGAATGAACTTTCTATCGTAGAAGATTGTTTGTTTTGGCAACATAGAATAGTTATACCTGTTTCTCTCCAAAGGCAAGTTTTAGATTTATTACACAGGTCACATCTAGGTATTGTAAAAATGAGGGGAATTTCTAAAACATATTTTTGGTGGACTTCTCTGAACAAAGATTTGGAGGAAGTCGTTCAATCTTGTTCAGATTGTTCGTTGTCAAAACAGTCACCACCCAAAAGTCAATTGACGGTTTGGCCAAATCCTGGTAAAGCTTGGAGTAGGGTACATCTAGATTATTGTGGACCCCTAGCGGGGAAGATGTTTCTCGTGGTTTGTGACTCATTCTCGAAGTGGTTAGACTGTATCGAGGTGCAGAAGGCAGATTCAACTCACACGATTATGGAATTGAGGAAAAAATTTTCTAATTTTGGCAACCCTGAGTTAATTGTATCTGACAATGGCTCAGTTTTTACAAGTGAGGAATTTAGAGTTTTCTTAAAGGAGAACAATATTAAGCTTATGACTTCTCCGGTGAAACACCCCCAGTCAAACGGGCTGGCAGAAAATGCAGTAAAAATTTCGAAAATGTTCCTCAAGAAACTGTTAATAAACGGTAAATTCCCACTAGATTACAATGTCAAGCTGTTGAATTTTTTAGTGGACTATAGAAATTCTTTCCATTGTTCGACAGGTATTGAACCAGCGGTTCTGTTAGTAGGAAGAAGGCTGCGTTCTACGTTCGACAGTTTGTTGCCAGTGAAAAATGGAGAAGACTTTTCGGAAAAAGTCAAGGAAGCTAACGTTAACATTTCTAAAGCTCAATCTGATCAAGTTAGGTTGTACAGAGGGGTAAAAACCAGGGTTTTTAAAGTTGGACAAAAATGTTTGACAAAAGATTATCGTCATGATAATAAAGTCGTTTGGGCTAAGGGTGTAGTTTCTAGAAAGCTAGGTAAAAAAGTTTATATTATTAAAATAGGAAACACTGATGTGACATGGAAGAGACATGTGGACCAGATCAGGGAAATGTCAGTGAGCTGGAAGGAAGATGGCAAAATTGCGCAGCATCCCGCGTCTGAAATTTTGAGGAACGAGCCTCATGAGTTAGAGACTGCGACCTTGTTGCGTGGATTGACTGGTTGTTCTCCTGATTCCAGGTTGGTGGGGGAGGAAGTGGTGTCGGAGCAGGCACGGCAACAGAGACCATGGTCGGGAAGACTGCGTTCAAGTCACAAGGCACCCACAACTTCCAGAGGAGACGGGACAACTTGACCCAGTCACCGCGGTTAAATTATGTGTATCTTAAAAAAATATTGTGTATGTAGTATTACAATTTATGTTAATTGTTATTTAAGTTATTTTGTTATTTAAGTAAGTAGCTTCAGAGTTGAAGGAGGGAGAGATGTAGTGTTGGTAATATATGTATCTGTCGGGTAGGTTCGGGAATACCGAACCTAGCCGAAGCGACCGGACATCGGCACAATATAATAGCGAGCACAGAGCTCGTGCGTGGTTCTTTCTCGTTAGGCGGCTTACAGCCAACACTGTAACATTATATTCTAATAAACAGTTTCCGTGTATCAAAGATACTATGTGTTTCAATAAGTAACCTTGAAAACATCCAAGAGCGATACTGGAGATTAAGGGCCCAGTATTACCTGCAGTACAGGACATTACAGTTTTTTAGTAAGGCTGTTTGTAATTTGAAGTTTGGAAACTTTTCATATTGGGAAATATTTTCTTCTGGAAAATAATTTTTAAATATATATATTTATATTTTACATACATATTATGACAAGTTTTGAAATTGTCCAAGTTTTAGATTAGCTAATAAAAATTCATTCAATTATCTTTTTGATTTTGTTATTTGAAGTTTGGAAACATTTTATGTTAGGAAACTTTTAATCCTGGAATATTTTATTTTTCTGATAAAAATTAGTCGGGATATATTTTTTTAGACATTTATAAGTTTGATATTATGTGAAGCTAGAAATTTTCCATTTTTGAATTTTTTTTATTTTTCTATAAAAATTCTTTGGGGAAATAAGAAAATTGTAATTTTTTTGTCCTGGTTAGAAAATGAGACGAGAATTTTTTATAAAATCAATATATTTTTGATTTTGTTATGTGGAGTGACGGATGTAGGAATCCATCCCTCCAACAGCAGTGCATTGGGTCGAGAATTTAGATCTCCCTCACTCCAAGAACCCGGGCACCCCTGCTAAATCTAAATGGTGACCAATGGCAAGGGTGTTGGTTTTCTAATAAATGGTTCCCAGGGCGGCGGTACCCATATCCACCTCCCAAATTGTTCTTCATTAATGTTTTTGTAAGCATTTGTTGATGAAGCATCTACCTACTCTTATAAACTTAGGTTAAGTGCTGTTTAGGGAATGCAATCTCGACTCGAAATCGCAAATTCGAGATCTCGCGACATTAGAAATTACAATCTCGCGAGATCTCGGAATTTTCGGGATGTCAATAATTAAAAGAAAATATTATTTGAAAGAAAACAAAACCTTTATTCTTTAATATTAGTTATTGAATAATTAACAGTTTTTTTAAATTAAAATAATCAAAAGAAAAAATATAGCTTAAGGAGATAAGAAAGTAATAACGGGTGATTTTGAAAGTAACTTCTTGAAAAACAAAGCATCTCCTTGAAGTATCTCCATACCGGTAAACGACTGCTAAACTCAACATACACTTGATCTGGACTATTTTTCGACATTTTAAGGTATTAACAACGTAAGAATCCAAAAATTAGGTTTATTTAACTCACATAAACAATAAAAAATACATAATTTAAGAAAAAGTAATGACCATAACTGCACAACTAAAACAAACAAATGGCTGCCCGCACTCACGCAAGTATCTCTTTCTCACTCACTCGACACAGTTTTACATTATCTGTCCCGCTCGTCATCCGTCGCTAATATTCGTAAATAGTCGGGATAGTTTTCTTTCTTCGATCGACACTCCCGCCCGACCGTCAGTCAGTCAGCGCACCATTCGCGCCCCGAGTGGACGTGTGTAGCGTCGCTGACTACTGCCGCCCAATCCCATCGATCTCGAACGGGATCTCGTCATATTATGCTTCGGGATTGATACCGAAAAATGTCACGAGATCTCGCGAGATCGAGATCCCGCGAGATCGGGATTGCATTCCCTAATATGGTATATTATCCAATCGTTGGATAATATACGTTGGATAATATACCGTATTCATGAAAGGAAGTGGTCTTGAAGATATAGGTACTCTGGTTATAGGAGCGCAGAAACACAAACCTCTACAATAATTTCACAACTAAAACTAAGGGAACAAGTTCTCATAACAACTCGTGGTCACGTGAAAATTGTTAATCGTGTTCAAATATTGAACCGGTGATGAAGGCTTCAAAGCTGCCAGTTCTTCTGAGAACGTTTTATTGAAATACGAATAGAATAAACAAAGCATTCCCATAATATTAAATTCTGAATATTAGTAGTTTTGTAAATTTCTGTTTACAGAACTTCTAGTATCTACAATTCTCGCTTCAAAAAAAGTTTGTATCTAATTTGCTCTTATTTAATAAATGAAAACCAAAATTTCCTCGTAGGTATTTGAACAATATAAACAACATGTTTTATATAACATTTTGTTTTAGTTCAAAAAAGGAATTACTATACAATTTGTTCGAAAAACGTCACCATCTCAATGACTTTTTTAAACTTTCGGAAGGTAGTAGATACCTGCCATAATATTGAAAAAAATGCAAATAAGAAAGTACAAATAAACTCGAAAATTTCACATGTAAAACAAATATTTACTGAAACATGAAAACAGCCACGTTCCAGAGTGAAATATACTCTCAATATTACCATGGTGCAAGACAACCTTACATAATTGAAATGTTGCTTAAAAGGACTTTAGCAATGATTGGTGACAAAATCTAAAGAGCCAGGTAAATCCCCCACCTTCCTCTCCCCCATCTCCTTCTCTCTCCAACTACCTTCAGCCTCACAACTTACCCCAATTGCGGCTGCCATAGTCTCATAGGTTCCAAACGTTGGATGCAGTTGGGACTCTTGTGCGGTATTTACATAAAAAATAAATAAATCAACCACCTTGAATCGAAAATGGTACACACAAACAAATTTAAAGACAGACGAAATGACATCGAGTTAAAACGGAACTTGAATACGCTCAGTAAATCGCAAACCATCCAAGAACTCTCCAATGGAAATCTTTCAAAGGGGTTGGCCGTTTTTACACAGTGTTTTTCTAGGTGTCTGGATCTCCGAATCAGATGGACACTAAACTCATCAAGAAGCCGCACTAATAACTTTACTAAGAATTATTTAAGAAAGATTTATTAAGATCTAGGATGGTACAGAAAAATGGCTACACATCCAGGGTGCAATAATAAAAAAAACATTGTCGGACACAACGACGTCAATGACGCAATAATGGTCAATTATGGCAAACACTTTAGAAACAAATTGCATAATCAGTGTACTGTTCAAACGAGGAACAAGTCTTTAGAGGTTAAATATTGTGTGATAAAGATCTTAATGAGGTGCTCTTATTATTAAAATTGAAATTGAAACACTTTTTAACTTTTTTCCACTTATTTATTTCACCAGTACCGGTTTCATCCTATTATGGACATCTTCAGGCTGGCAATTGACATTCTTTTGTTTTATACAAAATTATGTAGGTAGGTACACAATGTTAAGGTAGGTACATATGTTTGGGTTATTACGTTACAACTGCTCTTTAAGGTAAATATGTCATGAATAAGAAATAATAATTTTTACATAAATACGTGCTCTTATTACTCTAAACCCCTAAAATGAAATTACACCTTTAATACAATAACAAAGCCAGGGTAGCACAATGAGTTAAACAAACTTGAGGGAATTGTTCTTTAATCGATGTTTACTGCGCCATTCTTTCCTGCTCCATTCAGTTTATTGAAAATACCAGAACATATCCGTACTAATATTTGCGGGGCGGATCAGATACCAGACCGCGCCGTGCAGTGAAGTTTCTGATCTCGCAAATCGTAAATACTTTTACGAGTCTGCGGAATATAAATGTGTGCATTTGGTTGAAATCCGAGAAGTTTACTTAAAGTTAGAAATACTGGGGCGAGCATGTGCGAGGCTGTACTGGGACTACTTGCGTGATTTTATGTAAGCACGTTCACCAATTTCACCCATATATGTATGTTTTTTTTTTTTTTTTTTTTTTTTTTTTTTTTTTTTTTTTTTTTTTTTTTTTTTTTTTTTTTTTTATTAATTTCAATAACAAGGTTTGTACATGTATGTATGATGTATATAATAAGTATAGATTCATTTTTTTTTTTTCACAGACCTCCTCACTAGGATTTCCTGTTCTGAGGTGGCCTGTAGTTTTTTAAAATATTTGTATTTGGTTATGGATTGTCTTTATATCGTCTTCATGATGTTTGTAATTTTATTATTACTTTGATCTCTCAGCCATATTTTTACTTTTGTTTTATATATATTCATTTCCTTTATATTTTTGATTTGATCTGGTAGAGCATTGTATAATTTTATGGCATGGAATTTATTATTTCTCTGTCCAAAAGATGTGTTCAAACTGGGAGTAACCAGGATGTTATTGCTTACTGACCTGGTTGAGTATTTATGTTGGGCAGTGGAGTATACATATATGTTTTTTTTCAGTTTAAATAAAATATTTTTTGAATAAAGTTTCTGTACATTGAAGACTTGAAAGTTATTAAATACTTCTTCCGTCGGAGTTCTAAGCGGAACTTTCAGTATTGTCTTCAGTACTCCTTTTTGGGCTATATTGAGTCGCTCTGTGTGAGTGCTCAAAGCAGACCCCCATCCAGTTATCCCGTACTCTATTTGTGACTGACATAAAGCGTAGTACACTTTCTTAATGTCGTTTATGTTGAGGATGTTACGGATGGCTCTAAAGAAGTAAATGTACCTGGTGAGTTTTTTTGTGATTACTTCAATGTGTGCGTTCCATCGGAGATTATCATCAATTTCAATACCAAGATATTTGATACTTTTGGAGTGTGCTATGTAGTTCGAACGTACCAAATCCAGTGCTAAGATTCACGGAATGATACCACGCGCCCTACCAATATTTAAGACATCAGTTCATCTTCACTCGTCTGGTTTTTGGTAGAAGATTTTTACCAATTTCGCATAGTACGGAATGCGAATATTACTTTGGAATAGTACAAGAAAAAGGCTACACATCAAGAGTGTCCTTTGTCGATTAACCGCAACCCTCCCCCCCCCCCCTTCACCCCGTCGTCCAATACCTACTGATTTTGTATTACTTTAGTTTTTTAGTCCACTTTTTTCCACTACCCCATTTTCACAGACCTTACAAGATTCTCCAATACGACTTTTTAAAATATTCAAAATTGAAGAAAAAACCGAGTGTTTGAATTGCAATTAAATTCTCATCAACTCCCGAATTCACTAATTTATTTCGTAGTCTAACACACTGTATAAGTATTTCGCGATAATAAATTATATAACGATAATTCCCAAAAATCTTTATTTTCGGAGGCGTAAATGATGTTTTAAAAAGATTGATCGAAACCAGACAGAAGGAAGATTAATGAGTTCGAAAAAAAAAATCCAGCAGCAAATGGAGGATAAGAGATTTCACTTAATAGTGGATTTCTTCATCGATGTATATATAGACAGAGGGCGGCGTTAATTCACACTTCCATTTCTCACTCAAGTATAAAAGCAAAACATTCATGTTAATGGTGCTCCAGATAAGACCCTTAAAACCTACACATTTTAATAGCTCGGAAAGTGGCGAGAAGTAAGGCTTCTGAACACTTACTCGTATTTTCTAAGACATGATTTTACACCTTTTCTGCCAGGTTTTACGAGAACATTTGGTCGATCTTTTAACTTAAAACTTCTTAAAATGTTATGCGATTCGACGGTGTTAATAAGTTACAAATTATAAAAATGCATGTGTCGTCTTTTGGGCATTTTATTTTTAATCGCTTAGAGGGCACATTTTAGCAAACAAATAAATTTGTTACAACTTTGGTAAAATTTCATTTGGTTTTTTATTTAACCAAAGATTTTTTTCTTTATTTAACTGGATCAAATAGTAGTGTTTTTTTAATTATTTTTTCGCTATATATCGATCGTGATGAGTTAAGTATAAAAATCATTTTGGATCGGAAAGCATTTACAAAAAATAAATAATTCATATAATTCTAAATATTTTAAGAAGAATCAAAATTATAAATTTCACACTGCAGTGTAAATAAAGATAAGATTTAATTAATTGAACGAAGATATACAAACTTAAGTAGAGATAAACAACAATAAAGGAAACGAACCAACTAAAAAGATATACCCGCAACTAACTAACTAAGTAAGCAGAGAGGACGGACGGCCAGAAAACTTGGTCTTGGCACACTTCTTGCTACAGTAAGAATTAAAAAAATATATGTATGTCTTTGAGTCTTATAGGTACAGTTTATATATACAGTTGTAAAACTTTATAGATGTAAACGTCAAAAAAAGTACCAAGGCTAGTAGAAGAAGAGGTTATTTTTTTTTAATAAGTTTTTATTCCAGTAAAAAAGAAAATAACATTTTCACTTACTTACCTAGAATATTGAATTATGTACTTTTTACATTATATTACATAGTTTTTACATTACATGGTTTTTACATTTCATAACCTTAGATTACATTAGATTGCAATACTAACATTTACATGATATTATATTACCATACGATATTATTCACTATCACTACTTTGTTTTTTGTGAATAAACATGAACAATTTTTTTTTAATTTGCACACACTTTTTTCGTTTTTGATATCTTCTGGAAGGCAATTATATAAATTGCCCCCCTCGAAACTAATTGATTGCTTACCGTAGTTAGTATGAATGGTGTTTAAACGTATGTTATCGTGTTGTCGTGTAAAATGTTTGTGTACTTGGGACGTTTTAATGAATTCTGTGTTTGTATGTATGAGTTTATTATTTATTTTGTATATAAGGACATATATATTGTACTCGTATAGTTTTCTTAATGTTAGCAGTTTTGTTTCCAAATATAATTTTTTTGTGGATGTTTTGGATTCGTAGTGAAATAGTTTTTTTAATTATCTTATTTTGAATTACCTGTAATTCATTGATGTATGTTTCATACGCATTTCCCCAGATTTCAATCAGGTAATTTAGGTGTAAGTGTACGAGACTATAGTATAAACTTTTTTTTAATCTAATTGGTAATAGATATGATAACCGGCTAAAAACGCTAATTAAGGGTGTGATTTTATCTTTTACATTTTGAATGTGTTGTTTAAAAGTTAAATGCTTATCGATGCACATCCCAAGATATTTTTCCTGTTTCAGGATTTGCAAATCGTTATTTTCAATTTTTAATGGTACATGTGGAGGAATTATTATCGAGGAATTGTTATCATACGAGTATTATAAAGTAGCCAAAAAATATTCCTAAGTGTTAAGAGACACACATTGGTAAAACAATATGTATAAAATCAGATACGTTTTAAGATTTTCACGGCCAAAAGAATTTTCGTTATTTGTTTTTGGGGTGTTGTGTTCGGCAGATCCGGTAGATGATCCACATCGATCTGCCGGATCTGCCCTGATGATGGACACTGTAACGATGTCCGAAATGTTGACTAAAGGAGATAGCGCAACACGGCATAACACTCCAAAAACAAATAACGAAAATGTATAAAAGCAGTTCTTTTAATTAATTAATGAGAACGACGAGAAGATTAAAACAATTATTAATTAGCAAAGTAATAGAAGAAAGGTCTTTGTAGTAGATATAGAAAAGGTTTATCTTAGAAAATATTACATATTACCTATATTAGAAAGGGTTATTCTATTACTTAGTCTACCTCACAGGGAGTTCTTCATAAAAGACCCTTATTATAATTAAACAAATACAAACTTCAATGCTAAAGTTTCAATGTAGTTTGTAGATATGAATTTTCTGTATTTGTAACAAAATTAAAAATTTGTATACAAGTTTTACCGGATCCGTGACACAATAAGTAAAAATATTTTTGTTAAAATTCTTAACTCCGTCGCCCTACTTTTTTACTTCATTTATTCCAATGAATTAGTTTTGAAAAGATACACCTACTTTAAACATTATAATGGAAATACGTGGAAAAATAATTCAATTTTTTTGTGGAAAAATTAGTACATGAAGCTTAAAAATAGATTGAATATTTTCTTTTGTTTGCTAAATACGAAAAGTTATTGCAGATCAAATAAATTTCACGCCCCTCTGTGTAATAAATCCGGGGTTGCATTTCAATAATACATTCGCCAACCAGCTCGCAAGAGTTCTCACGTACAAATGTCACATTCATAACGTTGCCCCAGAAAAAAATACTCGTAATATTATCATATTATTAAATGGGGCAGGTTTGCATGAGTGAAAGAAATGTGTGAAGTAGGAAAAAAGCTGCAAAGATTGAAAAGTTGAAGCGGGGAGGTACTAAAGGAGAAATTCCTAAGCGATGAAAATGTAATGAACTGTACTTTGAATACCATTATGCAAATACAAATTCCAATGAAAAGGTGGGTATCCTACTTCATACCTTCAATGGATGCAGATGTACCTATCTAATATCCTGCTACTGTATTGATTTTGCAATATACGTATATTAACTGGGATGTAGTGAGTCAAGTTGTTACGATAATATTCAGGGTGTTAAAAGACGTACTTGACTTACTTTTACCAGTGATTCCAGTTATTATTTGGAATAAATAATGTAAATGAAATTTTCGTCTCCGGTGCTTTTTTTTACATTTTTCTTTAAACCAAACAAAAAAAATTCTTCGATATGTCTTTGCTTGTCACTGGGCCAAATAACCTCCCAACCCCTCACCCCGACCCTACCTGTCCATTACCTACAATTTTTTTAATGTTTTAAGCTGAAAAATACTTCAAAAGTGTCACAGCAGACCAAAACTTCATCTACATTTTTACAGGACATATAATATCATGAATCACTGGTTAAAGTAAGTCAAGTATATTGTTTACCCTCGCTTAACCATAATTACACAGAAAAAATGCTGAAAATTATAAACCCTCGGATAATATTTGGATTATTAAAACCGACAGTTTTATAAAGCAAAACGCTCACGTGTATCGTGAATATATATAATTAATATATTACAATATATGTATTATTGTTTCTACATTAACAGATACATTGATACACAAAATAGGGATGTTTATAGCTTTGTACCTCACATATTTTTCTACGCACATTTAAGAAATGAAATTGAAACGGCAATCTTTGCAACTTCAGCATGAAGGTCTTTTAAAAATTATCTTTTTAAACTAAATATTTTTTAAAACTAGTACAAAAAGTACATCTTTTGGTTTGTTCTAGAAAAATGTTAAAACGGTATTTCCCTGTTAGCCATAAATGTAGCATTCTGTTCTCATATTTGCGACTTGCGAGTATATTTGGTACAATAGTGCAATGTAGGGCAGAAAGTGTTTGCATCGTGGTGCTTGAAACGCATTCCGATTTACGATAAGAGCTAAGGAAACACTCCCATCGAGGTGGTAAATGTGGATTCACGATCAATAACTTAATAACTTTTCGTTAAGAAGCACAAGAATTGTTTGGAACAATTAAAATAATTATAAAGAACTCCACGATGCCATTTATTTTCCATTCTCGTATGCATATTGCCAATCCGGGTTTTGATTTTGTTGCGATGTTATATATTTTTTTAAAGTTTCATGTACTTGTAACGAATTGTCATTATTTATATAATTTAACGAAATCAGGATTATCTAAATTTCAGTACTTTGTAGATTTTGCTGAATATTAGAATTTGCTCAATTATTAGACGTGATAAACCAAGAGAGGTTTGAGGGAGAAATGATGGATTATTGCGCAGAAAAAAACCTCGAAGGGGATTACGGTTAGGGTTATAATGGGGCTGAGATTGGTTGGGGTTAGAGGTGAATGTGAATCGAATGTACCAAAAAACCTTATTAAATCAATATTATTTATAGGAGAAGAAGATAGTTCGTGATCTCATTATTAACAAAAAAAACGATATAAATTAAATAATAACATCCTAAAACTCTTGAAGAAGGCCGAGAAAAATATCCATCCAAAAATATCAACGACCTATTGACACGCCATTCTTAATATGTCCATAGCTATACACCATACGAGTACATCTCCCAAATCTTGGCCATCAGTTTTGAGCGCTTCTAGCATCATTCTTAAATCTATCAGGTTCCCTCGACTTCTTATGTTTACACCAGCATCATTTATTTAGATATATTTATTTATTCCGTATTACCACATGGATACCATCGTTGAACTCATTTCATTACATAATAGCCAACATAGTTTTCAAGTATTCCCGTGTCCGACTCATTCACCATTATGAATAAAGTTGTTATAATATAATTCGGAAAGCTGAACATTATTTGGTTAAATGGGATGGTTGAACAGAAGAAAAAAAACCATCAAATGACAAAACACAGCCTGCGAAAAATTACTGGTAAGTGTAGCTGAAGATAGTGTTTCGAGTTTTCATGGATTATATCAAAATATTAAATGAACAATACTTTCGTTAAGACGCAAGTCGACTTGAATTGGACTTGTATCAATATACAAATAAATCAGTAACGTGGTGTTAATATTTTGCTTTCTGGAAAAGAAGCGAATAATCGTGGGGGTTCAAAAAATCACATTTGTAATATATAAACAACTTAAACGACTGCAGATATGTAAATCAATAAAAAATATGATATGTATAAATACTAACTGGTCCCGGCATGCGTTGCTATGCCATTTAATAAAGAAATTGTTTCTCCCTGAGTGTCCTTTCCCATTCGTCCCGTTCCCCTTCCGCCTCCCCTTCTTCCTGCTGCGTCCTCTTCCCCTCTCGCGTTCCCACTCCGTCACCTCCACCTTCCCTCTCCCCACTCCACTCCCCCCCCCCTTCCCCCGTCCCGCGAACCCCCCTCCAGAGTTCCCCACCCCCCTCCCAGGTCCCCCTCCCCCCTCCCAGGTTCCCCTCCCCCTCTCTGGTTCCCCTCCCCCATCTCTCCCTCCCGCTTTCCACAGCAATAGCCGCTTCCTCGCGTGCCACCAACAGCAATTTTTTTATACAAATTTCATAATGCCAGAGCTCACCTGAAGTTTTATAAAAACTTTGACCTGACAATAACGAACAGACAACAAAAAAATATCCAATTTGGTGTAGTCGTTCGAAAGTTATGCGCTTAGCAACACATTCAGCGATTCATTTTTATATTTTATTTCATTTTATTTTTATTTTATTTTTATTTATTTGGGAGACCAACAGTTTACATCAATAACAAAGCATATAATAATTGAGTACAATAATTGAACCATTTACAGGTTTCCACATGGGTGTTGTAAACAAGTAGTGTAGTGATTCCAGAGATATTTACTAATGAAAAGTTACATTTCAAGAGACGAGTTATTTAGGTGGGAATTGGGAGGGGGTAGGATGGGGGGGATCGGTTAAGTTGAGGTATAGTATAAAAGTATGCGTGACAAAAAATTAAATGAGAAAAAAAGAAAGTTCATAGAGTGGTGGTTGTAATAGAGGGTATCTATAATATTATAGATATATCTATGAAACGTTGCTTGAAAATGGCTTTAGCCGTGTTTAGTGACCAGATCTGAATAGCCAGGTACTTCCCAACCTTCCTCTTCCCCACCTCCTTCCCCTCCCCACTACCGTCAGCCTCACAACATACCCCAATTGGGGATGCCATAGTCTCACTGGCTCCAGACGGGAGCAGTTGAGATTCTTGTGCGGTATTCACTGTAAAAAAAAAATAATAAATAAAAAATAAAAAATTAAAAATTAAATAAAAAAATAAAAAAAATTAAACAAATAAAACTTTGTAAATATGTAGTTTACAAACCAAAAAATATTCTGTGTAGGTATTCATAATTTAAGACAGTTAATATTATCTTATCTATCCTATATTACAAATTGCTACGAGTAAAAAGTTATGCTAACGGAAACGCGGGAATAGATCTTAAATAAGATAATTCCGAATATGATCGAGTAACCGATCCTTTTGGAAAAAATATGGTACCAGCTTTTATTCGTTATATCAAACAAGTTTAGAGTTTCCAATAAAGTACTCTGGAAAGTCCTTTGAAACTTTTACTGACTTAATGTGAAAGTTGTCTTTTAACGCAAAAGACTTCGTATTAAATTTAAAAAATAAAACATATAACTTTTTTAATTTCTTTCCTTTCAAAGAATTAATGCTTTTCATGTTTGTCATAGGTTCCCGACTTCACAACATCTGATAATAAGTAAAAACAAATTTTTACTTATTATCTGTCGCGATTCTGATTCAGCTATTGCGACGATTATATTTACCACAACTTGTTATGGGTGGGGAGTGGAGGGGGGGGGGGGGCTAAATCCTCACGAAATCAATAATTCGTTTAAAAATATGTTAAATTGCTAGCTGACCCGGCAAACGTTGTTCTGCCATATAAATTATTTCAGGTGTATATTATTGGTTGTTAAATAAGAAATAACGAATGTATTGTAAGTGTGTGGGGATAGGATCTATGACAGAAAGAGAAATAGAGCGCTGTGTGTTAGGTAAATTTGTTCATACAAAAATACTAAAATCGCGATAAAAAAATTAGTAGGAGGGCAAAAATTTGAGGTTATGGGTATTTATGATGCCAAATAGTAAAAAAAAAATTGTAAATAAAATAAAAAATAAAATTGGATAGGGACACCCTAATCACTTAGTGGTGTGTAATATATATTATAAGACCTATTCTCATACCTACCAAATATACATAAAAAAAAATCATAAAAATCAATCGAGCCGTTTCGGAGGAGTGCGACCACAAACACCGTGACACGAGATATATTTATATATCTATTAATAGATTTTTTATACCTTTTTGTTTAGCAAATTGAAAAAACTAATTTTATGCATTTTAAGTACCTGTTTGCTACTTCCTCCCTTCTTGTATTCATGATAAAGTGTCAATTCTTAATAATAATGATACACGTAGTACCTGATTAGAGCGTTTTTTTATTTTTTTAGACCACATTTTGTTTACGTGCCCACGCCCTCACTGTGCCATCTAAACGCCGCCTAATTTATTTATTTACCCTCTGGGTCTTCTACTGCCCCCCTGAAAGTCTCAAACGCTTTATCGCCCACGTTGAGAACCTATGCTTTACATGGTACTGGGAAGTTTAATGAATTTTACGAGGAAACACAAATTTCTGTTGTACTATTCAATCCGAGTATATCCGTCCGTCTCAAAATGGAAATATTAGTTAAGCTCTTATTTGATTAAGTATCAAAAACGTTCTCAGTAATCTATCTTCAGTGTTCAGTGGTATGACTAATTTCAAGATTCATCAGGAGAATAAACTATGAAAGCTCCGTGCGAATCAGACGGATTGTACAGTTTCAAATATATTACGCACGAAATACTTCGGCAGTTTTGCTAAAACTGCTGTGGGAATAACTACTACCAAAATTAATGTTTATTTAATGGCTCCATGAATAACTAATGACAGGCCTTTCACATAGATTGGGTACTTAGTGTTTTCAACGCCAAGTACCTACCAGGTGATAAATTAAAGTTTCCGAGGATGAACACGAAACAATTATAATTTTTTGACATTTTAACAGATAAATTCTAAAATTTATCATTGTAAATTTTAAGTGAAGGTAAATCTTCTCAAAACATCGAAATAATAAAATTAAAAACAGGAAGTTTGGGAATCATATTTATATAAAGTTTTATTGAAAATGTTTTGTTGACTAAATTTATTTTAATAGGGCATTACCAGAGAAAACCAGAAATATGTCATTTTCAAATCAGATTTTAGACGTATTGACTCTTTTCCACAAAATATTATAAATGGATTTCGAAAGATTGTTATTTTATCTAGCATTCGCATGTAATAAATTTTGAGAAAAAAAAATGATTTTTAGTATAATAAGGTTATTCCGTAGGTCGTTGGCAGAATTGTTAAATTTTCAAAAATGATTTTATATTATACCACACCCATTTCAAATAATATAATCATGCAGTAAAATAAATCAATACATTATCTAGCAAACGCATGTTTTAGAATTTTAATTTTAGTTTCAATAAAATCATTAAAAAATATGTACGTACATGTGTTTCTTGACGAAAATTGGTCCATTTGTGTATTTATTTGCGCACTTACAAACTAATATATTTCAGATTTTTTTAACATTCTTATTAAATTTAGACATTATTGAAAAATGATAAATACTTATAATCAAAAAATAATTACAAAAAGTGCATTATTTTAATAGTTTTATCATCACGCCTTTCAGCATTTTTGGATGAAAGTATAAATTAAAGCTAATTTGGATTGAAATAAATTCGATATTGAGTTATTATTTAAAAAAACTGGTACGGAGAATAATTAATATTTCTCATTGTAACCGCCCTGCATGATCGTAAGAACAACTTTCGACGAAATGTGGATTTTCGTCCGCTGGCTGGTTAAACGCTCTTAACTCTCGTCCATTTTAGGAAGATCCGCTGGTTCTTCAGAAGTTAAAAGTGATTAAAATTTAATATTTTCAAGTAAATAATAATTTTTGAAGCAATTAAAAGTAAAACACCTCGAAAGTTCAAAATTATTGCAATTTTAAAGTATCTACTATAACCAGAACTCAAAAATATAATAACGCATAACAAAAATGTTAAAACGCAGTTTTAATATAAAGCAGAACCGAATTTGTCAGGTGTTCATTAAAAGTAAAGTAATCTCAAAAAGTAATTACGTCAAATCAAAATTCTGCATTCTCCCATTGTTCTGCATTATTAATAAATGGGGTAATTAAGACGAAGACATTGCCGACACCATCGCGAAAGGGGGTCTTTAATGATGATAACACTCCCAGCTGAGAAAACCCCATGCGCACCATATAATCATATTTCCCCTTTCAAAGGTGCTGCTAATAAAATCTCAGCACGATGGCACGTAGCAGAACAGCCTGTAATCTTGCCTAATATTACACGTACCTGTGTTTGAACTTATGTCTTTTTTTACACAGGTTCTTTAGTTTTCCATTTAGTACACCTTGTATGAGTGCATATAAAACAAGGGTTAAGGCTTAGCTTAGAGCACAAAGATAATATTTGCTCTAGGAAGCGTGCAAAAGCTTTTTTTTTAACAATGACCCCTACTTCTTTTCCTATGGGATCACACCTCACTGTACCCTACATTACACCGAAATTTTTCACGGCTTCCTCCTTTCATAGCAAAGCGGCTCTGTGAGAAAATATGATCTTTTCTACTAAAAAATTTACCTCACTTTTTTAAAATACACGTTTCCAAAATGGCTTTAAAATGACGCTGGCTTCAATTCGAAGGGTGGTTATAATGAAAAATGGCACACATAGCACGTAGAGCAATTTATTTCGTCTAAGGGGAAATTTTACAGGGATATTTTATTTCCGCCTAGTTAAATGTTGCCGTTATATCCTGATGATATATTTTTACGTAATATGTGACACTTTTATAGCGCTCAGCGTAACGCCCGGTAAAATGTTATTGGATATCGAAAAAGTATGCATTTTTAATGATTTTTTTTAGGTTAGAGTGTTCAATTACATTGATAAAATCATACGTGTTACAAATATATTTATTACACTAACGGCCGATTGTTTCACAGAATTTGAATAATTCTTCATCAAATTTCTATAGTAAATATTCAAGTTCTGTGAAAGCCCTTTTAAAATTCGGTTACCGTCCAAGTACTGTAAAATAGCCTTTGCGTGATAACATAATAACAGAACTTGAACAGAACTTTTTCACGTATTAATGTTTTTTTACTCTTTTTTGATTCTCAAAAAATAAGAAACAAATTATGATATTGAAGTTATTTTTATTTTATTTTCATGTTGACGAATAAATTTTCTATAACGATTTAAATGGGTCATTTTCGATTTGCCGCCAAAACGCCATGTTTGTTTTTATGCATGAATTTGGCAGCGTTAACATTATGCCGGGCAACCAGTGTCTATATCATAAGTCATAAGAAACCGTTTCAAAATGTACGGTTTTATAAATCGGTAGTTATTAATGAAAATATTAAAATTACACATGTTTAGTGTAATGTTCAAAATCAAAAAATTAACTTTAAATCTTCCATTCATTTTTATCGATATTCATAGATTGAGAAAATACCTCATGCAGGCCATATCTCATACACGCAAGTGCGTCTCTGTATGTGGGAAGCGTTGCATGTATTAGGGTGAACGGCGATTTTACGGGGTGGTTTGACATCACAAAAGGTGTTAAACAAGGCTGCGTAATGTCACCATGGTTATTCAATATTTACATGGATAATTGTATGCAAGAATTGAAAGAGATGGGATTGGGCGCGAAATTGAGTAATCTGAAAGTATGTTGCCTGTTGTATGCTGATGATGCGGTAACAGTATGGAAGATCTACATTCTACAGTCTCTCGTGTCTAGGATGAACGAAGAATGTATAAATAATGATGAATGTAAATAAATCTAAAGTCATGGTATTTAAAAAAGAGAGTATGAAAACAATGTGCAACATAGTTGTGAATGATGAATGCTTGGAGCAGGTGGATGAGTTTGTGCGCTTGGGAAGTATGTTTACGAGATATGGAAAATGGAAAGGCTGATAGAGATATCGAAAGAAGGGTAAATGAAGGATACTCCATTAATGACAAACCAACCGTAACAAAAAACTGTCCAAAGAAGCGAAGTTAGCCGTCCATAATGGAGTGCTGGTACCTTCCCTGATGTATGACAGTGAGGCATGTAACTGTCAGAGGAAGGATGAAAACAGACTTAATGCTGTATAAATGAGATACCTGAGGCGTATGTGTAGTAAAACTATGTATGATCGTGTGAAAAAGGTGGAGATCCTTTATTATCAGAAGTACATAAAGCATTATTTTCAAAGTAACTACAATATTTTCGGAAATGCGTTTTCAGTAATTTCAACAAATACCTATTCATATTTTCTTAGTCATCTATTATAAAAAAATATATATATAGATAAAAATTCTTCAAATTGATATGAATCTCGTTGTTGTTTTTTTTTATGTGACACTTCACAAGAGCGACTCTGTCGGTACAGTGGGCCAGTATCGATGGGCCAGGACCCGATGGTAGGGAAGGATTTATTAATGCGGGTTTTGAAGAGGCCCGGATTTATGAATGAGGAAAAAACAATGCTGGTAACTCGTTCCATGTACATGCCAACTTCGAAAAACGAGTCGAAGAAACGACCCGATCGGTTCTCGCAAATTGTCGATTTCCGCGGGATAGACTTTCCTAAAAAGACCCCCAACACAGCATCTCCAAAGATGATATATGCTCTGAGGGGAATTATTTTCCTCCTGTATGGAGCTAATGTAAAAAGAGACTAAAGATAACAATCAACTAATAATAAACAAACAAAGCCCACGGAAATCGTTTTTATTGTTCCGAATATTGGTGCCTACTTGTTTTATTAGAAGTAGTTCCTGTAAATCGGATAAAGAAATTTAAAAAATCGAAATTGCAATTCACACGCGGTAGAAGTGAAATCTTCAGAAAACTAAGGTAGACAAGTGGAAAGGCTACGAAGCACCGCACAAAGAGGAATCCTATAGGTGTATGTGTTTGTCTCTTTTTAGTGTCGCTATTTTTCGGTGCTAAAGAAGTTTTAACTTCAAAAACGCACAAACATTCGTCACACTTCTCATTCAAGCCAATTTCTATGCCGAATAATATACCCAGTTTATATTTCGATATATTAAGATCCTTGTATATTTTCGTGTTATTTGTTCTTCTACACAGGAAAACTCGGTGTCACAGGTTAAGCAGGTTAAGCAACTATTACATTACATAACAAAAACTAAGACTTGTGGAGAAATGATGAAATGAGAAATGTTCACAGTTCAATGGAAAACAAAACTAATCATCTATAGCGGAGTCTCAAAAGGAACAAAGGCTACCACAATCACTTTAATACGCTAACCAAGTCAAATACAAGAATACTTTTATTTATTACTGCTTTCTGAGCGAAGAGAAGCTCTGTTTTGACTCGACCACTTTGCATTTCCTATTTCTGAAAATGTGTATCCTGTCTCTGGCCAATCCTGATAAAACGGGAGCCATATATATTAGGGAACGTACCCATACTACGTGACCAACTTTTTGCAATTTTTAACCCCCCCCCCCCCCCCCGGTGACCAAAAACCTAAGCAACCCGCCGCTCATTTGTATGGAGCGTGACATTTTGAAGACCCCCCCCCCCTAAACGTGTCACGTAGTATGGGTACGTTCCCTTAGGTCCTTACATATGAAATTGGCGTTTTGTATGGGAGGAACATAAAGTCGATTTTTTTAATATAATATATTTATTTAATCAAAGTATGCATATTTGATATATTAATAATATATTTGCTATCTATGCACTTTTGCCATCTCATAGGTAGTTCATCGATCCCTTTACTAAAAAAAACATTCGGACGGGAATCAATAAAATCTTTGAAGGCGGTTTGGACTGCCCCATCGAAGTTGAATTTTTTCCCTTGCTAGAAGTTATCCAAATTTCGAAAAAAATGGTAATCTGTTGGGGCAATTTCCGGAGAGTACGGTGGATGTCTTAGACATTCCAATTGAAGCTCCTCTAATTTGGTAGCCGTCTGTTGTGTAGTGTGTGGTCTAGCGTTCTAATGCGCGTTTGTTGATTTGCTTCACTCAATTCGTGAGGTATCCACCTTTCAAGCTTTTTCACCTTCCCAATTTGCTTCAAGTGGATTAAAACAGTTTTATCACTAACACCGCAGCCTAGAGCTAACTCGGACGTGGTTTGCGATGGATCCGCTTCCACAATAGCCTTCAATTCTTCATTATCAACTTTGGTCTCCGGCCGTCCACGGGGCTTGTTTTGCAGGTCGAAATTTCCAGAACGAAAACGTTGGAACCAAAAACGCACTGTGTTTACTTTTGCGGCACCGTCGCCATACACATCATTAATCCTTCGAGCCGTTTCTGCAGCACTGGTGCCACGGTGGAACTCGTACTCGTAAATAACGCGATATTTCAAGTTTTCCATTTTGTAAACTAAGTGACGCAAAGAAAAAAAACAATTAAGGAAAAAACAAATGAATTATAATTTTCGAAACACAAATACATGAGTAAATAGCTGTATAAATTTGAATTTGCAATTCCTAACCAAAGAGAAGATATTTGAGATCAAAGTTGCCAGTATGGCAAAACGCCAATTTCATATGTAAGGATATGTAAGGATATTTCATATGTATGAAAAAAATTCAAATAGGCAATTCACCCTAAAAAAAGTGCTTTATGCCGAAAAAGTTAGAGTTGGTTATAATTTTGAGGATAATCTATGAGAGGATAGGACAATTCAAATATTGAAGTCATTCAAGTCTATGAACTTCTCTCTTTTTCATAAAACTGAAAAAACGCGAGAATTATTGAGAGACAGCAAATACGGAACACTGAGGGGAGTAAAAACTGACCGTTGCGACTATTGCGATTTATCAAGTCAGAGTAATCAACATTATGCGAAGTCTACTTACTGTTCACAAAACTACTGATCTTTAGAGGAAACCCAAACATTTTTATGGGCGTATTGTAAGGCTTGCCTGTCGAACCGATTGAAATTTTGGATGCTTACTATAAACTATGATCTTCATAGGTATCAGTCAGAGAATCTTGAACAATGGGTAACAGAGAAATTTGAACAAGAAGTATTTTACCAAACTGTTACTGTCACCCTTGCTCTCACTCCCATGATTATTGAGTGAAAGAAACAATTGCACCTCAGGCTGATAATACCTAAATAAAATCATCAAAATCGAGGTTTTGTATTTACCGTTTTTGTTCTCCAAAACTGGATCTTTAAGATATTTTTACTAACTGCATCAGAAGAAAGTAATGTATATCTGTATGTTTACATTTTCACAAAATACTCTATCCAGTTTACTTACTTACTGAACGTCTGTTGATGGAGTTCAAGCCGGGCATTTTTTACAATTTTTGGAGAGTCCTAACTCATATGAGAAGTAACAAGTAAAAAAAAAAAACGTACCGACACCCTAGTACTCGATGTCTATATTATATTAAACAATATTTGCAGTGGTATCCACACTTCTTTGTAGTATATTAGCAAAAAATCTCTAATGGTGTACTGTGTGTCATGTTATTAGCCTAGCTTTTTTGTGGAATTTCTAGATCTATGCAACAATTTTCAGTTGCCTTTCTCATTTTTATCATGTATCATTTCTCATTTGCATCATTGGCATAAAGCCAAAAAATGATCAATTTTTCAATTATCGAAAAGGTTTCTAAAAAGGGTTGTTAAACTCTGAAGGTAATGTGAAGATGGATGAGGAATTCAGGTAAAAAAAATCTTTAAACATACATCCATATTTAACAACTAATAGCGATTCAGAATTTTTATTTTTAAAACGACCGATCTAATCGCTGCGACTCCGGGTCTGCTCTGACGTCATAAATACTGCCGGGGCGCCACTGCGCCATCATCCCTTGGATGCACTTAACACTTTTTACAAGATTTTACGTTTTTCCAAAAATCTAACTAAAGAAACCTATATTTGTTTAAAAAATATATAAGTAGGAAATGACTTTTAAGTTAGTCAACGAAAATTGAAATCATCTTTTAATTTGTAGGAATTATTAATTACTTCTGCCATCGGCGCACTTAATTAACGTGATAGCTACTTTAATTACTTGAGAGAAAAGTCTCTAAATGTATCCGCTTTTGGGTCCGATTCCCGGTGGGGTTGTAAAATACAAAGCGTGCCACAAATTGCTTTCACGTGGTGATTTACTTTTGTTAATTTCTTCCAACGAGGAAGGAAGAATAATCAGCGATAATTGCATTTGAAACGGATACCTTTGCGAAGAAAACAATTAAAATTAGGCACGATGGAAAACCCTTTAGCAAAATGCATACTTATCATGATAAAGTGGAAAATTATTTCCTGGATATATTTGAATAAGGTATCCAACACAATGAAAAATATTATGACTTATTTTCATACAAAACAGATACAAATAGTATCATTTTGCAGGGACATTGACAACTGGACATGAGTGACATGACGCCATAAAAACCGTTCAGGACATTATCGGACCATATGATGTCATCTTTTACAAAACATTTTTTCTGAACAAGAAAAAAATTATCGTTTTGTATGTTTATTCAAAACGATCATTATATCTGAAAACTCCGACGATGCGACGGTCCCTTACGTTATTAAAACCGTTCGGGTTGTCAATGGTCAGAATTGGATTGATAACTATGTGACGTCAACTGATGCTACATTACTTGGCGCTATTGAACCCTTGTTTTTACAAGTTAAAAATGAAAAAATACTAAAGAATAATCATTTACTATTATACGTTGTTTACAAAAAAGGAGGTGGCAATAAAGTTAGTCGAAGAAATGGAAAAATTTGTTGATTTTTCTCATTAAAAAAAATAATTGTGCAGAAGTTGTTCCATGACACCGTGTGGAAAGTACGAAGGCAATTGTTTGCACTTGGTGGGACCGGTTTCATCTCACCAATCCTCTTTCCCCGGGGTCCTTTCCATTGTCAGTATAATTGAGGTGTTCATAAGACGCGGATTAATCCTATGCCTTTGTAGTTGCAAGAAGCGAAATTAATTCGTTCATTACACAATTGTATGCTGAATGTTGTGTGTTGGTTTGCACGTACATCGGATATCGTTCGGGGTTATGTTCTTCATTGTACAAATAAATTCAGCATACTGAAAATCCAAAATCATCGGATTTACCATTATTGAAATCCGATAGCCTAGAGGCCCTAGACCCTAGAGACACATCATTTGTTAATTAGGAGTAGTTTACTCTTCGTAAAAGTCATCTCCCAGTCCCATTAAAAACACGTGATTTTTCACATTGTGGGTGAGTTATAGGTTCCGAAAAGCGTTCCGAAAAATGCAAATTCAACACTTGTAAAACTTAATAAATTACACGTCATAGCGCTCACAGTGAGTTAAAATTGATTAGCGAAAAAATAAGGCCCTCCTTTCAGGGAGATACTTACAATATACATAATTGTGACGAAACCACAAGTACCCTGCTGATATACTACTTTTTAATGCTAGTCTCAGTACACCGCGCAATCCGAAATATACTAAACTTGAACATTTTGGAGCAGCCGTGGAGTTAACACGCTGTCAAGCGATGTCATATGACTTTTTTCCAACATCAATCCATGTCTTCTCCACTAAATCCTTTCTTACGTATTCTGGTAAAGTATAGTTATATAAACATGCATTTTTTCCACTTCCAGAACAAATCTAACATTACTTTCATGTTCCGACGCCATTTCTGTCAAACGTCAAACGAATAAGTATCAGACCCAAATAATGCGACGAGTCGCGTGCGGTCAGCACTGTCGGTATCGTGATACTGATTGGAAACTGACAGCCACCGCGTAGCGCCGTGAACGGACACCAGCAAAATAGTACGGGGGGTACTTACGATCGGCGCGTATGATACGCGCACGAGGATCGAGTATCTTGTAAGTATCTCCGTGAACGGAGGCACTAAACCTCCCCCAATCAAATACGGTGTACCGCAAGGAAATATCTTAGGACCTTTATTATATCTGACATATATCAATGATATCCTGAACCTGCGCACCAACGGAAAAATCATTAGTTTTGCTGATAACACAGTCATTTTATTTATTGGAAGTGATTGGATAACCGCGTACCAAGAAGCTGAACGTGGGCTTACCCTTCTGGAAAATGACTTAAGCAAAGCTCACTTACCTACATTTAATGTTAACAAAACAAAATATTTTATGTTTTCTATTACGGCCATAGGATTGCCAACCAGTGGCATAAAGAGGAGGGACGGTCCGCCCCGGGGGTAGGGTGACACCACACCCGACGGGGGTGACACCCGACCGTGGAAAAAAAATTACGAAGGATATTGTCACAAAAATATTGAACACGGTCTGTTATTTATACTTTCGTAGCTCTTGGCTCCCCGTGGAGTGCCCCGAAACGGTAGAATTTTGTGCCTGACGGTCTTTTTATAGACGAAAATAGCCTTTATCTGAAATTTTCTAGCCACCCCCACCGCACCCTCAGGACGTACCAATTTTCTACACATTTGACTAGGTTTTATTTTTATGAAGTCGAAATTGGGGGGGGGGGGGGTGACACCACGTTATTCGCCCGGGTGCTACCCATGCTAGCTACGCCACCGTTGCCAACTAATGATTAAGCTCTCAAATTACATCAGTGTCAAATGAAAAAAACCCGACTCATTCATACCAATGCCCCACTATAAACATACTCTAGAAACATAAAATACGTTGGCATTGAAATCGACAATAAAAATAATAATAATCAAGTATCGACGAGAACTCCTAAAACTAATAAAAAATGCTCTACTCAAATTTAAAGAAAACTTAGTACCTTACTGACTAACACACCAAAAGGGCAAAAACTTGAAATCTACTAAAAATCCGAAAATTAAATACTTCTTTTGACCAGAAAAACCATAACTTCGTGCTTCAAAATTATTACCTTTCTAAGTGTAATTAAAAACTCCATGGAGGTAAACAAGTTTAAAAATAAGAACTAAATATGGATTAGTATACACCAAGATGAGGAAATCATTAAAATTATAAAGTAACACTAACACTATATTCAACAAACATGAAGATGAGTTATTTAACACAGATAGTCAACATGAAGATGAAGATGGGGAAATCAGGGTGTAATGCCGATAAGACTACCTACAGTCCGCCTCGAAACATGAATCCCATGTGAGGAGGACTATGAACAAACTACTTTATTTTTTAAATAGTCAATAAAAATAAATTTAAAAAATATGAAAGATTTTTTTACTTTTAACAATCATATTAAATGTAGCTAATGCGGACGATACCTGATTTTTTCACTTTTTTATTAGATGTATTTTATTTGCATGTAATCAATCTTCTTATATACAGGGTGTCCGGGGGTAAAGTGCGTTAACTTCGGGAGGTTATACTACATGATGGTAGGAGTAAAAAAGATTAACAACTTTTTCCGAAATTCCAACATTTTTTTTCCTATACAAAAAGACGTTCCTACTAAAAATCCTTAGTGTGAGGTACGATCTTACTTGCTGAGAGCCTGCCGGGCACGATTGTGGCAACGTTGCATCGTTGTGATTGTCCCCTTATCGCTACACGCCGGTCAAATTTTATCTTTTTACCCCAAAACTACCCCTAAAAGTTGGAATTTCGAAAAAAAAAAAAATCTTTTTTACTTATAATATCATGTAGAATCACCTCCCAAAGTTAATGCACTTTACCCCCGGACACCCTGTATAACAATGAATCGCTGAATGTGTTGCTAAGCGCACAACTTTCGAACGACTGGACCAAATTGGATAATTCTTTTTTTTGTGTGTTCGTTATTGTCAGGACAAGGTTTTTATAAAACTTCCGGTGAGCTCTGGCATTATGAAATTTGTATAAAAAATTTGCTATTGGTGGCACGCGAGGAAGCGGCTATTGCTATGGAAGGCGGGAGGGAGGGAGAGATGGGGAGGGGAACCAGGGAGAGGAAAGGGAAACTTGGGAGGGGGGAGGGGGGAGAGAAAAGAAAAAAGGGAAGGCGGAAGGGGAACGGGACGAATGGGAAAGGACACTCAGGGAGAAACAATTTCTTTATTAAATGGAATAGCAACGCATGCCGGGACCAGCTACATAGTTACTAATAATATCGTTAAAAAACTCCTTTATTTTTATGAGACTACCATATCTTGGGTCTGTAAATAATAATAGTAAGCGCAGGTTCAGTCCCAGTTCATTTTCGTATATAAAAGTAAAATAAAATATTTTTCTTTCGATATTAATAATTCTCCTACTGGAAATTGAAAGCAAATCATTTTGGAAAAGTTCAGTAACAGGATTTATGTGAAAAAAATTTAGGATATTTTCAGTAAAATATCAGCGGCAGCCGAAATATTCAGTGAAATACAGCGGCTGCCCATTTTTTCAATTGGGTATTATTAGATTATGCAATCAAAAAGAAATCCCGGCATTGAGTCAGCAAGTATCCCATTTCTAATCGGATCGGGAATATCAGTAATATTACATTTCGAAATTAATTTTACTAGCTCAATTTTGTTACGGTGCTTCGATTTATATTTTGTTATATAACAACTTGAGTACTAGTAGGTTTGTATATAAAATGGTTTGTATTGAACGTTTCAATTACGTCCCATTTTTTATCTTCATTTAAAGAAAGACGAACTCTTCCTTGTTAAGGACAACATAAAAATATTTTATTTCCACCTACTATCATAATTATTATAAGCGAAAAAAATTATTTATATAATGATGGAGAACTTAGCAAGCAGATTATTGAACCCGAGAAACATGGGAAGCCATGTCGCTTTAAATAACTTGGACAATATCACTTTATTTGAAACATTAGCTCCATACATTAAATGTTAATAAAACTAAATATCTAACTTTCTCCAAAAACAAAAGAGGACAACCGAATGAGCATACCCTGATAATGTCAATAATGTCAAAATACTTTTCCACGATGTTCCTGTGGAATTCACACATTGATCTTACCTCAGAAAAACTAATAAAACTCATCTACTTCTTCAAAAAATTACGACACATCTTGTCAATGAGGGATTTAAAGAGAGTATTTTATGATTTATGCCGCTCTCGATTGGAATATGGAGTAATAGGATGGGGCTCAGCAGTATCTAATCACATAAAACAATTTAAGGTAACTCAGAATTGCATCATAAAGACCAGACCATACTAAAGGTCCCCATAAGGACGTCAACAACAGAAATTTTTAAACAGTTTGATGTTCCAAGCATACAGAAAATCTATGCCAAAAACATTCTAATACATCACCACAAAAATGATTCAGAGGCAGACACCTCACATGCTCATAAATCCAGAGCCAAACAAATAGACATACTTAATATACCAAAGTGTATAACTCTTCATTTGGACAAAGAAGTTCTGAATTTTTAGCAGTAAAGTTATATAACAAATTCCCACTTAGTATCAAACAAATTAAAACAAAAAATAGCTACATTAAGGACATTAAATGTTGGCTGAAGGAACTATCGGAAAATGAACTTAC
Source organism: Limnephilus marmoratus (assembly GCA_917880885.1). Taxonomy (NCBI): domain Eukaryota; kingdom Metazoa; phylum Arthropoda; class Insecta; order Trichoptera; family Limnephilidae; genus Limnephilus; species Limnephilus marmoratus. The sequence goes on along the minus strand of OU862912.1, from coordinate 22,690,797 downwards.
TAGTATTCTTAAAACATCGTCATAGAAGTTTCTGGAAAACCTTATCCAAACAATGAAGTTAAACCATAGAAGTCGCTGAAAACTTATCCAAAGCATAGTCCCCCCTCAGCACAGGATCTCCTAGTGAGGAGGACTACGAATATATATTTTTTTATGTATATGCCTAACATGTTTCATATAAAAATGTTAAAAATAATAAATATATAGTTACTAAATAAATAAAATAAAAATACGAAGAAAATAATTTCAATCACGGCCTACGTCATCTTAGGGGATCATGTGTGGATGGTATTTTTAAGGAAAGGAATGAAAGGAAGTTCCGGGAAGGAAAAGGTATGAGGGTGGGTAGGATTCTAAGGGTCAGTATGTCTAGAAGTGACGGATGTACGAATCTGCGATGGAGCGACCCTCCAACTGCGGTGCAAAGTGATGGATCGAGATCGAGAAGTCAAAAGACCTCCCTCAACCAGCCTCTCGATCCGGCACATCCAAGACCCGGACAAACCTCATCCCTTGAACCAGGGCACCTCTGCTATGTCACTAAACGTAGCTTTGGGCGACCTATGACAGAGGTGTTTGGTTATCCAATAAATGGTTCCCGGAGAGACAGTACCCATACCAGCCTTCCGAATTGGAAAAAATCACGAACAATTCCATGTGTAGATACGTACCCACCTAAATTAGCTTTGTTGAGCAATTTTTTTCTTACGTATTAACCTAATGGAATAATGCCGTTGTAGGAAAAAAAATGATTAAGTTTATGGAACAATTCCACGTGAAGGTAATTAAATAATTACACTAAACGTATGAAAGAATTATATGAACAGGTAAATTAACCGTGCACTTAATGCAGTTTTAGTGAATTTAAAGCGAATATTACAAAAGGTTTTCCTACGTGAAAAAACTATATTTAAAGGTGAGATTTGAGGCTTTGAAAGTGTGCATTATGTGGTAACAAATTTCATTCAGATCGAACAAAGGGAATATTTTCCAAAATATACCTTTAACGTAAAGTTAGACTCGCTTGAAGTTCTACGCCTGTAACAACTGTACGCCTTTAGCCACCCTATAATTAAGATTTCTGCTCTCGCTTAATAACAAGCCCACTCCCGCCTAATTACCGAGTTATTCAAACGCTCTACTTTGCACTGAATATCGTGTTTATGGACATTTTCAGCACTTCCACCATTACTCGCAGCTACCTGCCACGGAGTCCTTTAGTGCGCCTAACCAGACTAAGTTGCGGTCAATTAAAAGTGCAATTTTGCACAAAGGTCGAAAGATTCCTAACGGGCATTGGACACGTGAAAGGAAACGGCCAGAGGACGATAAGGCAAAACTCGGACGCGGATTGGAACGTTGAAATATGGCTTCCCTGGTCACTAACATCAGAATGACTAACAAAAAAAGACCACTTGCAAAGGAATAGCGAGTAACTCTTAGGCGTCGCTTTTCTAAACTTCCTATTGCATGTAACAAGCATTCTGTTGAATGGCGGACCCATTTCTCTACTTCAAACAATAATTATTCTGCATATTCGCTTTGCTCCACATAGGATGCTAAATTGTTTGATGTGTTTCTTTTGTCAACTTTTTTCACATGCATGTTCATTGCTGTGCGTAATTTTAAAGTTAACTCGGCACGGGATCATAAGAGTAGAATATGTCATAGGTATTTGATGGTCGTAATCTTAGGGAGGTGTGAACTTGGCTGTTGAAATGACTCACGTTTTTAGACCGATTTCTAAGTTGTCGGTTAATAAAATTTGAAAGAATGAGCAGTTGTGCGCCGATGCATGGATTCATAAACATATTCCAACAAAATACCGAAAAATTAAACAAGGTTTTTTGTTCGATGTGCTAAATTTTGCAAAACCGTTCGTTATAACAGGAAAATCCATCAAATTGTCCGTTTTCGCACGAGTACAATATTTGTATAGGTATATCTATGGGTTCTAATCCAGAAGTGGCAGTAACAGTACCACGGATGTTACGGATATTGGCATCCGCATCAGCATATGCGGAACATCCGCATTAATTCAGACACTGCATCCGCATCCGCATTCGCAGATATCAAAATGTTTGCATCCGCAACAACACTGAACAGTACGGTGCGCAAAAGTGATTTACGCAACAATACTTAAGGAAACTGGCACGTATGTTTTTGCTTGAACCAAGCATGTTTTATCGTTTACAATGTTAGCTTGATGCTTGAGTCAAGCATTTACGTGCTATGCTTTGCTTGACGGCTTAACGGAACGTGTGGCGGGACAACTTGGCGCGAGGTATGACGCGATCGGATTGATCAAGCGTGAGTAGGTAAAGTGGTATCTTAACAGTCTTAACTTGTACCATAACTGGCACAAAAATTCTTCAATTCAAAGCTAGAGTCAGTGGCGTAGCTAGCATGGGTGGCACCCGGGGCGGAAAACGTGGTGTCACCCCCCCCCCCCCCCCCCATTAAAGTTTACTTTGAGAAATTTAAAACGCAAATTTCGATCTCCTTAAATATAAAAACATTACTAGCTAGTCAAATGTGTAAACAAAACAAAAAAACTTTTTTGGGAATCCCGACCGACCGAGCCATAGAGCTATAAATAACAGAGTTCCGAATGGAGTCTTCAACTTTATTATGTTGCAAAATTCTGAAGAAAATCATTTGCTGGCATTAAAACATCATTTTAATAACCCATATTTAAGTTAAAACCAGTTTTATGTTCTGAGTGTAACGATAAATTTTCAATTGTGAAATAGTAAAGGTGTGAGTCCTTATCTTTAATTATTAATGCACACAGTATACGAAAATGGTTTTCCTCCGATCTTTGCAGCATATAGTCTGCAACTTTCAAATATTGCACGTGGAACTCGAAAATGGTTTCCTTTGAAATTTCATTTGAAACTCTGTTCATCTGCGGACCCATTTCGAAGGAAAACATTCCCGAGTTCCACTATTGCGAGATTTCCCCGAGTTGCAAGATATGAAAGTTTCAGACTACGTGCTGCAAATACCGGAGGAAAACCATTTTCATGTTATGGGTGTAGTTTTAACTAAAACGAGTTACCGAATACAGATTCAATCTTAAATTTCAACCAGTTTTGAAATAATTAATAAGGTAAGTTAAGACAAGTCTTGTATTCAACATTTTCAAAAAAATACTGACGCATTTCGAAGGAAACCATTCACATTTTCCAAGGGCAGTTAAAAAATTCAAGTTGCATACTTTGTGGTGCAAAAATCTGAGGAAAATCATTTTTGAGTTCTGGATGCAGTTTTGAACCTGGGGAAACGCACACAGAAAGTTAAAACCAGTTTTGTTCTCCAAATGCAGGATAAATTTCGAAACCGTTCTAAAGTTCCGAGTGGAGTCTTCAATTCTAATATGCTGCAAAATTCTGAGGAAAATCATTTGCTGGCGTGAAAATATAATTTTAACTACCCATTCTTAAGTTAAAACCAGTTTTGTGTTCAGATTGTAACGATAAAATGACAATTGTGAGATAGTAAAGTGTGAGTCCTCAGCTTTAATTTTTAATGCATGCAGTACACGAAAATGGTTTAACTCCGATCTTTGTAGCACATATTCTTCAACTTAAAATTCTTGCACCCGGAACTCGAAAATGGTTTCCTTTGAAATTTCATTTGTAACTCTGTTCATCTGCGGACCCACTTTGAAGGAAACCATTCCCAAATTCTTATTGCAAGATATTCTCCGAGTTGCAAGATATGAAAGTTTCAGACTACGTGCTGCAAATACCGGAGGAAAACCATTTTCATGCTATGGGTGTAGTTTTAATTAAAACAAGTTACCGAATACAGATTCAATCTTAAAACCAGTGTTGAGATGTGCTTAAAATTTGAGTTGCACACCGTACGCTCCGAAATTCGAAAGAAATCCATTTGCTTGTTCCGTGTGTAACTTTTATTTGAGCTTTTGGATTCTCACACAGACTGACTCTTAACTTAAATCTGGAAAAATGTGAGATCAGTATAGGCCGGGTCAACGAATGAATACACCGTCAAGATGCCATACTCACGTAACGTCGCCAATCAAAAAACTTTTTATTTTTCAAAATTAGGAATAAGACAAAAATCTGATTTAAGGATTACTAGTTTATCGATTATACTTATACATATTACACATTAAAATATGCAGTATCTTTATTTTTAGTAACTAAAACTAGATATTGGATCTTAGCCAAGCTAATATTGGATAAAATAATTAAGTTATTATGATTTAAAGCGCTAGTAATACGAAGGTGACCTCTTATCCAAAGAATCGACAACTGATCGAAATCTGAGGGTGCTCTTACATTTGGTAAGCGAATTACCTTAACTTGTGAAACTATCCCATTGTATAATCGTTTGGTGTAAATACTATCGGCAGTTGACTTGGTAATCGGTGTAAATAGCGCTGTGTCAACGAATTCAAAACGCATATTTCGAATTCATAAAAAACGTTTTCTGAAAATCTCCAAATTACCTATTATTCCTTGTTTTTATTTATGTACACAAAACAATATAGTACAGAAAAAGCATACAGATGATTGATCATTTTTCTTCAATCAGTTATTGATCGATTCGGGTATAATTGCATTCAAGTTTTGTGTCTATTAGAAAAGTTAACTATCAAATCCACTTACATTGTTTTTTAAAATGATCTTTCAGCACTAATAAAAACGCTAATAGAATAACAACTTTTTCACTAATTCAAGTCAGTCAATAGATAACAATTCACTCCACGAGTTTACGTTTACAATAAAAATAACATTACGAAAATATAATTTATATCAATGACCGAATTTATATCAATGAAAATCTCACTAAAGAAAAAAAAGATCTACTATACATTACAAAACAAAAAATGAAAACAAAATTTAAATACATTTGGGTACAAAATGCCAAAATATTGATAAGAAGTGAAGGTGATGGGAAAATTATCCATATAAAAAATGAGAATGATATAAACAAATACATTTAAGAAAAAAAAAAAAAAAAAAATCAAAATTCCTTTTGACTCGGAACAGTTATTTTATCAGTTACTAAATCCACGTCATGGAATATTCGACACCATTTCAAACTCACAAATTTATCAAGTGCTTTAATTTGGATAACTGGATAAACGATAAAAACATCAAAATGAGGTTTGTGGCTATTCATCTAAATATAAGATCATTGAAAAGAATTTTAATTCATTTATTGCACAAGTAAACGACGTTCTGCAGTTTATAGATGTAATTTTTCTAACGGAAATAAATATTAAAAACGAAATAATACCTATGTTCAATATACCAAACTTCACATCGATTGCAAATACTCGAGAGAATAGAAGAGGAGGGGGATTAATCATGTACTTAAAAAACCATCATACTTTTAAGAAAACAAACATTTCTTTTAAAAGCTGCGAGACAATATCTGGAGAAATCACCACCGTTTATCAAGATGTCATAAATATACTTGCAGTTTATCGTCCGCCGAGCAGCAACAAGAAAATATACTTGAAGGAACTAAAACAAATATTACAATTAACTTCATCTGATTCAAACTACGTGTATTGTGGTGACATCAACTTGAATTTATTGGATACCAAAAATAGTGTAATTACAGAATATCAAACTCTACTCAGTGAAAATGGTTTAGAAAATGTAATATTAGATGTGACCCGGGATGAAATTTTAAACGGAAAAAATGTATATTCATGTATTGATCATATTGCAATTCGAAACCGTAATAACACTGTATTTTCATGTATTGTGACTAACAAAATATCCGACCATTATATAACAGGAGTTGCAATAGGTAAAGAGGTACCTACAAAGGATTTAAATAAAAAATTGAAATTATTGATAATAAATTGGTATATTATAAATTAAAACTAGTAAATTGGGGGAAATTATTACAAACTGAATGTCCTTCAGAACTGTACTATAATTTAAAAAATATTTTTGATAATATATATGCGTCCTCGAAAAAAGAAAAATTATTTGAAAATAATCTTAGGCACAACAACCCATGGGTTACTGAAGAAATTAAGAACATGATTAAAAAAAGAGATTATCTTTACCGAAAATGCAGGAATAGCCCAAATAACCCGGTATTTCGTTTAGAATATACGCGATATAGAAACAAAACAAACAAACATATTAATATTACTAAAAACACGTTCCATAAAAACGTAATAAATAGCTTAAACGGCAACTCGAGGAAACTCTGGGACGAAATAAATAATCTAATAGGTAAACCTAAACAAAATTTAGATAAAATAATCCTTCAACATATGGGAAGTCAAGGAGATACAAAGTTTTTATGCGATAAATTTGCCACAACATTTTTAAATGAAATAAAAGACATAAGACATAATTGTACAAAAAAATTCCTAGATCGTAACACGTATACAACTCCTGCTATTATGTCGATGAGATATAGACCTGTATCACAAAAAGATGTTAAAAAAATTATTAATGATATGGATGTTAAAAAATCAGAAGGCAATGACCAAATAAGAATTAAAGACCTGAAGTTAATTGCTGATAATATAATCCCAGTACTGACTAAACTAATTAACCTTTGTGTAAGTAAAAGTATCATGCCTGACGAACTTAAAACATCCATCATCAGACCTATATATAAATCAGGAAACCACAAAGATTTCACAAACTATCGACCAATAGCGATTCTCTCGTGTATTGATAAAATTATTGAAAGGGCTATCTTTAATCAAATACAAAATTTTATAGAAAAAAATAGAATCATAAATCCCATACAGTACGGATTTCAAAAACAAAAAAGTACTACACAATTACTTTCTAAATTCACTGACCATATAAATTGTCATTTGAATGAAAAATATTATGTAGGCATAATTTTTATAGATTTTAAAAAGGCCTTTGACACATTGGACCATGAAACATTACTAAGGGCAATGGAGGAATGTGGTATTAGAGGTCCTTTAAATAATTTTTTTTTAATTATTTGTTTAATAGAAAAATTAAAGTTAAAATTGACGGAATTTTAAGTGATGAAATGTTGGCAAACACTGGGGTAGCTACGGGATCGATATCGGGACCTACGTGTTATATTATGCAAGTAAACAGTTTACCAAACGTAATAAAACGTTGTAAATGCTACATGTTTGCAGACGATACTTGCATCATATGTGCTGACAAAAATCCACAAAAAATTCAGGAAATTTTACAAACAGACCTAAATAATATAAAAAAAAGGTCCCACGACAATGGCATTATTATCAACGCAAAAAAAAAACAAATACATGCTTATACATTCACCACATGCAAACTGTCAGGATAAGGAATTGCACATTAAAAGTCATTCATATGATTGCTTACACACAAAAAATCAATCCCTGCAGTGTAATTGCCCAAACATAGAAAAAGTGTACCAATATACATACCTTGGTCTTACAATAGATGTCAATTTTAACTGGTCAATTCATATTGAAAATGTATGTAATAGATTAAGATCCATATTAGGGAAATTTTATCACCTAAAAAACTTTGTTAATAAAAATATATTATACTGTATATATAACGCATTAGCAGAATCAATTATAGGATACGGAATAAATAGTTACGGATTAACGTACAAAACGTACTTAAATAAAATAGAACAACTACAAATCCGTTTCCTAAAATTGATATCAGGCAAAAAAAAGTTCAATTATGTGATGGCGATTATAAAAAAATGTTCTCCTTGTGTAATGTGCTCTCTATACATAGTAGGGTAGATTACCAATTAACTCTAGATGAATTCTGGAATACAGAATTCAAAAAACCTGTAAACCATAACTACCCCACTAGGCATAGAGAAGCAGAAATGTTTATTATTAATAAATCTCAAAATGTATACGGTGATAGAACAAAGAGGCATAAAATTCCGCAAATATTTAATGCATTACCTGAAAATATTAAAAACGAGACACCATATTCAAAAATCAAAACTAAAGTTAGATCATTCTACTTCAATAGAATATGAAAACTAAAATATTGTATAAAAATACCTAAATCTATGAAAAACAAATATTATTTTGATCGAATAGGTATAGAATAAAATTTATGTTACAATAAGCATTATAATAATTAGTTAAGTATTTTAATATTAAGTATTATATTATTAAATAATTACTAGATATGTATTAAGCACCAAAATATCAAACATTTTATATGTTGTAAGTAAATAAATAGGAAAAATGAGAGATTTCTTACAATCAAACTGATTGATCAGTTTTGTATGATTTAAGTAAGAGAAATTATTGTACAATTAATAACTAAATAAACATATTTAAAATAAAATAAAAAGTATTTTTTTCTTGAATCCCCGACCAAACGTACCATAGTGCTAAATAACTGTCATTGTTAAAGCGTAAAATATTTTTGTGGCAATTTTGCACTTTCGAAAGTTTTTCTCCACGTCCGAGTGTCACCCCCCCTCGGGTGGCACCCGGGGCGGTCCGCCCCCACCGCCCCCCCCTCGCTACACTACTGCTAGAGTTAATAATGCTTTATCGCTGTTAGATTCCATTTCACACACATTCACACATAATTCTCTTTATTTAACGACCTGCACCGACGAATGAGTATTAAATGCCTCTTTTTATCAATCAACTTGACGTGTGCTTGTCGTCAAGCTTCTTTACCGTGTCGGAATCCCTTTTAAGATAGGTTATGTATCTGCGAACATCTGTACAGTACACTCAGTTTTTGAGAGGCAATCTCGGATTTCTACCGATTTATTACATAATTCCCTTAAACACGGTAAGTTTTAAAGCTCTTAAAAAATATATGTTATTCTTGAAGATAATATATAGACTTTGCCCGTGCCGAAATGAAAATTATATAAAATTCCCTAGTTAGAAAATCGCAAAGTATGCTCCAAAAATTATTAAAAACAAGTCTGTTTCAGTTATTTTACAAGTTATATGTATGAAAAAATTCACAGTGTTTCTTTAAATGCTGTTTAAGATAATGCCCGCGAGATTTTTGCTATATTTTAAACGAGTCGTGTTTTATTAAACATTTTCGCAATTTTCGCATCGATTTTGTCGCTGTAAATGTTAGCGCTCTCCTCTAACATTCGAAATTTCGTATCTCTCCATCTTCTTCTTTTCGAACCCGGTTGCAGAGCCTTAACTCTTAGTTTTTTGAATATCTCAAATTTTTCGTTTTATGCTACCATTAATTATTTCTGCTTAAACTTGAAAACATTAAAAAAAAATTATCGAACTTTGATAAACTGTTATCACAAAACTAGTATCAATCTGAAATTGAGATTAATTACCTACCCTCCGCCAGATATCTAATTAAAGAAAAATTACCCTTCATTGTGTTTTTTTTTGTTCGCGACTAAACCATATTTTTTTTTATCGTGTGGTTTTTTTATAATTGATTTTTACATTTTTAGAATCAAGACCAGCAGTTTAAATATTCGCCGTTCTTTTACTAAGCCTTGGCGTTTAAGTGGCTTATTAGAAATTGGTATATGATAGTGTAACTACAAAGTTTTCCAAAATTAATTATTTAATACCTCGGAATCAGTGTGTGCCAACAAATTTGAATTTGAAGTGTATGTTATGAATTAGTTCTGTAACGTTACACATTACACACATGCAAAATGTTAATTTCTACGAAAGCTTCAACCACGTCCGAAGCATTTCAAAAAGTAAAAAAGACGTATCGCTGTCAAAATGTAAATTCTCCTGTCAAGTATTTTTAGAAAATGAATGTAGGAAATGCGAATGAAATTCCAGATCTTGAAATGTGTTTAAAATTATTACTAACTTCAAGTTGTCAATATATGACGTATCCACATAAGTATCTTTATTATTATTAAATAGGTATACCACTTTGATACGTTTTTAGATTTTCACGGCCAACAGTATTTTCTTTATTGTTTTTGGGGTGTTATGCCGTGTTGCGCTACTTCCTTCTTTAGCCAACGTTTCGGACAGCGTTGCAGTGTCCATCATCAGACACATCTACCGGATCTGCCGGATCTATCCTGGTGATGAACACTGCAACGCTGTCCGAAACGTTGGCTAAAGAAGGAGGAAGCGCAACACGGCATAACACCCCAAAAACAAATAACGAAAAAGGTATATCACTTTCTTAGAATTTGTCGAAAAACAAAAAAAATAATCTCTAATGGTACCTAGATATTATTGAAATCTTTAATTTTTTCCAGAATTAAAGATTAAAATATTAATTTTAACACGCTTGTAATTTACCTAACTGCAAACATTTCTAAACGTAGTATTTTTTGTAAATAAAATAAAAATCATTCTTCATAAATTATGAATCATAATAAATGGCAGTAATTGCCTTCCTTTGTTTATTTTCACACTCTGCAATCTACGACACTCAATTTAAGCAATACGAACCACACAAATCACCCCCTCGCGCCTCGCATGGAAAATATTTTTTATGTTTACCAAATATTCCTTGATGGTAGATAACTAAATTTAGTTTAATAGAGCGCTAGATTAAAAACAAATTATCCCGAGTAGGTACTACAATAGAACCCTTTGCTGTTTGTAAGTTATGTTTAGCCTCATGTTTGGGTAATCATGTCATGCTTGACTAGCAAACTAACAACACTTTAACTAACCGTATCAAATAATTTAACAAGCCTCAAATAATTTAACAACTCGGCGAATATTTTAGTTATGAATTCGAGTTGTTCGCGTCACGCGTTGTTATGTATTTAGCTGGCGAAGCAATTGGGCAAAATGCAAAGTTTTCAGCGAGTTAATAAAAGAAGGGAGATTTAACTTCGAAAGCGTCCCGCGGGGTGGACACGAAATATTTCTGCTTCGTTAACAATTTCACAAAGGAACTTAAAAGATAAGTTATGGCATGAAAGGCTAGCCTAAACTTTTCCAATTTTTTTTAAGTGAATACATCTTTAGCACCGTTGTAATTTGAAACTCGATGAAACGAAAAAGCGATACTAAAACGAGACAAACATATACATCTATAGGATTTAGCCTGCGAGAGAATGAGATACGAGTACGTAATATAATCGGTTCATATAATCGGTATTTTAGATAATATAATGAGTAATATAACTTCTACCGCGTGTGAATTGCACACTCTGCTTTTTTTAAGTTCCATTGAAAACAATTTGTCATATTATTTAATTTTTTTATAATTTACGCAACAGAAGGGTTTCCATTTAAAAAAAGATTGCAAAGAAATACCAAATAATAAATACCAACCGTCCTTGAACCGTCGAAATGGAAATTGACGTTCATTTAATGTTTCTATTTTACAGGATAATTCCCTAATGCCTCTTTTGAACTCATTCGATCTTTCTCATTTTTCTGTGAATCTCATATTCGGACTCCAAAAGACCAAAATACAAAATCATACTAAAAAAATGTTGCGAATTATTATAGATGTTGGATATAAACATAATAAATCATGATATTCATCCTTGTGTTTAACAGGAATCCTAGATTTTAACACATTAGAAGCCCGCCGAAAAATATTTTTAGTTAACATTTTTTAAATTAATCTCTGGCCGCCTTACTCATAATCAGGACCGTATTACCCATAAGGCAGTGTAGGCAACTGCCTAGGGGCCCCACATCGACTAGGGGCCCCTATGGTAAAGGGGCACCGGGACGTGCATTGCCTAGGGGCCCCGACATCTTTAATCCGGCCCGTATTGTCCATAAGGCAGTGTGGGCCACTGCCTAGGGGCCACGCATCGGCTAGGGGCCCCTATGGTAAAGGGGCATTGCCTAGGGGCCCCGACATGTTTAATTAAGTTTAATTAAACATTGAATAAGATAATACCACAATAATACGAACGGATTAGATGAAATATGTACGGCAATTTCACGTAACCTGTTCGTATTACCGTGATATTATCTTATTCTGCGATTATGAGTAAGGGAGTGGAAGTATATTCAATCCACCTACGTTGAATTTGGGTTTGCAAATTGACCTTTAAAACAAGCCAAGAAATCTTTCCACATGAGATTTCGTAAAACCAGCACAATCTCCTTAAAGCAGAATTTTTATACTTCTTGATGAAACGTTGCATACTTGACATTCACAATAAGAAGAAAATTACTGTCTACATCTGATTTGGAAAAACAGAAATATCTTTCTTCTCTTGTACGAAAACGGAAAAGGTGGAAGATTCTAGAATGATCATACACGACCTCTCTCTGGGACTGCGATAAATATATTTATCATTGTGAGAACGCAATATTTTATTTCTTGTTACCAACAAAGAACTTCGAGGAATATTCTTTTCTAGCGGGCTGATACTTTTTTGTGAGTGTTTATTGAATACACTTTTATGTTTGCAAGACACTTGACTTTTATGTTTTTTTTTACTCATAGCGCTGTCACAATTCATAAAGACTGACAGCGGCGTTTTTTTACGTTATATTTCATTTTTACTGCTACAAATATTTCAACAGTGTGATCTTTGTACTTCCTTTCACATATTAATACTTTATTTTTAAAATGACTTTTTCACATTCTTAACGAGGGAAATGCGTGGTTTGGTGACTTAACAATTTTACGTGTGTTCTGTTCCTTCATATAATGCAGTTTTAAAAATATGTGTTAAATAATTATTAACTACTAACTTTTGCCCCTGGCTTCGCTCGCATAGTATTAGGGGGGTTCCCAATCCGCCTCCTCCACCTTCCCTATCCCCACTCCACTCCCCCCCCCCCCCTCACCAACCCCTCCATACCCGTTACATTCATTTTTCAAACAGCTCGCGTGCCACCTATTAAAGCGTAACAATCAAACACACGCAGTTTCGCATTTATAATATTAGTATAGATTAGTATAATTTTAACTGTCAAAGGGATCTTGATAGTAACCAAAACAAATAACAAAATGACAGCGCACGTCAAATAAATATTTATAGTTACCAAACAACGCTTTGCTTTTCGTCTGGACAATTCAGTATTTTTTGCGTGAAAGAGTAACAAACATACATCCATACATTCCATACATCCATACAATCTTTCGCCTTTATAATATTAATAGGATTAATCTACAAAATTCAAAACGGATTTATACAAACGAATGCAACATTTATAAAAACATCGCTAGTATATGAATACTACACTAGACAACATAATAAATTATGCATTGATATATACAATCTCCTGTGTGGAATTATTTTTATATTACGTATTTTTGAAATATTGTGTAAAATTTGGTTGTTAAATTATTAGTTACCGAAATATTAATATTTCTATCGAAAGATGCCATAATGTCAGTTCTGCTTTGACATTTGTGAAGTGAACAGATACAAAATGCACGTCAACAAGACGTGAATTGCTATACTCTTCAATAACGCGGAAGTCTTTTGAAAAAACGTATAAAATCAAAATCAAAATCAAAAAATATTTATTGTAAAATAAAAATTACAAAAGGTGTAGCTTATGGGTAGACCCCATTTCTTCCAGCTAACCACATTTATTTAATTACAATGTTTATATAATATTATTTGTTTTATTATAATTACAATGTTTATACAGATAAAATAACAATATACCAATGAAAAAATAAAAAAAAATACAAATATATATACCAATAAAAATAGGCGTTTCATTTACGTGAGGTATTCACTCAACGTGTAGTGACATTTATTAACAAGGAAAGTGTTTAGTGACGATTTGAATTTGTGTGTATCTTGTATTTGTTTAATGTTATGTGGAAGGTTGTTATATACTTTAATGGCCATGTAGTATGGTCCTTTTTGGAATATTGTTTTGTTTGCTTTTGGCATTAATAGGTTTTCTGTGAGCCTTGTAGCGTATTTATGTGTTGAGTTTTTTAGTGGGAACTTGTCTGTAGATGATCGCACTAACATGCATAACTCCATTATATATATGTCTGTGACTGTCAGAATTTTCAGATTTTTAAACATAGGTCTACATGAATCTAAACGACCAGAGTTTGTAATTTTTCTTATGCATCTCTTTTGAAGGATGAAGACATCTTTGGCGTTTACCGAGTTTCCCCAAAAAATAATACCGTATTTTATTATTGAATATACATAACCATAGTATGCGGCTATTACTGATTCGGTGTTCAATATTTTTCTCAAGGTACCCAGAACATAAGAAAAACTACTGATTTTTGCTACAATTTTTGAGACATGTTCTTTCCAGTTTATGTTTATGTCTAATTCTATTCCCAGTAGTGAACAGGTTTGGGAAGGTTCGATAATATATATATTAATGTTTACATTGTTTACATTATATCCTGGTCGCCTAATCTTATCGTTTTGGTGATTGATGCTGGCCGGCAAGATCGCCCGATTTAACCGTTTCAGACTTCTTTTTGTGGGATTTCGTGAAGTCACGAGTCTATGTCATGCTATCAGACTCTTGAAGCCCTCAAAGAGAATATCCGTCAAGAATGCAAGAACCTTTCGCCGAAAGTTCTGGAAAGAGTGATGGAAAATGCCATAAATCGAGCCCGCATCATTTTCTCGATTTAATGGAAAAAAATAAGGCATCAAAGAAACACAATCCAAAAGCAGAACCAAAATTTTTCATTCATTAAAAAAATTACAACCAAAATAACATCGGGTGACAACTTTTGCGCCACCTTGCCTAATAAATGAATAAATCGCACTGGCAGCTCCTAAACATGAAATGATAAATTAAATATTTTCGTAACAAAGTCTTTCTGCTGTTACTTTGTACGGAACTCATTAATAGGTAGGAGTGGAAAAGACATCGAGAAAATTACTGAAATTAATTGTTCCACAATTTGCAGCGAAACATTCGTTAAAATAGCGTGTAGCTAGACTATTCCATTAGAGATAATTTTTTACATTAACTTAACACGGGAGGCCCTGAGGAAAATAATTTCCCTTAGGGCCTGTGTCATCTTTGGGGCTGCTGTGTGGGGGGTCTTTTTGTGGAAAAGAAGGAGCGAAACCTGGTCTTGAAGAGACCCATGTTGTTGGAGGGAGCAAACACAGAAGCCGGCAAACCGTTCCACAACCTAGCTAGTGTTGAACAAAATAACGAGTCATAGAAACGACCTATTCTCACGTGACAAATATGAACTGTGTACAAATATTGGGCGCGCGTTTAGCGTGTGTCCTCCCGGCTATACACCGGTGCCAAAGGAATCAATGACGCACTAGCATCTAGGAACTATCCTAGGAGTATTTGCCATTGAAATAACGGTAGAACAAGAAAAGCATTTCCACCCGACGCACGCCTGTGGTCTAAAGATTACAATCCGTTTGTTAAGATAGAAAAATCTAGCGCGTTTCTGCAGCACACAGTCGAGAATTTTTCAGGTATTTTGGGGCTCCAGACCAGAAATGGCCAAATTCAACCGTGGAAGGTATTTGCGATTTGTACAGGGTTAGCAGTTGTGTAATATTTGTACAGTAAGCTCAGCTTTCGAGAGGCTAACTTGGAGCCCTTCGTACTTGACTTGGTCGCTTGAACTATCCATCAAATTTTGAGTTAAGAGCGTTTAACCAGCCAGCGGACGAAAATCCACATTTCGTCGAAAGTTGTTCTTCCGATCGTGCAGGGCGGTTACAATGAGAAAGATTGATTATTCTCCGTACCAGCTTTTTTAAATTATAACTCAATATCGAATTTATTTCAATCCAAATTAGCTTTAATTTATACCTTCATCAAAAAATGCTGAAAGGCGTGATGATAAAACTATTAAAATAGTGTACTTTTTGTAGTTATTTTTTGATTATAAGTATTTATCATTTTTCAATAATGTCTATATTTAATAAGAATGTTAAAAAAATCTGAAATATATTAGTTTGTAAGTGCGCAAATAAATACACAAATGGACCAATTTTCGTCAAGAAACACATGTACGTACATATTTTTTAATGATTTTATTGAAACTAAAATTAAAATTCTAATACATAAATTTGCTAGATAATGTATTGATTTATTTTACTGCATGATTACATTATTTGAAATGGGTGTGGTATAATACAAAAACTTTTTTGAAAATTTAACAAATCTGCCAACGACCTATGAAATAACCTTATTATACTAAAAATTTTAAAAAAATCTAAAAATTTATTACATAGCTATGCTAGATAAAAGAACAATCTTTCGAAATCCATTTATAATTTTTTGTGGAAAAGAGTCAATACGTCTAAAAACTTTTTTGAAAATGACGTATTTCCGGCTTTCTCTGGTAATGCCCTCTTAATTTTCAAACTCTACGTAAGTTCTATTCAAGCTCTGTTATTATTTCAGTTTTATGAATCAACTGGCTCGTAATGATATAATAACAGAACTCTAATAGAACTTTCACAGAATATGAAAATGTGCTTACAAATTCTGTTAGTTACACCAAGAATATCAATGGAAGGGTTCCATCCAAACCATCTCAAGAAAGTAGCATTTCAACACCCTTTCAAGTTATGAAAAAAAAATTAAAAATAGCCCAAAAGCTAACCCGACGTAACCTATTTATCTTTTTTTTCATCATTTTTATGACTTTTCAAAGGTATTGAAGCTGTATAATTTTGAGATGTCCGATTTGAGATTAGAATTAATTATACAGAGGTTAAATAATTTCAGTGCTTCTAATTAATAATCGTTTACTCGTTCAAAAACGCTGTGATGTCAAGAATTGAAAAAGATTAACATAAATTAGTTTTTCACCATCTTGATGAAAATATTATTATATGGTTGACCGGACTTTGCTTTTTTACTTTCTCCCAATAAACCTTGATTTACAGTTTCAGTAAATGTGTTTTTTTTAAGACTGTTCCAAGAAGGAAATGGGGTGGGAAAAGCAGTTACGGTTAAGTGGAAGTATAGTATTTAGTTAGCGGGTAAGTGCTCCTTCCTATCTGACTTGAATGAGGCTTTTGCGAGGATACCCCTTATGTCACAGGGTAGTTTATTTCAAAGACGCGCTGCATGCACTGTAAACTGTGAAGGAAAGCATGAATAGTGAAGAATTGTGGGGGGGAATTTATAAAATAAAAGTATTCACATTTTTCTTAATAAAATAATAATAAAAGTCCTTTATTATTTATTTACAGTTTTTTTAACATTTTTAAATTAAGTCCCGTTAAACTGATTGAAAAAAAAATTGTTAATAAAATTTATAAGAAATACAGAACAGAGAAAATGAAAGATATAAAAAGAAAAGACATTGGAAAAAACATTAAAACAAAAAGCGGAAAAACAGAGATTAGTACAAAAAAGTTCTTTCACTTAACCATTTTTTAGCGTACATTTCCTTGTGAAACTCAATTCACAGTGATTGGAACAAGGTATTCTAGAGTTCTTTGACCGTATTTATTTAGGTATCTGGGAATTAAAAGTCCATCGTTTGCAGTTAGTCTTGTATTATGAACATAAACCACTAGTTTATTATATTCAGATTGAGATGTATGCTGACTCGCAATTTTAAGCCACAATATAGCATGAATAGATAATAAATTTACAGAATTGTATAGTAACGATTTTGGTATATGATATCTTTGTTCGTATTCAGTTTTTTTAATAATAATTTTACCAAAGAATATTGTACGTTTTGCACTGAAAGAAGATTTGTTTTTGTTGAATGTCCCCTTGTGGTTATTCCATATCTTATTAGGGATTCCACCAATGACAGATATACTAATCAAAGAGTATTTAGTGGACCAAAAAACTTCAGTCTATAAAGTTTGCTCACTAATGCTCTAAACCAGTGGTGGGCAAACTTTTTTCATGTGGGGCCAGAAAGTTTTAAGAAATTTCAGAGGAGGGCCAGGAGTATAGCCAAAATGCATTTTGTTTTAAAACTTTATACATACACTACTGTAAGTTACAGATTACAATTATTATTATTATTCCGCAATTTCATGGCAGAAAAAGTCTGTTCGCAGACATACGACGACCAAAACATCGGTATTATTTTCTGGGCGTGATCTTTGGATATTCAGTTTTCGGCAGTGTTCTAAAAAAATCATTTTTTTCGGATTTTGAGAACACTTGTTTTAAATGGGGGCTGCACTGCATTTCAACAATTTCTAACTGCAATTCTGCAGGGATATTCTTCGGGTCCACATTAAACGGCATTGAAAAAACATCAAGCGATGACTGAATATTCTTAAAATCTTGAAACCTAGTTTTAAATTCTGTGTGAAGTTTCTTCAATGCCTGATTGAATTCTTTCAGTTTGTTCTCACTCACTGGTGCCACGGATTCTAAGCGCGAAAGTTAGTTAAATCATTCTTCTCATTGCAGTTATAAAACAGAAAAAGCTGATTTTTAAATGATTTTAGACAAGTCCTATCTAAAAATTGGTCACTTCCTTGCAATCTTTTTAAAAATTTATTATAGTGTTCGAGCAAATCGGTAAAAAATGCAAAATCGGTAGGCCAATCTTTGTTTTCCAAGATCTTAGCCTAAATTATGATAAAACTATTTTTATTCCCTTTTATAATTCCCAAAAGTCATCCCCTAAAAATAATCTTAACTTGAAGTTCCATAATGTTCATTGTAACTTTGCGACATGCACAAACTGCGAAGATGTAAAATTAGGAAAATATATCAAGTACTTAGGTGTAACTATAGACAGCCAACTCAAATGGACTTACCATGTAGAAAAAACTGTAAATAAACTGAGATACTTAAATTACATATTCAAACGTATGAGCAATATTGTCAATACAAGAACCATGAAACTTGTTTATGATGCATTGGTGCTTTCGTCCATTTCCTATGGAATAATCGCCTGGGGAGGAACATACAATAACCATATAAAACCATTGGAAATTGCTCAAAAGTCCATCATTAAGGTAATGTACCAGAAGTCCAAGATGTATCCTACCAATCAGTTATTTCAAGAAACTGAAATACTAGAACTAAGGCGGATCTACTGTATCCAATGTCTCAAATATATTTTTACACGTCCTAACAATTTCAGTAAAAACACATATCGTTCTAGCCAGAGACATAACACGTGCGTGTACACAGTGCCTCACTGCAAAACCAGACTGGCCCAAAGACACATTACCTACATTGCCCCAAAACTATTCAATTCCATACCCCACTCCATCAGCAAGGATCAAAATCCGAACGTACTTAAAAAAAATGTTAAAATCTGGGTAAAAAATAATTTAGAACTGAATAAGTTTTTTCTGTAATGCTTCTAAAATGTGGAGTCTTTCTGAATATTTAGAATAAAAACAGGAAATATGTATATGTATATATATATATATATATATATATGTATGTACATGTGTATTTAAGTATGGGTGTAAATGAGTGTTACCTTAGATATATTTTTAAATTTTTATACTCCTATGAAGTCAATCATGTTGATCACTGAAGACACTATGCATATATATATATATATATATATATATATATAAAAAATGCAAAATCGGTACGCCAATCTTTGTTTTCCAAGATCTTAGCCTAAATTATAAAATTTATATATATATATATATATTTTAATTTGTGTGTTTATCTTACATATATTTTTAAATTTTTAAACTCCTACGAAGTCATTCATGTTGATCACTGTAGACACTATGCTTATATATATATTTTTTATTTTTTTTATAATTTTATTTTAACTACCACTGTTATCCACATAATATAATACCCACACACAGGCTTCGCCTTTGTGGGATTTTTTTTTGTTACTTACATTTTTTGTTATTATGTATTTACCTATATGTAAATGTACCAAAAAAACTTTGCTAATAAAAAAATAAAAATAAAAATAAAAATCTGGAATTCAGATTATTTCTATATGATTCTTCAAAAAATCTTGTATTTATTCTTTTAAATTCCAGATCCGCTCGAATGCATACTCACAACTTAGCCATCTTACTTTCGTGTGGAAAGAAGATCAGAGTAATCGGCATCAACTTCAACCAGAAGTTATTGAAATTGCCGGTGTACCAAGCCCCGGGCTCGAATCGTATTAATTAGTTTTATAATCACATGGCTAATATCTAAAGCAGATTTACAAAGTACGTCCTGGAGAATTATGCAATATACAACATTGTGATTAGGATTCTGGTTCTGAAATATACATGAGACCCGCATCGCAACGCAACACATGAACTACGTGGCTAGTCTAGAAATGGTTTCTTTTTCAAATTCAAATAATTTACTTTATACGGCTGGCTATAAGAGCCCGCGATAATTATATTTTGAAGCCGACAATCCTTCGAAATAAATAGTATATAATAGGTATACTTGTAATTTTGAAAGATCGTCGGCGGGCCGGATTAAATACCTTTGCGGGCCGGAGGTGGCCCGCGGGCCGTACTTTGCCCATCACTGCTCTAAACCGTGAGCAAACTTTTTGTGTATGTATATCCCATTTAAAATTACAATCAATTGTTAAGCCTAGATATACGTATTTAGAAACTAGTTCAATATTTTTACATGAGCATGGTTGTATCACAGAATTATGGATGCAATTAAAATAATGAGAAACAATTTTAGGAGTTATGGTTTATTTATTTCGCCATTTCATCAAAAATCCTTCCCTTTAATTCGTACAACTAATTAATTGCCCTCTTAAATATATGATCTTGCATGTGTATTATCTTGTAGTGCTAATTTAAGAAAAAAATCGTTAGTAGCTTTATCTTTCAAATGAAATTTACACTTTTCGGGGAAAGGAAGTATAAGCTCAAATCAGTAGACATCTATTGAGAGTACGCACGAGTTTGAAGAAAAGATTGAAATATAAGAAAATGAGGTGGGTGTAAAGTAGATAGTTATTTACTCGCTACAAAGTGCTTATCTGAAAGCTCAGAAATGTTAAGTCTCTCAAAAACGGAAAAACGTTTTCTTATTTAAATCAATTTGATTCAAAATATGTAAGCGATTAACGTAAAGCATTTGACGGCCGGCGTAGTCCAGCGGTAAGGCTCTTAACTCGCATTCCGAAGGTCGCGGGATCGAATCTCGGCGGGGCAAATAAATTTTATTTGATTAATTTGTGTTATTTCACAATTTACTCATTTAAAATCTGACCAGACCTGAATAGCCAGGTACTTCCCCACCATACTCTTCCCTATCTCCTTCCCCTCCCCACTACCCTCAGCCTCACAACATACCCCAATCCCGGATGCCATAGTCTCACTGACTCCAGACGGGAGCAGTTGGGACTCTTGTGCGGTATTAATTTAAAAAAATTTAAAAAAGATATATCTTTTCATTAACCCCTCAGGCCTATTTTGTAGGAAGGTTCAAAAAATCCAAATAAATGAAATATTTCTGAAGGTATCCGAAAACTAAAAACTGTTTTTGAAAGGTAAAGGGATAGGCTTTCAAATGTTATATTTCGTAATAAATATATAATTTTTTAAATGTAACATTTTTTAATGAAAATAAAAACGTTTTGAAAATGGTTCATTTAATATTTTTCTAAGTAAAATTGCAGAAAACGAAAAAAATAAAAACAACAAACATATTTTATTAGGCAAATGTATCATAAACGTTATCGTCAACTTACTTTTTTGGCAATTCGTGTAAAAATAATTAATAAAAAATTGCCAAAATTTGATAATTATTTTTCAAATTGCGGTCGAACTTTGGATTCATAAAGGTGTACATTTTAATTATTTTGCGGTTAACTTTTGACTTGGACGGCAAAGGTGTTATTTTCTCTTTCTAACCCCATTTATATAATATTTCTAATCGTGATAGTAAGGGAGACACAACGATTTCTATGAGACCTACATAATATATGAGTTCCAAAAAACGACCAAATTTGCCTGAGGAGTTAAAGCAACTAGTTTTTTCTGACACCTCACCATCAACATCGTAACCCTTTAGCACACATTAGTAAGAAACAATGTTTACCACGACGCAGTTCGCGATATAAACTGATACCTAATTAAACGATTAACTTTACTGTTTGCTCGGAGAATAAAGGGCAAACAACTGCACGTAGAAATAATTGATCGCGTGAATGAAGAAAACGAGAATGTCCGACAAAGGAAATCTCATTACTTGCCCTAACAAGAAAGATTGCTTTCCTTTGTACAATAAATACGGAAAAGTTCACAACTCATTTATGATGTATGCCTTTTGACTTCGCATGAAATTTTCTGAGAAATGCGGAAAGAATTCAAATTTTGAAAGGATTCTACAATGGAACAACAGATTTTAATAAAAATGAATACAAAGGGAAATGGTTTGTCATTCAGTCATAAATTACACTTTTCTTTGTAGGCAATTTTTTGAAAGGGAATTATAATACAATTGAATTAGAATGAGGTGTCAATTTCCTACGAACTGGTAGGTGAACAAGATTCGGAATGAATTTGTGTGTAGAATAATCCAATTCTTTTCTGGCAAATTTAATTAAATTTGAAATGACATTGAGTGTATACTTAACATTCAAAAATTTATAATTCATATTAAAAAATACGTAGGTAATCCTTATTTTCAGAAAACATAATGATTTTTTTTTACATTAGCGCCACGCAAGAAAATAAGTCCCATCAGGGTCTATATTATCTTTGGAGATGCTGTGTGGAGGATCTTTTTATGAAAGTAAGAAGAGGAAGATTTGGGAAGAAAAAGTGTATAAGGGGTGGGTAGGAATCTGGGGTCAGTGTGTCCAGGAGTGCCGGATATATAAATCCTTCATTCCCACTCCGGTGCAAGGCGATGTTCCGAGAGAGTACGGCTGGGGAGTCACTCAACCATTCTCTCCTGATCCAACCTGCCATGCAGCTGGTGGGCAATCGCATCCGCTGCCAAGACCCGGACAAACCTCACCCCATGAACCAGGGCACCCCTGCTATGTCACCAAAAGTAGCGACCTAAGGCAGATTTGTTGGTTATCCAATAAATGGTTTTCGGGCGGCGGTACCCATACCCATACAAACATGGGAAGTTTTGAGAATAATTTTGTTTGTACAAAGAGTCTCAGTCTTGGTGAAAGACCACCATTTAGAATCGAAACGTTGCTTGAAATGGCTATAGCCGCATTCGGTGACTATATATGAATAGCCAGGTACTTCCTCACCTTCCTCTCCTGCATTTCCTTCCCCTCCCCGTAACTAAATAGCCCAAACTCTTTTCATCAAGACTATATGGAATAACACAAATCAGAATGAAACCAACTCGGAATCTCCTCAGAAAAGTCATTAGAAGTGAAAAATTAGTTAAATAGGTTACTTTAGGTTAGGTATTATGGGCTATTTTAAAATTAGTTATTTCATAGCTTTTAATGACTTTTCAAAGAGGTGTTGAGTTGACTTTATTCTGATTTGGCATGAAACCGAATAATACAATTTATTTATTTACTTTTAACAACATAATTGTACCGAAATAAGTAAAAATTTAACACGAATAAAGAAACAAATACTTTTTAACATTAACTCCACGGAGGAGGCCGTCCGAGGAAAAAAACTTCCCTCGGGGCATGTCATCTTTGGGGATGCTGTGTGGAGGGTATTTTTCAGAAGATGGGGTTGCTCTTCCACGTTATGGGAGTGAGGAAACGCGAAAACCTTTCCACAGACGAACTATTAAACTCAGGACAAGTCGTAGAAACGAGCCGTTCTCAATAGAATGATAATGTGAACCAAGTATGATGTTGGGCGCGCGTTTGGCGTGTTTCCCGACCATGCATACGAAGGAATAAATAACACTGATTCCTCGGAGCATCTTCCATTGAAATACCGATATAACAAGTACAGCATTTACACCTGACGCCTGTTCTCTAAAGGTTACAATCCGTTTGTTAAAATAGGAGAATCTATCAAGCGAACCACCCGTTTCTGCACAGGGTAAATAATTTTTTTCAAGTATTTTGGGGCTCCAGATCAGAGGTGGCTGCCAAAGTGGCTAAACGTATGTAATGTTGAAGTATTCAAAGTATGTAGTAGTACGTATAAACTTATATAAGTGCGCAGAAAGATATACCAAAAATAATATATACCACTCGGTTACTGTTAAAAAACTACTATATCGACTTTAATTCAACTGCGAACCACTGTTTAAAACCAACATTTTATCAACATTAATTCGTAAGTACAAACTTAGGTGCGAAGAAATTTACTTTCTATTTAACAAAAAAATAATATTATGTAGTAAAAAGTGAAAGAACTACCTAACTGGACTCCAAGCTACGTCAGGAGCTTGCGAGAAGCCCGATACGCTTTTTTGGAAATGTGCCTTGCGAACGAACCTTCCTAAATACATTTTCTACGAACCTTGGGTGCACATATATTATTTTTTTTCTTTTTTTTAATGTGATTTTTCCCGGTTGGTGTACTTATACGGACATGTATAATTTTTAGATAAAAAAATTGCACGATTTTACATGCACGTTTTATTCTGTGCATGCTGTATATCCTCATTTTCTAAAAATTGCGACGTTTATGAAAAAGAGGGAGAAGTAACAATGGAGCTATTGGCGGTATGCCTGCGGAGGTAAATGCGTGGGACGGATTAAAAATTGTGAATCTGGCAACCCTTCGGGTGAACACGGAACACTCCCTCCCCCATTTCTCATTAATTGTAATTGTGACAGACATCGTTAGGGTGCTAGAGCTAGACCGTCGACCGGTGGGTGGTGGGTGCGCCTACGTTGCTTTTAGTGGAGCAATTCTTAATTTACAAAATCAGTTTTCCGTGAACAATTCAATACAATAAATCTGTGTACCTACTCCTTTCATTCGTTATACCCATTTTTTTCCCAGAATCCAAAGTTCCTTTTAATAAGGCTTACTGATGTAAACCATAAAAATGGTGTAGATAACATGCGCGCATATTTTATAAGATCTAATAAAATTACCCAAAAGCAAACAGTATTACTACCCTTGCATCTGCGTGGTTGAATTCCAGAATCCGACTTCCATTGCATGTCTGAAGCCACGCCTTACGCGCCGCGCCACAAATAACATCTGCATTCGTGAAATTTCAAGCAAAGCTACCATTGTACGGTTTTTAATTCAAGAATCTGCCAAAAGATGTCGCTACTTCCGTCAGCAGCCCGCATGTGGACATTTATAAGTACTACGGATGAATAGAATTTAAGTAATTAAGTATCTTTCCTGATATAAAAAGAATGACGGCAATACTTGAAGAGTTGTGAATAGTAAGTATCTCGCGGCTATATGCTATATATATATAATTACATCTTACACTTAAATGATGGAAGTGGGTGGATTTTTAACATTCTGAAATTATTCGTAACCCGGAAATATTGTTTTCTACATATTAATTTTTTTTTTGAAACAATATGATCAAAACAACCAAAACACCACTAAACCATCAATCATATATAGGTACCTAATCCTAATTGAACGGTTTGTACGCAAGATTCTTGCGTACAAACTTGTTTTACGTACATTCTTGTGTACACCTACGACTTATTTGAATTCATTAAGATTTTTTATTTCTCCGACCCCCATTTCAGCCTTCACGGAACCCTCGAGGCCACCACCTGCCCCTGGATCCCGCCAACGCCCCCAAGGGAGCGATATCGCCAAAGTTCGGAATCATAGAGTAAAATTAAAGAAATATTAAATAAAACTATATTGGATTCCGCATCACCGGCAAATTCGGATAATAAAACTAAGATATACCTACTAAAATCAAAATCGTGATGTATTTTTCATCGTAACGTGAACAGTTAGATCTCCCTAATCTAACGAAAATTCATGCACACTGGGACAGAAATAAAATGCGATGCGTGCATTAAAACATACTGTAATTTTTTATTTGCAGCACCAACTAGGTATATACTCGTATCTTTTATACCCCGTCCCCATTTCCTGGTAGAAAATTAATATGAATCCCAAATCTGTTCGGGGGTGAAATATTTAGCATTTTGGCGCCCGCTGCCTGTGAAACGATGTCGTTTATATCAGTTCGTGGTTAATTATAAAGCGACAGATATAACATCGATATAGCCGAAGACTTATCGGAGTTTATGTTAAAGTGGGTGTATTGTTAACCTACTTCTATTTTAGATAAAAAAAAATATTTGCCTACTTAATTTCCTTTGTGTATACCTAAGAACTTATACGAGCTTCAATGTTGAAAAAATTTTGAAAAATCTGGACACACGATTATTTACCTACCTACATAAAATATTTAAGTTGTTTATTTTATAAAAGTGAAGCCATAAACCCAAAGTTTTATAGCACAGACTTTTCAATAAGTATAATAATTTGTTACTATTTTTTAATTGATAAACTAATGTTTAAGACAAGAATTTTATGCATAGCACAAAGGGTAACAATTATTTATTATAAGTAATAATTATGAGCCTGAAACACTCATCTACATTGAAAAAATCTCCCGGTTGTTTGCAGGTGGCGAAATTTAATAAGCAGTAATTGTTGAATGGAACACTAGTATCATCATCATCACTGGCTCTACAACCCCTGGTGGGTCTTGGCCTCCTCAAGAGTCTTCCTCCACTCATCTCGGTTTTGTGCCAGCTCTCTCCAGTTTGGAAGCTCCAAGATAGATATGTATTTGAGGACGTTGTCGCTCCATCTTAGTCTTGGCCTTCCCAGGCTCCTTCGCCCTGGGAAGGGAACACTAGTATATGTTGAGTTATTTGGCGGGTAGGAGATAAGCCGACGTAGCTCAGTGGTTAAAGAGCAGTTGACCGGATATCAGAAGGACGCGGGTTCGAGTCCCGTCGGCGGCATGTATCTTTTCTCTGGAGATTTTTTCAATGTAGATGAGTGTTTCAGGCTGATAATTATTACTTATAATAATTGTTATAATAATGTGCGTTGAAAAGAGAGTAGGCATATTTATATAAGTAAAGTAATGTATGTGAGTATGTACTTATTTATTATACCTCACATAAGAATACTATGCCACTACAGTATTATTTCGAAACTAATGGAACTTGACTTGCCAAGATGAAAACCAAAAAAATGATTCTGCAGAAACAAAAATGATTACATGTTTCAAAAAAACATGAAATAAAATACATTAGATCTAATTTTTAAAATTCACACACGTACGTACGAATAAGAATTTTTTAAATTCTATTATCCCTATATTTACCAACGTCTGCATAATTTTCTTTTGAAAACATCAACGGCTCGGTGAAACGTGAAAAGAGTGCGACGTGAAATTAAACATAAAGGTAAAGTAAAGCTGCCCATCCGACAGGAATGCCCTAGTGAGATGAGCAGCTTATGATTTTTATTGTATTACACTATTATTTTTTTGTATAAATTAATAAAACATAAAAAATACTTTAAATAGTTTTTCTTTAAGTTTAATATAAAGATTAAGAAAACTCGCTTATATTATAAGGATGGCCCAGTATTAAACGAAAACCATAAAATACGATATGGGTATCAAAAGATTCGCCGAAAGGGGCTCTTTCCAATTTTAAACCTCAACAACATTAATAAAAATAATTAACTCCTGAAATCGAAAAACCTGATTCGAAAATATCCAAATGAGATGAACCCAGTTTTATACAAACTATTTCGAATTGTTTCCGTTTAAAACTGACGAAATTGTTTTAAAAAGGGGGGTTTGCATTTAAGCCTTTGAGGTAATGTGGAAATTTCAAGGAAAACTACTAAAATTTAACATTTTTGCACTCGTACTTAGATACCCGCAAAAACAAAATTTGGTTTTCTCAAAACAATCGATTTGGACTTTTTGCACTTAAATACTGGGCCATATTGATGGTGATCTATACCTATGAATGTAAACTTAACATTACACATTTATTTACTAATTAAATTACTTGGGAGATGCGCAATACAAATGCGATGATAATATTTACATAAAATTGCACTTATCACTATCACATTTGCGCAAAATGCCGTCGATATTAAAGGCATGTAATATTTTTGATGATACGGAACCAGCCGTATTGAGAACATCGTTTATTAAAACAAAATCGAAAAAAAATTCACTGAAAATAGATTAAGTACCAAATTGTATTTTTTAAATATTATCTGTAGTTTCATTTTCGAAGCGTAATTCTTTCTCATATATGTTTGTCGATTAGATCCTGAAATCTTCCAATATTAAGTTCCTTTCAACTGTAATAATAACCTAATTATTTTTAAGACAAGGAGTAGAAAGGTTCCTGAGTGGGTACCTACCCTAACTCAACCAATTATTTCTGTATTTAAGATTACCTAAAACAAGCGAAGTATGGCTGATGAAGCGGAAGAATAGATACAAAATTAATTAATTAATGCTCTAGGTGTGTTAGTGTAGATCGTTATTTTCTGTCCATCCCTACGGTCTGTATTAGTGTTGTGAGTAATTTTTAAAATAGAGTTCAATGTTTACAAAACAAAGTTGTCGGGCCATGGTGGAAGTTTTTGTGACATTTATTGGTATGTACATATTTTATACAGTTATATTGGTTGAGATAAGTCAAATTTAAAATTAAATTGAGATATACAACCTACCTAAAAATAACATTATTATGAAAATTTTAAATAATGTTTCGATTTAATTTAATTTTTTTTTCTACACAATTTTAATAACTATATTTCATGCATTTAAATGTTAGCGTGATTCAGTTTAGTGCAAGTAAAAACTTTTATTTGATGGCAATAATAAAAAATATTTAACTTTTTCAATTTCGTAAAAAAAAACAATTAAAAATATATATTTTTAAAAATCTTAAGGGTAACAAACAATTTATAAAAAATGTATCTACCTTTTAGAAGCTGTGTTTTTTCGTAAATTTCCGGCACGTTCGAGCGAAAACACCACCTCACTAAAATCGCACTCACACTTTGGGGGTAATATTTTCGTACAAGGAACACTCGCACGGAAACACGTAGCGCCGCTCGTGAACTGGGAACTGAAGTGAAGTAAACCGCAGACCTCTGCCGACATTTCCCACAAAACGCACACAGTTGACACAGTACCTACTCGCGCATGCGTTTCACTCGCAACGAGGAAATCTCCGGATGTGTCCCAATTTCCCGGTCGCTCATTGGTTCATTTAAATTCGAATCGATCTTCAACCAATCACAGATCTATATTCCGCATTAGAAATATTTGCGAGGCAAAATTCGGTGAACTTAATTTTTGAAGTTTTCATGTCGTTTTGTTTGTTGCGGAATTCATTTTCGTTGTAGTGAATTCATTTAATTATGTTTAAAATGATGATGCCTAATCGCGTTAATTCTTCTGTAAAAGCTAATGTGGTTGAATCGCTGAAACGAATGTTATTGTCTAGAAACACACAAGAACAACTTAAAGCTGCCAGTTTCATGGTTGAGTCTATGCAAAAGTTTGAAAACAATCCTGTTTTTTTCAAAATTGTTATCGAGCATTATATTATAAACGATTTGTGCAATTTCCTGTGTGAGGCATCAGCTACACTCCAGGTTCAACTTTTAAGGTATGTTTTGCTCTTGTTTGCCCTAAGTAATTGAAAAATCCCAAGTAGGTAAACTTTTGTAAGTAATATAATATGTTGAAAACTCTCGTCAAAACTAAGAAAATTTTCATGTGTTTTTCAGAAACATTCTCAAATGTTTGAATATATTTTCTACATCGCCAATATTCTACAAAAAATCTTACTCCCCGCAAGTTGTGACTTCCATTATTAGAACTATCCAGTTTCTTGTGAAAGAAAATGGCTCTGAGAATATCATTGATCATGCATTGCGTTTTCTATCAGAAATATTTTTTGGGTAAGCCTATTTATAAGAAAATCTCCACTTTTAACCTAAATGTTTTCCTTTGCCAAAGTTTTCCATTATTTTTCCAGAGTAAACAAATACAAAATGCCCCCAATTCTATCCAGAGAGAGCATGTACAACGTTTTGCAATTATTTGAAATGTTGACTGCTATTTTCGATAAAATAAGCTATGAGACGCAGACCAAATTAAGCACCAGTTTAGTTCTTCACTCCGCCATTTATCATAATGAAGAGGAGAGTATCCTAACGAATAAAACTCTATCTTGTGCAACAATGGCTATAAATAAATGCCTCGACGTATTGTATCAGCTTTTGATTGATAGCAAATATAAGTACAGTCCGGAGAATAAACTGGACTGTGTATTTGGAATGCTCTGCCAAATCAGCATTGATTCCCTGCGTTTTTGTGAGAAGACAAAACTACTTCAGCTGGATTTTAAAATGATTATTTCTTCGGATGATGAAGACGATGAAATGTTGGCACACAAAGGAAAAGTGCAAGACGCTGTATTTATGGCATTGAATAACATTGTATCACAAATTAAAGTAAGATAATGTGGTATTTAATCTTAAGATTTGAAAAGTTCCCAATACCAATGCCATAGTTGTATTGAATTGTATTTTTTCTCATTTCAGAATTTTGAGTCGCTGATACTAATTCCAAATTATACTGTATTCCTTGAGTTTCTGTATGAAATCCTTCACAGGCCACTGCCTCCGGACGAAATGCTTACATTTGCTAAAAAGCTTTGCGCTTATGGATTCCTATCATTTCTTGGCAAACTAATTCCAATGAGGTATTGCAATAATCACACTATGCTCAACTTCATTCTCTTGTTGATTGGTACATTCCTATTAATTACAAATCATAAATCTATTCATATCTAATGTAACTTTTCCAGTAAAAATACAAGGAAGCTTTGCCTTTTGAACATAGCAGAACTTCTGAGCGTTCTGTCCATTGAAAATCTTAACTTATCAAAATGGCCAGGAGGTGAGAGAAGTTTCAGAAGACATTTATTTGTAAGTTATATTTTGAGTACTGCATTCAAATTTATCATAAAAATAAATAATTTATGGCGTTTCTTTGTTGTGCATTTATTCTAGGAGGGACTTTTCGAAAGTGATAGCAACTTTAAGATATGGCCACTTAAACTGAACGATGTTTACGCATCTGACGCTACAATCAATTCATTGATTGTCTTCATATACTTTAACTGCTTAAATTCACGAAGGTAATGGTTTTATATTATTTACAATATTTTCCTTTAACTTTCCCGCCTTCTGGTGTCATTTGAACTCTCTGGTGTTATTTTTTTCATTATTGTTTAATATGACAAACCTGCTTACATTATGATATCCAACGGCGAGACCAGGTTCTATAAACCGTCCTTTACCCTTCTTCTTTCCTTTCTTGCAGTGTCCCAAGTTCAAATGACTCTGGGAGTAGTATGGTCATAACAAATTTTCTGAAATCTGAACCAACTTAACAATGAAATAATGTATTTCACATCGCTTCACCTGAATAATATATGATGAACTATTCTTTCTTGACTTTTCAGCCCTCAGAATATTGCAGCTCCACTTCTTCCTTATTTTGTAGAATACATCTTCAATTTACCAGCCAATATGAAATGTCCAGATCCTATTGTCAAATGCTTATGGTTTATTTTTGCGGTAAGAAAACCAATCTACCTACAACCTACGTTAACACATCATCCTAGAACCTGCGAATCTGGAATGATATTAATATTATTAGAGTATTAAAACTTTTTAAAATTTTCAGTTGGCATATCTGAACAATACAGGTTATTCCACTATTGAAGGCGGAGTCCTAAAGCTTCAGAAAACCATCAGCGTAATGTCTAAACTGATTCTATACAGAGTTAAAGATGTTTACACTCACCATCCTGCAATACTGATGTGGGTGTTTTCTTCTCATCGTATTCCCACCACAATTCAGAAGCAAGTGGTAAGAATTTTACATAAAACACTACCTTTTTTAGATTTTTATTCTTATCTACGAATATTATTTGGTTTTTATTTATTTTTTTATACCTGACTATGTATGTATTTTGTTCCTACTTATATCTTTAGACGATTTCTGTGATAGAGCTTTGAGCTCCTTCATTCTGACACTCCGTCATTGAGATCAACGTTTTCCTTTGCCAAGAATGGAAAGCAACCCCTGAAAAATATTTTTTTATTTATTTACAAGACATGATATTTTTAATTGGCTTATACAAGGGGGGGACCCAAAAGTAACCGGAATTTCATCATAACTTCTTTATTTCTCAATATTTTTACATCAAATTTTGATCACCTTCAAAGTATTCTCCATTGACCACAAAGCATTTCTCCAAACGCTTCTTTAATTGTTTAAAACAGTTTTTAATTTCACTTATCGGGATGTCCTTTAGGCCTTCCAGCGATTTTTGTTTAACCTCCTCCACAGTGGCAAAATGCTTTCCTTTCATGTCCCTTTTCAGTGTGGGGAACGAAAAGAAGTCACAGGGTGGTAGATCACCTTGGAAAAAAATTCAGGGTCCTCTTCGAGCTGATTTTGAAGCTCAAAACATGCCTAAGTCGAAGCTCCCTATCCCCGCTTGTCTGTGAGAAGGCGAGGGACAAATTTGGCTGCAACCCTTCTCACGGGCAAGTCTTCGGTTAAAATCCTCTGAATTGAACTCCATGACATTCCAGACTTCTCATAGTGTTGATTAATGGTTCGGCGACGGTCTTCATGAACGAGGGTATTGATTTTGTCGACGTTTTCATCGGTTTTTGACATTGAAGGTCGCCCTGAACGGGGTTGGTATTCAAATAACATTTCTCCATTTTTCAAACATGAAATCCACTCGTAGACTGTGGTTTTATCTAGGGCAGCATCCCCATAAGCAGTCAGCATTACAATAGTTTGCCGATTTTCCCAACAGGAAACAAAATTTCACAGCAGCGCGTTGCTCTCGACAATCTGCCATCACGTTTTCGCCGAAATGGAAAAAATTGTTTTACTAAAAAAATTCCCACGGCCGAACCAATGCACTCACACGAACTCAACTTCGTACACTGACTCAGTAGCAGTGACCCTATCGGATACCTGGTCGAAAAATGTGTTCCCCCATTCTTCCTCTCTACCACAGCACAACTCCCGTTACTTTTCCCCCTCGTAATGAAGGCAATCCAAAATATTTTTTAAATGTTTTATTATTAATTTTTATACCAGCTCTTAATATGGCTACAAACGGAAACAGTCATTCCTGAAGAGTTGGCTTCCATTCCAGAGTTGTGGTATTTACTGCTTGAAATAATAACGCAGAGCAGCGACCACAAGACCATCAGCGTTTCATCAAACCTGATGAAGTACTGCATTGACAAATACAGTGCGCAGGATGACAACATTAAGCACATTATATGGGAGACATTGCCCGTTACAATGGCATCACTGGCTGTAGGAAATCAATACACATGTGGTATGTTTGAATAATTAAATCATTACAGAGATGTATGTAATAGACATTTTAAAACCTGATGAATCCCTTTGTTAGCCGATCTTTGAATTTTGAGGAAGTGAAGGAGTGAACCTGCGTTTTGTAGAGAAGTTGTTGTCAGTGGGATCAAACACAGAAGCCTGAAACTAATTCCCTAGCTGAGCTGTTGATCAAGAGAATGAGTCTTAGTAGTGACCAATTTTCATAAAACAAATGTCAACTTGTAAATATATATTGGGCACGCTTTCAACATACTTCAGGGCTGTGTTGTTTGGAGCCATTGAAATACTGATAGAACCAACTGCACTTCCCCATTCTTTCGCCAAAAACTCCTCAATTTTGGATTATATATTTTTAATTTTGAAAGGCGGTTATGGGTACCACCACCCCAAGAACCATCTATTGAATATCAACCCCTGCCATAGGTCACCCCAAGTGGCTCTCTATGTTCAAGAGATGATTGAAAGAGATTGGTTGAGGGAGACCTTTTGACCTCTCCAGCCGGACTCTCCCGACCCATCGCCTCACACTACAGTTGGAGGAATGGATTCATGCGTCCTGGACACACTGACCCCCAGATTCCTACCCACCCCTCATACACATTTCCTTCCCAGAACTTCCTCTTCTTTCGTTCCTTAAGAAAACCCTCCCCACAACATTCCTTAAGATGACATAGGCCCTGAGGGAAATTATTTTCCTCAGGACCTCCTGTGTAAGCTGTAGTAAAAAAAAAAATTTGGAAATAGTACTCTCCATTAGGACTCCATAATCTTCACATTCTCGATAGCATTTTCTAACCAAAGCTTGATGTGAGAATTACACCGTTGGTTGGAAGCAAATGTTTGTTAGTAATCATATCTTCATTCTTACTAACCTGACAAAAATAAAATGTTTTTATAGCCGAGTCAGTATTATGTCTACTTGAATTATGCAGTACCTGTGTTCCGAGAGTTCCGTCTCTCACAACAGTTCAGAGAACAGCGTCCCTGCTGCCTAAGATACTAACAATTTACAAAAAGAATAATATGGATGTGCAATTCCACTTTGTAACAGAAGCTTACTGCTTGCTGCACGCTGCTCTGAAACTGGAAGACAAACAAGGTTAGATGCACTGAAAGTACTTGGAAATACCTAATACTATAAAAAAACATGTTTAATTTTCAAAATGCAATCGAACACAGTCTTGAGAAATTATTGTGAGTTATTTATAGTTTTCTCACTTTTTCAGTTCTATCGCAGTTTATCAACTCTCCTCAATTTCTGCAATACATCTACGATGCGACTTTGAGCACAAATCCAGTCTTATCCAAAACGGCTCTTCAATTGCTTTCGTTATCTACATTCTACCGTGTCAAATACAATATCATGGTTTGTATAGAAATGAATACCAAACACTTTTGCTTACATAATACATGCAGGAAAGTTTAGGAACGAAAGAACGTAGGAAAAAAAAATCGCAAACCAAATGGCTGAGGAATCTTTTTTAGTTGTTTGGCTAAAACATAACGTCTCTACTCCAGGCCACAGTGAGATGATTTCAAAGATATTGTCCAATCCAATATCACATCTATAATAAAATACATACTCCCATCTTTACATAGTATGAAATGAAGTCGCTCCCGCTGTCTCTATCTTTTAAACTACGCAACGGATTTTCATGCGGTTTTCACCAATAGATAGAGTGATTCATGAGGAAGGTTTTTAGATATATAATTTGTCAAGGTTTTGTGTAAATTGGTTGAAATATGTAAATAACGGGAGCAGGCTGGCAAGCGGGCAGCGGGCTGGCATGCGTGACGTGTGGATTTGATTTAACAGATAGCGTTGGTTATAAAGTTTGGGTAATGGCGTGGCGTTGTGTTTCATTAGCCACAGCAACGTGTGGCCGGGTATGCTAGTTACTAATAAAGTTGTTTTAAATTTTACTCAGCTGATAAACAACTTAACGACGTTAACTAATAATAATAAAAACAATTTTACACAACTGTTTATCAGTTAAACTTTATACAATGATTTCATTACTTGGAAAATAAAATAATATTGTACGATGATTTTATTTGTTAGTTTTCTTTTTTCTAGTGTGAGAATTTTATCAAACTTGATCCTGCTTCATTAGTAATTTCTCTGAGAGATGAAAAAGACAAAGACAAAACAATTGCAGTCCTTCAGTTGCTGTATACAATCTTCTCTCTAGAAGTATCGAAAGAGAAATCTTTTGTTATACTGACTACCGTTTATCCTGCAGAGAAATATATTAATACATGCCGCGCTTTATTCTTCAGGCTTCAGATGGTTTGTTGTAGGGTAAGAAATACTTTGTTACATATTATTATTTTCTATCTCATCTTCTTGTTGTCCTATTCTGGTGAAGGCAACCCTGTCCTGTGGTATGTCAATGGTCTACATCTATTGCAGGCCCAGAATTTCCTCTGCCTCTGAAGTTGCTCTTATATATTATATAATATTCACTTACTTTATTTCTTAATGCCAATTGGACAACTCGCTCTTTCACCATCATTTTACAAACTTCCCCTTCAGCTCTTTTCTTTCCGCAACTTGCCAATACAGTTGTACAGCCAGGGAACTCCTTTGAGGAATCACAAAAAATAATTGAACTGAGACATTGGTGTTTCATGAACACATTCACAGATACAAGGTCTATTGACATTGTTTTAATTATCAATATGACAAAACTTACATAAATACTTCTTTTAGTCGGGGACTCTATACTGCAAAACGGGAAGTCGAATTTTGTATTGTAATAGTATGTAGCCAGTCTATTTGTGTCACAATGCGAACCCTTTTATACTTGATAGTTTCATATCTAAAAACAATCATTTTTTTGTCACCGATTTTCTTAGACTTAACAACAGTTGTCAGTGGCGGTCCGTAAGTTTTCAGTGAGCTAGAGTGCTAAGATTGAAAAATACGAAATTACTGATGTAGCTGAAAATGATTTTTGTTTTTTTTTAAATTTCAACATTTTTTTGTATGAAGATCTTTAGTTTGTGGATGCGGCGCATCCCTTGACTGAAAGAATCCTGAAGATCTTCGTGCAAAAAGTAGAAATTTTGAAAAAAAAATCATTTTCAGCAACAATAACGTCATATTTTTCAATCTTAGCGCTCTCTCGCTGAAAACTCACGGACCGCCACTGTTGTGTAGTTGTGTGACAAAATACTTGTCACAGCACGTGCCATTTCACAAAACTCTCTTTTATGTTGTGTCGTTAGTGGAAAACGTCCAGATTTCAGCAATATTTTTATATGTTTTTCAGGATTCTGAAGGAGAGTCCAGCAGTGCTTGGCAATGTCTGAATATGATGCTGCAATGCGCAGCAGGGAACAATTCAAATCTCGTTGTGGCTTTGACCTCTCAACCCTGGACTCACAAACTGATAGCCTTCTACCTCTACCAGAACCAGGCTTCAAAATGCCACAAGAAATTCTTAAAGTTCATCTTCAACTGGCTGACCTGTTACAAAATCACCAACGGCAATGACAAACTGTTCTCGAGTAGTGATAAGGAAATGTTTTCGGTTTATTTGAAGTACAATATCTTTTTCGGCACTTTGCATAAATTGGTAAGCACATTTGGGGATGAAGAGGTCAAGCGAGGAATGTGCTCCGAAAGAGCACAAATTATTACCAATATTTTAAATCTCATCAACAGTTTCTTTGAGTAAAAAACTAAAACAAATTATCACCAATTTTTTTTGTGTAGTTAAACTTCTCAAAATCTTGATTGAAGTCAGTAGGTCCATAAAATAAATTAATAAAATATCTGGATACAATATATTAATTAATAAAAGAGAAAAACATGAACTTGTTAAATTTTAATGAATTTTATTTTTTGTTTTTTGACTTAATATTTAATTTCTTTGTCGTCCAGATTTTTGCACAAAGCAACCCTTAAAAGAATTCAAACGCACATCAATTTCTCCATCTTCCAGCTGTAAGAAAAATATCTTCAATTAATTATTATTCATATCACTTAAATTGGGAATTCCAGATATACTGTGAAATTAAAATAATTACCTGATCCTTGTAATAAATTTCTCGGTAGCAAGATGGAGACACACATTCTCTAATACAGCGAGCTCTCGCTATCCCGTTGGAGTTACTGCAGGCCCTGCTTTGTTCACATGCAGTTTCAAATTCCCGAAATGTTATTTCCTAACAACAAAAATGTATTAATAATATAAATAGATATACATATTTTTAATTGTAATCTAATATATATGCTGAAATAGGCCAAAACCAAGCTAAGTCTGTTGGCTCCATGAAACAAATTTGACCGGTTAAATATAACTGTTTTGCCTTTAATAATGAGCGGCTCTGGAATTTTCCTTTTGCCACCGCCAGCCGCATCATAATAGTTATGATTAATTCACAGGCAGACTTAAACTATGAAATGATTGTTATTTACAAAATTAATGACATATTTCACATTCTAATGACATATTTGTCAATTCTATATTTTTTTATCTTAACCCATTGGCCACAAACCCCGACAGCCTGCCGGGTGTGCAACTCAGGTACTTAACCACAAACCCCGGCACGCTGATGGGCTAGAGTAGGTCCGCCAAAAAACGGAATACGAGCTCAACAATGACATTTTTGAATAAAATTTTAAATGCCGAACATTCTGTAGATAATTAATCATTCATTTCGAAGAATTGGCAATAAAATGTTTCTTATGTTTTTTCACTGATATTTGTGTTCCAAGTTTTGTATGCTGCCAGCCGCCATTTAATTTCTTCAAAATTGCGAGTGGTTCTAGGCTTTTGGTAGTGACCCTGAACGTCCCTGATTGCTTTGAGGACTATCATACCATTATTTTATTAGTCATTAGTAATATATGCATGTAAAAAACAACAATCATTATTGTTTGATTTATGAATAATATGTTTTTTTGTAACTTTTTTAAATAAAAATGTGAAAAAAAACTTACGAAAAAAGAGAAGGTTATATTTGTATCCTTATTTACAGACATTTCAATATATTTTTTTAATTTTATTTTAATGTTTTTCTTTACCTTAATCGAATATGTAAATAAATTTAAAGAAATTAATTTATTTGAATATATGGTTTAAAAGTTACAATAGATTTAGTACACCAATGCAGGTTTTCAATTTTTGGTACAAAATTAATTCAGTGGTGAAGGCCAATTTTTTTGCTCATTAATTCTGTGGCCAATGGGTTAAAAGAGATAAAACAAAACTAAAATTATTACATTTCTTACATTTTTTGGTGTTTCCTTGTATTGATATTCTGGGAATGTGAATATAATTGGTGTGTTTT
This sequence comes from Limnephilus marmoratus, assembly GCA_917880885.1. Lineage (NCBI taxonomy): Eukaryota > Metazoa > Arthropoda > Insecta > Trichoptera > Limnephilidae > Limnephilus > Limnephilus marmoratus. The sequence continues at coordinate 22,652,360 of OU862912.1, read as the reverse complement.
CTTTATCAGCAAATAGATTTTGTGCAAAGCACAATAATAATATAATCCAAATTCCTGCACTCAGAGTGGATTCCATAGTGTAATTGAAGTACAATCTGACAAATATTTACTGACACTGCCTAGCCTACAAATTAGCTTGGTTGCAGTGAAAAATCGATATTTGAATGGGATAGATAAAACAGGAAACTACCTAAGGTTTACCATTCTAAGCTTTGGTAAATTTAGCAACAGATGGCTCTAGATCAATAATTATATATTTTTTTATTATTATTTAAAAATAAATTCAATAAATAAAACATCTTTTTATTTTTAATATGTATTGCCTTTATTATAAATATCATGGGTTTTTCCCGTTTTGTTGGTGTATGTAAATATTATACAAGCAAATAACTTGGGGTAAGTATTTAGATAAAGTAACATTTTTGAAATGCCAAAGAATATACTATATTATTATATTTATTATCAAACTGGTTTCTTTTGACTCCATTAACAGGACTTCAGTAAATATTCACGAATAGTAAAAGTTTAGTGTAGGACACACATTTGTTAAAACACAAACAAATACATATAAGCAAACTCGTATCTACATAAACTATAATGAAAACAAAAACATTAAATAACTTTAAAATAAAGTTAGTTACAATATTAATTCATAAATCGAAATGTAACAATGTGAATTAACTATACATAACAAGGTGACTATAAGGTTGATATAATTAATATTTTCAAAACTCATGAACTCTACATAATGAACAATTTAAACTAAATATATATATAAAAAAAAAGAAATATACACAAAGCAAGAGAAATATGAAATTTAAGACTTTTCGATACAATACCTAATCAATAAATTCATATATGATAATTTGTAAACATGCATAAAAATATTTAAAGTGACCTTACAACACATCGTAAGTTATTATTTTTAATAAAACATGTACAGTTTAACCTTAACTTTATAAATCAGGTGGGTGGGGTGAAAATAGAACAAATGTGCAATAAATAATGCCCTAAACCGATTATGGTACAGTTATATCAGCTGATTCAAGTTGCAAGAGAGCTTCAACCCGACACTCACACTCAACTGGTCACTGTTTCCTAAACCTAATTTAAACATAACATACTCTATAAAGGCGGTATTATTTGGTAACAAGGTATTCAAACAACTCCAAATCCACTCGTAATGAATAACATATCAAAATTACAATCCACAAAACCTTATTCATTTTCAAAAGAATTTATATAAAACAAACCCCACATCAACACACTTTAAACGTTATAATAACTAAAAGAAACACTAATGACTTTTAGACATTTCAATTTTAAAGAAAACATTAAATACGTTTCATAATTTCGACGCGCCCTACGTAACAACTTTTAGAAAACAAGAGATAGATTTGAGGAAGTTTTTTTTTTATAGTTTTTCTATGTGATATTGAAAACATATTTATTGGTAAAAATCTGTAACATAGTTACCAAACTTCTAAGTTAACTTCTGTTGTAACAGATTAGGAGATATTAATTATTATTGAAGTTCTTTACGTTGGGCAAGTCAAACTCATGTTTGATTGGGTCACTGGAGCGTTTGTTCTAGGAAGTATCTAAAGCTTGGTTCGATAAGGGGAAGGGATAGTAAATGAGTGCGGCAGTTCACAGCTCGAAGCGTTTCTTGCGCTCGGCAACTATCCCCACCAGGGGAGAGTTGGAGGCACGCCTCGATGACACCGAGCAGCGTGACACACGCGGTGGGAACCCGCTCAGTTCTGAAATTAAGCAAACGTGCATTCAAATTCAAGCTAATAAATATGTTTCTAACCGTTACTATTGCCCTATTAAAGAAATAAAGATTTTTTTAACATTAACTCCACACAGTAGGCCTTGAGGAAAATAATTTCCCTCAGGGCCCATCATCTTTGGGGATGCTGTGTGGAGGGTAACTTCATACTAATAATGGTTGTTTCTATTATCAATGTTATTGCCATAGGAAGAAAAAACGCATTTCTACATCCCACAGCCAGTGCAGTGGCTGTGGTGACTTTTGGGTATGCTAGAGCGCTAATATTAAAAAATGGCATTATTGGTGTTGTAGCCGAAAAGGTTTTTTTTTCTTCGCAAAAATTCGGTTTTTGTATGAAGATTTTCAGGAATTCCGGTGCAGCGCACTGCCAAACTGAAAATCCCTGAAAATCTTCATACCAACAACAACAACAACAACATCAATAATGCCATTTTTTTAATATTAGTGCTGTAGCACACCCAAAAGTCACGAGCCGCCACTGAATGCGGTTTATTTATTTGTTAATTTATAATTTATTTGCGGTCATAAAAATTATAATATTAATTAGAATGTTGAATATCCTGCAATATGTAAATGAATGTTTATGTGAAATGGCATGTCAAAGATAGTTGAGCTAGTTTAGATTGTGGTAGACATAATTTTTATCAGAATTTGAAACTATGCAATTTCCAAACAGGCGATTATTTCCCTTTACCTCTGACACCCATTTCCTAAACCTTCTGCGTATTAGTTTGCGATTAAAATAAATGGGTATTGAAAATGTAAAAAACCAGCAAATGGAAAAACTGCTTTGTTGGTAAATGGCAAAAAAAATTACATCTAAAAAGTCACCGGAGACCAAAATTTCATTTGCATTTTTTACTCCAAATTATGTCAGGGATCACTGGTTAAAGTAAGTCAAGATGTATTTAGGGTTTACACATATTTTTTACTGTGCCTGTCTCACTAGGGATATATTTGTCGAGACAAGTTGAAAGCAAAAATTTTTGACAGATTGAATGTGCTGATACGTATTTTACCCCTGTCCTGTCTGTCCTGGAACGGGAAACTTTCCTAGTTGGACAGGCAAAAACTTCCTAATATGTAATTTGTACTTTCTTTTGAATCTATCTATAATACTAATAAATAAAATTTTACCCCTGATTTCAACAAAATTATTTTTTAACCCGTCTGCTTGTTTAGGAATAAATACATCCCAAAACACATAATCGCGTTATACTTTCATAAGACCAAAAACGTCCCGAGCGACCTTACATTTTAAAAGCTATATATCTCTCTTCCTTTCACGCAAACATGTGTATTTTTTCTTTTAACCAGAAAGAGGACAAAATAATGCTTCTTATTGTCTTTGAAATATGAAAGCTATCTTGCATAGATATTTTACAATCTCGATCCAAAGTGACGGTTTCAGAATTTTCGCGCGAAACTGAGGCTTCCGGATTGTGAGGTGTGAATATATTGAACCCAGCAGACGGGTTTTAATGCTGATAGGCAAGGCTGGTCCTACGCGGACGCAATTGGAGCAGTTTGCTCCTTGCGCCAACTCGTCAAGGAACCAAAAAGTTGAGCCAAAAAAATAACCTAACACAGCACCCTAGAGGTTTTTACTATTGCCAGGGTATGAAACAAGTAATAATAGATGAGACATACTTTTAAAGTGTATAAGAATGCATTTTTGAAATAAACAAATAAAAAAACACAAGTTTTGAGTGATTGATGAACAAAGGATTAGTGACAGATGATTGGTAGTCGTGCGAATGTAATGGAGAAAGAAAAGAATGAAAGAAGTGATATTAACCTGTACTGGAGACAGCCGAAGGTTCCTTGTACTTTCTGTCTTTGCAAATTGTATTTTGGTTTTGCGCACCACCGACTTTGCGGGCTCCAGTGTCAACTGATTGGGTTTTGTTGCCTTCTGAAATGGTTATTGATGAAATTGAAGACTTTTCATATAAACCTTTCATATATACTTTGGATTTATTTAAAACGCAAGTTTATTGTTTAGATAATTTTTTTAAACATCAAAAGAGATTCCGACACTATCAATAGCATTTCTTTCAAGCACGTAGTTTTTTGTTAAGCTGGCAACACTGCGCGTAGTTTTCGTTTGAGCCAAGCGTTTTGACAGTCTACCGAGGACGCTTGAAGCAAGCTTCAATAATCTACGTGCTGGCGGCGAGCTTGATGCGAATTGATATATTTTTTTTAATTATTTATTTGGCTATCACTCATTAAAGGTGATATTGGCCATTTCTTGAAATTAATTACATTTTCGAAACAATCGCAGAATCATAAAATAGGACCCCATGTACATTAATAGTTAGCGTTCTTCGACATAAAAGAACAGATTTTTTTCAAAATTTGTTACATTTCTCACGCATCATGAAACAATTCTATAAATTAGATAAAATTAATATAAAATAAGAATTAATTGTTATTGTGTTTAATTTGTAGAAATGCATCTGATTTTAGTTATTGTTTTTGTGTTTAATTTGTAGAAAAATCAGATGGATTTCTACAAATGAATCCCTGTTTCCCTTGGTCACGCTATAACTTCAGAACCACTTTACCTATTTCATTCATATATTTTTTAAAGTTTTCTAATACTTTGTAGAAGGTTCTTCCGGAAAGAAAAAGTAATAAAATTGGAGGGAGGGGAAGGAATTGAAAGATTTTTTTAAGTCTTCCGATACTTTGTGGAAAGATCTTACGGAAAGAAAAATTGACGTAAGTAAGGCTCTTGACTCGTAAACCGAAGGTCGGGGGATCGAATCCCGGCGTGTCAAATAAATTTTATTTGATTAATTTGTGTTATTTCACATTTTTTTTCTTAAAAATAATATAAAGTATATTTGCGGCACGTTCCAGATTGGAAGATACTCTAAGTATCGCCCTGGTAGACCACCATTCAGAATTGAAACGTTGCTTGAAATGGCATAAGCCGTGATTGGTGACCAGATCTAAATAGCCAGGTACTTCCCCACCTTCCTCTTTCCTATCTCCTTCCCCACCCCACTACCTTCAGCCTCACAACATACCCCGATCGGGGATACCATAGTCTCCCTGGCTCCAGACGGGAGCAGTTGGGACTCTTGTGCAGTATTCTCGGAATGAAACTCGGGAGGTCAACGGGGACGCACGGGAAAGGACATGCAGGGAGAATTAATTTATTTCTTTGAATGGCGTTGCAACGCATGCCGGGTACCAGCTAGTATTATTTATTATTAAGTTCTACAAGTATGTTTTTCTCTCGTTGTTTAATAATATTGTAACTTCTATTAATGTTATTATTCAGTTCTGCAAGTATTTTTTGTTTTCTTATTGTTAATGATGTAACTGCTTTGACTGATTTAAAATATTGTTTAGATCTTGTGAACATCTGAGAAACAGGGAATAAATAATTTTCCTTAATCAACTTTATCAATTAATGTTATATTAAAATATTAATTATAACATTTATTCATAATATCAACGGAAATATACAACAATGCTTCGTAATAATTACGATCATCTATTTTGAAAAAATGCGTGTAAGTAATCATTTGGTGCCGTGCCTGTAATACGCTTCGTAAATGCTTATGAGTAAAGCGGGATCACAAATTGTACCATTCTTGACACCAAATTCGTTTATTTTTATTAAAATACAAAGATAACCCAAGGGCTAAGAATGCTTTGTCTCCGTTATATTCCATTTTATTTCAGCCGCACAAAATTCACTGTCAACCATAAATAAACCAAACAAACTATCGAAAATCACATCTAGGCATAGACAAATGCTTGCCAGAACGCTTGGAGACGATCAAGCGGCTTGACGGCCAGCACGTAAATTTATTTTTCCGTTATTGTCTATGAATGCTTGCCTCAACAGCTTGACGCGCGCTTCAAGCCGTTGAGCCAAGCCTTAGTCTATGTCTAGACGATATTTCTCTCGAGATATTACTTCTTTGTCTATGGTTTCCTGTCATTTTCGCTATTTGAAAGTGATTTTTGTGCGAGATGGAATCTAGTAAAGAAAAATAATTATTTGTTATGTTATAATAAATGTTATATATTAATATTTTAATATAACATTAACGTAATAATATTATTAAATTATATTTACATTCATTTAAAAGAAAAATCAGATGGATTTCTACAAAGTAAACACAAAAATAATTAATACCTATTTTGTAATAATTTAATCTATTTTTATAAACGTTTTACGTGATACGTAATATCTAAAATCACCACTCAGGTACTTATTTGTCTATGATTTGTTGTCTACGCCGAAGAAATATAAATTCGCTTCAAGCGTTGCGCAATAACGTAGATTATTGCGCAACGCTTGACTCAAGCTTCAAGCCACCTCTGGAGACGGTCAAAATGCGGTCAAAACTCTAGCCATAGACAAAAAACTACGTGATTGAGCCAAGCCGCTTGATAGTCTCGCTAGCCCTAAACAATAACATAAAATGATGTAGTTAAGTATCTCACCAATCTTGAATGATTAATAATATTTTTAAATAAATCAAACATAATTAATTATCATGTTTTACGAACAGTTGAAACTATGTACAAAAATTTAACTGTATACTACAACATATATTGTTAGGTTAAAAGGCTAAAATGATATATGTACTACAAAAGCCTGTTACTATAATAAAATTTGACTACTTATGTATTTGGGTCGGATAATGAATCTAAATCCTTTTGATTAAAACATTAATTCAATAAACTTTTTCATTAGAGGCAATGAGATCAATATATAATCATTTTTAAATGTTTTTTTATGACATTAATCTGATGATCATGTGTAATTTTCTCTCAATTGATGATTTTTTACGCATTAACTTGGGATTGCATACATTTTTTTTATTTAGTCCTGAATATCAAATCAACATTCTTTTGCTGTAGATAGTAAAATTATAAATTCTGCTTTTTTTTTTTAAAGAAAGGAAAACATTCCCGAGTTACGAATTACCCGACAAAATCTCCTGCTACCACCACAGTAAGCGGAAAATTTTGCTTGTGTCATGATGGAGGACTTAGCCAGCCGAGGAATCGAACAAGCGACTCCTGGGTGGGACCCAAACGCGATGCCAACTCAGCCACTTATCGGTAATTTGATTAAAAGCTTATCCCATAAACCAAACACTGTAATAGAAAACTTCTTAACAGATTGAACTGTATGTAGTATAATAATTTAGAGAGAGTCCTCAAAATTCACCGATTTGAAAAAAAGGATAAATTTGTACACTTAAGCAACCCCCCAAGCCTAAAAGATTAAGGTCATAAGTATCTAACACAAGAAAATACACACCTAAGTACTTAAAAAAAAGAGAGCAGCGAAGTTGAAATGTTTATTTTGTAGCAAGTCTAACTAAGGTTACGTACAAATGAAGTGATGATTTTCTTACCTGCGGCGATGGCATTTTGCCAGACAGTGGCCAGATGTCTAAGGTGGTCCCATAAAGGTGTGCTGGGAGTAGAAAGTCCAGTCGTACCCTGCCCATGCTATTAGTACAATAATACCAAGCTCCATTTATCAACATGAGATGAATTAAAAATCAATGATGATCCCCTCAGATTGACATGCTGTTAAAATGTATCGATGAACTCAAACCAGACAGTTATTAAATAATGATTAATCATGATGAATTTGAATTTGTTAAACAAAATTTGGTTTGTAAATCTGAGAGAAACATCGTAAAGAATTCTTAAGCTGATCTTAGAGAAGTGCAAATATTCAAATACTGATCGTAAAATTATAAGTATTCAATTCTTAAAGTAAGATTTAATAAACTAATTAGAAGGTAATAATTATTGTGAAAAAAGTAACAAAGTTTATGGCAAGAAAAAGTTTTCCATCAAATAAAATATTCTCTGGACATTATAAATAAGTATATAAAATGCGTTCAGCGCCCTTAGTGCATGCACTATCACCAAATTGAATGAAATAACTAAAGGCATTATTTGTTTTAGAAAATAAGAATAAATGGTTATTTAAGTTGGAGTGGTTAACTTACCGGAGAGGAACTGTCCCTCATTCCGTTGACAATCTCCGAATTGCTCATCTCGTTCATTTCGGACATGAGATGGGCACGCAGTTGCTTGTTTCTGAAAACAAATTATCCACAATTCAACAATCATTTTAATAAGTCAGGTAAGCCTCATACGTCATTACATATGTCTGGTAATGTTGTAGTTAGCTTGTAAACAAGCTTATGGGTCCGAGTGGTTAAAAAACAATTACTTTAAGTTGGTGTTTTCTTACAAAAAGGAAATTTGCAGAAAGCACAAATAAACAATACTAGGCTTTTTTTTTTTTTAGTTATTGGGGTATTATGCCGTGTTGCGCTACCTCCTTCTTTAGCCAACGTTTCGGACAGCGTTGCAGTGTCCATCATCAGGGCAGATGTGTAATAGTTAGGGGTGATGTTAGTACTTATCTACTTAGGAGCGATACCGTGTCGCCAGCTCCACTCCGCTACAATATACTTCAACATGTTTTTTTGCATTTAGCCTTGATGTAACCGTCAATTACCGGATACCAAGAACTATTGAGTTTAGCTCCGTCGTCTCTATTAATGTTTATAGGATTTTTGTGAATTTCAATTGCCTCTGTAATCAGGCGTGCTCTATGAGTTTTCGGTCTTCCCAGGACTTCAGGAACAAATCCAAAGTAATGGCCAGTTTCAATTAAATGCTCGGCGATTGCCGATTTGTCAGGGTGGCCAAGTTTACATGCTCGAAAGTGTTCCGATATCCTTTTGGAGATCGTCCGCTCTGTCTGGCCCATGTAGACCTTATCACATCCGGAACAGCTGAGTTTATATACTCCATCTGTTTCCAGAGGAAACTTGGTCTTTGCAGGCCTCAAAAAGTCTCAAGACAAATACGAGACAAAAGTGCGTGGAGATTGTTTAATTAAAGCCAGAATCTATTTCAATACTTTATTTGGGCCTTTTCGTCTTTATTGACGAAATCGCGTAAATTTGACAGTAGCAGGTCGTTGTTGACAGGAAGCCATCTTACCGCAAATAAATTTACAGATGTAAACGATCGCATGAGCATTTACACAGGTCGAAAACGAAAAAGTCGGATGCATATGTGAACGCCCCTGTGAGTGACCTGTCAAAATCTTATGTAATCCGTAAATTTTAATTACGAGTCTAACCCCAGCCTAATAGCAGTTTCAAATATAACAAAACTACGAAAAATCAAAGATACAAATGACCAATTATTATCTTAACAATCAAACAAAGAATGCATAGTAGAGCCCTCCATACTTAAAAAAAATAGAAATCGGGGATTCCCCTAACAACAAAATGCGGGAATACCCCGAGCGTCACTAGCTACCACCAAAGTACTGGGACAATAAAATAAGGAACCAATGAATGCGTTCTAAAATTGATCGACATAATTTTCTTATGAATGCGTTTAAATCTTAATAATTTATTTGAATTTGTGTGTGCTCTATAGTTGTGTCTAACTATTGATTTTATATAATTTTTGCTAAATTTTGTTAAAAATGATAGAATACTTCTGAGCTCACGGCATCTCGGGCCGGGGCCCCGGCCCCCGCGGGGCCCGTGGCATTTTGCCAGCCCTGCCAACCTATAGTTACGCCACTGAGTACAGTTCGGTACATTTTAAGTATGAGATTGTACAAAATAAAAAAGAGAACTCTTCAACTGAAAAGCATATTCAACACCGTGAATCTAGTGTAATAGGCTGCATAATAATGTGGGATGTATTTAGATGACAGCGATGCAATGAGATTAACTACATAAAGGTACATCATATGCCAAATAATCAGTAGCAAAAATTTTTACCTGGCGTCGAGCTGCATGATATGTTGCTGTGCCTGAGTGAGTTGCTGCGTCACATTGCACAGCTTCTCCTCGAGGGCGGCTGACTCCACACACTTGGAAGAGTATTTCTCTGACAGTGAGAGGATCTCCTGCTTGATCTCCTCCAGTTCCTCCCTAACACACACAAAACTGTCCACTTAGGTTTTAATTGCACAAATTTTAAAAGAATCCGGAAGGAAGGTGTAAAGGAAATGAATTGAAAGAAGAAATACATACTAGATAATATTGTTTCAATTTACAAGAGATTAAATTAAATCTATGGTTGAAACGATCTTCTACCAGTGGAGTAATTAATTCTTTGTACTGAATATACTAAAACAGTCAAACAATCAAATTTGGCATGTTGCACAACCCCACTTAGAGCAATAAAGACAGAAGAAACACAGTTGTTCATTTTAATGACTCAGTGCCATGAATATATACTTTCTAAGTGCATTGAATAATTATTTAACAAAAATGCATTATTATTGTTTCATTGTCCATAAAGGCGAGTGTGAGATATGAAGCATATAATAAACAGATTTTATTCCTTTAGCAAAAAAGTATTTAAAATAACTATGTAAATCTGAGTTACAGCGTATGTTTCTATCGAAATTTCGATTTTTTAAATACTCAATTCAAAATAAATGACAGCGAAGCAATTAGAGTTAACATAAACAAGAACATAGAGAAGAAAGTGAGTACATGTCATGAACTTACTGATGCCTTGAGTGCAACTGGGCGTCGCCACCTTGCTGGCTGCGGGACGCAAAGTCACGCTTGAACTTGCTGACCTCGCGGTGCACGTCGCTCTCGTGTGCCTTGCGCATAGCGTCCAGTGCCGCCAGTGTGGCTTGCGTCTCCTCTGCCAGGGCTTGCTCCTTGTCCACTCTAGAATAAGAGAATACGCTTTAAATACATGATAAAATATTAATCTTTTGTACAAAAATAATCAAATAATTGTAACTATCTCATCTAAAAAAGGAATATTGTTTATTGCTCCGTAACATCTCCCTTCTTTTCATAAACATAACAGAAGAAAGGTTATAAGAGATCTCTTAGTGGTGTGAAAACAAAGCCAAAAACATTTCAATCAATATTACCTTTCTGAATAGTGAAAGTGAATTCTCACGAGAGTGACACTAAATGTGTCTTTTCGTAAGCTAGAGTGCTAAGATTGAAAAATACGACATTATTGATGTTGTTGTAGCTGAAAATGATTTTTTTTTTAAAATGAAAATTTTATTTTTTTTTTTTTCGGGAGGCTTAAGTTATATTTTAATTGTTTAAAATATGACTTTTTTTCACTCAGAAAAGTGGGGAGACGAGGTAAGAGGGTATGCAGCACAGCTTCTCCAGGTAACAAACTGAAAATCAGGCGCTGAGGACAGGAGGAGTAGGAGGCGAATGTTGCAGTAGGCCAAACCTCTTTTTTTTTCTTTTTTTTTACATATATATAGTTCACGTGAGCACTTACGCCATAGACCCATTGTACTATCTCCTATTTTACCTCATTCCTCTGACAGTAACCCAGTCCCTTTTATAAAGTTCACTGGAATTGGATTGTCATTGGAAATGAAGATATATCTTCTGGTTCGACAATGTGTCTTCCCAGGTCTCATTTCCCCTCTTCACTCCTCCAGTGTGGATTTCCTTCCCGTCCCCAGGAAGGAAATCCACAGAGATGGCCTCAGCACTCCTAGGTTCCCAAAAGGCCCCTAGTTTTCCTCATAAAGTTAAAATAAAAATAAAAGAACTAACTTTAACTGTTCCCTCTCAGCACGGTGCTTATCTTCCAACTCCTGAATGATCCTCCGGTGCGAGCTCTCCATGGCCAACAGCCCCTTCTCGCACAGCACGCGCAGCTGCTCGATCTCTGCCTGGTAGCGCTGGCGGATGGAGTCGCCCTGAAGGTCGGCGTTGATGGACTTGTGGTAGGCGGAGCGCAGCTGCTCCAGCTGCTGGGAGTACTCCGAGTCCAGGGTGCCGAGGCGGCGCTCCAGCCGGCGGGCGCGCTCCTTCAGCTGATGCTGCTCCTGTTCGTGTTGCACCTTGAGGTGCTGGCATTCCGATTGGTGGTCGCTTATCTGGAAGTAAAACCAACTTTATAAGATTTACATCAATATTACAAGACCTTTACTAGAACTACTAATACTTCTTTAGGAAGAGGTTATATTTAATCATGGCTAGGATCTTTTGCCACGGCTTACAGCACTTCCAAATTCTGTAAACCAGGCTCTGTTTTTATTGTGGATGTTTCTCCTTTACTGAAGTCTATTTACAGAATGTATTCTTTACAATTTAATTCATTCAGAGCTTAGGGCATAACGATGGAGGGAAGGCAAAATGATCGGCGAGGGTCGACGCTAAAACCGGAATAATTGCGCCGTCACGATCTGTGGTGGTAGATAGCTCTCAGTAGTACCAGTGTGTGAAATTGCCTGTATAGAAAATTATCCGCAATGCGAATGGTAGTTCTACTATAATTCCAAGCCTAATTCATCAGATTTACAATGGTAGTCAAATATTAGCCATTCATTGTGAATTTGAAAATTAATGTAAAGAAAATTAATCCCTCGATTGGAGGAAGCATCTACTTTGAAGTTGGATCTGAGATGAAAATGTTTTGACAAGACGATATATCAAATCAACAAAAGCATAAATTTTGCACAATAATTGCAGTATGTACTAAATGCACCAAGCACAACCACGCCAAAAAATATTCTTCAGGCATTCCTAGAAAGAAATAATGTAGAGAATCTAGAGTCAGTGACCTGCTGCTTGAGTTGCTGTGCCTCGGCTTCACTTCTCTGCGCCCTCCGCTGAGCTGACTTGTGCTGCTGCTGCAGACTGCTCACTAGCTCCTCGGCTGTCCGCGCTCTACCCCGAACTAGCTCCAGGCTCCTCTTGCTCTCCACTGCTTTGTCCTGTTCTGTCTTCAGAGTGGCCAGGGTCTCCTCATGCTCTGACCGTAACCTGGAAATGATTTGATGGAATGTTGACATAAGATGCTACCTTGGGATATATATACATGAAGAGGTTTTAGATTATAAAGGTAAGAGTATAATATATTTACCTGCTAATAGCATTTTGTAAGCACAAACAATGTTGACAAGGAATATGACTAGACAGCGCCTCCACACTCTTTTTCAATGATTCACAAAGATCCAAAACACCTTGAACTTGTGAATTGTTTTCAGATTCCCGGTTAATATTTTCCTTGTTTTCAGAATCATCATTGATTTGAAGATGCAGGTGCTTTACTACCAACTCCACTTGTCTTAAGGCATCGCGGATTTTTGTTAGATCTTCCTTATTTTCTGCGTATTCGTCTGAGAAAAGGGATCTGCATTCATTGGAAAAGTGTTGGAAGAGATAGATAAATTCAGCTTCTTGCGTTGGATCAGAATCGAGAGAGGCGACGATGTTATCTGATTCGGTTAATTTATTCCATATTCCACTTTCTTCTTGCACTGAATTAGAAAATGTACTTTGGCTGGGTTGGAACGGAGAGTTGCTGTCGTAGCCACCGGAGCAAACGTAAATTTTAGCATCAATTAGAACTTTGTGAGCGATAACATCAGCCAATTGATATAACAATTGGCGACTGTCCACACCGGGCCTGTCTTCAGTAATTGGTGACCTTAATCTAACACTCGTCAGGCACTCCTGATAATGACTAGTTATATCTGCAATGGCTGATTTCATTTCAATAGAAAGCTGTTCATGGGCAACTTGGAACCACCTCTCCAGCGCAGCCTGCTGGCTCGCTACCAAAGTAAACCTCGCCGTCTTCTCCGCATTTAACTGCGTTGCGTAATACTGAGCGCAGCGTGTCATCACATGAGAAATTTCAGAGTTGATTAATTCATTGTTGACAATATCTTGAGCTTTATTCCAGGCTTCTTGAATTCTTATATTTTCTAAGTTTGTTCTTTGCTGATCAAAGTTCATCCCACTTTCAGGCTGACAATTGAGAGCTTCTATTAATAATGCTTTGGTAAGTTCTATCATCTTCTCTGATTTGTATTGATTGACTGAAACCGTTATATCTTTTTGCAAGGCTTTCAGCATTTCAAGTTCTTTATTTTGTATTGTATTTTGCGACTGATTAATGCATTTGTCCAGCGTGCCATTATTCACTATATTAATTTTTCTAGATAGAATCTTGGCTAAGTAGTCCATTGAGGTTTTACATAAGGTTTGGCGTTTTATTTGAGAACCGTTTAATTTCGATTGAAGTGATGTGACCAATTGACTAGTTTCTTCCACTTCCGATTTAATCAATCTTTTAAATAAACCTTCCCCGTTAATGTCCGTAACAGCATCATTAATTCTGCTAATTAACACTGCTTCGTATGCCAGTTTTTCAGCAAGAAACTCTAGATTCCTTCGTTGATTTAGCTCACCAGATTTCAGTAAAGTGCATTTCTTTTTGTTTATATCTTGAAGCTTGGTCCTCAATTGCAATTCCAGTTGATGCACAACATTTATAATGGAGTCATTAATATCACTGCCTTCATAAATGCTTTCAAAAGGTAAGACGCATTTATCTGTACAATCTTGCAGCTTTTTGCTGACATCGGTGAGGCAGCGTTCTATTGTTTTCATGCTGTAACTTTTATCTAAAATTGGTGAAGGAGAACGGCGGTTTCGAGATGATCTGATAGCGCTGACTTGACAAATACATTCGTTAACCTTGTTCCTCGATGAGATGACTACATTCTCAAGACTCTGCAGCCTGTCCAATAAATGCCTGTGTGGGGTGGAGTGACTTTCTGAGCTATCAGCACTGGGAATGTCATTGGCAATATGGTTCAATGACTCGCATGATACTGTGTAATCTCGTTTGCCCTCAAGAGCATTGCCTACTTTGGTTTCCAAAGAGCTAAGACGAATTAACATTTTCATCGGTTCAGAGCTGGTTGCGCTATCCAATGATTTTCTTCTTAATCTTGCGGACAGTCTTTTCAGAGACTTGCTGTCACGTTCCTTTTCAGCTGACGGGGATTTTTCTTTTGTAGGAGATGGAGGTTTAGAAGGAGGTTGAATCACTGGTGTTGCGCTTGAGGCAATATTACCACCTTCCAAAATATTTATTTTATTTTCTAATTCTGATAACTTCTCTTCCACCTCTTTGCCAATCGAAAATGAATCTTTTCCTTTCAATGATAAACTTCTTCTTTTATCTCTGGATTCAGATTTCTGAAGTTTATGTTTGAGAGCTCTCACTTGTTTATCTGATGAAGATAATTTCTGAGTTAAATCTTGTATCCTAGCAGCCATCATGGATATTTGCGACTGGTTATTTTCTTCTCTTAATTGAATATCTCTTTGAAGGCTATGATTTGTAAGTTCTAATTCATCGTACAAATTATGAGACTCTCTCAATTCTCTCTTCATGGCTCTGATTTCCTGAATGGCCTTCTCAAATCTGCATCGTAGTTCTTCATACTCTTCAATAACTCTATCCTTGTCCATTGATTCAAGTTCTTGGTCTAAATCAATATTGGCTAACTCACTCAATGACTCCACACTTCTTCCTTTGCGGATGATAGAAAGACTACTGCCTCTTCCTTCTATATCTCTAAGCTTCATGAACAAAACCTCATTTTCCTCCGCCCCTCTAATGAGCCTATCGTTTAGTTGTGAAAGTTCAGCTTGGAGTTGTTCAATGGCTTGCTGGCCATGTTCCAACTGCCTGTTTAATAATTCACAGTGTTCGGTTGACTCTCTCAAAAATGCTTCAGTTTCTGTAAGCTTACTTTCCCATTGACTTTTATCTTCATTGTACATTTTCTTAAGAGCTTCCAAGTTTTCGGCTTCTTTGGTTCTCCTGTTTAATTCATCTTCCGTGTGTTGTAGGGTGGCCAATAGATCATCAATTTTCTTCTCTCGAAGGACGGATTCGGTTTTGATTTGTCTTAACCGTTTTAGCTCTTTTTCTGCCGTATTCACATCATGTTGAGCAATCTTCAACTGCTTTCTGAGGTCCTCAATTTCAATAGCTTGTTTGTCTATGGTAGAAATGTATGAGGTCTTGATTGGTTTGAGGATATCATCTTTTCGTATTTTATCAATAACAATGGGCGCATAAGGATCTAATATTTCTCTGAAGGATCGCTCTTGAAGATTATCTGTTTCATCGATATCAGAAGGAGGAGTATCATCGGATTGGGGAGAGGAAGGTATAGAGGAGCTGTGTTGAATATTTCGAGAACGGACTTTATCCTTAACTCGGGAGATGGGATTGCGACTTAAAACTGGCGATGGAGGAAGTTGCGTAACTGAGTCACCCCAGTCCACACTGTCTCTGCGCCCGCCTTCCGAGGCAGTTCTGTACTCTTCATCAGAGGAGAACATTATCGATCTCGGAGCCATCGGAGTAATCGGTGTCATTGGTGCAGAAGGAATCAAGGATTCGGAGTTCTCAATGCTATCTTGTCTATCGATATTAATGACATGCTTTTCTGGATACATCTTCTCTGAGCAGTCGGATGGATCGGGTAGCCCGGCAGTTCTTCGAATGGCTGACATCCAGTTGGCACGGATACCAGCAGTTAAAGCAGACAAAGTGTACAGACGATTGTCCCAGGTCTAAAAAAAAGAAAGATCATTATAGAACACTTCGATAGTTGTTTATAATGAAGTAATCATTATGAATATGGGTATCATGGAATTATGTTCGGATAGATAAGGTAAAGTTACATAAGGGTAGGTTAAATTAGGTTTGGTAAAGTAAGATAAGTTTTGGTAATGATAGGTTCGGTTCGGAACATATTGAACCAGATCAGAGACGTTATTGTAATCTACGAGTCCATAAAGAGGAGGTGTGTCAGTTACCTTAATCACAAATCCGAAGGTTCTTGCGGGCGGCGACTCGGTGATGCTGGCCACCCCGTTGAGGTCGATGACGCCGTCCATGATGCCGCAGTCCTCGGCGCTGGGGTCACGGTAGTAGAGCAGCGCGGCGCCGCGCAGCACGAACCAGTGGCGCGCGGGGGCTGCACCCGCCGTCAGCTGGCGCAGCAGCCAGCCCTTGCGCATGTTCAGCAGACCCTCGGCGGGCAGCTCCACGCGGGCGGCAGCACCGCGTACGCAGCCGTCGGGGTCGCCGCGAACCTGCATGAAGAAACACCTCAAATATGCAATAATGCACATACCTACATACTTCTCTGAACAGACATTGTCTGGTAAGGCGGGCAACGAATAATAACATTAATAACGAATAATAAATAGGATGTGGCAATGAAATCTCAATATAAATAATGTAATTTCGGCTGTGATGTGATAATAAATTTACACCGCAGTTTTTTTTTTTAAGTTTACCCTAAAGGGTCAACTGAAAATTATTCATAAACTGCTTGTTCATAGATGGTGCTAATTTAATTATTATACTTTTGGCAAGTTATGCTACAAAATATTAAGATGAATTGTTTGGTGCGCCTATACTTAGTTGCCTTCAAAGATATTCAATTACAAAAGAGATTTTTTTATTTATTTTTTTTATTTTTTTATTTATTTATTTTTTTTAATATTATTGTACAACAGAATAATTCCAATTACAGTACAATTTAGTTACCCTATGGGAACGTACCCATACTACGTGACACTTTTAGGGGGGGGGGGGGGTCGTCAAAAGGTCACGCTCCATACAAATGAGCGGCGGGTTCCTTAGGATTTTGGTCACCGGGGGGGGGGGGGGGGGGTTAAAAATTGCAAAAAGTTGGTCACGTAGTTTGGGTACGTTCCCTATCAGCATTTAGGCAAGTGACTCTTCAATAATGTTTTTAAGGCATATAAAGAACAGTCACTTACATCCAAATGGTTTGCAGTTTCATTTAACAGCACCACTCCCCTCGTCATGCTATGCTTTGCCAAGACGTCTGTTCTGCCGTTCGGTACTTTAAATAAGTCATGATGTCGACTTCGGCTGTAGTGGTCTGGTACATATAAATCATAGCATCCCAAGAGAAATGGGCTATTGATGAAATTGTTCCAAATTTTGAAAGACAGAATAGCAAGACTTGCTTTCCTTCTCGTTTCTAGGCTCACAGAATCAGTTTCCTCAAGTAAGTCAATATGGTGCATGAACCTTGGATAGGTTCCATGCTTCCGCAAATAAACATACCTGAGGAATTTCTTCTGGATTTGCTCTAACATATCAATGTACTTCTGGTGGTACGGTGCCCAAACATTGCTCGCGTACTCCAGCTTGCTTCTAAGTATGCCATCGAATAACGCTAGCATAGCGTCTTGGTTATCAAATTGATATGATGTATATATGTATATATATTGTATATATGATGATTTATATATGCTATGATGTCGGCAGACTACTGCCTAATCGGAGTAGTTTGCATACAAAAGGAATTTGTTCATTTCACGATTTTTTTAAGATGTGCATTAGTATTAGTTAACAATATAGTTTGAATACGGAAAGAATTTGTGGATTTAGTTTAACGTTCGTTTAGTTTATTTATTAATTATTCCTTCATTTAGTCTATTCGTTAATTAGTTAACAATATTGGCGACACCCGGAAGCGCAGTCCCACCTAGTAAAAACTGCGGATAGCACATCTCTTATATTTCAATATCTTTGGTAGCCTTTCTTGAAAAAATTGGGTTTTTTATAAGAACAAAACTATTTATTGGTATTTTTTATACCTTATGTCCGTGCACAAACAAAAATTCAACTGATTATTTTGAAGCATAAATTGGAAAAAGTGTTTTTACCTAAAATAATTAAATTAGCGCCATCTATGAATGACCAATTTGTGATTATGGAGAATGTGGCGGGGCCTTAGACAGAAGGGCACTCTAAATATACATAGCTTTGTCGATTTTTTAGAGAGTTGTGTTTTGTCAAAGTAATCAAAAGAATTAAAGTACCTACCTGAATGGAAGAGTAAAATATGAACCGTAATTTAGTCAGAAAACAGGGTTAAATCAGACTTACGTATTTATCAGGCATGCTGCTGCCGTCGGGAGCGTCTTGAGTGGCCTCCGAGGGAGCGGCTTCACGCGTGGGCGGCTCGGGCTGCTCGGGCTGCAGCTGCGCGGGCTCGGCGCCCCTCTCGCGGGGCCGCGTCAGCGACAGTGCGATGTCCTTCAGCTTCGAGTCGCGCTTCGATTCCGACTCGTATTCCTCGAGCAGTATCCGGTGTTGTGCGGACTCGGAACCTTCTGGAACAACAATAACCAAAATGATTTTTTTTACAAAGTAATAAATTTATTAAAAAATATAAACACTTTTTTTTAAATTAGCTCCACCCAGGAGATTTTGGGGAAAATAATTTCTTTCCGGGCCTATGTCATCTTTGGGGATGATGTGTGGAGGGTGATTTTAAGGAGAGGAAGTTCTGAGAAGGAAAAAGGTATGACGGAGGTCTGAAGAGTCCCTCCCACTACGGTGCAGGGCGATGGGTCGAGAGAGCCCCGCTGGAGAGTTCAAAGGGTCTCTCTCATCCAGTCTCTCAGATCCGGCACGCCACGCAGTAAGTGTGCAGACCCATCCGCCACCACCTCACCCCATAATAAAAAAGGGTATCCCTGCTAAGTCACTAAAGATAGCGAACCACTTTGGATGAATTAGAGAGATGTTTGTTATCCAATAACGATTCCCGGGGGCGTATTTACAATCCCTACCGCGTTTCAGTCGCTTTAAATTTTCAATATCAAAATTTAATTATTTAGAAATAAAATTATTAATTTCTAATATACACATTGGAAAGATTATTTTATCTAGATTTTAGAACAATTTTTGTTTTTGCAAAGTGATAAAAAATTATCAATATAGAGGTGTATTTACAATATATGGGAATAATATTAAAATTTAAATATTTAGAAATAAAATTATTAATTTCTAATATACACATCAGAAAGATTATTTTATCTAGATTTTAGAACAATTTTTGTTTTTGCAATGTGATAAAAAATAACCAATATAGAGGTATATTTAAAATGTAAATTGTCGTTACCGCGACTGAATCGGTATAGGTTTTGTAAATACGCTTCCCGGGGCGGCAGTTCCGCCATTGTCATCCAATAAATGGTTCCCGCCTCCCAAATTATAAAAACATAATTTATAACAGAGTAATAATTCATATTAGTATCCGACTGAAACAGGACTTTCCACCGAAACCGAATCTTTGGTGTCTGTCTCACCCTGTTTCGGCCGAAACCGAAACCAAAACATTTTTAGACATGAAGAATCCTCAAATTATCTGCGTAATTTTTTTTAGAATGGAGTAAAAAAAGTATTTTGTTTCCCATATAGCCGGTTCACACGGTTCAACTTTAGTTGATCAACTCGACACTTGAAAGCATATTGACAGGTGTGAACCTCCTTTCAACAAAGTTGAACAAGTTTTTTGTTGACTAGCTAAAGTTGATAGCCCGTCTACTTTTGACGTTCAAGTATGATCGCGCCATCTTGGTTACCATAGTTACTCGCGTGCACAACTAGACGTCAAACATTTATGTCCATATTCGTTAGACATTCCTAGTTCTACCGTCATGGAATCCGTTTCAACGAAAAAATATTTGAAATGGTCGGATGATTTGATGTTCAGATTTATGCATCCCTGTCTTTGGGATCAAAAGCAAGAAGTGTGCACAAATGGAAATGCCCGTGATAATGCAATAAATAATATGTGTTTCATTTACACTACCTTACTACCCAATATATTATGATAATGACAAAAAAATAACGGTAAATATTCAGAGCATGCGTCACCATTAATACGCATAAATTAAAAGAAAAAAAACTTTGTACAAATCTAATAACAATAACTACCTATGTCAAAGTATGACGTTTGGCGTTTTTGTTTTTAGGTTATGGTTAAGCTAATTTTAACGAAATATGGATTATTTCCTTGCTTCTCCGGTTATTGTAGTTAGTAGTAATTATTATTAATTTAAACATCTCTGAAAAATTTTATCGCCAATTTTGGAAAGCAGCTCATCAAATTGTTTTTCTGTCATCCATATCCTTCGGAGTCTTCTAGTTCCATCTCTTTCAAAATTGTGTTGGATGCGCCTAATTCATGATCCATTTTCTCGCCCAAATACGACGTTTTTTATGCTTTTTCATAATCTCGAGCTCATCTCGCAAAACATCAGAAGTTAGAGAGACGCACGCACTGACAATTTCAGTTGACGCCATCTTGAATGTCAAATTCGGTTCTACTTAAATTGAAACGTGTGAACATAATCTCGTTCAACTTTTTACGTTAAATAAAAGTGGATCAACAAAAATTGAAACGTCTGAACACGCCAATAGGTAATGAATTAGTTTATTATCTTTTATTAAAATTTATGGAATTTATTTATGGGACGTATGAGATTGTACTATCCTACCCACATCCTGGAATAAAACACTATTATTATTATTATTCAGGATGTGCGTAAAATCCTTTAGAAAATAATGTTTATTGAAGATTAGAGTCATCCTAGCATACTTACTAGGTATAATTTATTTTGCAGATGACTTTTATTTTTATCGGTTGCGGTCTTAGTCATAAACTAAACTTTCTAAACAATGACAATAAAATGTAAATCATTTAAATAAATTCTAACAAAGTCATCGAAGAATATATTGAGCAATGACAAACAATGATTTACAAATTACATACCGGCCAGATGAGAACGATTAAGTTTTTAAAATATGGGACATTAGATTCGCGCATTGTCGTGTAGCGATGATCAATTATTTTTTTTTATAAACGCGTAAACAGGAATGCAATAAAAACATACAAATGTGCAATACACATTATTGTGAAGTAATTTGCAAACATTATGTTGGAAAGAAAATACGAGCTGCCAACAAAAATGGCAATTAATGTCGCGCGTGGAGCCTCAGACGCAATTTGTTTGCCAAATTTCTTTTTGGTTTCCCGAAAACAGGCGATGGAGTCTGGAGCCACTCCAAGTCACGGAATTATTCCCAATAACAGGTCCAGCTTCTAAACGAGGGGAGGGTCTGCGTCTGCAAGCTACAGGCTCCAGCCGAGCACGTACGAACAATTAGCGTCGTATTTCACCCTCGGAACCGTTTACAAATTTACCGTCCAGCTTGCCCAAATTTGAATGCAACATTTTGATAATATCGAGCGAACCCGAGACCCGCGTGATGGATGTTTCGCATTTATCGTTTGAGTTCGAGGAATTCGTTGTTTCAGGCGAAACACTTTCAATACTCGACTTCACTTTTACATGAGCCAAACCCCATTAAAGGAGCAGGGTACAAATTTTAAACGAAAAAATAACTTTCGCTTTTTGACAAAATGCTGGAAAAGCTAATGAAGGGCGCATTTTATCATCCTTGGCAAAGTTTGAACAGTTTGCTAGAATAAGCGTGAAAACTCACGATTTTTAAAACGTGAGTGACAGCTATGGCAGAGAATGGGAAGGTAGGTACTTTCTATAACTGTCCAAGAGGAAAGTGAAACCCCTCTGCTAGTGAAGAATTTCACTTTTGTATCGGGCGCTTATTGGAAATGGCGTGCCCATGCATCAAACCTGATTCTCGTCAAAGTACTGACTGCAGAAACAATAATTACAAAGCAATGATTTCTAGTCGCGGCCAGCCACAGCCGGAGTGGCAGCGCTAGGCGGAAGCGGCTCGGCGGTTTCTTATTCATACGATGTGTGATTTATTCCTGAGAATACAATGTCCAGATTCGCTCCAAGTCACTCTCGCCCGCGCCGCTATCAACTATCTATCTACTATCTACTACCATGATAGATTGCAGACGATTATGTAGACATTCATCAGCGGCAGCATTAGAAACTGCCTCTTACCACTAACAAACCATCTGAGATAAATAAGAATAATAACTAGATAAGTACCTAGATAATCGTGTATTTTTGTGAAAAGTCTTATACAGTGAAAAGACCTTCATTTTATTAAGAAAATTACTTTTGATGAAAAAAAAAATGACCGAGAAAAGTAGTACGGGAATATTAAAGTATACAGCCATTGCATAATCTTGGCAACATTCAGTGTGATTAATTTATTGTGTTTACAGCATCGCCCTTGGAGGAGATTAGTGGCAGGACACTGGTGTCTACGACAGTCCCAACACGGTCGTTTCAATAAATTGTAAATCCTCTCACTGCGCGTAGTCCCTTGTCGACTGCCATTTTTGTCAATTCAATGGATATCAACATTGACATAACTCGTGTTGGCGTCTACACTCTACACGAATGCATAATTTCGAGCGGTGCGTATATTTTCAAGATGCGCCATCGATAAGCGAAATGATTTATGCGAGGTGTGGACAAGAAATGACATTCGTGAACGATAAGTACGAGGGTTCTCGATATTTCCAGCACGGGTTTACTCCGTCTGATTGGAAGTAAGGTCAACAGACCTCAGATTCACTCGCAGCCAATGCAGGTGCAATACACAGTACAGATACAGGTGCATCTTCAAGATAATAGCACGGTGTCCCCATTTGTTTCTTATTAAAATAGCAACACGGAGATGAATGAAAAATGATTGATCGCCGGTGATCATGCGCCGGGGCTTTTTTCTAGGGACCTTTCCCGAGCACAAAGTAACTACGGATGCATTCATCATTAGGAGTGTGATTATGGCGAGTGCAATTATTGCCTTCATCAATTTCATCTCCAGATATGCATTACATGGAACTGAGAATTAAGTCCGCAGACCTCCGCAGTTCTGTGCTGATTGCCGGGTTTATGCAACGGCTTCAGCTTCAGCTCGCAATGGAAGATGGATATACGAGTTCTGTCCTGCGAGGGCGCACAATTAAAATCATATTAGGCGCATAACGTATAACCCTCGGTCATTTTACTCGGAACTAGGCAACCAACCAACCAACCCACCAGAGCAGATTCATCATATTTCACAAAGGGACTTATGTAATTTGTAAGAATAAATTGACTCTATAAAGGCGAGTCTAAATGGCCTATCAGCGTAATAAAGGATTACCTGACCCCAATTTTCAACATTGTTTGGAAGTTTAAATGATTTACCTAGTATTTTAAATCGGTCATAATTATTAAATACATCATTATTATTGGCCAATAGGCCACTTGCATGGATTTCATAACGACTTGGAAAAAATCGTGTGGAAAGATTTTTTTACTAAGATTACGAAAATGTAGTAAAAATTTTTAGAAATGTACAGTTTTTTTTTTTTAATAAATAAATCCATTATTTTTGGCTCGTGACGTGACTGCTACATAAAAATGTCCCGTCTCCGAAAATGTTCCTTTTAATTTTGTAAAATTCCACACTGTTTTTTTTTTTGTTATACGGCAACACTTTGATTTCAGGCGAATTTTTGAATTTGACATCGTTCAGTAGATTTATTTTTTGTTCTCTGCGAACTTATCATTTGGTTTGACTTTTTGACAGATGTTATGAAGAGAACCCCGTACATTTTATGCTGCCTGTGCGTGTTTTAGAGGTACAATGGTAATGGGGCTGATTTTAACAAAATAAAATTTTATAATTATTATTATTATAATTTACAAGTACAAGTATATTACATTGGATTTAGTAATATAGACGTTGAACATAATAATGATTTATGATCAATAACATGAATCAAGGAAAAAATATTTATGAGATGTAATATTTTTGGTATGCCTCGTTATTCTCCTGTGCCATTCGTGTGGAAAACGTTATTTTTTTTAATGATTTTCGGCTGTGTAATTATCGTTTTTCCGCAACCATAAAATTATGTCCCGTCTTTCCAGTTTATAAAAAATGGTTTGATTTTTCGGATTCAAATTTTTAAAAAATCGCCAGGGTTTCAAAAATACGATTTAAAAAAAATACAGAATGTCTTAGAATATTTGCCAAAACCGGATTTTATTTAAATGTGATGCAAGTGGCCTATTGTCGACAAAGTACAGGAAGTAGGTATCGGTATTAGGTATGTTATTAGAAGATGGTGATAATTAATTTAAATTCCAAATAGCTAAATAATCCAAAAGTCTTTAACTGTCGAAAATGACAATGATGAAAACATCAATGTCAAGACAATAAAGAATACCGTCTTCCTACACGGTCCATTATCTGCACATTGTTAAACGAGGGAAATTAGAAATATGAATAGGTCGTGGGAAAAAATCCTTATTTCCACATTTCTCAAATGAATAATCGCTATTATTATTGCAACACAAAATAATATATCCCATCATCAAAAAAATCCCATAAAACAAAGAACAAAACATACCATACACGAGTATTTTGTCTTTGTTTTTACCTTCTAAAACGCTGTATCATTTTATTACCTTCTTAAAAAAATATATTTGTAAATATGTACATCTATTCGAATTTCGATGTTTTTCTTAAATGTATGAATGCAGTGGAACTCTTAGAAGTAGAAATTAAGCACTTCCCTACATCCGATCGAACTGAAACTCGGCAGATAGACTCGTTGTCGATGACAACGCATTATATCTTTTGGTGGCAATCACGCACACATGCATGTCTGTGAAATTGGATGACATTAAGCAGTTAATTTACGAAATAAATTTCGGTCCTGTCCAGTTGGGATTTGGCTCACTCCAGTCCCTGGGGAGGAAGGTTCAATCCTGAGTCAAATCAATTTTTGTTTTTGTTTTTACGGGGGTGGTTTTTTAATAATTGTGCGTGGATTTTCGAAACAACTGCAATGCGAAATTGAAATGACTTTCCAAATATACTTACGTAAATTGTAAAAAATGTATTTTTGATGAAAATAATATAGGAAGAACTAATATAAAAGAAGAAGACCCGGCCACGCGTTGCTGTGGCTAACGAAATACAACGCCATCTACAGGATGGTTACCCAACCTTTACAACCACCGCCATCTGTTAATTTGCATACAAATCAAATCCACACCGCTCGCTTACCAGCCCGCTCGGCTTACATATTACAACCAATTTACAAAAACCCTGACAAATTATATATCTAAATCTTCCTCATGAATCACTCTATCAAATGGTAAAAACCGCATGAAAATCCGTTCAGTAGTTTTTGAGTTTATCGCGAACAGACAGATAGGCGCGGCGGAGGACTTTAATTTATAATATGTAGAGATACTGTAGGTATAACCTTGTATATAGGTTTATAGCTATGGTGACCTGAACCCTCGATGCTTGGCACAGTAACCCAACACTTCAGACCACTCGCATTCCATCAAAACTAGGTGCATTCTGAATTGATATCAAACGTTTCCAATTGAAACACTCTGCAGAGCCGTTGGTTGCGCAAATCTTCTTCGCGGCTTACGGAACATTGCAATTATATTGTAAAAACAACAGCGCACCAAAGGGCAGCGTGATGTTTATCCGCGTATCGAATAATTGCAATATGCAACGGGAAAAGATTTTATCATAAACAGGGCTCGCGATTGCCTTTGTGATTTATTGCTTTATGATGTGGAGGAATTCAAGTGCGCTGGTAGGAAAGACTGTTGTGTGTTGTGTCAGGAAAGTTGGATGTTGTGAAGGGAGCTTTGCCGTTGTGGTAGGTTTAAGTATTTACACATTAAAATTATAACTGCGATTAAGTTCATATTTGATGTAGGAAAGTACCAACGTAGTTACGGTAGCAATATTTGTGGTTATGGTAACCGTACTTTATATTAGGAAATTTTGAAATGTTCGTTGGGATAGAAAAGTTCTTTGGTTGGAAAGTTCATTTTTTTGGTACCAAAAATCAGTGTTGGTTGTTGTAGAAGAAAAGTTCACTGTTTTGGAAAAAAATCTCATAGGTGTAAGGGCAAAATTCTTTCTATTTATAAGTAAGTGACTAATTATGATTCAATTTTTGTTGTTTGGTATGGAATATCAATTTGAAAAAAAAAATACTACATAATTAAAAAAAAAAATTAATACGCTAATGGCGAATATTAGCAAAATAATTGGAAAAAAGTTAAATTAAAGAAAAACAAATAAAAGCGAAGATGCAACTAGGCGCTCGTAATAAATAATAATCCGTCCTGCCCAAAGATATTCAAATACAAAAGAGATATGCTGTGATGTCCGCTCAACTGTCGGCGGACTATGACCTAATTAGGGTAGTTTGCAGACGAAAAGAATTTGTTCATTTCGTCGATTTTTTGAAGGTGTGCATTAGTATGGGTTAACAATGTAGTTTGAGTACGGAAAGATTTCGTTCATTTAGTTTAACGTTCGTTTAGTTTATTCGTTAATTATTCGTTTATTTAGTTTATTTGTTAATTGGTAAACAATATCGGCGTCACCCGGAAGAGCAGTCCCATCTAGTAAAAACTGCAGATAGCACATCTATTATATTTCAATATCTGTGGTCCTGCCTATGTCTAATAACCATTTTGTTATTTTTGGACCGAAGGATGATATTTCACAAAGTTACAGCTGTGAAGGGATTTTGTCATACATTTTTGGCCCGGGGTCCGAGGTTATGTCGCTGTGTTGCTCATTGGAACAGAAAGGTCATTTCGGTCCTTACTTCTGGTCTGATGTTTGTGTTCGATCATTTTCATTCTGTTTTATTTTTGTGAACATGGATTGTTAACTTTTTATGTAAACTACACTAATGAATATCACTAACGAACATCTAGTAGGTAAGTATATTAAATTCCTTGAATAGAGCGTCCCTCGAACAAATAAAGGTATCTTCATAATAACAAATAATAACTTTTAATAATTATGACTGACTATCTTATACACAAATGAAATTTTTTATATTAATACCGCACGAAAGAGTCCCCAACTGCGATTTTGGAACCAGAACCGAAGAGTCTGGAACCAGTGAGACTATGGCATCCCCAATTGGGGTATGTTGTGAGGCTGAAGGTAGTGGGTAAGGGAGGGAGATGGGAAAGAGGAATACCTACACAAAACCAATCAAACCTGTAAATTGAATTAGTTTTATTATTCCATGTAGTTTTTACACTTTATATAATAATATAATATATTGACCTAAACTCATAAATACTTTTATATTTACTACATACAAAGTTTCAAAAATTATTTAAAATAAATTTCACTAAGACAAGTTTTATAAGAGCACATCTGACGTCGCGCGTCCGGCGGCGCGTCGAGGCGATGCGAATTCGCGTCGCTGCGAGGTGTGTCATGTGTCGTGCGTCGGGTGTCGCAGTGGGGACGCAAGGTACAAGGTCGCTCGCCCGAGCCTGCGACTCATGTCCCGCAAGGGTCGGCGGCCGACTGAACCTGCCCTAGGCCCCTGTTGACCGAGAGTTCATTTTCACTGATTTAAATTCCGAATGCCAACCGAATTCATATTTAATTTGACCAGGAATGCATTTTCTGATTTGAATTTCGAATTCACTGAACCGAATTCATATTTGATTTTCAGGAAAACATTTTCACTGTAGAATTTTATTTAACCTAGTTTAATAATTTTCATTAATTTGCATTCCGCCCTTCCGAATTGAATGATTTTTCTTTATACGTTTACTTATTTATATATTTTTATTAAGAGGAACGCCTGTGCGGCTTTTTCATTCAAAACATAATTTTGAGTTTCAGGCCAAAATACCTAACCAAACTGATATTTTTAATCAAAATGTATAGCAAATATCTAATACGGATACGTGCTATTTTATTTATTTTTGTTTCAAATTATAAAACACAGGAAATTAAAGAAATCATTTTTCCGTGATTTTAGAGGTAAATTTAGCATTTTTTTGCGAGTTACTTAAATATAATTATCAAAAAACGATCTTACCCTACCTGCCGAGTTAATATAATGAAAAATATATAAAAATTAAACTTCATTAAAGAAGGATTTCTTTGAGAAGAAATTTTAATTCATATACGAGAAATTTTTGTTAACAACGTAAATCGTTCGTTTATAATATGCATTTGCGTCAAGGCCTGGACAAACCTCACCCCGTGAACCCGGGCACCCATGCTAAGTCACCAAACGTAGCGAACCACTTGAGGTGACCTATGGCAGAGGTATTGATTATCCAATAAATGGTTCCCGGGGCGGCGGTACCCATACCCACTGCCCTAATTATTACCGTTCTATTGTAACAATACTGTGACGGCTGCACAATTCAACACACCACCACACTCCGGAATTCCGGACTTGGGTAATATGTTAGCACACACACATGTATGGAATATATCGTTGACAAAATACAAACATGAACTAACGAATTGTTTATTTATTTACTCAGTGAAGAAGTTCTTTCGTAAATTTATTAAACTACGTCGACAAATTTATTATACATATCTTCACCATGTTCTTAACTTCTGTGCACTATCGTTTGCTGTTTAATATGCTCATGGGCTATTTTTGCTTAGGTAATTCTAAGTTCTTATGTTGTAGTTAACACAGGCATGTGCCTAGTATGGTGGTCGAAAAATCCCCATTTCATGTAATGAACAATTCAAAGAATAAAGAAACTTAAAAAAAAAAGTTTAAGAGCGTTTAACCAGCCAGCGGACGAAAATCCACATATCGTCGAAAGTTGTTCTTACGATCGTGCAGGGCGGTAACAATGAGAAAGATTAATTATTCTCCGTACCAGCTTTTTTAAATTATAACTCAATATCGAATTTATTTCAATCCAAATTAGCTTTAATTTATACCTTCATCCAAAAATGCTGAAAGGCGTGATGATAAAACTATTAAAATAATGTACTTTTTGTAATTTTTTTTTTTTTGATTAAAAGTATTTATCATTTTTCAATCATGTCTAAATTTAATAAGAATGTTAAAAAAAATCTGAAATATATTAGTTTGTAAGTGCGCAAATAAATACACAAATGGTCCAATTTTCGTCAAGAAACACATGTACGTACATATTTTTTAATGATTTTATTGAAACTGACATTAAAATTCCAAAACATGCGTTTGCTAGATAATGTATTGATTTATTTTACTGCATGATTATATTATTTGAAATGGGTGTGGTATAATACAAAATCTTTTTTGAAAATTTAACAAATCTGCCAACGACCAATGGAATAACCTTATTATACTAAAAATTTAAAAATTTTGTCATAATTTATTACATGCGAATGCTAGATAAAAGAACAATCTTTCGAAATCCATTTATAATTTTTTGTGGAAAAGAGTCAATACGTCTAAAATCTGATTTGAAAATGACATATTTCTGGTTTTCTCTGGTAATGCCCTATTAAGCCTTTTACTGTAAGTTATATTGTGTAAAAACTGAAATGCGTTAATGATATAAATAAATAATGTTAAATAAAACAAATTCATTTGAATGAATGTTAATCGATTAGGTGTTTTAAGTAGGTACCTATTATTTCGACATGGGTATGTCGATTATGCGCATCACTAGATAACATTTCTATTCACATATCGAGTAGAAATATGCTTTAAGATTGCTTCTACCTATATCCAGTAAGTTAAGTAATTTAAATCGTGCGAAAAATGATTACTAACAAGCGGGGATCCAACGTCAAGCCTGAAATAGAATTATATTATTAGTAGGTATGTTCGAGAGACTGCCCTCCAGTTTGCTCATCAAACAACGCTAATAATTAGAATGCGCTGTAAAATTCATTTCACTTTCATTAACTACATTCTTCGGGGCAAGTCCAAGAAGGAAGAAGGTTAACTCGGTCCCGCCCCAAAGATAATCAATTTAATCTGCGCGATGGTGATTTAATACCATTAATTATATTAAAAGACCTCAATACCTTGCGCTATGTATACAGGTAATGGATAAAATGAATCACAATAGAATCGCGTACCGCAAAAGGGCCTTACTTTGACCATTAAGTGGTAACATTGCTTAAGAAAAAAAATGTTTTTAAAATATCTCAAAGATACTGACTGAAATTTTATTGGAATATACTATGAACATATTTTGAGGAATTTGTCACACGCAAAACAAGTAGCGTATCTGGAAACCGATTATTATATATAAACAAGTGTTTAGTGTTGAAACAGCTTTGGGACTAATCCATTTCTCAAAGTCCTGTCATTATCATTCATCTCCCGTTGTCCTTCTCCGTCTTACAAAGCCCTATTTGGTAGAAGAAATAAGAAAAAAGAAGATGATTACAATTCCTACCTACTTGGCCAGTGCAAAATATTATTGCACAATTGTTATTAAAATACCCACATGGCCAGTCGAAAATTTGTCGCGTTACTATTAACATCAATTATTGATATCTCTCGAAAGTCGCGTCCAGATAAAATACCTGAAACTGACAGTGTAATTGTGCCAGTCTGGATAAACAGCAGTGGATAGAACAGCAGATCACTTCATTAAAAGGTGAGGCCTCGTTATATTTCATGTCCTGTGATATAAAGAAAAACCCAATCAAATGTCCATCAACTAAATTAATTTACATTTTTATTAGAATACGTAACATACTAAATATTGGATTATTAAGAACCATCTATTTTTACCTAATTCAATCAGTATTACAATATGGAATTGTTGGCTGGGGTGGTGCTTTCAAAACTTCTCTTTTGCCTTTAGAAATTATCCAAAGAATATTAATAAAAATAATTCTAAAAAGCCATACGATTACCCTACCATCAAATTATTTCAGGAATTCACTTCATAATATTTTTAAAAAAATTACGCTTTTACAAATACACAAAGATTGTCTCAATAATGTTAACACTCTTTTTTCGAACAGCAATAGAACAAACATCCTTGGTTCTCTGACTATGCCGCGCTGTTACACAACCACAGCCCAACAATTCTACAAATATATTGGAGTTAAATGGTTTAACGAATTACCCTTGAAATTAAGATTGGAAACAAATTACACAAAATTCAAAAAATCAATAAAAACTCTTTTTATATAACTTATCAACATAACAACTCAAATATAACATTAGTTATCCTTATTCTCTCATTATTTTTTTATCTCCTCCGCTTCAATCTGTTGTTTTTCTTATCTATTATTTGTTTTATACATATATATAAAAAAATATTTATATATATGTACAAATATGATTTTTTCTTATTTTCTGTTAATTATCTATTTTTTTTATTATATATTTAAAAAAATATTATTTTTCGTTTGCTAAATTGTTGCGTTTATCCGCCTTTTTAACTCGCGCTCTGCTCTTAAAAAGGGTGTAAAGCGTATTATTAAATGTATTTTAATAGAAAACTTTATTTAATGTATGTTTCATGTAATTGATACTATTTTATTAAATAAAAAAAAACTTAAGTTTTACAGTCCGCTTGAGTTTTGCCATCAGTAACAAAAAGAACAACAAATCCAAATCAGCTAACAAAGTAATTCCCACCACCGGCAAAATAACAATATGTTACTAAATGTATCGTTGACATGTAACCAAAAAATCCTAACAATACACTATTTTAAGTGATATTTTAACAGGTTTTTCATTCTCGAATGTAACAAAGTTACCCCGTAAAGGCAAAAAAGACACGTTTACGCTATCTCTTCTAACCTTGTCAAGAACAGAGAGAATGCACCGGTGTGTATGCAGATACGCGTATAATTAATATCTGATGCATCTGAGAAGATTTTCCCAACTTATTAATAACAAATATGCCGCCCTACGCCCTCCAACAGCCTCCTCCGTATGGTATTATAGGAGATTCGATAGGGTTAATAAATCCCATAAAATGATGCCAAAGCTCTCACCTCGCTGCGACCCCAGAGGCCAACTAAGTTTAATCCTAAGATGATGTACATAAATATTTCCTACGCAGTATTGAATTTTAAACTGCTTACTTCCAAATTAATGAGATTATTTTAATTTGCTACAGAACATAATATCATTATAACTAAACAACATAAATAATAGCTCAATTATTATATATTCTGTCCGGGAAAGGATATAATTTTCAATTGTTAGAATTTTGAGCATAAAGTTGAATATTGTTAATAGTATGTCAGTAGAGAGATGCGTAATTAATAATGCTCATCCTATAACAATAACTGAAGAAAAACTGAATTAAAATTACAAGGTGCCGGCACTGTTGTTGCGAATGAAAGTGACTGGAACTGATTAAAATTCCAGTCGCAAAGGTTTATTGCGAATAGTAAAGTTAAAACTGTGACGGTGGAATGTAATCACATGATCACGAAAACGCAGCGATGTCAATTTTGTCTTTATCACGGCAATTCGTTAGTCTGTAACGCAGAATTTATAGTAATTATTCCAGTATAATTGGAGCATGGCAGAATCCCTCAGCCGGCTGCAGCGCTAATCGTCCAGAGATAAGAGCTGCAGCGGAGGCCGTGGACTGTGGATTGTAGAGACTGAAGACTGCCGATAGCAGGGAGCACAAGAAGGGCGCGAGGAGCAGGTCAGATTGAGCGGGAGATGAAAGAGAAACAAACTGGTTCAGTAATGCCAAGTGGTGAGAGCTGTTAATCAAGTAAGATGGTATGGCAACCCGGCAACCCGGCAACCTCGTAGCGACATTTTCAGCAATTGATCTCACATCGGCGGCAAAAAGGTTGCATGAAAGCATTGATTAAGTGTCAGGGAACGATGAAATGAATGTTTATTTCTTCGCGCAGTTGGAGCCGGCGTTGAAAAATTACGTTTTAAATTTATTGCTAAGATTTAACACGCTTGTTTGTTACTCCTCGGATCAAAACTCAAGGATGAATCTTACTTTCAATAATTAATGTCACGGGTCTTTTGCCGCGAGTACCTACATCTCCTCTCCGTATTATTAAACACAATCACGATTAATTTGTATTGTAATACGCCCTTTCAAGGATGTACTCGTATATCACAATGAAAACAATACGACCAATGACACGGATATATCGTTTTAATTGGTATGCTCGTTTTCTTTTGCGGATCAGGTATTCTTCCGAACTCCAAAAACAATAAGATCATCGTAATAAATGGTTCCAAAAGAATCCCTCATCCGATGGTAAGTGGCTAAGAAAGTAAGTGGCTAAGTGCTCAAGGGCTCAGAACACGTAGAGCTGAAGCTGACGGCTGCCATTCCGGCCCAATCGAAAGGAGACAAGTGGGTCACGTGGATTCCTATACATCTCAGCGCTCGATTGCGAAAGATGACATCTGACAACCATCACAATGAGAACGAGGATTGTGGGAGAATGCCGCCGATACTGAATGGAATCAGGCAGTGTGTACATTTTTTTGTTTCGCATTAATTTCCATAATGGCGAGATTATAGTTTCACAGCCATTAAATAGGGCTCGCCGCTGTTTTATTGTGGATATTCTATTGCGAATAATTGCAGCGCCGGGTTATCCGACAGCAGAAAGCGGCTCGGCGACATGTTTTAACGATCGGGATGTAATCGATGTTGATTATAAGCCTATAACTTGCCCCACAGATTGTAATATATTATGTTTAACTACGATTTAACTTTTTTTCATTCGATACTTTATTGGGTGCTGTTAATGAGCACCATTAATTAATTTTAAACGCAAACGTCAATTTCAAATACGTTTTTATAAACTTCAAAAATTCGAGGACTGTGCTAATAACTATTTTCAGCATTTTGGGTGTAAGTTTTATGATGTAATAAAATAAAAACAAAAATACGGAAACTACTAACCCTTATTACCGTTAGATGATTGTGTGTAAATTTTGAATTGTGTGCATTAACCTCAAAGATAAGAACGTGCTTTTTCATATAATTTCATATTATTCTGTACATACAACGGACTGATTAGTTGATTACTCAATTTCTGTATCGATATTGTTTGTTTACAGGTTATTGAGGGATATACTTGACTTACTTTAACCTGAGTGATACCTGACATTATTTGGAGTAAAAGTGTAAATGAAATATTTGTCTTCGGTGACTTTTTAGATGATTTTTTTTAAACAAAATCAATCAATCCCTAACTCCGCCCTTAAATATACAATATCTACTGATTTTTTTGTGTTTGTGGTTGAAAAAAAAAAACACCTAAAAGTCACCGGAGGCCAAAATTTCATTTTTATTAGTATCTATAATGTGTAAGCATCCCTGTAAGTAAACCACCCTGTATAAACCTATATTTTCCTACGAAATTACAATTGGTTTAAAAAACAGTGGGCTTTATAACACAAAATCGTTTTATAAAGCCTTTTTTTTAACATGAGCTCCACACAGGAAGCCCTGAGGAAAATAATTTCCCTTGGGGCCTATGTCATCTTTGGGGATGCTGGTGGAGGGTTTTTTTAAGGAAAGGAAGGAGAGGAGAGTTCTGGGAAGGAAAAGGGTTTAAGGGGTGGGTAGGAATCTGGGATTCAGTATGTCCTGGTCATCCGCCTCCAAGACCTAGACAAACCTCACCCCATGAACCCGGGCACCCCTGCTAAATCACCAAACGTAGCGAACTGTTTTTTAATAATATTTAGAATAAATTGTAGATTGAATAATTACTGTAGGTACTAGTATCATGTACATACATCTTTATAATAATAAATAGACTTATATCGTTTCAATTAAATTGTAAAGCTGCTCGACACAGGATTGCTCTAATGAAGTTTTACGTTTTATTCTGTTTTACACTTTAGAGAATAAATAAATAAATTAAACATGAGAAAGCTAATAAAACAAAAAGCAGTGAATAATGAGCTACCTCCTACACGAAGATAGTCTTGAAAGTTTAAAAGTAGTGGTCTATCCACTTGACTTTTCCCTAGGGAGACACAACTTAATGGAACGATGATGTTTTTATTACAGCAATATAAATCTCCACTGAAGACGATTTGCATGAAGTCCATAATGAAGCTGCACTTAATCGCTCAGCCTTGAATGTCTGAGAAGTCGGTGAGATAGAACACTCAAACAGGCCGGTGTCCGCTTCTCCCTTGTCTGGGGATATTCGTCAAAAGCGAGCCTCCCAGCCTTCCAGCGGCAGAGCCTTAATACCTATTAGTGGCGGGTGCCTGGTGGCGGGTACCCGGTGCCGGGTGCCCAGTACCCGGTGCCGCTCCGGCTCCACGCCTTGAGCCTGCGAGATTACGTTTTGCACCCCCACCCGCGGGCCGATTCCCTTTGAGATATCGGTAACAACGCCAATTAATTATATTGTTTGTCTCACGCTGCCTTCTAGGCTTCTCAAACCGGGTGAAACCCTCTTATAGTATTTGCAATATGCAAAGTTATGATCAGTGATCAGTACTCTAAACATAGAATTAATATAACGTTACCAATATATAAACATAAATATGCAGGTCAAAAGAGGAAAATAATAGCGAAAATATTAATTGACCCATATATTTCTTTATATTCACAATCCACATACGTGGTTGCGACGCCCCGGCTGCTGTCTATTGCAGATATCTACAAATGTATGCAGTCAGTATAATTGATTCACGCAGATAAAGCGTTGACAACGTAATTGCAATACACTTTACAGGGAAAAGCAAATGACTGAAAACGAAACTAAAGACTCGATAGTAACCAATAACAATCAGGAATCAATTTTACACATAATTGGTTTCATATAGTTTCTCGCGTTTTAGAGTGTCAACTAATAAAATAATTGTAGTAAGATTATCGACTGTTAAGACGTCACAAGGGGACTACATTAATTACGTGAGTTCAAAAGGGGGGAGAGGTCCAGCAAAATTTCACGTTATTTGAAAAGAATATACGAAGTGGCCCAAATTTATCTCACCAAGGAGGGGGAGGGGGGTCTAGATCGGAAGAAAAACTGCTCACGTAATTAATGTATGCCCCCCAAGACTATTAACGGGGGTTTGCTCGAGGCTCAGATTTTAATTAATTTCGATGAATTCGTAACTATAATATCTTTATTTTCGGTTCCATGCCAACTCAGAATCAAGTCAGCTCAACACCTCTTTGAAAAGTCATTAAAAGCTATGAAAAAATATTAAAAACCAACAATCTAACCTGACGTAACCTATTTAATATTTTTTCACCACTTTTAATGACTTTTCAAATGAGGTGTTGAGTTGATTTCATTCTGAGTTGTCCGGTCAGTAATTAAAATATACCCTTTATAATTTTGTAGACCTGCTAGGGTATTGCTGCATTAGATTTGGACTTTATTTTAGAGAATTTGCTAAGGCAAATTCAACCATACGTCCTTCCAATGCGCCAGAAGCGGGCGCCGCATTTGTTTGTATACACCTTCTTCACTCAACGTTGCGTTGTTAAGATGCGTACATTATTTAAGAGTGTTTTGTCCTCTTATAAGATCTTCACAATTCAGGTAGTATGCTTTTAGATACCTACAATATCTACAATATTTCGTAAAAAAACAGGAATGCCGAAAGGATCAGTAATTGGCTATTGTTATTTTGATTACATTTTTCATGAATCATGCATAGTTGTGTGTTTTGGTACAGGTTAGGAAGCACTGTTCGAAGGCGACAACGATTGCAGATTGCATACTGAAGAAGGGTACCATTGGAATGATTGGTCCAGCGTCTAGTTATAAAAGTAATAGTGGTCTGCCCTTATCATTCGTTGAATAAAATGATTGCTGTTCGCATTTTTATGGCAGCGATAGGCTTATTACACAATATTTATAAGGACGTTTGCGAGGGTTGAGGAAATAGACAATTTAAATAAATTATAGTCTAAATGACTGAAATTTACCACCTTTAACAACGCCAAAGAAGCTTTTACTATTCACACCATGTGTTTGAAAGAGAGAGTACGAAAACAGTGTGCGATATAGTTGTGAATGATGAATACTTGGAGCAGGTGGATGAGTTTGTTTATCTGGGTATTATGTTTACGAGAGATGGGAAGGCTGATAGAGATATTGAAAGAAGGGTAAATGCCGGTAACTCCATTAATGGAGGACTGAATGCCGTAGGCGCTAATAAAAAAAACTATCAAAAAAAGCGAAGCTAGCAGTCCACAATGGAGTCCTGGTAACTACCCTGATGTATGGCAGTGAGGCATGGAACTGGCAGAGGAAGGATGAAAGTAAACTGAATGCTGTTGAAATGAGATCCCTGAGACGTATGTGTGGTAAAACCATGTATGATCGTGTTAGAAATGTGGATATCCGCAAAGAATGTAAGGCTGATGTAATTATAATGAGCAAAATTAAGAAAGGGACCCTCAGATGGTTTGGGCACGTAGAGCGAATGAGCGAAGAAAGTAGTGTAAAAAGAATATATGATGCAAATGTGAATGGTAGAAGAAGTCGGGGACGCCCGAGGAAGACATGGCACGATCAAGTGAATCAGATACTTGAGACGGGCCATGTCAAAAGTCAGAATAATAGAAGAGTATGTATGAGACGATGTATGAATGTGAGTGAGGCAAAGAGTGTGTGCCAAGACCGAGTTGTTTGGCGGTCCGTCCTCTCTGCCTACCCCTGCAGAGAAACGGCGTGATGGTTAGTTAGTTAGTTAGTAACCTAAAAGGACCCGGAGAGAGTTATTTAGTGAAAATTTGAAGCCGCGGGGAAAGTAAGAAGATCTATGAAAAATGCATTATTAGCAATATAAAAATAAAATACTTCCTGAATAAAACAAAAATCACCTTTTGGCAACAATTAATTTAATGAAAATAAATCACTTTGTATGTACACAAACATATAGCAATTTACAATATATAGGTATGTAAGGATGTTAGGGGACGTACTTGACTTGTTTTAAACAGTGATTCCTGACATTATTTGGAGTAAAAATGTAAACGATATTTTGGTTTTCGGTGACGTTAAAAAAAAATTCTTCAAAGTCAAACAAAAAATTCTTCATTTTCTCGTCGCTGGTCACTCAGCCGAGTAACCGAAAAACGTTAACTTTATACTATTTTGCATACAAATCCTTATACAATATTTCCCTCCTGTGTGGAATTAATGTTAAAAAAAATCATTTCATAAGTTTGTCATACAAGCTGGCTATCAGACAATTACTATAGATTTGGCTTTAATGTCATTCATACAAAATCGCACTAATGCTCTGTCCAGGGCTTTTTAGGTTCATGATTCATATTTATGTTGACTGTTAAAGCATAAAACAAAATGTTAAGATTATTCGAGATATATGTAATTACGTGCTAATAACACAGTAAGAGTAATCTACGTAGTAGCAATAAAAATTGAAAGCAAACATTTATGATTGCCAAAAAAACGGACTTAATAACCGTATCATAAAAATTGTACGAGAATGCTGGTAATGCACTTTTTAGAGCAGAAAGCATTCAAGTTGGTTAATGGCTATTCCACTGCGGTCACAAACTGGGAGAAATTGTATCGTTCGTCGTAATGAGATAATTTCACTATTGAGGTCAAAAATGATTGCAGAAAAATATAACATAGAAAGTTACAAGGGGAATAAAACATTGCTCGATTATGACAAGTGATCATTATAATTTGAATATCGTTGGCGATCATTTGAGAATCGTCACAGAAGTTAAATCGAGGCTGGAAGAAAGTTTCTCTGTCTTTAGAAAGAAAGTCCACCGTGTCTAAAGCGAACCTAAAAAACATGCACGTAGTGAAGTGCGCGTATGGAAGCACGCGCCTATCTTAATTATTGTGGGTAATGAACTCTTCACAGGTCCGACGAACCTTGGAAAGTCGTTTGAAACTGTAATTAGAATTGCCATGATTTCCAGCGATTATGACGATAACGTCGCAAAGAAAAGCATGGAAAATAAATGTATTTTCAAATAACGAAGTGATTACACGCAATAGTATCGATGCACTAAAAATTAGAACGTTTAATTGGCTTTAAATGAAGAGATTACAGTACGATTAAAATATTCTGCCAACAATTCGTTAAGGCCCGGTAGTAAGCGTTCAAAAAGAAGATAAAAGGGTGTAAATAAGAATAAGAGGGAGCGCGCTATTATTGAGAAAACGATTATAATGAAATGAAAATATTTAATAAAACACAACTCGTTTACAATAGACCAAAGACCTCTCGACAAATGCTTAAGTTGAGTTTAAAGGAAACAGTGTGAATTTTTGCATAGCTATAATACGTTGATTAGCAGAACAACATTGAGTTTTGAATATATTTGGGAGCATACTTCGCGATTTTTTTCTATGGAGGAAATTTTATACAAATTGTCCGGGGGTAAAGTGCATTAACTTCGGGAAGTGATTCTAAATGATGGTAGGAGTAAAAAAGATGAACAACCCTTTCCGAAATCCAAATTTTTTTTCCCATACAAAAAGACGTACCTACTAAAAATCCTTAGTGTGAGGTACGATCTTACTTGCTGAGAGCCTGCCGGGCACCCGACTCGATTGTGATTGGCCCGTATCGTAACCGTAACAGCGGTAAATAATAAATCTGGCCGCACACGCCGGACTAATTTCATCTTTTTACCTCAAAACTACCCCTAAGCGTTGGAATATCGAAAAAAGTTATTTATCTTTTTTACTTGTACTATCATGTAGAATCACCTCCCGAAGTTAATGCACTTTACCCCCGGACACCCTGTATAATTACCATAGCTTCGGCTCTACAAATACACAAATATTCATTTAAAAATAACATATATACAACTTAAAACTGAAAGTGTTCAAAAGAAATATCTTATAAATCGGTAGAAATGCGGAATGCCAGTGCTTAATTCCTAAATACTTGTAGTTTAAATTTGACAATGACGGTAATTGGTTGCTAACACAACTATTGTCATTGGGAACCGGTGTGGGGACTATCTACAAATGTCGGCCAGGATGACGTCACAGACGCCTTCCCGACGAACATAATATATAACCGTTTTGGAGGTGAATCAAAATAAACACAATTAAAATCATTTTAAAATGTTTTCGTCAACATAAAAACAAATATAAATACAATTATTTTCAAAAGAAAAAAGAAAAAATACCGTTTTTCGTATTTTCTAAAAAGGCCCAGTGTAAAAGGTAATAAATTAGTATGATATGTGACGTACCTTCCTGTTGGTCCGCAGTGCCCCAGGCCGGGGTGCGTCGGCTCCGCGCGGCGCCGCGACGGGAGCGCGCCTTGTCCTCGCTGTTGATCTTGTCGCGCGTGGGCGGAGACGCCGAGGACACGGGCTGGTCGTTGTAAACTGTAACAAACAACAACCAACGTTGGAAAAGCTCTCTAATAAAAAATATACTATTTTTTTACAAAACTCCACAAAGGAGGTCCTCAGGAAAATAATTTCACTCAGAACCTATGACATCTTTGGCGATGCTGTGTGGGGGGTATTTTAAAGGAAAGGAAGGAGAAGATGATCAGAGAAGAAAAAAAGCTATCAGGTGTGGGTCGAATTTGGAAGTCAGCGGATCCAGGAGTTAGGGACGTATGAATCCATTCCTCCCACTGCGGTACAAGACAATGGGTCGAGAGAATCCTGTAGGAGAAGCCAAATGATCTCCCTTAACAAGTCCCTCCCGATCCGGCCTGCCACGCAGTAAGTGAGCAGACTAGACAAACTCACCCCCCATGAACCCGAGCACCTTCGCTAAGTTACCAAACGTAGCGAACCACTTGGTGAACTAACGTGGTGTGACCTATGGCATAGGCTGGTTATCCTGATAAAGGCACTGCTGAAAACCAGCTACATTCCAGGAGAAATCCTGAATGTATAGCTGAGCAGTGACCTTTTTGTCAATAGAATAATTGAAAATGAACCAAAATGTATAAAACCCCAATATCCTATTGATGAATAAAAGTTTAATTATTATTTATTACTATTTATTATTATCCAATGAATTGTTCCAAGGGCGGCGGTACCCTTACCCGCCTCCCAAATTGAAACGCTACAAACTTATACAAATGATTTTGATTTGCTTAACGCCAAGAAGAAGCGAATATAACTATAAAAAACTGTGTTATAACTGTATAAAAAAACTATGTAATGGTTAGGTGATTCTAATTGACACTAATTGAAAAGGGATGTCAAAATAAACATAATCAATTAAAAATAATTATTTATTATTGAAAAACTAATCTAATGAATCACTCCGATACACGGGAGATTAAGGATCATTTTAAACAAACAAAAATTGTCGTTGTCGTTTTTGAAAATAACGAAACACTGGCGTCGTTATTTTTAAAGGCAAAACATTGCACAAAATCGACATCGTCTGCGTTTAAATGATTAATTCGAAGCATTAGAAAATCAAAATTATTCGAAAATGATTGATACAAAAAATTTTCTGCTTATTTTCTTTCGAAAGAGTGTCCTATTGGAAAAAGTTATGGTGTTAATCGTATATTTTATTTATCGCATTTATGCCAGGTTTGTTATGACCGTTATGCCAATATCGTCTCCCAAGTATACAACTGTTGTCTGAAATTCAGACCTTTAAAAATCGAATTTAGCCAGGACTCACACCTCTCGAGATCCTACGTAAAAGCATTAGGTGAGAACTCTCATAGCTAGTTAGATAAATTATCAACAGATGTCTCCGGAAGGTACAAAGCTCTGGCCAGCCAAGGAGATTGTTCTATAAATGGCGTTTTTTTAAGGGGATATACCTCTTTCTCCTCGTCGCTTCGCTGAAACCACACCTAATTAACTACTAACTCCTTGGTCTGTCTCGGGTAGTATGCATCTTCCGATTATAAAAATGTAATTGGAAATAGAATCAATAAACTCAAGAGTCCCTTAAAAATTGTCCTGAAGATAAGTCTTTCTTTTACCAGTTCCTTACCTTAAAACTTTACAACTGTAATTATTTCAATATAATATTTATTTAAATGGCTGCTAACCATATGTTAGTGAACGAAGATACTTGCCATATAGTTCATGAAATTAGAAGTCGCAAAAAACCAACAATTTATGACAACGCAGATAATTTTAAGAACACCGATGACAGCTAGCTTAGTGATGATTTATTCAGATTTTTTAAGAGCTGAAATCATCTTCATTGTCTTTTGGTCGTGGGAGTGATACATCAGCCATAAGTTATTCATGAAAAAAACTTCAAATAGAATTTGTGGAGTTACGGTTAAAGTAAACAAATTATGGCATTAGATACGCAAATTAGTTACCGCTTTTTGAAATTACTCGAATCAGTAACAGTATTTACAGTAATTTACCTAGCCTAGAAGTAAACACAAATGTTTTATTTTAATACAAAGAAAGGCGGTAATAAATTTGTTACTACAGTCGATCAAAGAGAAAAACACGTAATTAATACTTTAGCACAAAAACGGTCCGGATGGCCGTAGTGATAATTAAATGTTCAATTATTACTATGTTCTGTCAAGTCGGTTTTCTAAGGTTCGTAAGAATAACATCACAGCACCCAGACCAGACAAATAAAAATTTAAAACCACGATAATATTATATTTTTTTGCTGCGTAGAAATCGAACAAGGTCAAATATTTGCTGTCAAATGTAAGTGAAATGCGGAGACTAGCCACGTAGGTCGTTATATGATAAAATATGGAACAAATCAATATTTACAGAATTACATCACTAAAGAACCATGAACAAACTATTTAAAAAAAATCATTGTCTTCCTTAACCCCTTAGGCTAATTTGTTCGCTTTTGGGAAAAATTCATATAGGTCTTATAGAAATCTTTATGGCTCCCTTACTATCATGGTTAGATATGTGATCTAAACAGCGTTAGAAAGATTAAATACCACGCTTTATATTCAAATCTAAAAGTTAATCACAAAATAATTTAATAATTTTAATATACGCCTTTACAAACCCAAAGTTTCAAAACGCAATTTGAAAAAAAAAAAAATGCAACCTTGTGAATTTTTTAATCATTATTTTTACACGAAACCACAAAAATATTGATTGCCAGTAACATTTTTAATATATTTTCCCAATAAATGTGGGTGTTTTTATTTTTTCGTTGTCAGTAATTTTAGTTTGAAAAAATACAAGGTGAGGAACGTTTAAAACTTTTTTATGTTTTCATTAAAAAAAAGTAACACTTCCCAAATTTTATGTAATTTTTAAGTATAAAATTGGAAAGCGAAGTTCATTAAAAACAGTTTTTAGTTTTCGGATACGTTCAGAAATATTCCATTTATATGGATTTTAATACAAAGCGGAAATATTTTGACCTACCGACAAAAAAGGTCTGAGTCCTGAGGGGTTAAGAGTTATGTCAAACTTTTCCAGACAAAAAAGATTTTGAGTCTGCTTTATCAAAAAAAAAATTTTCGAATGGCTTTGAAAACGCTTTGTTCCTAGAAATTGTAGGAAAAGTCACTGCAGGCCACTGGTCTGTCTATCTATCCAAAACATTTTATAATGAACATTTTGAAGTTATTATGATTACGATGAGAGGAAATGTTATTTACAACAAAGAAAGGATAATCTAGGTAGTAGGTAGGTGTAAAGATAAAATTAAGAATCGAAATAGCTTAGGTATTCTATATGCAGGTAGGTGCCGGCGGAACCCGTGGATAAATGACAGGACCTAATAAATGCTCACTGGGGAACTTAGTTTTAATTACAGTCCACGGCAATGATAATGGTGGCCTGTCAAAATGACAAACTGCTGACTAGGCAGCAAGAAGACCCGTGGGGGGCGGTGAAGGGGATGCGGGGGGGGGGGCTATCATAAACACAACCAACATTTTAATAATATTATTAATATTCAGCCACTGTAGAGCAAGTGAGGTACATTTACACGTTCAATATTTAAATTAATTTATAAAATAATATTTTAAAATCAGAAAGCCATTAAAATGCGCCCATATTTTATTGCGCTTTCCTACTTAGAGCGATTTTTTTCTGTCGGTTCGTAGTGCCGAAATGAATGTATGACACA
Organism: Limnephilus marmoratus; assembly: GCA_917880885.1. Lineage (NCBI taxonomy): Eukaryota > Metazoa > Arthropoda > Insecta > Trichoptera > Limnephilidae > Limnephilus > Limnephilus marmoratus. The sequence goes on along the minus strand of OU862912.1, from coordinate 22,608,133 downwards.
ACCTAATGAATGAAATTAGGTTAGAAATCTCTATAAAAAAGCATATATCGCCTGTGCACAGCAAAAACTAACAAATAATGACAAAATTATACAAGAGAGCTTTAAGCATATATTTTGAAATTGTTTTGGTATAACAAAGATTTGGTATTAAAATTTTTGAATAGTTTCAATATACAATATATCTACACATTTTTTTAAATACATATAACAGCTTTCAGAATGTGAAAATTTGTCTAAAGCAGAGGTTCCCAAACTTTTTGTTCTTGTAGACCATTTTTTAAATTTTACTGGTTGCCTATTTCCAAAACTCATCAAAAAATGTGAAGACCAGATCTAATGATGGAAATTCGTGTCGTGTATGAGTTCCAACCCTAAATTCGGAGTGGTAAAATAAAAAGAAAAATACAATATTTTCTTGTGTTCTATTTATTAAAATAATATGATTATAGACTTGATAGAATTAAAATTAAACATTAATAACGTACCGCAACTTCAACAATAAAAAAAAAAGTTATAATTTTAATAGAAGGGATGTACTTGATGGACTGACAGCAAATTATCAATATTTGGCTTCAGTTTTAGTTCTTTACTATCGAAACCACAGAAATTTTCATGGACTCCCACTTACAACTTGTGAACCCCCATTTTTTTATCACGCCAACCTAGACCCCCGTCGAGTCTCCTGTGGACCCCTGGGAGTCCACCTGGACCACTTTGGGAATCACTGGTCTAAAGGGCGGACAGAAAATAACAAGAACTGAACTGCAGAGTTGCTGATACAGATATTTTTATATAAAAAATAAATATATCAATTTATGTACCTGGTAAACCATTCCATTCATTTTAACAATCTTCTATCAATCTATTTTTTATATATATAAAGAAGAGTGTCCAAGGCGGGTGTGCGGACATCGTGCAGGCAGCGTGGATTTTATTGTTATACAAATCTACAATTTTATTCCGAAATTGATGAAATTTTATACATTTGACCTGCAAAACAAGATGAAGGTCACTGTCCAGATCTAATTTTGAAAAAATCTGGGTAATGATCAGGTAACGCCGGGAACTCGACTAAAACATTGAGAATAAACGTACGTAGGTTGAAAAATGCGTAAATTATGAATTCAAGGATGCTATTTAAATAATATTGCAGGTCAGATTGGAATCAATTAAGAGGCCGACCTTTTGTTCCACACAAGTACACCTCCTACGTACTAATGCAATAATGGGTATGTACATGATTACGTAACCAGCCAAGATCATCATATCTTTCCACGTTATATTATTAATTATTACCTACTGCAGAAAATTGATTGCTGAATAGTGGAACATTTTATCATTGTAAATATCTATACCTTATCCAAGTGCAAGAAAAACAAACGAAAAAAATTATGACATGACAATTATCATGAATCTACTAGCCAGCTGTAAATTATCACGGATTTCCACAAGGTTTCAGCTAGTTGCCACTTTAATTTTTTATTTGTCTTTATCTATATTTATTCATTTAAAATTTACGGCACAAAGTGCCATTTACAAACATGTATTATTATTATATTTAAACAGTCATAGTACAGTGAAGAAAGATTGTTTTTTTTTTTTAATTTCTTATAATAAGAGAAAAAGAGAAAAAATTTCTAACAACTAATGAAAACTTCAAAAGGATACAGTGAAATAAAAAGAATAACTTGTTATGAAGTAACCTCGTTACAATACGTAAGGCTGAAATGTTTGATAAGTAGAGCCTTGTATTTTAATAAGGAAATATGGAAAATATCAGCAACATTGGCATAAAAATTACCAATGGTGAGTATTCTATTTATAACAGAATTATATCCAGCGGCAGACGTATAATTGTCACAATAATACATACTAGGGAACCTTGATCTAATGGTAGGTACATGAAAGTGAATCAACTTTAATATATCAGGGCTATCCAACTGATGATTTACAATTTTGTATAAAAATATGAGATCAAAAAATTTTCTTCTGTCACTTAACTTCGACAATTTCAATGAGTGTAATAAAAAGTCATAATTTATTGATTCTAAAGGGATTCCAAGTCGAAAATTAATACACCTCAAAAACTTGCAACTTTTTCAATGATATTAAAGTGATTATTAAAGACAGGTGACCAAATTGTAGAGTTATATTCTAGAATGCTTCTAACGAGAGATGTGAACAGAATTTTTAATGTGTGAATATTTTTAAAATCTTTGGAAATCCTTAAAATAAAACCTAACATTTTCATAGCCCTGTTGGCTATAGAAGTTACATGAGATACAAAGCAAAGTTTCTGGTCAAAAATGATGCCTAGGTCAAGTATTATTAAAGTATTATTAAAGTATTATCAAATATTATTATATATATAAAATATAATAAAGTTAAATTTTGGAAATCAAAGAGCAGGCGTTTGATGTTTATTTTTTCCATGGTAACTTAACGAACTAAATATGAATAATTTACATTATTCCCAAAGTTATTATATGTAGCTGTTAAGTCTTTTGGCTGCAACTTGTATCAACACTATCAGTAGAAGGGAAAAACCGGTTTGGTCTAAAGTCTAAAAGAATAAGTTATAAAGTTTAATAATCTCAAAATTAAAATGGAATTCCACAAAGAGTTAACAATTTCAAAGAAGTACTTGCAAATGCAATATCGCAATACCCTACGTCAAACTTGTCAGTTCCACACAGATAGCACTTATACTCCAATTTTACCTGAAAAGATTAACGAACCTAGATATTAAGTAAGCTATTTCAATAAATCACGACACTTGAAACAATAAAATAATTTTAAATGTTCGCAACTCACCAAGCGGCCGGCAAATGGAAAGCTTATTGTGTCGAAGCTTTAATTAATTGGGCGTATTAAATCCGTATGTGGTGGTGTGTGGAGAAAGAAACATATGAACAGTTCGTGAGCGTCAAGTTATTAATAAAAGGTCACGTAGGTGAATCGATTAAAAACTCGATTGTGAATTGTAAGCACATTGAGAGTGATGAATTGAAAACGGGAGTGTTCGAGTGTTCATTCCCCACAATCGAAATCATGCTTAAAATGGTACAATAACCTTAATTCGTTAATCAGCTTTTAAATATCATACGAGTCGTGAGATTTAGTACTGCTTTGTAGCTTGTAGGTAACCTCAATTTTCAAACAAATACATAATTAATATATCACGCTCCGTCCTTGGAGGGGAAGTCGGATAGGGAAACTGATATTTATGAGACGAAACTGCGAATCTTTCACATGCAGACAAAAGTTGACAAGATAAGGAGAGCCTCAACTATCAGCTCTCAAAAAAAAAATCATTCGTTTGATCTCACAAACGTATTTTTTACCAATTTATTTTGCGTAAATGTTTTTTATTTATTTATAGCTGAAGTCTCTGACGTTGCCCGGGATTTATTCTGCTTTAAGGGGTGGGAGAGGGGATGGGGATGGTTTTTCGAAATTTCATGTGGACAGTGACCTTTATCTTGCTCTGAAGGTCAAGTGTACAAAATTTAATCAATCTCGGAATAAAACTCTAGATTTACATAAAAATCAAATCCATGTTCATTTTCAATTTGGGAGGCGGGAATGGGTACCGCCGCCCCGGGAACCTTAATTGGATAACCAACACCTCTGCCATAGGTCACCCCAAGTGGTTCGCTACGTTTGGTGATTTAGCAGGGGTGCCCGGGTTCACGGGGTGAGGTTTGTCTGGTCTTGGAGGCGGATGACCAGGAAACACTGAACCCCAGATTCCTACCCACCCCTTAAACCCTTTTCCTTCCCAGAACTCTCCTCTCCTTCCTTTCCTTAAAAAACCCTCTACACAGCATCCCCAAAGATGACATAGGCCCTGAGGGAAATTATTTTCTTCAGGGCCTCCTGTGTGGAGCTCATGTAAAAAAAAAAATGTCGCCTGCAGACTTTATATAAATAGATTTTTATCAAGTATAATTTTGTAGTTCCATTTTAATATTAGATATTTTTCAATTTTCATGACTGTCACCCTTGAAGTGTGTTCCCTATTTTAAAATTACATTTGTATCTATATTTGTAAACCTGGCCTACATTTCCCAAACTTTTAGACATGGCAGTTTGATTAAAATAAAATATTTTGAATTCGGAAAAAAAATCTGGACCGTAACTAGCAAACTTATTATGAAAGGGTTACCTACTTTAACGTTGTGCAATTACATACTGACCTTCTAATTTATTTTGGTTTACAACTGACATTGTTTATGACCGCATGTATAATATCTCAATTTTTAAATAATGGTATGTAAGTACACACTGTACATAAAAAGTTATTGTTAATTAACTTATTATGACATTAAACAGCAGGAGGCACCACAACAACGACAAAAGAGGTTATTTTATGATGAAATCAGAAAAGCTTCCCGAAGAAAATAAGATTAGAAGAACGGCAAAACTGGCTGAAGACACTAGGAAAGTTCTACAATGACAATATAAAATTGTAACAATAAGCCATTGCGATTCCACGTGATATAACCACGAGCAAAAGTCTCTAGTAAATCCTGACATTAATAGTAGAAAATAAGTGTTAAGAAGAAGGCTTGAAATTGGTTCGCATCCTTCGATTTCCATAATTTACTACAGAATATTATCATCATCGATGTCGTAAAAGAGTTCCCGTTAATGAAAATGAGCCTCAACGATCTCGTTGGGAGTTTATCTCAATTTATTAAGTTTAAATTATTTTTAAAGGAAGCACCAAAATAATAACGACCCAACGTTTATAAAGATAAAAACATTCTAAGTGCTCCAACGAGTGATGGATGAAGCGACAGTAAGTCAAAGCAATGGAAGCAAATGCGCCCTCGGAGGATTAATGTATGGCGTTGTCACATTGAACTTCAGAAATCTGAGAAAAGTGGGTATGTACTTTTTAAATTACGTAAGTTATTGCTGCGTGGAGAAAGATTAGCTCCTAATTTCGTCGGCAAACCGATATATTACACTACCCGAGTGAGACATTCGTAATAATATGATATCACCATCAGATGATGCGGTGTGATTGATCGTCGGTTTGGCCTGTACCTATACCTACGCTCGTGTAAATTATTCTCTAAACTCTAAACGAATTAAATAACAATGTTTTCATTGTGTAGTTTATTGCTCCAAATTATTTCACCGTGAATAAAACAGATATTACTTATATTGCACGCCTATGGGATTCGATGTAATGGCTAATCGAATAGACAACTCTGCAGTAATACAGATAAAATCTGGATCGAAACGCTGATGACTTGTGATAAACTATGATTGAAGTAAGTGAAAAACAACAGCGGTTAGGTAAACATACTAAAATAAGAGAGGAATGGGCAGCCGTGGCATCACAAAAAACGCAAGGACAAAATAAAACAAATATGAGTGTTTATTCTGGATGACTTTTCTCGCCACGAGAGACGCAGACGGAATATCTCGGAGAAGCTCGCTGCGGATAGGAATAGAACAGAGACCAGACTGAAGGAATGCAACTGCACAAAATGCATTCCTCGCCACACATACACCGTCTCACACCACACACAGATACTCCTCATCTCTCTCGCAGCTTTCTTTTCCATTTGCCTTCAGACGCCCCGCATCTCCGGAGAATAATTAGTGACTTGACACTTCTACGGAATGACAGACTCGGACGACAAATAAAATTATCATAAGCAAAGCGTAAATAATTAGCTCCAACATTCGTGGAAACGGTTGTAGACTAAAACGTCTAAATAGAATGAAAATCCACATGGAAAGTTTGTGTCAAGTGAAAAATTGATGATTATTTCGTTACGTCGTAAACAGACGCACATTAAATGTAACAGTATACTTCCGTCGGACTTTAATCTTCATTCCTACAGGACGTCAATCTCAGACAGAGAATGTGACAGATTGAGAAATAGCAATGCATTTGGGTTTTTTAGACTGATTTCAACGCAGGCTACCCTAATGAGGCGGATTATGAGAAACCTTAACTTATAATTATGCATTTATATTTTTTACATATTACCTAAGTACTGTTTTATATTGTTCCTATTGTATATCTAATTTATAAAACACTCTAGGTACAGTGCGCGTACACTAAAACATTAAAAATGTACTTTTTTATTGTAGATTTTGCTAATATATTACAATAAATATATTATTATTTTTGAGAATAATTATTGGGTGAGATTGAAATACAAAAAAAACGAACAAAAGCTTAGAAAGATATCTCCTGACAAGAAGATAATGAATCTAAGAAAATTATTCGATAAAAAACAATGTTGCTTGTGGCAATATACGTGGAGTTAAGAAATATGTACATATTTACACGGAAATGAAAGAAAATGAAAGTTGAATTAGCAAGAAAGCCTACAGCAATCAATCAACCTGTCTCAGAACAGATATCAAATAATGCAATATGTAATCCTAGAAAAGTCTTCTACGTTGGCTCATTGCTCCCGAGTTCACAACATTGATTAGTCTTCGTCATAAAAGCAGTCCAATAAACATCTCAGATGGCTCATGCATGAAACTCATTAATAACGGCATTTCCAAAATGAACATACAAGAAAAATGTTACGAGATTTCATAAATCTTCTTGTACGGAAGCTCATATCTGTTTTGGCTTGCTAAAGAATACCAATAACTTTTATTAGCACTCAACGCTGGTAATAAAAGCTAACGTTGAAATACAAGCTCTTAGAAAACCAAAGAATATAATGGAGATAATGTCATCCCAGACGAAAAGATACCAGCTAACTACATATCGGATGTACGTCAAACTAGAGTAAAAAGAATATCTAAGGCCGGATAAAGCTCACGGAGTACAGTCGGGGGATAACTTTAAAACCAGGGAGATTAGTCTGTTACGTAGATACGTCTTTTTATCAAATGTCTCCCAGATTCCAACCAGTCACATACACAATCACTAGGCCCGAGGTTCACTACCCCGTGCATGTTTGTTTGTGGTGGTTAGATGGGATGGATTGGAGAGTGCAAGCCATGTATTAATGATAGACTCGAGATATTATGCATACCTACTTAAACGAGCGGAAACTTCTTTTGATAGGTTATAAATAATAGAGCTCCACGAATGGAAAACACGATAAAGTAAATCCGATATACGAAAGATCCGATGTGGTACGTAATAATGACTATAAATATTGCTGTTAAATAATTATGAAACGCATTGTACTTAGTAATAGTATTTTGTATAAATTTGAGAGTAACCAAGTTTCTGAACTAAGAACAAGAAGAAAATGAGAACAGCTGATGTTGACGTTATGACGGCGAACGACGGCTCACAGCTCACAGCTCACAAGCTCACAGCTCACAGCTCACAGCCCGCTAGGTGGGGTCAATTGAAAGGGAAACTATTCCAATATTGGGTCGTGCTTGCTGTGCGGCCGACGGATGGAAACACTTCGATAGCAAAAGTAATCTACAATCTGCGGGCGATGGCGCTTGATTTATGGGGAAAGCCAGTGGTAATCATAAATCATAAAATACCACAGTTCTAGCATTCTGCAGGAAGAAACGAACCGATGGACAGCTAATTCAAAGTCGTTAGTCTTCACAAGGGTACACAGCCGGTAGGAGGTAAAACTGGAGAGCCCATATGTTGAGCAGGAAGAGAGTCATGATGGACCGGTCAGATGAAAGCGCCGAACAGATAATACATGAAACTAATGTCGATGGAGAAGTTGGGGGCGTACGTAGAAACTCTGACATGACCAAAAGGATCAATCTTCCGAGAGAGAACTTCCATTCCCTATAATGTGAAGAACGCGAGCAAAGGTAATTTATAATAACCCGACATCTGCATACATATTCTATATTAACGTAGTTATGTAAGTTAAATATAAAGTAAAAACTATTCGGAATCAAAGACCATACAAAATGTTAAAGTCCTCAAATGTTGGAAATTGTGTTGGAAATGACAACAAAAAACTTAAAAGAAGCAGAGCACACAAAAAAATATGTTGTGTCAGCAAACCGTTATTCGGATTAAGCCATCATTTTTGTGACATCATTCATGCAACGTTTATTCTGAAAGTGAAGAACAAAAAAGAATGGGGGCAATTAAATACGAGTAAAATAAGACGCATTCCTATGAACACGAAAACTAAACTAATTCTGTTACGGACGAGAGCATCGCGTGTCGCCCGAGGAAGGGAATAAACACAGGTAAAGTTACAAAATCACATGAGCGATTATTCTAGCTAACCTAAGTATTTTGAAGTTTTTTAAAAATTAAATGAAGACAATGTTAGCGAAACAGAAAAATCAAAAAAAGATGTGGGCACTTCTGGGACTCGAACCCAGGAACTTCGGCTTTCCGGGCCGTGCGGCCATTTTTTGCCGTTTCGCTAACAGTGTCTTCATGTAATTAAATAAAGGGTCCGCCAAATAACTTTTTTTTTGAAAATGCCATAAAAAAAAACTACTGAATATTTTCTCAAATTTCTTTTTTTATTTGAAAGTACAATCCTTCCGGTTAATAATGGAAAATAATTTCATTTAAATGGCTGCCTCGGCTGGCCATGCAGTAGCCTACACGATCGGTCCAATTTTTAAGCACATTATCGATTGTGTGCAGCTGTATTCCACCAATGGCTTCACGAATATTGTCCTTTAAAGCGTCAATTGTCTCTGGCTTGTCGGCGTAACACTTATCTTTGAGGGCACCCCACAAATAATAGTCCAACGGTGTCAAATCGCAGCTCCGAGGTGGCCAAACGATTTTTTTTGCAATTTTTAAAAAATTCCAATTTTCGCACACATTCTGCAACATTACCATGATTTTCAAAGTAATGTCGCAATATTTCCCAGCGTTGTTCAAGCGTATACACAACCATATTCGTTCAGCGGAAGGATAACACTAATTATCTGCCAAATGAGACTTGAGCTAAGTGTTACCATTCACGAAATAAGCACTAGTTGAAAAAAAAACGTTAGATGGCGGACCCTTTATTACAATAGAGATTTTGCTCATAAAGTAAAAATAGAAATAAATATTTTGAAGTTTATCGTTGAAATCTCACCATTACAATGTGGTGTTAGTAAGAACCTACGATTTTACTCTACTAATTTCAGAAATCTTCTGCTTTATCATCTTCTAGAAAACGTTATGAAAATACTGTTTTCTCTGAAATCATGCTTCCAATTCAAAGGTATACTTGAATTATAGTTTACCCATAAAATATTTTTAGATTATGAGAAGTGCAAATTCGTTTGAGAGATTTGCCCGTTCAGCGAGTTCAACAATTTTGCTCGGCATGATTTGCCAGCTTCTATGTTTCCTCCCTCCCAAAGCATGAAACCTTTGTTTTCTTAAATAGACCCTCTGTATAGCGTCGCCAAAGATGGCATAAGAAACCGCATGTTATCCCCTGCTAAGCTAATGTATTAAAATAGCAGGTACACTAAAAATGTTTGAAATGAAAAATTTTAAATTCTTCATCTTTAATTGGTCCAGAGTCCAGACAGCCTGGTGGACACTCACGGCGGTGTGTCTATACTCTTTAGACTTTAGATGCTTCCAGAAGACCAAAAAAATCAGAAGATTCACCGTCTAAGCTATTTTATGTGTAAAGTTACATCAAACGTAGCGAGGAGCAGACAATGCTATTAGATGTATAATGACACAACGAGCTTTACCGAGTTATGACGCGGCCAGCTCTTCCAAGTTATGACACGGGCTCGGCCACGAATGTGAACTTTAATTGGACCGATTAGATGGACACGGGATAAGGGGGCGTTTATTAAGCAGAGAAGTCATTGTTGTGAGTATTTTTAATGTGGGGTTCTAAAACACGTATTGTAGTGGAGGTTATTGACACTATTCAAAATAAATTGTGTTCAAGTCTTGTCGTAAAATGACCGTGCAAAACAATGAGCTTGGATGAAATAAGAAGAAAACATATAGAATTACAAAATAATGGAAGATGTGTGGGACCTCCCAGGGAGGAGGAGTCAATTCTAGAGATTTAATAACATAAAGTTATGTAAAAATTTGAATGAAGCAGGATTATTTGCTCATGTAAATTACCAAATACCCCATGTAATAAACTAGTCATGTTTAGTCAGTTTACATGAAAAAACAGGAAAAAAAGACAATAATAATACGTATGTGCGGTTCACACGCGGTAGAAGTGTAAAGTAGACAAGAGTGGGGAGGCTACGAAGCACCGATCAAAGAAGAGACCGATAGGCTACGAAGCACCGCTTAAAGAGTACACCGATTAGTCTATCTCATTCTCTCGTAGGCTAAATCATATAGATGTATGTGTTTGTCTCTTTTTAGTGTCGCTCGTTTCCATTTCATCGTATTTCAAATCACAACGGTGCTAAAGAAGTTTTCGCTTCAATATAGTAAGACAATTTATTGTTGTAATCCCTTAAGGTACGTTCACATTGATCAAGTAGTAAGTTAAGTAGCGAGTGTACTCGCCGAAAACCGTTCGCATTACTTTCAAGTAGAGTACATTTGTGCCCGCCGCCCGTCGCAAGATGACGGCGGGTGACGGGCGCTACAAAGCAAAGTTAATACATTAAATAAGCTTATATTAATGCTTATTTTAATGTTCATTTTAGAAGAGGTGGAAGAATAAATGTAAGAAAATAAATAACCTATGGACATGAAAAGAGATTAATAGCAGCATAAATAGATAAATTTAGGGTAGCACCTTCGCTCTATCACCACGACATTTTCGCAAATTAACACTGCTAAAATGGTCGGTTCGAGCCCGCCAGTGCGCAGGGACATGGAGGGGGTACTTACTCGCCCGAAAAAAATAGAACGAAATGGATTGAATCTACTAAAGAGCTGACTCACCCACTCTACTAAAATTACAGTGTTCGGACGCGTTTAGTTACTACTGTACTCTCCACTCGACTAAAATACTTAATCAATCAGAACGGGGCTTTAGAGTTTCCCCTTCATCTAGTTCAAGGCTGCGTAACGATTTTTGTTTGTCGATTTAGTGTTTTCTTTCATAGCGTGGGGAAACTACCATTAAATTTCATGGGAACTTCCCTTTTTTGTTCACATTAAATCTCAATTTCATATAAGTAACTAACTGCTTGGTTCTTTGGTAAGCATTGTTTTTACAGCAAGTTATTTAATAAATAATAAATAACGCAGCCGCAGCGGTCAATTTTCGCATGTCAGGCAGAAAAAAATAGATTTTTTACTAGGTTCAGTAAATTGAATAACATAATATGTCGGTAAGCAAGTTTTTTCTTTGCGGGTTTTAGCAACGGCAGGTGCGTACAAACAAGATTAAATAATGAAAAATATGTATGAAGTTACCCTGTAAGCCATTTCAATACGGCGACGACCACTTGATGAATATAATTATTATTTACGATGCCACAAAGTATTCATATAAATAATCAGAGAAGCAACCATGACGAAGGAGATAGCTTAATCAAATCGTCTGCAAAAAGGTTTCACCGGCCACGAGACAAATTGAATCACACGCTTTAATAATACTTGATTAATCTTTGACCCTGTACGCCGTATTAATACTTAATACGCATGTTTTCACGGAATTTAAATATGACTAACAATTTGTCACGAGATTAAAAATATTGTGAGCGGCTTAGGAAGCTACTGTCACGCGGTATAACCAATTCACGTTTCTATTGTGCATGTTAGGGATAATACTTTAAAAGACAAACTGTCATTTTACAAAGTTGTTGACCAAAAATTCTACTTTCTTTCAGGGCCTTAGTAAAAATTTGCCTCTTCTCTCTAAAATTTCAGCTTACAAATATTGTTTGCGCATCTTTATATGGGATTGATTGGGTATTGCATTCACAGACTTGGTGGGTAGATATGTCAAAATCCTGAATTTATCCCACCTACCTAATCTTTCCTTCCCAAATGTCACCATAAAAATTGTTGCAAGAAATACTCAACTTTGGAGAGGTGACAGTGTGCTTTCCTGCTCAGAACAAAATAACATCTCAGACAGGGCGCATGTATCGTAACCTCTTACTGTAAGAATATTGCGATTTTTAAAATTAAACAGTGAAAAGTGTACACCAAACTGGAGATCAGTGAGGCCCCATCTGCAACGGTGAGTCCTATTTTCCTTATTCCAATCTGTGCTTATCTAATTTTCCAAAAGCACAGATCTGAACTATCGACTGACTATCCATCAGGTTTTGCGAGTGTATACTATTCAATCGTCCCGTATAACTTAGCGTTTTCACGTAGTTTAGGGACTGGTCCTTCGAGGGCTGCGTGGGCTTTGCTCTGCAGCATTTACCGCCAATTAACAGTGGAGTCGCAGTTTCGCGACACCAAATATCGCACCAGGTGAATGTTCCCTTTATTTAGAGCTAAGTGAAAATGATTATGTGAGCATTTTCCTGACTGTATTATTTTCACTCCCGAAAGCCGGATTTGATTAAACATGGTATTCTAGCAATATGCATGATTTCCCGTACAGAAATAAAATAAAATAATACGTAGTAAATTTTCATCTCGTTTCAGAGTTAAAGATACTTGCAGTAATAGCTTGGCGATATCATTAAATCAGAATTGAAAATTGCTTGACATGACTTACACAGAATTTCCAAAGATGAAAAGTAGGCCCTGAGGGAAATTGTTTCATTCGGGGCTCCTTAGGTGGAAGTTAATTTAAAAAAAAAAACTTTAATCATATTAATACTTAGATATGATTGGCAAAGTAGGTACTTACCAACCTTCATCTTTCTCTTATCCCACTTCCTTCAGCCAAACCTATTAAAAAGTCCGTTGATCACTCAGCCACCTTCTTCGATCATAATGTACGATTATGTCCGTTTTTTCATCCCGAAATGAGACTTGTTGACGAGTCAAGCACAGCAATGAGGACCGCGTCCAATCGTAATCCATTTAAAAGTACCGCCGCCGTCAGCCGCCACAAGGTGAAGGTACTCGAACATAATGTCCGTCAAACTTAAACAGTGAAATTATTCCAGTCGATTTCCCCACTTATTATGTCCGTGGCATTAATTAAAGCGTGATAAATAATACACATTCATTACGTCTAATAGCCCAGCCATTGCGTCAAGACTAAATTCTTGTCGTCGGTTCCCTAAATACCGGTACTTTCCTCACATTGGAACACTGAACACTCGTTAAGTAGCATCATGAAAAGACTGATGATGTTTGACTAATTTGGAATTTTAAATAATCCTATCAATTCGTGGAAGGTGGAGATAGAAAATCGTGGTACTATGAATAATTAGTCATAGTATAAGAAATGAAAAAATAATATTTGCGTTATGTTCTAGCAATGTGTCGTTATCCTTATACGAAAAAATGAGAGAAATTTATTGATTTTTAATTAATAGAACTTTGTAATGTTTTTAAAACGAAAGTAAGTACATCTTAAAATTGAAAAACTAAATAATAACAATATGTATATTCCAAAAAGCTGAAGGTGTGCAGTACAATGCAACATACATTCCATAATTCAGAGTAAAACATAACAATACTATGTCTATAAAGCAAAAACAGAAAATAAGTGAAAAAATTTTAATTAGAAATTATGGATATTAGTGATTGACTTAAGATTAGTCTAGTTTTTAAAGTATTTTTAAATGGAATAGAATACAGGTTGATTGAATAAAATACCGGTAAAAAACATAAAAATATTATCAAGACACAAGCTCGGTAATTATAATATCAAATGTGTATAAAAATGAAGAGAATTAATAAAGATAAGTCCTATAAAATGCTAGAAACAACGAACTGCTCATGTGTAACAAAATTATAGTTGCTTACAGTCTTCATAAATCTTTGTCTGTCTCTTCTCCCATCACCTCCGAGGACTCCGCGGCGGAAAAAGCTCACACGTTATTTCTTGATGTTTTGATTGCTATTATGATGACTTTGATGTGTGGAGTATTAATTCCCCATTAAGGTCAGGCCTCAGGCCTAGGCGGCCCCCCAAGGCCTCCAGGACCGGGCCCACAGCACTACCTGGAAGACAGGAGGCGCACGCAACAGAAGCAATCACACGTAGCAACATCCTAAGTCGTTAAGAATTCTGTTATAACTCTGAAGAGTTCAATGAGATGGGAGAAGGCCGCTGTAATTAGCGATGGACATACAAATATAATGGACCTAAGGGATCTTAAGGCTAGACCCTTGTAAGTAACATACTCTCTGATGGATGATTCAATCGAATTAGATGAAGAAATTAATTACCTGCTGCATAACCCAAAAGCTATTTGCTTGACTAACTAACTGAAAACAACTTCTTATGTTTAAGCGTCGGGAATAATAAGCATCAACCCAATCAAAAATGTCTTTGATATACCTAAGATTAATCAACGATATCGGCTCTGTTCAGGTACGGTAATATTATGACATACGTAATCTCCCCGTATCGGAACATGGATAAATAGTCCGCTCATTCCGGAGATACTCCAGCAAGTTGAACAAGCACACAATGAGAACAATCGTTATGAAATAGCATTTATTTATAGAACTCCATTACAAACTAACGATGAAATTGCTATCATCACTCCCGTAGATATCATTACACTGAGATGGATCTTCACAATGCAATGAGATGCAATCAGGGAATTGTAAAAGAATAAAGCGATGACAATGGGTGCGTTTCTCTGTGTTGTATTTGCACTGGATCTCGTGGGTCATCCTCTTATCTGATTTCAGATTCAAATTTCATTTATCTAAGACGCCTTCATCAAATTTGGTTTTATCTCCAACCTCAAAGTGGTGAGAAAATATTCATTAAAATATTGATTAAGTTTTCTGTGTTGATTTACTTTCATAAATTATTACGAAATCACGTGGAGATACCGCATTCCTTCTCATCGCTAGTTGGGGTGTTTGAATCTCAGCCATTTTAAATTAATACGAGAGAAGTTGTTTTAGGCCGCCCGGATCGCATAGGTCATTTGTATGAAATCCACTGCTTGTTTGCTAGTTTATGTAGATACAGATAGGCAGTACAATATCTGTAATTCTTGGTGAGACTTAACACATTCAACAAATAATGTATTAAGTTGCGCCAACCCAGTGAATTGAAACGGATCATAATGTGCGTGATAACAAGAATACCGCACAGTGTATTGGTATATAATGTAGGTATAAATCGAATTCATCGAAGCTATTAAAGCAAACAATATGCAATATTAGCTGCTTTCATCGTTACAAAACTGATATAATCGGGACTTTAATAAGTTAAGACAATCACGCCGTGAAGGCATGCAGTAAAAAAACATTTACAGAGATGACGAAAGAAATAATATTCAATAAATAATATTACCTAATACCGTGTTCATATAAAACAATAAATAATAAACACAACACTTGGTCGTGACTGTGCGGAGTATTGGGGTCAGAGGTGATAAGTGAATTAATAATATGATCATATTTTACTCGCCAAATCTCAGCTCAGTATGTGGTTTTAATGAGCAGATGAATTCAACCGGAATGAGCAACCCGCCGCCACACAGTGCGATGTTTTCTGGATTTTAACAATAATTAATATTGGCAATTTGCAATTGCATTCATAACAAAACATTCATAATTCTTGGATTGTTCGTAAGAATTGTATAATGGTATACCATATTGTAAGCGTTTTTCGAAATCTCTGAATCTTAAATACCTTCGTAAGGTTAAAACGACTTGTCAATCAATTATTTTTGCGATACCGAGGTACCTATCGATTGTCCATATATTTTGTCATTATATTATGAGAAATATAGTTCAAATACCGTTATATCTACCATTACATAGTTTGAAGTATTTTTTAAAGTGTTTAAAGATAGTTCCTAACGTTTAACATATTTGAAAGTGTTAAATGATAGTTCCTAACTCAGGAATCGTGATAGCTTACATATATTTTTTCGAGATACTCAATTCAACACGAATTTCCGAACACAAGCAAATTCTGATTTTGAAATACATACCTATGAAATATACAAAACTATGTAATTTCAAGGTCTTATTCCACCGCGTAATTGTATAACTTTATTTTAGATAAAATCGGAGTCTTAGAAAATAAATAAAGTTTCTGCTAGTTCATTTTAAAATTACAAAATTAATGTTTTGAATTAAATCAAATTACTTGTAGGTAGGTATTACTGTGCATAAATATTATTCTTTTAGTGGCAAAATAAATCCTGTGCCGAATATGGCTTGGCTCGTAAAAATAAAATTAAGTTGGTAGGAAATAAATTTAATAAAAGTCGCATTAATGTATTTTATCACAAAAACCGCGACACAGAATAGATCAATTAATTTTTAATAATATCAACAAACTTTTGGGCAAAAATGTTGTGAAACCAAATAGCGCGTCAGTTTGCATAATATGTTAGGCGTTATGCGTTCATCAACCTTTCGAAATGTTAGATTCAATCCTGATAATTTCCCACTGTGCGCCGTGTTTAATACGGTCATTAATAACATCGAAAACCAAAAGATAAAATAATACACAAATCAATAGATGCCTCATATTTCGTATTGACTTTCACGGTTGAGTAAATTTTCAAGTGGGTGCTAATTAATGAAATAAAAATAAAATCTAACGAGCATTCGAAAGAGAAAGGCTTTGATTTGTTGGCTCTGTATCTTTTATTTCAAAAGAGGATTAATTTATGAACTCCTACCAAAGATGGGGTAAAGAAGATTTCTCGCCATAGGCGAGCGCCATAAATTAGGCGAAAATGGTTATGGCTAGGCGCTGGGGGTCCTCATTCGAGACCAGTAATTTATTTCACCCTGAGCACGTGCCCCCATCACCTTTATAGCAACGAATGCTGTATTCTCATCATTTTATAGAGGCATTGGTATAAAACATATTTAAGAAGTTATTATGTAGGTATTACAACTGCCGTATGTGTATTTTTCTAGTCCAGGTAGAGTATTATTAATCATAAATGCATGCATTACCATTCATTGTCTTGTAAAAAAAAATTTATTGCGTTTCCTGTAAAATGGGCATTTTTGGATTTAAGTCAAGTCGGCTCTCAGATACCCACAGATTTCATTTTTCAATCTGGTTTTTAATAAAGGTACAATTTTGGAATCTTTTTATTTATGTGGTTTATTTTTTAACTTATGTTTTGAAATTGCGCTCTTACTTTTGTTAAACTCACGCTCACCCACGCTGGAATCAAAAATTCCTAATTATTTTTATTATTATTAAATAAAGGCACTGTGACCTCCATCATTCTTCCCCACCATAAGAAGAAGAAGAATTAAATAAAGGCAGCATCATAATTGGACTCTTGTTCCTTATACAGTTTTACGTTGGTGCACAAAAGGCATGATCGGAAGTTACAAAATTCGGATAATCCGTGGACCAAAAAGATAGATTTTTGACAGTCTGTCAACCACTCAACCAGTGGTTATGAGTCCAGAAATGATAGATCAGTATCGCCCAAGAAAAAGACCACCATTCAGAATCTAAATGTTGCGTAAAATGGCTTTAGTCTGTTTCATAAAAGCCAGGTACTTCCCCGCCTTCCTCATTCCCATCTATTTCCCCTCCCGAGAACCTTCAGCCTCACAACATACCCCTATATTGCTGATGCTATAGTCTCACTTGCTTCAGGCGGTTGGGAGCAGTTGGGACGGGTATGGTACCTTATGCGGTACTCACATAAAAAAAATAAACAAATAAAAAGATTAAAGACATTTTTCAGAAACTTACTGTAAATTTCCACATTTTGAGAGAATAAATGAAATGAGCAAAACTTGTTTATTCCTCAAGTTGCCGCGAGATAAGTAAATCATGAACTCACGTACGATACAAAATTACATACAACTTAGCACTTAGCACTTAATATTAAATAATAAGACTGAAACAGATAGGTTTACCTGCCGATATTATTATAAGCCCTGAAGTTCAGGAGGATGAAAGTTATATTATGCACAATGCAATAATTATTATGACTAGTATTCCATGCAAAACAAATTAACGCAGCGCTGCAACAATGTATTAACTATCAACAATATTGCTGCTTTTTACACTATCTACGAGTATCGCATACCACCGAGTGTGGAAGTATGTTATCCAATGAAGCATTTGACCTGTTGTATAAATAATAATGATCCTAGCAATTAAAAATGAGAAATATACTAGAGAAGTTTATGCCGATATAAACTACAGGAAATCGTTGAGGTTCAAAATCATTAAACAAATTTTATTAGCGATTTTGTAAGAAATTATATATCCAAGCTATATTTGGTGGAATTATTGATTAAAAATAAGAATCTAAAATAAAACTGAAATAAGAATGCTGTAGAGCCACAAGTTAAAAAAATATGCTGTCAAGATTGACGGTGAATTCATAAGTGTACCGGATGCAGTGGAAGTTATCATATAGAATGTAGAGTATTGGTATTGATAAAAATTCTGACATAATTTCGTTGGTAGAAATTCTTCTTCTTCTTTCGTATGGTGGGGGGTCAGAGGGGGACATCTAGGTCTGCGAGCCAGTCTAGGGCCTCAGGCGTTGCCCTGTGGACCTCATAAATCCCGCCGGGGAATGAATGGAGCGGGCATTCGTTGACTACATGTTCGGTGGTCTGCACCGCACCGCATTCACACGTCGCCGACTCTTTAAGGCCCCATCTATGCATCATGTGAGCACAACGGCTATGGGAGCACCTTATTCTATTGATGGCAGTCCAGAGTTTGCGAGGCAATGAGAACCCAGGCTGTCTCTCAGTGGGGTCTTGCACGAGATCGGCGTTTTTGACGTTAGCTGATTGCCACTCAAGCTTCCACCTATCTTCTGGGGTGAGAGGTGTTCGAAGGAGTCTTTCTCCTTCCGTCCAGAAGGGTTTTCGAGACTTTAAGCGGCATGCCGGGTGAGAAACGACATCATCGTGCAAGGGTATTTCGCTTTTTTGCAGCGCCTTCTTGTATTCCCTCAGTGTTGCAATCTCTCGCCTGATATTTGGCGGGGTTATATTTGCAAGTACGGGGAGCCAAGGAAGAGGAGTCGATTTTAAGGTTCCGCTGATGGTTCGCATTGTGGCATTAAGCTGAACGTCGACCATGGAAGTGTGGGCGCTTCTGGTCCATACTGGAGCACAGTATTCAGCTGCTGAGAAAACCAGGGCAATGGATGCCGTTCTGAGCGTGTTGGCGTCGCATCCCCAGCTAGTACCAGCCAGCTTATTGACTAAGTTTAGTCTTGTCCTGGTTTTTTTTGCCCACTGTTTCCATGTGTTTCCGGTAATTCAGGCTCCTGTCCAAAGTTATTCCAAGATAGCGGGGATGCGGGTCATGGTAAATATTTTTTCCATCAAACTGAACACAGAGTTTTGCGTTTGCTTGTGAATTACTGAGATGGAAAGCTGTCACAACTGTTTTCGACCCATTTGGCTTTAGTCGCCAATTGAGGAAAAATTCTTCCATAGCCTTGAGGTCAGAATTAAGGATCTCTTCTGCTGCATTGAGGGTTTTGGCTTGGACTGTGATGGCGAAGTCATCTGCGTAAGCAAATTTTCTGCCTTCAGTGTGAGGAAGATCTCGAGTATAGATATTGAAGAGTGATGGGGCCAGCACTGAGCCTTGGGCAAGGCCATTATTCAGGTGCATTTTTTTGCTTTTTAGCCCTCCTAGAAAAACCCTGAAAGTACGGCCAGTTAGTAGTTGCTCAGTAAGTCGTACTGTGTTGCCATCCTCTATGGTGTCGTAGAGCTTGACAAGGAGGCCTTTGTGCCACACTGTGTCGTAAGCCGCAGAGAGATCAATGAACGCTGCCGCAGTCTTAAGCCGTTTCTGGAATCCAGATTCGATGTGTGTTGTCAGAGCTAGCACCTGGTCACAGCAGTTACGACCTGGTCTGAAGCCAGCTTGCTCTTGTGGAACCACTTTCTCCAGAATTGGGGTAAGTCTGCGGAGCACCACTCGCTCTAGGAGTTTATACATGGTACTTAAAAGCGAGATGGGCCGATAGCTGTTTGGATCTTCTGGTGGCTTGTTGGGTTTGAGGATCACAATAACTTTACTTTTTTTCCAGATATTTGGAATTACTCCAGTTTTAAAAATTTCAGTAAACAGTTTTGCGATCCATAACTTTGTCCGTGGCCCAGCATGTTTCAAAAAGTCTGGAAGAACTCCGTCGCATCCAGCTGCTTTCCCAGCTTTTGTTTTTTTTCCCAGTGAGGGCGATGTCTACATCATCAGCTGTAACGGCGACCACATCGTTAGGGTTCACCGGCCATTTTAGCCGCGCCGCTTTCAGAGATTTTTTGATCTGGTGGCTTATGTTAGACCTTGTTGTCGTTTTTGAACTGCGGAGTAGTTGGTGAGCAACAGCATTTGGGGACACTTTGGGGGTTGTCTTAATTGGCTGATTTGCAGCTCCGAGTCGCCTGAGTGTTTGCCACGCTTTTCTGCTCGAGTGTTCGAAACTCATTTCTTCCATTAGTTCGTTCCACCTGTTCATGCGCCCGTCATCCAGAGACTGGAGAAGATCAGAAGCAGTGTCTGGGTCGTTATTCCTCTCGTATTCAACAAAAGGCGCCGTATCACAAGGGTTGTATTGTAGCAAAACGATATCTAAAATTAATGAAAGAAGATTTGGAGATAAGGGGGCATACATTAATTACGTGAGCTCAAAAGGGGGGGGGGGAGTCCAGCTCACATTACGTGAAAAGAAAAAAAAAAGAAAATTTAACATTACGTGAAAAGAATATACGAAGTGGCCCAAATTTATATCACCTAGGGGGGGTCTAGATTGGAAGAAAAACTGCTCATGTAATTAACGTATGCCCACTAACTAAAGCAAAAAAATATACATCTGGTAGTCTGGTGCTGCATTTCAAAACCGTGGGTTGGAATAATATGAAATTTAACAGTTAAAAATATATATTCATGTTTGTCATCCCTCCAATACGAAGAAATCACCTATCACCACTGAACGTGTTTGGGTTATTGATCAATATTCAGCACCGAAAATAGCTGAAAAACTAAGTTTTAAAAACATCAAGTTCGAAAAAAAACGTTTCCTAACCGATATTTAATTTGCATAGCGGCTCATCAATTGGGTGAAGCTTGTCGAATTTTAAGCACTTAATAATAAATAATACGATCCACATTCTGGATTCACTACGAAAAACAAAAGGTATGAGCGGTCAGACGGTGGTTGTTTTACAAACGAAATACAAAAGCATGCTCATCTTCTAGGCATTGAAAAAGTGTTCCATACCATATTATTACTTGTAACTTCTAGTCGACTTGGGTTGAATTTTCTTTATCTCTAACATCTTTTAACTTTAACAATTGTTTCACATTGATTATGACGTTTTGACATCTCAGCATGTTTTATGTTTACGACTTTGGACATGACAATGTCTGGTCATATCAACACAGTAGCCGACGACACATCAATCAAAGCCTATAATAAACCGATGATAGCGTAGGAACTTTAATAATAATAATGTAAAATATGGAGCGCTCCGCAAGCCAAATAAGGCAACCATCATATTTCTTTGCGTCAAAAAATGTGACTTGCAGCACTAGATGAACCGTATTATCCTAAATAATTTTTGTCATTATATTAACCACTGACCGGTCGTCGTACCTACTTTCAAGTGTTTTGTTGATACTTTAATACATTTATCACAAACCAAAGTTTTTTTATGGAAATAATATTTAGACGCCTTTAGACCTTAAAACCCGTTTCAAACTTGTAAAAAGTTGCCACAGCACGTTGGCTGTTTTTTCCAGATAATACAATTCATTTACTTTGCGTATCGTCATCGCCTAAATGTGTGAGTCAGAGGATAAATCAATCAGCAGTTGTTGTTGCTTTTTTCTATACCCCAAGTTATTGGTGATAATAAGCTTCAACCTTGAACATTTTCTTCTCGAAAATCGTAAAAGTGATGAAAAGAGTCACGATGAACATTTTTCACATTCATCACAAATTCCTATATGCAAATTAAATTCGAGAATTCGGGCTCTGGTAGCATTCATTACAATCTGACGGGAGAGTTTGAAGTTTTTTTACCGGCTTATTTAGCATTTTCCTTGACTGTGAAATTACGTATCTCCAAGTTTATGAGCGAATAGTCCTAGCTATTCTCCTATTGCAGCCGTGCAATGCAGCCATCACAATACAATAATACAAGTCCAGTGAAATGTGACACTGGAAATGACTCGGCGATCCGAGCGTGGGGTTATAATATCGTGTATAAATCTGCAGCGTGGGCCATAACGACCTCAAATTGGATAGAGTATCATTCAAATACATTTTGCATTAATTTATTACAGATTTCTATGCTAAACTTATGGGCTGAACCAACTGAGGAGTTCCAGGTAATTTGTACGTGGCAAAAAGCGAGATATTTTTCGGAGACTAATGACAGCAATAAATAAATATTTATCCAATTATTAACATTTACTTGGAAAACGTTAAAAAATAATTCCACCATGACCCACGGGAGTAGTATTTTTATGGGATTCTAAAATTGTTTGGAAGCTCTTCATAGCTAAAAATAACTAATCTGACCTTAAATAGTTTAATCAAAAGGATATTTATGGATCGTTTAAGTTCCATTGGGTACATTGATATGATGTTATCGTAATCTCAGACTAGCTGTAGAAAAATTGTCGATTTCGATTATTATTAAAATTAATAGTAACACAATACCATGTTTTGTATAAAGTAAACATTTCGCAGCACAGGGACCTTGCTTAATGAACTTGATTGCTCAATAGATATAAATTTTCGAATAATAATGTCACGCCATGATTTAGCATACTAACTCTAATTAAATCACAACAATTTCAACAACCTACAAAACTACTCTAAAACTGCCACCAGAAATGACAGGCATCTTGGTTGTATCAGATAGGTGTTAAAAAAAACATCGAAATAATTAATACATTCTGTCACCGAGGAGGCGTCGTGGACGTGTTAATTATTTTTTTTTATATTTCTAACAAATAATAATAACATAGTGATGTTTGAAGTGATACTAGATGAAGAAATCTATGGGAATGAATGAAGGCATTGATACAGGAAAAACTAGAGAGCTTTTCCGGAAAAACGTTAGCACAATTTTTACACTCAAGTAATTCGCTGGATATTTAGAACGACCAACAGACGATCGTTGGAATTCCAATATCATTGAACGTGGTCCTTAGTTGAGAAAGATAAACAGAGGTCGATGGGCGGACGACCTAAAGAGAACTGACGACTTCGGATTGGTCTGACATTTAAGGGCGGCCTCTGTCCAGAGCAGGATGCCATAAAACTTATTAAGAAAGATTTGCATCTCTGAAAATGAAATCACATCGATCAGTCTGACAAATTATATGAAGCCAAGACTGTGAATTTCGATCGGATTCGTAAAATTTTGACAGCTTATTAAAACATGTTCAGTTAAGTTCATAACGGGAAGGGTTAATATACGACGTACAACGTTATTTCTTAAAAATGGCGGTACCTACTCGGAAACATATGCATAATTGTACACAATTTTTCAATGTTAGATAGGTGACGGCCTCTGTAGTCGAAAGGTCGACTAGAAATCGGGAGGACGCAGGTTCAAATCCAGGCGTGCGTAGATATTTTTTTTACGATTAATTGGTATTATTTCACGATTTTCTGCATTTAAAGTAATATATAAGATATTTGCGACACATTCCAGAGTGGAAGACACTCTCAGTATCGCCCTGGTGTGAGACCACCATTCAGAAGTGAAATTTTGCTTGAAATAGCTTTAGCCGTGTTTGGTGATCGGATCTGAATAGATCCTCACATCCTTCCTATCTCCTTCCTCCCACAACCTTCAGCCTTATTACATACCCCGAATGGGAATGACATGGTCCCACTGACTCCAGTTGGGACTCTTGAGAGGTATTTACTTTTAAAAAAAGGTACCTACCTGCTCGTTTTCCATCAATGCTTGAAGAAAAAATGTCTTATCATAATTCCTAAGCACAGAACGTCGAATGAAATGATTTTGATAAAACTTGAGTTAAGCCGATTACATTGGAATTTAATACCAAACAGTTAGTTGGGATATTAATATTCAAACTAATAATATTATGTATATTTCTGACGTAATCGTTATAATCCCTTGTTTTCACCGAACCGAAATGAATATGCTTGTAAATGATTCAAAAGAAATAGGTGTGAATAAATATATTTCCATTGTATTGTGGCACATATTAATGCAAGGCAATGAAAATGCAATATTTTGAGATTATTGTAATTTATCAGTAAAGCTAAATTAATTACATCGGCTAAAACCTACAGGTGAAAACGTGAAGAGAGGCTAATAAGGTATTTATGAGCAATGACCAATAAAAGAGTGTGGAAATCAACAAAATATCGTACTATGTGTTCAGTCACCTGATCTAATAGTAGATAAATGGGTTACATGACAACTAAGAATCAAGAAATTTCAACACCCCTTTGAAAAGTGATTAAAAGTTGTGAAAAAAATTGAAAAAAAGCTCATAACCTAACCTAACGAAACCTATTGAAGTTGATGAAGTTTTCAAAGGAGGTGTTGAAGTTGCGTGATTCTTATTTGTCCGGTCACCAATAAACGTCGTGTAAAAGATTTAGTTGAATTTGAGCTTTCGTTTAGTCACTGGTCACGAATCAAAGCGCTCAACCATTATTTTTAGGTCAAACACCACAAGAGATCCCCTTGCTCTATCAGCAGCAATTATATCACCCTCCGAATATAAGGTTTGAATCAAGAGATTAAAATAAGAACGCCATCAACTAGTTTGATAAAAATACATTTTTCCAAAAGAACGAGTCGGATAAACGATCTGTTCTCATTCTGCCGATATCAGCTGTACGGATTTCCCTTCTTTTCCGCAGAGTTCACATCAGTGAGCAGCAGATCGATGTTGCATATATTTTAAATCTTCTTCGTAAGTAGATAGATAGTCGAAGAAATGGCACAGAAAAAATAGTTACCTTTCGGTTCGGGTGTCGGAACGGGCGGTGTCGATGGGGGCGGCAACGTGACGAGGGGCACGGGAGCGGGGGCCACGGGCTCCACTGGCGGAGGGCGCGGGGGTGCGGCCCAACCCCCCGCGTGACAGCTGTTGTGTCTGGGTCGGGACAGGTTGCCGGTGCCGTCTGATTGAGAAAAAAAACACAAAATGAAAAGATCCTTTAAATAATTGTAAACCAAAATAATTCCAACTTTTGAGCAGTCATATTTTAGTGAACAAAAAAAACCAGTATCAAGAAAGTTGTTATAAATGCACACACAATTTGTAGTAAATAATGCATCTGTCAAAATGTAACATTACTATAATTAAATACAAATAAGATTTTCTCATAATAATCTCATAAATGAAAAAAATACGTGTTTTCATGAAGATTGAACAGATATCATTTTTATCATTTTATATGTCGATGATATTAATAATTTAGTGGGATGTACAAAGTTATTTGTTTTCATTAAAACAATAATGAAGCCACAAAGTGTATTTGCGACGTTTGAGGAAGATACCAATTTTTAAGAAAATTTATAACAAAACAGTATAATAACCATTCGACCTTTTTATACGACAGAAAATAATATGGATACATCCAATCGGCTCATAGATAAATGGTGGTTTGTCAATTCAAAAATAAAAATACAAACCTAATCGAACTGGGGATATGATTCCAGACCAAGATAAATGTATGCGATCAATATTGAGATGTTTTACAACCATTACCTAATAAAATGTCAAAAAGATATCTTTGATTAAAAAATAAACTGATATAAACGCACTTAAATTAATTCTAAATTGAAGAAAAATACTGTTAGATCAAATTATTATAGAAATGAGGAGGCCAGAAATATGAATGAAGAGGATTAGGATCTCACTTCTGATGGTGGTACCGTTCTGCAATAGACTGCCCGCCTGTCCTCCGGGGAACGTCGCGTTCCGCTTGTGGCGGCCCTGGAACAAGAGAACAATCATACTTAGTAAATAGCTTGTCAAATGTTACATGCTAAAACCTAAAAATTAATAATTAGTATAAGAACATTACAAAAAATGCATTTAACGACATCCAAGGCATACAATAATATTACTTATTACAGCAGAGAAAATATTAATTAAATTACTTCTTATAGGGGTTAAGAGCGAAAATCGTTAAAATTGCCGGGTTTGAACTGTGAACGCCATCAACAGTCGTTCAGTACACAAACTAGACAAAGTATTTAAAAAAAAGGAAAACGTACAGACATAAAATATTTTATTCTAATACAGTTGGTAAAAAAAAATCTTAAAAATCGGTTCAGTTGTGAAGGGGGAAAATGGGGAATACAAAACATCGAATTTGACGATTTTATTTGGGTATTATCAGCCTCAGGTAAAGTTAGCCCGTTCGCTCAGTATTCAGGGGGGGGGGGGGGGTGAAATCGAAAGTGACAGCAAAAGTTTGGTAAAATACCTATTATTCAGAAAAATCGCGGCGACCGGGTTTCCACTTAAGAGGATACACCAACGGCGCTGCGTTTCATCCGTACAAACGTATTTCCCTATTTCCTTTGTGGATTTTGACACAAGTGCAAATATTTGTTGTATTTTAGAAAAAGTGAAACATACATATTTATTTCTTATTATTATTAAGTAGAAAGAAATATAATATTTGGCTTTCTTAACTTAAGTACCTACAGAGTACCTATAGTAGTATATATGTATATATATATAAAATAGTGTATAGAATAGTAATTATTAATTTTTTAATTTATAAGCTAACGTTTAGGCAAGATTTTTATGCATAGCACAAAGGGTAACACTTATTATAGCAATAATTATCAGCCTGAAACACTCATCTAAATTGAAACATCTTCCGAGAAAAGATACTTGCCGCCAACGGGACTTGAACCCGTGTCCTTCTGATTGCCGGTCAGCTGCTCTTGACCACTGAGCTATAGCGGCTTACCAAATACCGGCCAAATAATTCAATATATACTAATTAATTAATTGTTGAATAATAATTGTTGGTAATTGTTGAATGAAACACTAGTAAATATTGAATTATTTGGCGAGTATTTGATAAGCCGCCATAGCTCAGTGGTCAAGAGCAGCTGACCGGCAATCAGAAGGACACGGGTTCAAGTCCCGTTGGCGGCAAGTATCTTTTCTCGGAAGATTTTTCAATGTAGATGAGTGTTTCAGGCTGATTATTATTGCTATAAATAAGTATAGAATAGTAGTAATATTTTAAATTTTGTTCTAACAATTTAAGTTTAAATAGTTTTTTTTAAGGTATTTATATTCTTTTCCATTTTTAGGTTATCTGGGAGGAGATATTTTATGTGTGTGCCCTCGTGGCCAATGCTTCTCTTGCCACTTTCAGTCTTGACAGTATTTGTGTACAATTTATTATGTTGTCCAGTATAATGTTCGTGTACTTGTGACGTTTTTATAAATGTTGTGTTTGCGTGAATAAGTCCATTTTGTATTTTGTAGATTAAAAGGCATTTGTTATATTCATATAATGTTCTTATTTTCAGAAAAAAATTATAAAAATATAAACGTAAATACATAATACTTTCTTGTAATACAGAAAAATATTCTTATAAATCGGTTCAATTTTGGAGGAGAAAACAGGAGAATACAAAATCCAGATTTTCAAGATTTTTTTTGTTCATAACAGTTTTGCACAATAACTATTATTCGAATTTATCGGCGCCCGCGTTCCTCTTATAACACACTTAAAACGTTCGTCATAATATTATGAGATAAAGTTTCGAGGCAGGAATTTATGAATTTATTAATATTTAGGAATGTAATGGGATAAAAATAAGTTACTCACTAGCAAAATAATGTTTAAAAAAGTTTAATGTATTAGTAAATTATTAGCTATCTGAATTTTCAGTATTTGCATAAGTATTTAAGGCGTATAAAAAAACAAACACTTTTTTTCATTTGTTTATGCAAATCAGCGATCTTTTGAAAGCAAAAAGAAAAATCTAATGTTCTATTCTGCTAATATTTATTTTTTGTGTCATCTTGCCCCTGACCTTTCATTGAACACAATCGAATTCCAGTGACCAGATAATATGTTTTTTTAAAACAAACTTAGAATGCAGGTGGTTTCATCTACGATATAAATATAAAAATAAAAAAAGGAAAGTATGAAATAATCGGAATTCCTTAGTTTTAGAAGCATTAGCGCTGCCAACAATGCGACCCGCGAGTCTGTGACGAAAAAAGCTGAAACAAAGCGCTGCAACAAAAGGCACAACATGTCGCGGTTCCATACCGGACCGAGACCCATGACCGGAGGTAAGGTGATCCGCGAAGGTCGAAACGTCGTACCTTGTACCTGTGCCCGTATGCAAATTACACCTTCAAATGATAAACCCCGACTTAGAGATGGATTTAGATTGGAATGAGAATCGCAACCCATTGTTGCGCGGATTTGTTAATGCAGCAATGATAATACATAATAATAATAATAACGCTAAACCCGCCCATTTGCTGAGTCTCGATTGTGGCGAAATCAATTCCATATCGCACTGAGCTAGATCGAACGTGTTAACTTTGATTATCAGTTGTTACTGCGAAGGCGCAAAAAATGAGCGATGCATTGTGCTTTTTTTTCTTTTAATAAATAATCACGCGAACAGAAATCTAGGAAATGTAATGGATTGTAAATGGTGAATTAGCGCGAGTGCATTGTCTCAGGAATTACCGGCGTTAAATAATTATACAAATTTGTTGAAAGTGTTTTTCTCTGCGGAGCATGTACAACAACACGAGGTATTTCAGGAACGTAAACTCCGTGACACGATGAATACGTTTTAGGAAAACATTGCATTCGTCGTTTTTATGACATTGTTGAATTCTATGTCGAGGTTAAAAGCTACAAATTTAATTTTCATTAATAATATACACGTATTTACATCTCTATACCTAATGTTGATCGAACCTGACAAGTTTTTAAATATTATAATGTTTTAGTTTCCAGTAAAGTTTGGAAGGGATTTATCATTCCAAATCGTATATAATATATCGTGATTATGGTACAAGAATTAACACAGGCCATTATTATAATGTTTTATTGATTGTGAGTTTTTGAGCGGAGATCTATTTTTTTTAATTTAATTAAAATTAAATTTAATAATAATAAGTTATTATCAAGTTCTGCAAGTATTTTAGTGTGTATTTTTATTACAAATGTTTCAACTTACAATGTCATTTTCAAACTGTAGAACTAGAATAGGTACTTGCAGAACTTGATAATAACTTATTATTAATAAATTTAATTTTAGTTTTTTTTTTTTTAAATAAACGGAGTTCTGCGAATTAAACACAAAAACAATAAATAAGGAGATATAATCGGTAGCAACGCGAGGTGGAAACAGAAAATATTTTTAAAAACATCGTCCAGATGATGCGTTTATTCTCATATACACGCGCAGTATCATACAATGTGTACGTATTACATCGTCGCCCCAAAGGGCAAGTTTTTAATAAAAGTGATCTAAAAATACATTTTTCTGATTTAAAAAAATAAATAGTTTGCAAGTATACAGTGCAGAGAAGATAATAAATAAAGAAAGAAAAGATATAATAATAAAGCACAATAAAGCAGTTACGTAATTTTTAGTTCAAATACATATTATTTTTCATGACATCATATTATCTGAAAGCTAATAAAATTGGTACTTGTTTTGAAAATGTACGAGACTGTTTATAAAAATGTCTGTATCGTCATATACTACGGGTATTATACAATCTACACATTCGAGACATTGGATTGAAGTAGGCAATATTACAAAAAAATTAGAACGTAAAAAAATAAACATTTATAATATGTGTAAAATACAATACACACTTCGTTTCATACAGCCTTACCTATCTTCATAATGCTTGTCGATTATTTTCATTGCCGCATTTATTATTGTATTTTCATATCAGTAATATTTTATTTTATTTCATATTATCTTTTTATTAAATTATAAAATGGGGGCCTCAGCACCCGCACAATACCCAGTGAGACCAATACCTCCTAGAGGCGAGATCCACATTATCGCATGATGTTCGAAAATACGTAATATATAAAAATAAAACACTGTAGAACAATTTTTAGAATTTTTTAGTAGACGCATTGGCATGAAGACGAAATTTCCAAGTAGGTACTTAAAATCGCGTTTATCAGAATAAAGTCCGACTAAAGTCCGACTAAAGCCCGACTAAAGTCGTCTCGTCTGTCATAAGATACTCCCGCAATACATATCATCAAGAAATGCGGTAGGCTAAATATTTACGATGGTTATTCTGCGAAATACGGAGCTGCGCCAATAAAAGCTGTGATGGCTCTATTTAAAACAACGCCAACAGCTGCAGCGCTACTAATTGCAGCGCTCATTGTTCTTCGATAGAGCACTAATTATGGGATATTCAACTATATAATGCATCTATAACGTAGCTTCGGCTCTCTTGCCCACTCTAAAACCTCGCCGAGAAGCTAATGAGGGCTACTAAGTATCGGAATACAAGCACTTTGCAATAAAATAGGCAATTTACGACAAAATAAAATCAATGAATTATTTAATACGCCATGAAAATTTATGAATGTATTAACCACCTTTCACTACGGTTGTATTTGAAAAAAATACTTACAGGTAATAAATATATTTCCAAATTAATAATGTACTAACAATTTCTTTAAAAAAATAAGTTGCATATATAAACGTCAGAATGAATAGACCAGAAGATACAGATGAGGGGTAAAACCAAACTATGGGGGGCGAAGAGAGGAAAGATACTGTGATTCGTTAAAAAATCAATCTGACAGTATATAGGCATCTCGCATTATAATATCACCATTTAGTTCTTAAAAGCAAAATCTGCTTTGAATGAATAGACCTTTTTACATGGGAGCGCAATTGCTTGCCACGTTAATAACATATTTGCTAAGGCCAAATGCTTGCCCCGAAAGCATTCGCCCCAATTCACATAGCAATATTTTGTTGCCGTGTTTAGTTAAGACACTTTTACAAATGATTCATAATTTACTTACCCCTGTAACCAGCGACGATGACACTGGAGAACCGCCCACATTCGTTATGTCCATATAATATGTACCTATAATGTATAGCGAAAGCTGCCGTTTTTGGCGTGTTATTTCATAAAACGTATGGACGTTAGTTCCGCGCTGGTCACTACAAGAATGATGACGTCACATATTTTAGATTCAAGCGTGGCTCTCTCCCCTCCACACGGAGCGAGCAGGCGCCAAGGCGGAGCTATAGCCGGTTCCATGGGGAGGGGGAAATAATACGTTTTTATCACCTAGGGCAGGTCCAGATACATTCATATGTCCGTGGTTGCATGTAAATACCGTAAGATTTATCGTACCGAATTGTATTGCACTTCAGAACGACACTGAGCACTGAGAACATCTCAGGTTGAAAAGGGGAGCAGTAGTAACGCGCTGTGAGCATCGAGCTCAATTCGTCTAGACTTCAGACGATAGAACGAACCCTACCTAGCAGGGAGCCGAACACCCCGCATTGTATCCAACTGCAGAATATGAAAAAAAAACGATAAAATAATGTTGAAATCTATTCAAACTCATTACTGGATATCGAATTAGATGCACTAAAAATGCTAATATATGCACAAAAAATAAATTGCAAATAAGTAGGTATTGTGAAACTTGTAAATAAGCAAATGGTAAAAACACACGTCCACGCATTTGCTTGTGAGACAATAACGAATGTAATATTGAGTAAGCTTTGGAAACTCGAACTTGACAGATAATAATTACTATTATCATTAAAAGTGATACCGCATTCATATCAGTATATCTCAAAGCCAATTACATTTCTCAGAAGAATTATTTATTGGCAGATTTTTTTCTCTGCCAATGGAATGTTATTTGTCGAATTCGTGATATTTAATAACTGATAATGAGAATACTGGGAAGAAAATTATTACAAAAAAAATATTTTATAAATACAGGTGAAGGGGCGTACTTTACTTACTTTAACTATTGATTCCTGATATTATTTTGAATAAAAATGTAAATGAAATTGTGGTTTCCGGTGACATTTTTGATTTTTTTTTTCAACTTAAGTAGGTATTAAACAGCTAGGGTTGTGGTGGAGGCTTGGGTGCTTCCTCGGGTGAGTGAGTGACCAGTGATGACATGCAGTTTATTTGGTTTTGAAGAAAGATTATTGAAAAAAAATACATCAAAAAGTCACCGGAGACCAAAATTCCGATTACATTTTTTACTCCAAAAATGTAATCGAAATTTGTCAGAAATCACTGGTTAAAGTAAGTCAAGTACGCCTCTTAACATTCTGTACACGTAAGTTCCTATTAAATTATTATATCTATGCTGACAAACGTGCAACATTTCGCATTTTATGTATATATACATTTGGAAATTGCGAAATTGTTCAAATAAATTTTTTGAAAAAATGCTGATTTTAACAATATTAACATTTGCAAGCTATTTTTTTTTTTTATTTCAAAATATATTGTTGTAAGGATATTATAAATTATCTTTATTTGTGAAGCAAAAAGGACGCCTAAGGCTAAAGTTTTGGTTATTAAAAACAGTGATTTAAGAACAAATTA
The DNA here is from genome assembly GCA_917880885.1 of Limnephilus marmoratus. Taxonomy (NCBI): domain Eukaryota; kingdom Metazoa; phylum Arthropoda; class Insecta; order Trichoptera; family Limnephilidae; genus Limnephilus; species Limnephilus marmoratus. Next base: position 22,575,572 of record OU862912.1, on the reverse strand, counting down.
TTAACATATTTTTAATGATTAAAGATAATACGTAAGGGAACGTACCCATACTACGTGACACGTTTAGGGGGGGGGGGTCTTCAAAATGTCACGCTCCATACAAATGAGCGGCGGGTTGCTTAGGATTTTGGTCACCGGGGGGGGGGGGGGTTAAAAATTGCTAAAATTGGTCACGTAGTATGGGTACGTTCCCTAATGTGATTCCGGTTGACGAGGAACCGTGATTCGTGATTCGTGATACGACTGGCAGGAGTACATGCACATTGCGCAGATGCGCAAGGTTAACGATATTGGTTGAGAAATTGATAAATAATGCAACGAACCTATAAAATTAATGTTTTGTATTGATAGATTAGCTGACCCGACAAACGTTGTTCTGCCATATAAATTATTTCTAGTGAATATTTTGGTTTTCGTTATATGTTTTTGGGGTGTTGTGCCGTGTTGCGCTACCTCCTTCTTTAGCCAACGTTTCGGACATCGTTGCAGTGTCCATCATCAGGGCAGATCCGTTAGATGTGTCACGATGTGAAACGTTGGCTAAGATGTGGCACGTTGGCTAAAGAAGGAGGTAGCGCAACACGGCACAACACCCCAAAAACATATAACGAAAATGCTTTTGGCCGTGAAAATCTTAAAACTTACCCCCCAATATTTTGGTTATTAAATAAAAAATAACTAATGCATTGTAAGTGTGTGGGGATCGGATCTACGACAGAAAGAGGATTGAAGCGCTGTAGACGACGACCGCCGATAAAAGCACAAAAATACCAACTAAAGTAGGAAAATGAATACATTCAGTCCCGGTACATTCAGTTTTCAAACAGTTCGCGTGGCACCAATTGAAATTTTTTATAGAAATTTCATAATGCCAGAGCTCACCAGTATATATAGAAACCTTTGCGGGCATGCTCACAACAACTCACCAAATTTCATTGCAATCGAATGAACGGTTAGCAATTCGTGCTAAATTTATTTCGTCAAACTCGCGAACTGTCAAACGTACGAAGTTTTTCAATGTTCTGCGCAATTTTATTAATTTTTCTTTCCGTAAGAAACTTCTACAAATTATTAGAAAACTTAAAAAAAGCTTATATTATTATTATTTTATTTGCTTCAATTCTAGTGGACCCAAGGAACGTCAAATGTTTGACAGGAAAGTTGGGTAGAACAGTTTATATGGGAAAATGAAAATGTTGTTTTTACTATCTTCCTCGCAACTTTTCCATATTTTCTCACCTTTTAAACCTTCCCTGGACTACAACAAACATTTCAAAACCAAAATCAGCTAAATCGGCCCAGCCGTTCTCGAGCTTTAGCGAGACAAACGAACAGCAATTGATTTATATATTTATATATATATATATATGTGATAAGAATAGAAAGATTGAATTTAATCTCTTTAAAAAAATGATAAGCTTTATAATGCATTTTATTATTTTGCACCCTGGTATCATATTATATCTGTACATAAAAGGACACAAAATGGGCTTGAAAGAATGAAATAAAAATATCAACGATGTTCGAATATGGTTCGAACATAAGAGTTTTTATCTATATAATCTTCTATATAAATAAAAATGAATCGTCGAAATGTATGTACGCGCATAACTTCCAAACGACCGCACCAAATAGGATAATTATTTTTTTGTTGTATTCGTTATAGTCAGGACAAGGTTTTTATAAAACTACCGGTGAGCTCTGGTGTTAGGAAAATTTGTATAAAAATGAATCGCCAAAATGCATGTACGTGTATAACTTTCGAACGAATGCACAAAATTAGATAAATTTTTTTTGCTGTGTTCGTTATTGCCTGGTGAGCTCTGGCATTATGAAATTTGTATAAAAAAATTGCAATTGGTGGTATGCGAGCTGTTTAAAAACTAAATGTACCGGGAATTAATTTACGGAACGCGGGTGGGGGGAACCAGGGAGGGTGAGGGGAACCTGGGAGGGGGAGGAGGGAAACTCGGGAGGGGGTTTTGCGGGATGGGGAAAGGGGGGGGGAGTGGAGTGGGGCGAGGGAAGGTGGAGGAGGCGGAGTGGAAACGCGAGAGGGGAAGAGGGGGGGCGGAAGGAAAACGAGACGAATGGGAAAGGACACGCAGGAAGAAACAATTTATTTATTAAATGGCATAGCAACGCATGCCGGGTACCAGCTAGTTCCTAATAAAAACAAATTTCTGAATCAATTCAAACAATGTATAATCTTAAATTAGAAATTTAATTAAATATTATCTTCGTGTGACAGTCGTCAATTTATTCCAATCTGAATGCTAACATTTGATATGAATCCTCTCCGAATGGTTACCCAAAGGATTATACCTTAACATAAACCTTTCTAATTTGATCTGATAGGACAGAAAAGGTAAGGGATTTATTTCATGCAATTTATGCTAAGCTAAAAGTAAGCTTTCATTTACAAAAAAATATGATAATAAAAGAGATAAAAAAGTAAACGAAGCTGTCCAAGGCAGCATTTGGTTTGAATTGTAATTTTCTAAATTACGCACACTAGAATTCACAATAAAATGTTTGTACCTAATACTAATTTCGGCTGTTGGTGCATGGGTGATGTGAAATATTCCTTCGTATTCCTGCGTAATGCGTTAAATTATTAAATTATTCAAGTATTTAGGTTTTGTAATACGTAACACAAAGACTTTTCAAAACATTGAGTCAATTAAGCTACTTTACTGCTCTCTTGTAAGATCGCAGCTGGAATATGCATTTCCTGTATGGTCTCCGATTTATACCTGTAACTTACACCGTTTGGAGAGAGTACAAAGAAAATTTCTTCGATACGTTCAATTCAAATTGAGACAGCCTGTAATTGAAATCCGCTACAATGCATTAATGTCTGATCTAAATCTACCACTACTTTCTACCAGGCGTACTATTAATGACATTTTTATACTTTTTAAATTACTGAACAATCTTGTGTTATAAATATTCGTGTCCCTGTTAAATCAACTCGACTCCACCACCTTTTCCACAGTGACAATCATAGCACTAACTATTCCTATCATTCACCGCTAGTGCGTTTTCACCGAACTGCCAATACGTATACAGACCTTTTCGATATTTTCAATACCTCACCGTCTTGCATCAAAGCAAAAATAATTAGTTATTTATGTAACTGATATGTTTGTAAAATGATAAATATTTGTTGTACTAATATGCATCGTATGTATGTACTGTATGTTATTCTATATATATAATGTTTGTAAATGTTCGATACACTTGTATTATGTATATGTATGTAATAGCCCTATGTACGGGCGTTTAAATAATAATTTTTTTTTAAAAGTCCAATGAACCTTTAATTTTCAAATTTCATCACATGTCTGATGTGCGCTTATAGGTACCAAACTTATATTATTTTAGGAAATTGTTGTAATAATTGTATGTTTGAAATGGATATTTCTGTTGATTATCAATTTTAACAGATTTAAATCTTTTATAAACCTAAATCTGAATAATGATTAAAAGTTAACTAACGGTTTTCATTCGAATGGTAAATTTATGATTGTCTCCAATTATTTTATCGATATCCTGTAAATAGATAACAATGTCATAATATAACGTGAACTGCCTTGGGAACATTTCAGTTACAAGAGCCATTGGAGTGAAGATATGGCATGCTAACTTTTATTTATTTATTAATTAATCTTTAGAAAATCAACAGAATTCTTTTTTATTTTAATTTTACATTATACGGTAAATACAACCAATTATAGAATTGCTCCTCGCGTTAAGAGCGTTTAACCAGCCAGCGGCCGAAAATCCACATTTCGTCGAAAGTTGCTCTTACGATCGTACAGGGCGGTTCCAATGAGAAAGATTAAGTATTCTCCGTACCAGCTTTTTAAAATTATAACTCAATATCGATTTTATTTCATTCCAAAGTTGCTTTAATTTATACCTACATCCAAAAATGCTGAAAGGCGTGATGATAAAACTATTAAAATTATGTACTTTTTGTAATTATTTTTTATTATAAGTATTTACCATTTTTCAATAATGTCTAAGTTATATAAGAATGTCAAAAAAATCTGAAATATATTATATTTTTGAATGTAGCTATTACTTTGTGGTTATCCATTATAGAAAAATGAAATAATTTAACTTTGTAAGTAATAGTAATAAGTGGTTTATACAAAGTTAAATTATTTCATTTTTCTGAAATATATTAGTTTGTAAGTGGGCAAATAAATACATAAATGGACCAATTTTCGTCAAGAAACACATGTACGTATACCTATATTTTTAAATAATTTTATTTAAACTAAAATTTAAATTCTAAAACATGCGATACCCTGATAATATATTTGATTTATTTTGCTGAATGATTATATGATTTGAAATGGGTGTGGTATAATACAAAATCTTTTTTGAAAATTTAACAAATCTGCTAACGACCTATGGTATAACCTTATTATACTAAACATAAACATTTTTTTCTCAAAATTTAAAACATGCGAATGCCAGATAAAAGTACAATCTTTTATATTTTTTTGTGGAAAAGAGTCAATACGTCTAAAATCTGATTTAAAAATGACGTATTTCTGGTACCCTCTCAAGAAAGAATAGACAACAGAATTAAGTAAAACAAAAACCAAAAGTTATATCATAATATAATAAAAAGATTTTAATTATTATAATCTTATAAAAAAAATAACGTTATATAAAACAATACCAATAAACACTCACTCATGATGCCATGATAATCTATCTATCTATATAAATAAAAATGAATCGGCGAAATGTATGTACGCGCATAACTTCCGAACGACTGCACCAAATTGGATACTTCTTTTTTGTTGTGTTCGTTATGATCAGGTCAAGGTTTTTATAAACCTACTGGTGACCCCTGGCATTATGAAAATTGTATAAAAAATTGAATAGGTGGCACGCGAGCTGTTTGAAAACTGAATGTGCCGGGACTGAATGAATGGAATGTGGGAGGGAGAACTTGGGAGGGGGGTTTGCAGGATGGGGAATCGGGCGAGGGGGGTAGGGAGAGGGAAGGCGGTGTGGGCGCGGGAGAAGAAGGGGGGGTGGGGGGCGGAAGGGGAACGGGACATGGGAATGGGAAAGGACACGCAGAAAGAAACAATTTATTTATTAAATGGCATAGCAACGCATGCCGGGTACCAGCTAGTATACAGAATTTAAAAAAAATGTACGCACTATGGTAACGGTTGTCATTTATCGGTAACCGTAAGACAGGAGCACACGGTAGGACACAAAACAAATAAATTTTTGGGTAATGTTGCGAGGAAAGAGTAAAAGTGGAGAAGAAGGGAAATGGAAGATTCGGAATTACCTAGATATTCAGATTTATTCAATAAATAAAACTAAATAAATTTCAAGATACGTATCGAAGAATGTAGTTCCGTAACTTACACTAAAAATTAATAATATTTGACTCATTTTGGAATTTGAAACAACAACTACAGAGTCTAGAGACAGTGAGCATACCTTTCTACTATGGTTGTTGTTAGTTGGAGGTTTTAAGCCGCATCTGCCAGATATATATTATATCTACAGCTAATGATGTTGAGACCGTTGTCTCACCAATCATATTAAAAAATATGTAAAAAATATTCACCTTATTCCTCGGGTAGACGGAGAGGACGTCACTCCACCAGCGGGCTTCCTCGCGACAGGCCCCCTTGACGAAGGTCACCCTGTCGGGGGAGGTCACGGCCAAACTGAAGGGGTGGCCCGTGACCTCGTCGGCGTCACGCACCTCCAGCACGAGGGTCATGTCCACGCATGCCTGCGGCACCGTGTCCGGCTGCAACCAAAGGGTCAAATGTCATTATTTGGATCGGGAGCACAGCAATTGAAAAGGGTGGAATTAATGTCCCGAAAACAGTAGAAAATCAGAAGTGATGTCAACTTTAAATGCTCTTTATCGTACAAAAAGAAGTGTACAAAGGGTTTAGGAAGATGGTTAAAGGTTCTAGCAATCGCCTGCCAGGAGGCCAGAAATTGACTGCAAAGTTAAAGTGTTGATAATTTTATTTATTTATTTATTTTCGGGAAATCGACAGTTTACATTTTTCCAGTTTGTACATGTTTGTATAGCCAAAATAAAACCAATTATAGATTTCCTCCGTGTGACTTTACCTCTGATTAAAGAGCATAATAAAAAAAAAATATAATAAAATTTATAAAGGAGTATGAGATCAAAAAATTTATAAAACAATAGATTAAGTATATAAAACTAAAATTTACATAAAACATAAAAATATCAATACATTGGTATTAACCATAAGAAGCCAGGTTGTACATATAAATCAAATCATAACAGAATCAAAGTATAGAAACATATACACATAACATATTCATGAAAACATCAGAGAAATACTCTTTTATATACCCCTTATATTTGGTAAGTTCGGAATTGAAAATGTCCACCTTGGATAATATGCTATTGTAACAATTGCATAGTCTGTTCAGACAAGTATTTTGCTTACACTGTGTCTTGTATTGATCAACCCTGAATAGGACAGAAGAGCGTGTTGTACGCGCAGGTACATTAAATTGAATTTTAATTCATTTTAATTTTAAAATTTTATTTTATTATTGTCGTTATTTACCATTACGAGTCCACGAGGGAAGTCAATATCTTATTTTTTACTAAAATGGAATGCATGTTCATTGGATGCATTGAATATATCATTGAAGAAGAAGATAATACTGATAAATTTAAACAAAACAATAAAAAGAACAAGACACAGAAAAAAAGGTAACGTTCGCATCTGGGACTCGAACCCAGGATCTCTTGTCTTACCAAAAAAACTAAGTAATAATAATTTCAGGCAAAGATTTTTTTCTTTTAATAAAACCGAATATTGATCCGAGACACTATTGAGGTTACAAATAAATTTGTTTAAGAGCTTTTTAATCATTAAAACAGATAGCTGCCAAAAATATGGGGTAAATTAGTTGAGGATTGAGGAATATTGTTCATTCTGAATTTGGAAGATGAGATCGACAAAAATGACAGAAAAAAATATAGATCCCAACCGCTGAGTTGGTTAAGGCGATGTGTCCCGCTAACACAAGAGATCCTGGGTTTGATTCCCAGTTGCGACCGTTACTTTTTTTTTATTTTTCTAAGTCTTGTTCTGTTTTATGTTTCGTTTAGATTTATTAGTAGTATCTTCTTCTTCAATGGCGTATTTATTGATTCAGTTTCTCGATTAATTTGCATCAAATGCACACAGTGCTCATTTAAACATATTAATTATAACATCATAATTAAAACATATTGGTGAATTTTCTTTTGATCGTAATCAAAGAATAGACATGTTTATGTAAATAACCTATTTTCTTGGTTCATATAGTAGGTCAAATTTTTCAAAAACGTACTTTAACCAAACGAAGATGACAATTTATGAGTAAACCATACGAAGAGTCCCGCCCATAAATCTGCAAATGAATACTCAGCTCACGTTGACCGATTACTCCTCCGTCTTATAAAACTAAATAAATAACAGCGAACCCTATAAAATATGTGTCTCGTTTTTATCTTAGAAGTAGGTTTAAAATGCTGGTTTGCCCGCAAGAAATAAGAGTGGAAAAAACAGAGCGCAACAAGTCCAAAAACAACGCTGATTCATCCGCTTAGAGGGGAAGGACAGTCGAGTGTAGAGATTGTCGGTATTCCTGTCGCGGTTACTTTTTTCCGGTGACTTTGTGAAAAGGTTCCTTTCGAAATATTTATGAAAAAATAAGTTATTAAAAAATATATATTTTCCCTTTTTCTCAAACTTTTTCTAACCAACTACCCCCCATGTAAGGACTATATTCTGAGGAACCGGTACAAAAGTAACTGGATAAAAAACCGGTTCCACATCAGTTTCCAGTAACTGGAACCGCAGTACAGCCCATTTTAGATATCAACCACCTCAAATCGAGGGGGGAGGGGTAGAGTGACGGGAAACAGGTTCCGTGGAAGATGCTCAGGTCGAATCTCGCCAGGATCTGCTGATTATCTGGCGTCGATAGGGACCCTCGCGTGGGTGCGGGGATCCACTGTGGGGACCCGCTACGACCTCTGCGGGTGTCATTTGTCACTCACGCGTGTCTTATCTCACGGCGTGATTCACGAAACGTAATTGATTTTACAAAATGATTAATTACACGCTTCAAAATACAAACGAGTAAAGAAAAATCATAACATCGCAACATTGATTATCGTATTCTTATAAATTACTAGTTTTACTACCTGGTTTTGCCTGAAAATTTTGACGAAATGTAAGAAATAAAAAATAAAAATAATTTTTTTACATCCCTCTAGCTCATGATGGAAATGACGTCAGCGAGCTGAAAATAATCGTCTTGAACAAGAAATTTGAGACAGAAATAACTGTGCAAGTTTCACAGTTGTCAGATAGAATTTTTTTTCAAGATTTTGCTTTTTCCGAAATTATCACACAAACCAATAAGGAACTCCAGTGAAAAATATTATGGCTTAAAAAAAATATTTTCATGTAGACCAATAAACGCTGATTTTGAATATACAAGTTTTATTAAATAATATTAAACGCAGAATTTAAAAAAAAATTATTAAAAAGTCCATTTTTAATCGGGTCATAGAAACACGCCGTCAAGTTGGTATTATTGAAATGTTTAGTGGTGACGTCACTGAACACCGTAAAGTCATTGTATGGGAATGTAGGTATGATACAAGCCTTCGTATTAACAACGTTCCATCTTATTCGTTTATTTACATGCTGTTTATAGAGATTTAGTTATTGTGTTTATTGAAACATTGTTTAGGTCTAAATAATTCAGTTCCAAAAATAAAGGTATCTCTTATTAGTTTATCTCTATTATTGAATATATTCAAAAACTACTGCACAAAAAAAATAGTAATGCTACTCTAGGGAGAATACTTCGAACTCTGAATTTCAAAATGGCGCCAGTTGAACAGCTAATTTCCCGATCTTATGGTAACTTTTCGGGAGTGATGACGTCACACGATTCACTACCCATACGGTGGTTTTCGGGGATATTGAAAAAATAAAACTTTGACAATTATTTTAATTATTAAAAATAACAATAAAAATAAAAGTAAATATGCAGTTATTTAAGTTAGAAGGTCATTTATTCAATAAAAAATATTTAAAAAATTGGACTGGAGTTCCTTATTGCCTGAATTTTATTTTGAGAAACTCCGCAAAACGACAATCGACAAACACACACAGTCCGAACAAAAGAAATGTTTAGAATGTTCTTTTGGATTGACAGCAATTATTATTGTTTATACCATTTTTTGTTTGATAATTCATTCGTAACCGCCGGGGCTCGGTACGAACAACGCTGCGGGTATTTTATTCATAAGATCGGCAAGAAAGATTTGGACGGAGACTCGAACTTTCTTCGCGAAAATAAAACATAATCAATGGGTGACATAATGGAGACGCAAACCACACGAAAACAAACAAACAAAATAAAGAGAGAAAAACCTTTTGTTGTGATAACAACAGACAAATCATTATATTATAAAAGACATTAAATAAATAAAGAACATAACAAAATCGTTATGAAGTTTTGTATTTATTGAACATTTTCTTTAAATTTAACGCTTCAATGTAAAGTGATGTTGAGTACGTTATTAAAATTACAGAAAAATGCATTTTGATTCAATATAACCATAGTTGGCCAAGATACTTTTATTATTAAGCAAGTAGGCAGCAAAATGAAACTAAGTACCAAAAACAGCACTTAGATCAGACAAATCATTATACAGGGTGTTAAGGGACGTACTTGACTTACTTTAACCAGTGATTTCTGACATTATTTGAAGTAAAAAATGTAGAGGAAATTTTTATCTCCGGTGACTTTTTTTGAACACTTTTTATTTTTATTCAAAAAATTTTTCTTCAAAATCAAACAAAAAAAATTCCGCACTTCGTCACTGGTCACTCAGCCGAGAATCCAACCAACCAACCCCTTATTACCCCGCCTCCAACTGTCCAAACACCTACTATTTTTTTTTGGTTTTGTAGAAAAAATAAATAAAAAAAACATCAAAAATGACACCGGAGACCAAAATTTCATTTACATTTTTTCTCCAAATAATGTCAGGAATCACTGGTTCAAGTAAGTCAATTACGTACCCTAACACCCTGTATTATACGAGTAAAGGACATTAAATAAATAAAGAATACAAAAAAAATGTTAGGACGTTTTGCATTTTTTGCAGATTTTCTTTAAATTTTACGCTTCAATTTAAAGTTTTTTTTTCTTTTTACATTAGCTCCACACATGAGGCCCTGAGAAAAATAATTTCCCTCAGGGCCTATGTCATCTTAGGGAATGCTGTGTGGAGGGGTTTTGTAAGTAAAGGGAGGAGAGGAAGTTTTGGGAAGGAAAAAGGTATAAGGGGTGGGTAGGAATCTGGGGTTTAGTGTAATCCATCCTTTCAACTGCGGTGCAAGGCGATGGGTGTAGAGATACTGACTGGAGGATAAAAGATCTCCCTCAAACAGTCTTCCTCGATCCTGCCTACCACACAGCAGGTGGGCAGACGTATCGGCCCCCAAGACCTGGACAAACCTCACCTCATGAACCCGGGCACCCCTGCCAAGTCACCAAACGTGGCGAACCACTTGGGGTGACCTATGGCAGAGGTGTTGGTTATCTAATAAATGGTTCCCGTGGCGGCGGTGATGTTGAATACGTAGTTAAGATTATAAAAAAAACGCATTTCGATGAAATTTACCTCTAGTGAGCCACTAGTATGCAGCCAAATGAAACTAAGTACAACAGCACTTAGATAACAGTGGACCAAGGTCACAGCGCTGATGACCGAAGCCATTTAAAAATTCACGAGAAGTTTCCTTGTGGTCAACATTCTTAAAAAGTTTTAATAAATTCCTCAAATTACGTTCGTTTTTTTAAAGTTCATATACGAGAGACATCAACGCACGTAAAAAAAAAACCCGCAATTTTTAATCACAACGATTTCACACACATTCTTTTCACATTATTCATAGAACACGTAATAGAAGACATTGAAGTTCCTTTAATAAAAACTCAAGTATGCAACGTTGTGTAACAGTTCACGAAGGTATGACTCACATCAAATCCCATTAACTAAAAGACTTCTGTTGTAAAAAAAAGCCTGCATTGTTCAATAATATATTATGTAGTTCAAGTTGTGTTCACACAGCTCACAATCTCACATACATTATTTAAAGCACGAGGTCGGGGGATCAATTATCCCCAGTCAACGATCGCGAAGATAATAATTGAAAGAGAAAGTGATACTTAACCGAAATAATGATATGCAGACATACAACAGTGTAATTTGTTAAATTACACAACCGAATTATAATGATGAAGGTATCATAGCATGAATTATTACGTGGAAAAAATAAATGATTGCAGCAATCAACAACTTAGGTGCAAGGATAAAAATCATTGTTTCAAAAATTTTGTATAATGCACAATGTAAGAAGTGATAAAAAAAATATTAATAAATTTTATTGCTGAAGACACGCAAAATCCTAATTAGCACACGAAGGTTTTACCTTTTTATAATTACCATAACAACATGTTTATTAGACTTCATTACGATATTGCACAAATATAAATAACGACACACGTTTTTTTGAGGCTGATAATTTTTTAATTTTAATATATCATCTCCCGCCGTTTATCAGCATGAAATATGTGAAATTTTCATCACTTTCTAATTTGAAATTGACATTATAAATATGTATAAGGCTCGGTTGTAGGATTCCGCGGACCATTGCCGGGTAAGGCGATCGCATCATCATCAGTCATTCGCAGTCCCGCCCAAACGTGATTGCGGAGTGGTTACACGAGGATTATGTAAGGGGTACAGCCGAGGAAGATGCTCCTCATCGCGAAATCACGAACAATATTTCTTCCACTCAGGGTGACCACGGATTTAAGTCTTCTCGTGTACTTGTTAATTATTATTTAACACTAGCTGGTTCCCGGCATGCGTTGCTATGCCATTTAATAAAGAAATTATTTCTCCTGGCGTGTCCTTTACAATTCGTCCCATTCCCCTTCTGCCTCACTTTCCTCTCCCGCGTCGCCTTCCCCGCTCCGCCTCAGCCTCCTCCACCTTCCCTCTCCCCATTCCACTCCCGCCTTCCCCCGTCCCGCGAATCACGCTCCCGAGTTCCCCTCCCTCTTCCAGGTTCCCCTCCCACCTCCTGCGAACCTCCTACCCGAGTTTCCATCCCCCCTCCCGCATTCCATACATTCAGTCACGGTATATTCAGTTTTCAAACAGCTTGCGTGCCACCTATTGCAAATTTTTTTATACAAATTTCGTAATGCCAGATCTTACCAGTAGTTTTATACAAACCTAGTCCTGACAATAACGAACACTAAAAAAAAGAATTATCCAATTTGGTGCAGTCGTTCGGAAGTTATGCGCGTACATACATTTCGACGATTCATTTTTATTTATATAGATAGATTAATATACGAGGAACGATTTTGTATCATTTTAGTGATTGTATTGTTTCGTATCAGAGTCAATTCAATTTGGGAGGCGGGAATGGGTACTGTCGCCCCGGGAACCTTTATTGGATAACCAACACCTCTGCCATAGGTCACCCCAAGTGGTTCGTATGGTGATTTAGCAGGGATGTTTGGTGATTTAGCAGGGATACCCGGGTTCATGGGGTGAGGTTTTTCTAGGTCTTGGAGGCGGATGACCAGGACACACTGAATCCCAGATTCCTACCCACCCCTTAAACCCATTTCCTTCCCAGAACTCTCCTCTCATTCCTATCCAAAAACCCTCCACACAGCATCTCCAAAGATGACATAGGCCCTGGGGGAAATTATTTTCCGAAGGACCTCCACCCACCCCTTAAACCCATTTCCTTCCCAGAACTCTCCTCTCATTCCTTTCCAAAAACCCTCCACACAGCATCTCCAAAGATGACACAGGCCCTGGGGGAAATTATTTTCCGAAGGGCTTCCTGTGTGGAGCTCATGTAAAAAAAGAGTGTTTCCGCACAAACGAAGTATTGAAATCCGTAGGTCTAAGCTTTAACTTTAGGGTGCACAGTTTGCACATGCGCTGTGCAGGCGGGTTTTCTGCAGAGCATCAGACCATCCCGTTGTACTTACTCCCTTCGGCACCGGTGCATAGTCGGGAAACACAACATATGTACACGGTTGAAATTTGTCACATGAGAACGGGTCGCATCTTCGACTCGTTCTTGTGTTCAACAGCTCGGCTGTGGAACGATTTGCCGGCCTTTGTGTTTCCTCCTTCCTACAACATGGGTCTCTTAAAGACCAATGTTCATTCCTTCCTCTCCTCAAAAAGACCCTTCATACAGCATCTCAGTTTACATAGGACCTGAGGGAAATTATTTTCCTCAGGGTCTCCTGTATGGAGTTAATGTAAAAAAAAATCCATGAATTATTAAGGCAAAAAAAATGGAAGCTGAAATAGTCGCTGTAAACTTTCAGCGAGACTATTATGAAACTATCTGCATCAAAATTATGATAATAATGAAACAATCTTAGCATTTTGACCTTTTCCTTTCTGTTCGCTGTATCATATCGCCGGGTGACCCTACGCGGTTCAAAGCGCCTACACCTCGGTCACTAATTATTATACTCCGCTGCCTGCCGCCGGCTGCAACCGCCGGCCGTGAGAGAGCGGGCACATTTCGCGGGAGGCTTTCACTTTCCGCGGAAGATTCACCCAACTACCTTACCTTATCTCCATACCGTACTTAGTACTCCATACCGTACTCAGTACCTGCCTTACCATGCCTTCGGCGTTCCTAAAGGAATACAAACAATGGCACACACATGAACATTTATGACTCGCAATAGTAGCGCAATGATCATTTTACGAAAGCAAAAACAATTAATTACTGATGAAGAAGGTAAAATTATTATTAAATCTAAACGAAACATGAAACAGAAAAGTCAAAGAAAACAAAAGAATAATGGTCGCAACTGGTGACCGAACTCATGACTCTAACCACGGAGCTACTGAGACATTAATACTTTTCGCATAGACATCAGAATTCAATAGACCAGAACATACAGATGAGGGGTAAAACCAAACTATGGGGGGCGAAGAGAGGAAAAATGACTGTGATTTGTTAAAAAATCAATCTGACAGTATATAGGCATCTCGCATTATAATATCACCATTTAGTTCTTAAAAGCAAAATCTGCTTTGAATGAATAGACCTTTTTACATGGGAGCGTGAATTGCTTGCCACGTTAATAACATATTTGCTAAGGCCAAATGCTCGCCCCGAAAAGATTCGCCCCAATTCACGTAGCAATATTTTGTTGCCGTGTTTAGTTAAGACACTTTTACAAATGTTTCATAATTTACTTACCCCTGTAACCAGCGACGAGCATACTGGAGAACCGCCCACATTCGCTACGTCCATATAATATGTGGGTGAAATGTATAGCACAAGCTACCGTTTTTGGCGTGTTATTTCGAAAAATGTATGGATGTTACTTCGGCGCTGTTCAGGACAAGAATGATGACGTCACATATTTTAGATTCAAGCGAGGTTCTCTCCCCTCCCCATGGAGCGAGCTGGGGGCACTTAGGGCAGGTCCAGATATATTCATATGTCCGTGACTTTTCGTTATTTTTATCTCGATCTCATTCGTATGACACCTGAATATATAAGTAATCTGGATAGTGTCTCGGATACACCTAACAGATATTCTATTTATTTATATGGGACACCTATTGACTTTTCTACAAATCTAGAATGAATACTTATTCTATTTACTCGAATAACTTTTGAAGTTCATGTAACCTAACCTTCCTAACTATTAATTGTTTAACTATCCTAGTTATCCCAATAAATTGAAAAATATTCTCATTAAAATGCAAACCATTTAAAATACGTATACAAAAAAATAATGTGAATCAAGACCTTTTTCTTCTCAAATAATATGTAAACTGTTATTATATTCTTAGGCATGTTATTTTTATGCGATGAACACAAGTGTCCCAACTGCTAAATGTAGGGAAGGTTGTAAAGTCGTTGTTTGTGAGGGATGGAAAGGAAGTGAATTAGGTAGTACCTGGCTTTCTAGAACTAATCACTAAACACAGCTAAAAGTATCAATGTGCACATTCTTTGGTGTAAAAACTCGTCCATAATTGAAAATATTTTTATGCGGACCTACTCATCAATCTCACTGATAAAAGTGTTTCTAAAAAGCGCTTACGCCCTACGAAGGACACGAAATGACACAAGCAATAGTAGGTAGTACTTTGCAATATAACCTTAATACTCTAATATATTTTGTTTGAGATATAAATAATAGAAGAGCGATAGGAATCACAGCAAAAAATGTATGGACATCGTGTTCTGGTATTCTTCAAATACACATCACTCTCCAGTTTAATGGTAGGTATGGAGAGCAAACATCTAATTCATAGCTCGTACGGTGAAAACGGATTATTTATACTCCACTTATGTACCTACTCCTACGTATGCGGATGTTTTACGAATTTATTATACAACCGAAAGAAGTGAAGATTTTTTCTCTTCATAACCACTTTTAAAGCAGATTTCAAATAACTAGGAACTGCTTCTACGTTGCAGATGAGATGTTTTTCGAACCAAGATGTAACATTCTATATATATATTTTTTTTAATTCCGCTCCAGTTAACCTAAAAGGACGGGTGGTTTCAAAAAATTTGACAAATTCATCAAATATTTGAGGTTAATTTTCACGTTTTGTGTAAGTTCTGTTATTATATCATTATAGGTCAGTTGCTCCATAAAACTGAAATAATCACAAAACTTGAGTAGAACTATACAGAACGTGAAAATTAACTTAAAATATTTTATGAATCCGTCAAATTTTTTGAAACAACCCGTCCTTACATTTTCATTTTTTTATTTTATTTATTTTTTTATTTAAGCGACTATATAAAATAATTATTTAAGTATACAAAATATAATGGTTATGTCAGGTAAAGATATTGTATTTCTTAGTCCTCCTCACTAGGGGTTCCTGTGCCGAGGCGGACTAAAATTGTTCAATTATTCCTTCTATGTCGTTTTTAGTGTCTTCATTAGAGTGTTTTCGTTGACCTCTTTCAGCCATGTTTTTATTCTTGACTATTCTTCATATTATTTGAAACGTATGAAACTTTTTCGGTGTAAGCATTTCAATACATATGCTAGATGTTTCCTGGATTAATTTGTGTTATTCACAATTAATACATTTAAAATAATATATAGCATATTTGCGGTACGAGTGGAAGATACTCTCAGGATCGCCCTGGTGTAAGACCACCATTCAGAATTGAAACGTTGCTAAAAAATGGCTTTAGTCGTGTTTGGTGACTCTATATATGATCTAAATAGCCAGGTACTTCCCCACCTTAGTCTTCCACATCTTCTTCCTTTCCCCATTACCTCTAGCCTCACAACGTACCCAATGGGAGGTGCCATAGTCTCACTGGCTCCAGACGGGAGCAGCTGAGACTCTCACATTAAAAATAGTATAAATTTAAAAAAAACCTAAAATGATTAAAAAAACTTCTGGACTTACTTAATTTAAAAAACTTCTTCGACCCATTTTAAATGCAATTAACGGCTGATAGAACCGACTAAGTTTTTAATCATATTTCACGATTTGATACGATTGTACCAACCCGGGTATTGAGTTGTACCAAGACGGGATTCGGACTCAATTTACGCGAAAACGAAAGTTCAAATCAAAAAGTTATACCACAAAATCGACCTCAAATGTAATGCGGATTTTCAATTTTTCCGCTTGCACCATTCATTAGTAAAATATATCTATCTCCGGAAAACAAATATTTCGCAGAGTTGGCCTCGCGTTTGGGTTCCATCCAGGCGTCGCGTGTTATATTCCTCGGCTGGCTAAGTCCACCATCACGACATAAGCAACATTTTTCTCGTACTGTGGTGGTAGTAGGAGATTAT
This sequence comes from Limnephilus marmoratus, assembly GCA_917880885.1. Taxonomy (NCBI): domain Eukaryota; kingdom Metazoa; phylum Arthropoda; class Insecta; order Trichoptera; family Limnephilidae; genus Limnephilus; species Limnephilus marmoratus. The sequence continues at coordinate 22,558,592 of OU862912.1, read as the reverse complement.
CAAATATTGTCAGGTTATTCGTAAAACGGAAATGTTTACTTTTCTTTAAAATTTTTAAAATTAAAATCTACTATTAATTATGTGACTGTATGCCCGGTGACCAAAATCCTAAGCAACCCGCTGCTCATTTGTATGGAGCGTGACATTTTGAAGACCCCCCCCCCCCCAAACGTGTCACGTAGTATGGGTACGTTCCCTTATCTTTAGAGATGCTATGCGAGAAAAGGAATAAGTGATTATGGGTTTTAAAAGGACCCACGTTGACCACCACGCAGGAGGAAATACAGACGCCGGCAAATCATCCAAAGAAGGGCTGTTGAACTAAGGAGCTGGTCATATAAACGACCTGTTCTCATGTGAAAATTGTAAAATGTAGATATACAAATGTTGGGCGCGCGTTTGGCGCATTTCCCAGCTGAACCTAGATTTGCTAAGAATAAAGATTGAACAAATGTTGAACGAGTTATAATACGCGTACAGGAATCACCACCCATATCCACTGTTATGTTTAAGAGCCGCCGATGGATTCCGTTGGTTATTGGCGATAACTATCGCGGCTGTAATGCCCGCATTTATAACAATGATTGCAATTAACTGACTTTCTACGGCAGAAAGTAACGTATGGAGGCAAGAGGTGGCCGCTCGCTACCGCCGGTAATCACAGTATTCATAATAATATGCTAATTCCTCTGATCGGCTTAAACGGAGCGGCTATTCGCTTGTCTTTTACTGTTTCAGATTATACTGATAACTAATTTACTAGTGAATAGTTTAACTATCATATTATAGACGGTTGCGTTCCAAACTGAACAACTCGGAAAATGCTGTTTCTGAGAAAGTCGAAAGTCAACCACTTACGCTGATAATAGACGAGAATTTAAAAATAATGTTAATTGATGAATTTTTACATACACTTTTCACAACGTCAATGTCACTTTTTTACTATATAAACACGTATATTTGATTGCATTGTAGTTATGACAGCCACAAAATAAATGTTTTTTTTTTCTAATACATTAATAATAACAATAATGTTTGGATGATTTCTACAGCGCTATTTCCGAATGAAAATCACCTCATTTACAAATTCATTTGTACATTACCTTTATATATATTTTAAGTGGCATATAACTAAGATTGTTAACTAGTGAAATTATAACTAAGACTTACATAACAAGCGACTTAAAACTATACCTGTTTTATGACTACTGAGCTTATTTTTATACTGCTTTACTCGTATAATGACTTACATCTATCTTAAAATTAGACGTTACTTTTTTTAAACAGCCAAATGAACTTTGCAAGAAATTTTTAAAATTTTAAGATAAATTCGGTTTTTTGGATTCTTGAAAACTTACAATTCGACTAACTGTTGCGACATTTGTCTGCCCCTAAGATATTGAAATATAATAGATGTGCTTTCTGCAGTTTTTACTATGTGGGTCTGCGCTTCCGGGTTTCGCCGATATTGTTCACCAATTAACAAATAAACTAAATGAACGAATAATTAACGCATAAACCAAACGAACGTTAAACTAAATGAACGAACTCTTTCCGTATTCAAACTATATTGTTAACCAATCCTAATGCACACCTTAAAAAAATCAACGAAATTAACAAATTCTTTTCGTATGCAAACTACTCTGATTAGGTTGCGCGGACAGCATAGCATATCTCTTTTGTATTTGAATATCTTTGGTCTGCCCGGTGGCAGGAGGGGGTGAGTCAAGCGTAAGTAATGTGTGTCAAAACCTTCTGAGGTAAAATTTCTATATCTCATTCAATACGCTTATATTAGCGAACATGGGTACGAACATGGGTGAATGTACCTTTTCCACTTTGGTCTTTTCTTTGCCAATTTCATATGTCACTATTGTAAAGATATCTACATGGCTGGTATCAAAATTCTACTGTGGAATGTTTGCTTCGCTTCCTCGCTATGATAAACATGACATTACGTTAGAAGTAAAAAAGGAGGTACGCTTAAATAGTCCTATTACACGAGACTGACAATATTAGTGATTCATTAGTGACGCCAGAAAACATGGAACTCGTAATGGACGGAAAAAATGTTGTGTCCGATGAAACCCGAAGAATCATTAAAAGCAATTAAAAATGTCGTTAATAAAACTCTAAAACAAATTACACTTGAAAAAACAGGAGGGGCGGTTTTATGCCCAGGGCTTAAAAGAACCAAACTCGACAGAACACCAGTGTGAAGTTTATATGCGGAGTAATTTATGGCGTATACGATTCATGAAATTGTTTATCAAGATCAACAAATAAAACAACACTGAGAAGTAATAAATTTAACGTGTCATTTAACCAAATAATAAAATAGCTCGTTTTAAAAACAGTGAACGAAATTTGTTAAATTTCAAAAGAGCACTTTTAGATAGAAGACAGTAATAAATGTACAATTTAGCCGAAATATTAGCTCACTAACAACTTCCACCCACATATACAATCCGCATACCTGGAGATAAGCGGTAAAATAATGCTTAAATACTAAATCTCACAGTGTCTGCCAAGAAATATATGAAACAATTTTATAACGCGATTATTAAATAAGAATATTGAGATTTCTCCACCCACGCTGCAAAAAAGCTCATTCCCTTGATAAATTTATTAAATCTGAAATAAAATTGTAAAAGATAATATGATAGCATAACTTGCACATATGGGTATGATTAGTAAGTGCGATCAGCAGATATTAATATGATTTGTTTGTCTGTCGAATTATAAAGTGAAAAAAAGCAGCTTAGAGATTTGCCCTCTGGTACATTGCAGATTAAATTGGATCTTGATTAATGTTGGCCATTGTTGAGACAGTCGTATGAGACAAAGCCAGACAAATACTTTAATTGGAAATAATCCTTTAGTTGGTTTAGTTACACATTGATTCAGTGCGATCAGCAGCGAGACAGATGCTCGACAAAGAACAATGTCGTTGGTCATTATAAATTATAATTCGTACGTGATCACAAATAAGCTTCGGTGGCTAGTTGATAGTTGATAGGGAGTCGATCTGTACTTCTCTCGGCATTCCTGGGAGCTTTTAATTCTGAATAGAAAATAATGTAGACGGAGTTTAATTAGTGCTTTAAAGCCAATACGCGATGGATAAAGCAACACTTTTTCTACTGGAACTATAAAAGAGTCGGCTTTGCCATAAAGTACAACAGAGCCATCTCTGTGCACATCATAGATAATTTCGAAGATTTCATGATAACGGTCGTCAGCAATGATGAAATAATAAGACGTTTAAAAAAATGTGGACAACAAGCGGAAATTGTGGTAATCGCCATAGAAGTGAGAATGGGAACAGTAGGTACTTTATTCCAAGATCCATTGACATATAAATCAAGGCTGAAAATAGCCGACAACAAACGAATGCAATTTATTTCCCCGGTAAAAAGTATGCCATCTTTTTAGAGGGCACATCTCTTTGGTTATGCGAGCCACTTGCTCATTGGCTATGTCTAATGTTAGCCGCAGCAGAGAATAAACCTTCCATGGAATAAACCGACGCTATGTTTTCTGATTTTCCCCGTCACAGTGCAATTATTCACCCGCGGGGAGCCACTTAGTGGGAAACTTTCAGAATTCTACAAAGTCGTCAATAATTATTCTGCAAAAGAGAGTCTGATTTTAATTTTATCTGAAAATTATGTTTACGGCTGACTGAAATATGTAATACATTATGTGATTGTTCAAAAGTAAAACGATTTCTCGATCTTTAAGACCCGCACACATAAAAATCACAAACAGCCTATACTTAACTGCACATATTTTATACCTTGTTAACGTGTGTATTTTTTTTCGCGTTGTAGCCGTTCTACCTTTCTGGGGCATTATTAAAATTGCAATTAGAAGCCACGATTTGAGAACTAATAAAAAAATCTGCGGCTAATTAGAGTGAGGTAAAATTGATGAATGAATGCACTACGAGCTCGTTACAATAATAATAATAACTCGGCTGACGAAGTCCTCCACCACGACAAAAGCAACATTCACCGCTTACGTAATGGTAGGAGAGTTTTAAAAATTGTCAGGTTATTCAGAACCCGAGAGAGTTTGTTTTTTTTTTTAAATAAAATAATAAATAAAAGTGATAATTTAAGGATTACTGGGAAGCCAATCCACAGTCTGATATTATTTATATGCGTATTTAACTTAAACTGTTACCAAATAACGTCTTCAGACAAACGCCTATAAAATTTTATACAGTCAATATAAATTTTGGCGTTCGGGCTCGAATTGCTTTAACGATCGTAATCGGGTCTTTTAATATGATACCTACGTAAAAATCACGATATTTTTATTTATCGTACCTCTAATACGTAAATTTCGCGGAGCTTTACATCGTATTAATCATTCGTACAGTAAAGCTTTCGGATGCCACCGACGATGAAATCCGGTTTCGGCGCCACCTGTTATTTCAATCCTTGGCATTGTACTGTCAAAATCATGACGTGATTTGGAACATTTGGAAAAAGCGAAACCGAGATTTCATGAATCAATTGCGAGTCAAGCCAAGCAGAATTTTATACGGAAAATTAAATTAAATAATGGTTGCGTAAAACAATCGTGCAAAATTTTAAATACGTAAAAAATTAGTTGACGTCAAGTTTTCCCAGGTTGATAATAGCCAAGGTATATCGTCAAATCGATCAATTTACGCTTTACCGGAAACAATTTTACAGAGTTAAGCGCTAAACTAAAGAAAGACTAATGTTTGTGAAGAAAACAGTTCTGTACCCGAGAAGCATACGGATGCAAGTCCAAAAACGTAAATGTTCAGGAGAGCCAAAAGACTATTTTTTCTCTAACTTAAGGTGACATAACTTTTTCGGATATCCATGCCGATAGATAATTTATTTATTAATTATTAAATCAATTAATTTTGTTTTAAAAACGAGCAAATAAAACGAAAGCTTTTATATATAAAGCCTTTAAAAATATTGTTTAAAATAAAGAGCTGACACGGACTTGAGTCCTTCTGCTTCTAAATGAAGTGGAATATTTTGATATGACATGTGGTGTTTTATGAAAGGATCAATGTTTAAGAACTGTTTGCTTTAATAGAAAGGGTAGTAATGTATAATTTGAGTCATAATACTACATAATTATGTAAAAATGAGTCATAATACTCAAAATGCAATAAATCATAAAGATGCAAGTCCATGGTACATCCTTTTGCTTCTAAGAAAGTTGTTGCAACATGGTAGTTGCATCCATATGCAATTTTGAAAATCCTATATTTTCTTGATGATAGGACCTGTATCTTTCTGCCACTGATAAACATGATTATTTACTTCAAGTCTGCATCAAAAACTCATTTCTTCAAATTTTGGACTTGCATCCGTATGCTTCTCGGGTACAGAGTTTATTCTTCAAGAGTATAGCGCTCACTAGCAAGCCGTACAACAGTGGTGAAAGGTGGTTAGATTTACAGAATTAAAATGAAGAATAATCTCGCTTACTAGGTAATTAATGTACCAGAACGCCCCGAATTCTTATAAGTTTAAAAATTGTATTTTATGGGAGAGGACTGTTCTGTTTATTTCTAAAAGTTTTTGAGAATTTCAACTTTTCATAAAGTGTTCGCGTTCGTTAAAACTCAGTCTGCGATGATCCAAAAGGACAACAAAAGGATCCAAAGGGCCAAAACACGCCGAGGGCATCGACCCCGCGCATCTTCCCTCCCGCTCGATCGCCTCATCGATCGCGATCTCCCCGTCGATTACGTATTCATAAAAATAAAAATATTCACAATCGAAACTCAGACGCGCCATCTAATAAAAGGTATGCACTACGTCAGAATGTTTTGTATCATATCCTCAAATTTCAAATTAAGTCAACCCTTAAAAATCTATAAAATATTGCTAGGTGCAGATTGGATGCAAGCATTTAATGCATTGTTAAATATTAAAAAGGCATTACTGATAAATCTGAAAACAGTTTTACATAACATAAGCGTCGATCCGCGTGCAAACCAATCAAAGCTTCCTAGGCTAATATTATGAAAGAGATCACAAACTTTCAGCTCGGCGCGCAAGCACTGCGGAAAGCAAATGACTCCAAATTATAGAAAATCTCCACCGTCATGCTGATGCAATTACTTCTCTGTATCGTCACGGCGACGCGTATAAAAGACATGTGAAATCATACCGTCATACGGCCGATAATGCCTTGCAAATCAATATCAATACACAACGGATATCTCTGATTCTTCGCCGATGGAAGTCAATCATGACGGGACGCTCCAGTTTGGAGTGTTGCATCACGTGCGGTTGAATACTGATGCATACAATGACTCCGAAATACAGACCAAACTATTCAGGTTATGTAACGAGAGGTACTAACTACACGTGATCAAAGGAATTCAGTGGGTTTGTCAAGTATGTTATACGTGAATGAAGCGGTCTTGTCGATAGAAGAGAAGCGGAGGTACAAACTTCTTTTGGACAAAAGTTCTTGCAAAAAATTAAACTATGAGGTTGAACACATGTAACATGTTCAATTAGTCTAAATTTGGATTTGTGTTAAAGATGTTTTAAAACATGAAGAAAATCTTTAGGGCAGATTTTATAATCAATATAGTCATAACATTATAATAGCGAAAACTAAATCAATTACAATTATAATTTATACTTTGGTACAGGAAACGAATAATACAAAAGAAGTAATACAGAAGTAATACAGAATTAACACAGAAGTCGCATTAAATCCGATGGTTGTTAAGTAAGAATTCCTCAATCTGACCTAAACCACAAAAAAGTTCCGTCATTGAATTATATAATTAGCTTATTCCTACGACGCTACGTACATAGTATTGATTTACCGCACTATTGTAGGAGTCGGGTCAAAGCGATGATTTTTAATTTGTCACTGAATTCCCGGGTCGAAGATCAAGAGTTATTCCGGTTGCAGAAATTCGAAAATTGAAAGCTTTATATCTCCAATTTTTGTGTATCTAGTCTACCACCACAGTCTTTGCGACCGTATAAATATAAATAATATATCTAAAGTATACTTTTTTTAAATAGTCATAGTCAGCATTCAGGTGAAGAATGTTTGATACAGCATACCTGCATCCTTTCACTACTGAGACATCCACGCCTCACCAGCCATTGACAGGCAGTCTGAACCAGCGAAGGCGAGGCGAGGGTTGGATTCCTGCGACCCGAGCGGCTGTGCGTTGACCAGATCTTAAAAAATGCTGAAGCGAACACGTAAAAACACTTTTGAAACCAATCTGCATGCCGTTTAAACTGTCCTGCGAGCTGCATTAAATGCAAATTGGACTCCGTTCAAAGTTCTTCGAATGCCCGCTGAATTCTTCATTTGTACAAGGGAATAAAAAATGTCACTTGGAAAAGTGAAATTGAAGCAGGATAAATAAATTACTATTAACCAAGAATACATTTTTACTTGATTCAAGTGCCTTAATATCGTACCTAGTGATCTAAGAATACAATTTTGATTGGGTAGGTTGCGGGTTCAATTTTCACGCAACACAAAAATATATTATATCAACGGGTTTTTCATATTTGTAATAAATGGACTCAGCGAGGTATGGGTGTTGTAATGTTACGTTCCATAGGAAAGTTTTATAGACCTTTCAAAAACTAATAAATATATCAAAGGAAACATTAAAACATTGTTTTGAGCTTTCAGTCAAAAATGATGAGGCGATAAATTTAAATTTGCGAACGTAAATACAATTTTATGAGATAATTGACGTCCAGGTCTCGCATTTAAGTTTTGTGCACCGGGATGCCTGATACCAAGTCTGATAATAAATTATATTAAAAAGGACCGAATAATAAGGGATTTCAAAAGAATAACAATCTCAGATCCTGGTTTTATATAATATATGACGTGACAATCTGTGACAGCTTGAACGTGATTGAGGTTGGCCATTTTGAGGATCGGTTCTTCAGCGCATCGAAAAATATCGAATGACAGCTGAAAACTAAGTCGATCTCAATCGAGATTAAGATCTAATAACCAGCTTAATCCTAAGGGGAGAATTTTACTGAATTCACCATAATTATTAAAAGCACGCAAATAAAATTATCATGTTTGAAAAAGTTCAATTTAGTTCCATAAAGAATACTACTTCAGTTAATTACCACTAGTTAATTATTTGTAACCCATAAATTATGTGGAGGATTCCTTATGTACTGTTTAATAATGAAGACATATCTATCTTGGAGCTTCCAAACTGGAGAGAGCTGGCACAAAACCGAGATGAGTGGAGGAAGACTCTTGAGGAGGCCAAGACCCACCAGGGGTTGTAGAGCCAATAGTGATGATGATGATGAATACAGATAGATACATACATGTCACATTGGAGTGAAATGTTAATTTCCTTTTAATTACGAAATTACACGACATTACGTAAAATTTTAGTTCTCACTGCGTTTAATGGGCTTATACCAAGAATCTATTTTAAAACTCATTTTACAGGTATCCAGTACAAATTTTATAGTTATTTATGTAACATGTTTAGAAATATTAATGACTAAATTCTAAATCAATAACACTTGAACCGCCCCAGGTTGATCCTAAATGGAGTGTAGTAACTATTATTAATTTTACCTATTAAAACTACAGTCCATCAACACAGATTGTTGAAGTATGCACTTACTTGCGATAAATCTGCTTCACTTCGATGTACCTACCCGAAAGATAAAAAAACCATTCGCGAAAGAAGTATCACGAATGATCGAGAGAAAAGTGCCGAACCGTCACTCGGTGGATTACCGAATATGAAAAAGTTTATAACAGGCTTTATAACATACCCGTAAGCCGTATTGCGTACAGTTACCAAATTCACCAGTAACAATGCGATAACCCCATTCGATATCGTTAACTCCAACACCCAATAAGGTCGAATAAATTATGCATTTATTGGGAGAACTTTTATAAATAAATAATAAAGTGGAAGTAGGTAGGTAACGTTAACTGATCGGTAATTGGATTTTTTACGGTAGTCGATGGGGTAATGAATATCGATGCATTGAAAGAAAATACACAAGTAGAAGATACTCTCAATGTCATCCTTGTAAAAGACGACAATTCATAATTGAAACCTTGCATGAAATAATGTCGGTTATGTTTAGTTGTCAGATCGGAATAGTTAGGTATTTCCTAATCTTTTTCTATGTTATCTATCTCCTTCCGCTTTCCACTTCCCTATAGCCTCACAACATTCCCCTAATTGGGTATTCCATAGTCACACTAGCTCCGCGCAGTTGGGAATCTTCTACTGTTACACATTTACCATTATTGAGGTTGGACTAAATTTTAAAGTAGTTCACATAATTCGTGTCACAATTTGAAAAAGTTACGAGATACAAATTTAAAAACTGTAAGTGTGAATGAGTTAAATTATTAATTAATTAAATAATATGGTTATACGTAAACAGGTGTTATGGTGAAACACTCTAAAATTCAAAAATGACCCGTGAAAAATAACGGGATGGTAGGATTTGTGAAGCTGAAAGTATTTACCAAAATACTTGCGTAGGGATCATTGCCTCTCAAAAACAAATAGATATTGTCATTTTTCTTTATACAACAAATACCTATCTACGAGTACATTATTGTGTCAACAAATTAGAGAGACGATGACAAATTTATCTTTCAATGTTTGAAATGTCATTGCTTTTCCAATGAACACCGTTAGCAAACTTGAAAAATCACGAAATCTGTAAAAAAATTAAACCAAAAAAAATCCAAAAACAAAAGTATCTGTTCGCGATAAACTCGAAACTACTAAACGGATTTTCATGCGGTTTTCACCAATGGATAGATTGTTTCGTAAGGAAGGTATTTAATTTGTCGAGGATTGGTTGAAACATAATGATAATTGTTAGAAGTGTCAGAAAAAGTCAAGCCGCCTGGTAGCTTCCATCGAAAATGCTGCCTAATCCTTTTGGAATATAACAAAACAACACATGGTGGGATATTCCTCTTTTATTGATATACAAAAAAGTCCGCGAAGGCATATATCTATCTTTTACTGATAGCTTACTATCTTCTAAAAAAATGGTCACGTACATTGCGGTAATTGAAAAGTTATTTAGACGGAAACAGTATTAATCCTTATTAACTTAAATACGTTAGTTATCCCAAGCATTTCAAGCAAATTATTATAATCTTTCACACCATCTCTACGTATTATAAATTAAAGTCCTCCGCGGCATCTGTCTGTCTCTTCGCGATAAACTCAAAGACGGCGGTGGTTATAAAGGTTGGATAACCCATCCAGTAGATGACGTGTTTTATTAGCCACAGCAACGCGTGACCGGGTCAGCTAGTTAATTAATAAAAATAAAATATTTTCTGACTATATGTATATTATAGGTACATACCTACCCTTTATCGCTAGTCTTCTTAGAATTATTCTTCCCACAATCAGCTCTAATTTTGAAAATGACATTTAAATTCAAAGCTACTTTGATATAGATTAGTATGTTTGAATGCTATTATTTTCAGGTTGGTGGTGTAATAATGGGCGTAGTTGCCTTCGAAGCAACTGATGGGGGTTCAATCTCGGCCGTGCTAATTTTTAATTTTAAAATTTCAATTTCTTTATTTGTTATTTGCACGTTTATTTTAAAAAATGTGATATTATACGAGTGTTATAATTGTTCACGAATGTCATAATTGTTTACTAATAGCGCTAGTATTAATAAAGCAGAATTTTTTTCTCATAGAGGGCATACCTTGTGAGTTCATAACTACGGTAACTGACGCTTCAGTGCAATTAAGAAAATCACATCGCAATGGGAAAAAGCGTGTGTGAAAAAAATAAACACCACCGAACGATGAATTCAAAAGGTTTTTATATCGTTCATAAATATATGGCTTCTGTGCGTATCAACGTTACACCGGTCAACGAAAAAAGGTATCGAGTATCCGGGACACCCGATACCCTTGAAAGAGTATAGTATATATAACTTGACAATACATAGTTGTAATGGATGGGTAAATTTATTATTCGTGATTTCAATGTCGACTTAATACGCTATTATCGTTTGTCTATGATTACCATTCATTAGAACGACATAAGTAGGTACTCGTTCAGCGCGACGTTGTTTATGGTAGGTCCGGTAGGTAAGATAAGTTATTAGCTTTTTTCTGTCAAAGTTAATTAGGAACGAATGCATGATAATTGATTGAACAACGCAACGGATAAATAAAAGGATTTAAACAAAACAACGCTAATTGTAAAAACCCAAGGTGACATTCATGCTTTTTGTTCAATTACTGGCAAAAAATACAAGCAAAATGTGGGTGATAATGAGACAAAAACAGAATTTTCTTTGTGTCATTACGGTTATATTTTGTTGAAGGTTTACTTTGGTTTCAAATCGTCGAAAATGAAATTCTGTACTTCGCTATAATACAAGTTTTTCCGAAGTACATACAAATGCAAAAGGGAATATTGGAAGGTGTTGGTGGTATAATAACGATTATGCCTTGTAAATAAAAGCACACCACTCACATACTTCAAAATAAAAAATTAGAAAATTTCATTAAAAAAAAAAAAAATCATTAATATAATACGTAATGAAAGAGTACTTAGGTAGAGGTATCTGAGAGATTAGGTACCTATTGAAGAAATTCTTTTATGTTGAAAATAGGACTGTAGGCAGTGCTTGAAAATCTTTAAATTCTACTCGACTCGTAACATTCAGTTAACTAACAAACATCATATTGCATATCTTAACATGCCGAACTGCATTTATCAGAACATGCCGAAACTAATTTAGGGAACGTACCCTTACTACGTGACCAACTTTTTGCAATTTTAACCCCCCCCCCCCCCCACCCCGTGACTAAAAACCTAAGCCCCTCGCTGCTCATTTATTTATTTATTGTTGTTATACGCCCGTACGGGATTTTATATAGATTATAAAATAATATTGAAGTTATCGAGCATTACACATACATAAAAATTTATACCAAAAGTTATAAAAGTGAAAAATTTTTAAGAATATACAAGTAGTTTTTGAAGAAAAAACCACTTGTATATTCTTGAGTAAAACTGTGAAATATTTAAAAAAATGTAATATTTGACAATAACATAGAACAAAATATGATATTAAACATTACAATAAATCGTAAAATATATTATACCCACGTTACAATAATTTGTAGGATTCCACAAAGTGTTGGTTTAAATTGCATTTTAGAATATAAAGGGAATCAGCGAATATATCTACAATACCACCAAATTTGTTGCGTAAATCATGCATCCTATTGGTAAGTGAGTGTGATTGATAGTTGGTTGTGTATGTGTTGCAAAAGAATGTTGTATTTTGTCTAGTATTCCTTGTACCAAGCGTGGTATTATGAACACCCCCCCCCCCCCTTGAACAGGTCACGTAGTATGGGTACGTTTCCTTAGCAGTAAGTCTAAGACAAACGTTCTCAACAAATACGAGAAGAAGCACAATGGAAGAGGTAAGAGATAAAAAAAATAAGATGTCTCCGGTAAGACAAGTAGCAATTACGTTTAAAAGTGTTGTTCTTCAGAAAAAGTTGCCCAAAAGGCGTTGTTCAAATTGTTCTTAATTGTTGTTTCGTCTTCCTCCAGATGTGTAATTAAAAAAAGGTTCCGTGAAATTACACACAACTGCCCATTATGAGGAGATTATTTAATGGTAGGTTTGCTTTAAATCTGCTGCTCGGAATTCAGCGAATCATATATATATATATATATATAAATTAAGCTTATATTATTTTTATATTTGGAAAACGAATTCTCAAAGCACGGATTACCCATGTGAAAGCAAATGGATGTTCTTCGCGTACTTTCAGTTTTTTCTTAATTATTTTCTATATTATATCTGATTACCGTTGGCGTTGGATAATCAACAGATCTAATAAACACTTAAAGCTCTTCTGATCACCTATGAATCATATGAAAGGTAATAAAGTGACTTTTTGAAATATCGGCATACAGAGAGCTTCGGGCCAAAAAGGCCCCTTTCTCTTTCATCATGAATTTATAATAATGGTTGTTGAAAACTTAATATAATAGGTAATAAAGTGACCTAATCAAGCATCCTTAGAGCTAGTTTATTTATTTATTTGTTTGTTTATTTAGTACAAGATTATACATGTATATAATAATTCATTAATTTTTTGACTGCCCAACTAGGAGTATTCCCGTTTTAGGACAGTCAAATTATTATGGGTATGAACAAATGGAACATGATTTGTACAAAAAAGAAAGAAAATTGATGAAATAAAAAGAGGAAATAAAAAGAACAGAAAGAATATAAAATAAAATAAAAAAGTTTAAAACCTAGTAACTGTTATTTGTTTAGCATAGTTATTAAAATAATATAAATTTAAAAAAGAAAAGGTAAATAGGTACATGTAGGTAACTAAGAGAAATTGAGAGGGTTAAAACATTTAGTTGTAACAGTACTTATTCGATATTTTTTTGTAAATTTTAACCATCGCTTTAGCTGACTACGGTGGAAACAGCCAACCTGGCCCAAACAACCGAAACATGCAAAGAAAAAAAAACCATTCAAAACAAACCCGATTCGATTCAAAAGCTCTGTGGGCATTTTTGTGAGCCAAAGTTAACAAAAACATCATTGTACCTATAATACAGATGTCTTTTGTCAACTGCTCCCAGGCAATCTGATTGAGCGCGTCCTCCATCAGTGCCCAGATCGGAGGGCCATTCATTTTACAACCCACCCACCTGGTCGGCGTAATACGCATTTTGCCACGATCGTGATTACGCATTTCAAAACCACCAATCGCAATTCAAAAATAAAATGTCGAAGGTGAACTCTCGTGTCACTGAACTTTAAAGAGAATGAAGAAAAACTTCTCGTAGACTCTTCAAGTATATTAGAGTCTGGCGCACAATGGCATACGAATAGTCAAGTTTTGCACAATGGCCAAGTTATTTTCGGCCCTTCCGCTGCGGGCTAATGGGACACAAGACTTATACCATTGTGCATTAAACACGTGGATGATAAATAGTCTTAAAGAACTAACGATGTAACACATAGGTAATAACACACATGTAACACACAGTTTATCTTGACATTTAAAATACGACCGTTTAAAATTATCCGCCTTACTAAAAATGTGTTTTAAATTTTACACAACTGATAACCCAACTACACTTGCACGGGTAAATTATTGTATCAGTCGTGTAAAATTAAAAAAAAACCTTATTTAGTAAGGCCCACAGTTTTATCATACAACGTAAAATGCAAACCGAGATGACTAACCCTTCACTATGTTTATTGATATCGTTTGGTACGCTACAAGTCAAAAGTTTGCAATACCCACGTTGCTAATGGTATGTTCACCCTTTGAGAAATTGTCACTATATTTCTATATTGGCTACCAAACGCGTCATGAAAACTCATATACAAGGGGACTAAATAATCGCTAAAGCCTGAATCATACAAAATTATTGTTATACTAAATATTAGGTATAACACTAGTAAAAAGGAAAAATCATTTTGATTAAACATAAAATATTTGCAATCACATTGACATCGCAGAACAGAGCCAGTTTTTTACGGCTTTACCACAGAGGTCATGCAAAACATTGATCTTTGTAACCTTGAAACAATAGTTGATTGATTGAAACAAACCTTATGAAGAATGTAAGTACAGTATGTATTATTAATTGGGTATCTATAAAACATAGAACAAACCAGTTTTACGTCATTCAATGTGCTAAACTTACGTAATTACCAGGTAGGTACACAAACACATTAAATACAGCTATCAATCAAACACCTGTAAACGGCTGATAATGTATTCATAAAAAGTGTTAAAGGGATTCTCTTTCACAAAGCCGACAGTAATTTGTACATTTAATATGACCATCTCGTATGATGTTACGTCATAAACAATCGAGGCTATTACTATGATGATGAGTGCAATGAATACCTCTCAGCATTGGAAAGTTTAAAGAGCAAATCTCCTTTCAGATTCATACCAACTTCAGTAAACTCCAGAGACATAGGGCCATCTTTTTCTATTACACGGTATGGAGATGAGAGAAAACAGAGAAGGCATTTAATACTAAAGCGATGCCCTTATATTATATAACATATCTTGTTTTGTAAAGAGACTATACAAATCATATGACACGATGAATAGACATTTTCCCATTACAATTAGACAACAAACAGGTTTTTAGTATTTTTTGTTACTGTATTAAATCATTTTGAAGTCGGCTTCCCCAGGATTATGGGTCACAGTCTCCAAAACATTTCTCATTGTGGCCCAAAACTAGTCACAACTCTAACCCCTCAAAAAGTTAGAGCACATCTGCAGAAAATTCAGAATCAGTTCGTAACTCAGTTCATCCTTTACTTGGGAGGTCCATCGCCTAGTGACTGATGCTTTAAATAACTTTGTTTCACTTCTCCATAATCGCAAATTCATTTTGTTTCGCTTTGATAAGGAGTGCAATTTAATGTTTTCATGCTCTTTTTTTTAAATCAGTAATTATTGTGACTTTCTACAGAGTTCTCGTAGTTATGCGTTATTTTTATTCAATTCGGGGAAAAAAATATAACAAAGGGAAATTTACACCATGAAAATTGAGACACAATAGTGAGTAAAATTAATATGAATAATAACAAAACAAGGTAAATATAAAATAAACAAAACGGTTTTTGATGAACGCAACAGAAAAAAGGGAAAATCATTTTATGTGGGAAAAGTTCAAAGCAAAAAAGACTTCATGAAACAATAGACCTTTGAAACTAGTTTATTAAAAACAGTACATATTACAGAATGTAAAAACATTCTAAAGCTGTGAATGAAATGACTTTTGACCGAGTGACATTCATTTTCCATGACGTTCAAAAGAGTTCAATTTCACGTTGCTGTGGCTAACGAAACACAATGCCATTACCCAACCTTTATAAAATCCATACCACCCGCTTGCCAGCTGTCCACTGCCCGCTGCCTGAATTGAATATTTGAATTTCTCGGCTTTTCTCTACTATGATAAGCATATATTATACATATAAACCTTTCTCTTGAATCACTCTATCTATTGGTGAAAACCGCATGAAAATCCGTTGCGCAGTTTAAAAGATCTATGCGCACATACATTTTGAGGGACTTCATTTTATACTATGTAATGTAATGTAATGATTTAAAGAATAACGCAATTATTTCGAAACTTTAATTTATTTTCACCGCACTGTTTTGGCGGTCATGAAAAACAATATAGTTATAAATGTGCGTGCCGCTAAACTGAGAAACGAGTCCCGGTACGATCAAGGGAATAATTATATGTTGAAGTAGCCCTCTACCCCCCATCAATGAAGAAGTCTCCCATTTTTACCCAAAAGGAGTGTATTTGAAGATATAAGAACTGGAAGTTCCGCCCTTCAGAAATTTATATAAAAGTCCAGAACATTCTAGAGTATTCGAGTGCATTCCACAATTTTCCAGAACATCCGGGAACATTGTGGAATATTGTGGAATGTTCGGGAATAATCTGGAACGTTCGGGAACTTCCCGGATGGAATTATGGAATATTCCAAAACATTCTCGAATGTGGACCATTCGAAGCCTTTTTTTAATGGATGGAGCAACCCATTGGTAGGGGTATACACCTAATGCAAGATCCGTCGTGGGTTCGAACGTCAGTTCAAACTCATATCAACTCCCTGAGCGAAACCGGGTACTCCATCTAGTAAGAATATAATAGGAAATCGAGAAAATAAATTGCATTGAAAATCTGTCTCATATTTCGAATTAAATTAATTTTCGGTGCTAAAATAATTACTTATTTAAATGAAGGGTCGACCGTCGAAGATCGTAAAACAATTTAATAAATAAAATAAAAAATTAAATGTGTTGGTATCAATATATTTCAAGAAGCAAGGATTTTATAAGGTATTAACGGCTTTGGATACACGTTAAAAACGTCAATAAATAATATTGCCGCTACAAATTAAACGACATCTTTATTGATTGAAAAAGGTCAGCACGAATTTCAATATAAGGTACATAATAATATGGTATGAAAACAATATGCACCGGTTGCCGCTTTTATTACGATCTGTACAATAATATCTACGAGCATTAATATATATATTGTGAAAAGAAATATAACTTTTATTTCCAATATAAGGGGTTAGTTTAGAAAACATAATACAATTCGTAAAGTACTACTACTCCAAATAATGATAAAGAACCTAAAGGAATTTACAATACTTACATTCCATGAAATAAGATAACGCAGAGTGAACCTATCGAGGCATTATCAGCTTTTCAGTTATTCATTCATCGGTACTCGCGAACTAGAGAAATCTACGAAATTCGTAAATAATTCGAGCTGCCACTTTTTATCAAGTCAAACAAAATTCCATTGGCGAATGGATAGGAATCGTGCGTAAAGCGGTTGGCATAATCAAGATTAACCTGCCCGTATTAGAAGGAAAAATAACTTTCCAATTTCTTTCTACAAGACATGATCGAATGCTCGTGTTTTTATTTAATAATAATTCTATAGTATCAAAGTCACGCCGGCAGTTTACGTCACGGTCAGTTTTTGCGCGAGTTATTCAAATCACCGTGAATATAATATAATAATATTATTAAACGGTTTCCTTGACTATGTCGTGTAGGTTTCTACCTACTAATCTATATTCTTAGAAAAGACTAGCGTTTTTAGGGGCAGTTCCGTAAATAAATAATATAATGTATTCAATAAGAAAATTATGAGACCTTGACGGTTACTGTAAAACTGTAATAGAAATAACGTCTGGCTAAATAAAGTTGTAAACAATTGTAACGCTATTTTAATATAAAGTAGTTTTCACTTACTCAAGTTGCTATTTTTTTGTCGTTGCGGTCTTCCCACGATATTAGCGAAACCTAATTATAAAACAATTACTCAAGAAGCTGTTATTTCTTTATTTATTTTCATAAAACTCAAACGCAATAAGATTTTACAAATATTAAAAAAAAAAGTAAGCATTGTAAATGGAATTGCTGCAGACTTTAAATATTGTTCTATCCTCATACTTTAAAAATATGAGGATTGAAAAATGGTGGCAATCGTGCTCAATCGTTAAAAGGTGTGATGAGGTGACTTTTGAGCGCCGTATCCAATATTAAACGGGGTCGTTTATGCCCATTGATTGAAATAACACCGATCCGGTGTTTAAATTCTAAAGAGTAAAGTATTACAGGTGCCTAAACGTAAAGTAATACAGCCAGAAAGAGAAACCATGTGCAGTAAAATTGCAAGAAAAACTATGGTACAGCTGGAAATGAAAAAAATTAATTTAAGACTACTTTCTGGCAGGTAGCTCCACACGGATCGTTAACATCAGATGTCCAATTTTATCTACTTATTCATTAATTACGGGGGATTTTGGATGAAAGTAATAATAAAGAATAAATATGTGCGATGTCCATAAAACATATTATTATCATACAATACAAATGCATTTAAAGGAGATTATAGGTAAGATGATTAAACTATTAATACATCCTGTCTCTTTTAAGGTCCGTTGTTTCACAGAATTTGAACAATTCACCAAATTAAGTTAAATTAAAGTTAGTTTTCAAGTTGTGTGAAAGTTCTTAAGTTCTGTTATTATTTCAGTTCCGTGAAATAAATGGATCATAAGAATAACTTTTGAATTTGTTGAATTGTTAAAATTCTGTGAAACAATTGGCCTAGTATTTAACAATATGAAAGTACGGAACAAGCAATTTCTCATTTTTAGACAGATGCACCATAGAAGAATGTAAATATTATTGCGACCTAAAAATAAATGCGTTGCCTTCAAAACATCGTAGAGGAAATTCATTATTTTTTTTTCGCCAAAGGTAACCATACAACTTGCTTCTGATTTCAGAAAAACAAATTTTCTACTGGATAGATAAGAATCAGTTATTTCATTTCATCCCTGTTCCGGCAAAACATTAATTCTAGCAAGTTTTCTGCCAAAAACAACAACAATATTATGTTATTTAAAAATAACAACAAAAGATCTTCAAATGCACCTGCTGAAAGTGCCAAAATAACCCTCTCGACACGCATATCGTGAATTCAAATAATATAAATAACAAACTTGCAATACAAAAGGCGCACACTTTGAATTGAAGACTGCAGGGCGTAGGTTCCTAATATGGGTCGCGTGCTGAGCCTTCCAGGTTGCATCAACCATCAGCCCACTATCACCGCCACACCGTCATACGTCTGCCAGATAAACTATCCGAGAGTATAACAAATAATGCATTCTGCTCCACTCTAATTAGGGATTTCTCCTTGACTCTGCCGGACGAAGATGCCAACTGTTACTACAGCCTCTCGGACAATCTCACGTTCTAAATAAAGTAGAAACACGAGATGTACGAATCATTTGGGAACATGATTATTGTAATACAGAACAGAAAAATAGTTGCAAAATACAACCTAAAATAAAACAGCAGGTTTTTGCGTGACTGCATTGTCATGTTTAAGATCACATTGTGCACGCCCTTCTTAAGGCTCCGCAACCGTACTCGAAAAGAAGAAGATGGAGAGATACGAAATTACGAATGTTAGAGGAGAGCGTCAGCGGCAAAATCGATGCGAAAATTGCGAAAATGTTTAATTAAACACGACTCGTTTAAAATAGAGCAAAAATCTCGCGGGCATTGTCTTAAACATCATTTAAAGAAACACTGTGAATTTTTTCATAGATATAACTTGTAAAATAACTGAAACAAAAGTGTTTATAATAATTTTTGGAGCATATCTTGCGATTTTTTTCTATCGAGGGAATTTTATATAATTTGCGTTTCGGCGCGGGCAATGTCTAGATATTATCTTCAAGAATAATATATATTTTTAAGAGCTTTAAAACTTAACGTGTTTAAGGGAGATATGTAAAAAATCGGTAGAAATTCGGATTGCGGGCCCTTAAACTAACTTAACATTATCCAAGAGAATAGAGCGAAAGTGGGTTGGGTTAGATTAGGTTAAGAAGGACATATTGCACAACATGATCGTATGACGATAAAGCTTTAGTACAAGTCACATCTATACAACGGTAAAGTATCGTCAATATTTTTGTATCCGAGATTAACAGTTTGGCAATAGTGAACGAGATATATTATGTATGAATAATTAGGTCTCGGGAAAGGAGCCGGGGATTAGGAAACAATCACAGAAACATAGTACTCGGCGTCACACAATGGACGGATATGTCGGCTGGTACCGGCTCGGCTTTACTATATATTAAACAATGATTAATGGCGGAGACAGAGCGACCATCGCAGAACTACTATGACGAGACAATCACGCTAATCGTTTAACATTTTTTAAAGAGGTACAGTTAGAACTGAGCGTGTCACAAAATCAGCGCAACAAAGAGTAGGCGGCGACCCTCCTTGAGCATGACCCTGCTTAGTGCTAAAGCATTTCACTAATGATATTTCCTTAAAAGTAGTTTCAAGAGCAGACTCTATTTTCCTAATCCAGTAGAATTAATTACGTCTCATAATTATTATTGTGAAGATATCCATTCTGTAACCACTTATTTTTTCGATATTCTTCTAATTTGATTTATACAAAAATCTATTATAAGTTTTATAACTAAAATGATACATGAAGAAATTAAATTAGATACTTAAAACATTGAGTTAGCATTATTTATCTCGCTTCAAACATCGTTCAAGAGACCTTAAAATCCCAATTATTTACAATAAATAGAATGTGCCCCGGGGACATAAACAGCAGAATAACATAAAATTATCATCTCGTTCGTCGTGATTGATATTTCGATAAACGACGAGTAATTTATCTTGCACATTAACACTGAAGATCATACAAGGTTGAGGCAAATTAATCCAAGAATGATTTGGTTAACCTTAATTCAACACCGCCATTAGATCCACGCGATTATTAAGTTTTTGAGGACACGATCTAGAACTACTTATACCAACGTTCTCACTAATCAAAATGCATTGCTCAATGCTTAATCTGCTTTCAGTGGGTTACAAAGAAGCTGATGAATTGATAGCATTGAGATATTATATTAAACATAATCTAAAATAACATAGCGAGGATGTGAGATAATTAAATATCTACAAAAAATAACTAAACACTACGTGGTTTATTCGTATCAAATTCGGGAAAGGATGGCGCTGTAATCTTCCCCCCTCGTTTACAAAATCAGCGTGACACAAAGAAGTGATTGCCATTGATTTAAAAAAATCTCAAATTAAGCTCTCGAAATAATTCGCAATAACGCATACTAAGATAAGTAAAAACAGAAGGCAGCTAATTAAAATTCCAATATGGGGTTCGATATTACAAGCTACGGTTCGACGAACTTGTCAATTCCACGTGGGATTAAAGTGAAGAAATATGTGCTTGTCGTTGCCAACAAACAGAATAACTCAAGCAACATGCTATTATATTATTATGAAACGATTAAGGCCATTCAAATGCAGATTCAGAAAACTTGGGCCATCAGACTATAAAGAGAATGCTGAACAATGGGGGATGGCGTGGACTTGTCAGGGAGAAGAGGGGCGGCGATCGGAAAATGAAATGAACGCCAGGTAGTTTGCGTGAAAACACAAAATGTAAGAGATTATAGCACATGTGAAGTGCTCTGAATGAATTGTAGGATGTTTTGATAACAACCTACGTGTGATTACCAACATACTACATACGTCATATCAATTAAGATTCAAAAGTCAAGAATATAATAACATCACCATCTATGTACACACAAAAGCACAAGCACAGTATTAACTCTCGAAAGAAACTGAAACGCCAAAGAAAATTTACATTTTAAACAGTGATCGGTAGAATGAAATTCACAGATTTAAAAAAGTTTACAGTTTTAATCTAATAATTTGCTAGTGTTGATCTCCCCCTCTCTCTCTCTCAGAAGTTTTTACCTTGCCAAAGGTGGCCAAAAGGATGGTGAAGGGACAACTCAACAACATGCAACTTTGCTCTCATTTGAAAAGTCATTAAAGGTTAAGAAGGTTAAAAAAAAGTTAGGATAGATCAGGAACTATTTTTTTTTTTAATATTCATCATTTTCAATGACTTTTCAGAGGGATTTGGAAATGCCATTTGTAAAGTTTTCGTGGAACCCTAAAAGATATTTTGATTTTATATTGCAAAGGTTGGTACCCTGAAAAAATCAAGTTTTGAACTATTTTGCACGAAAGGTGCCAAAAATAGGTTTTTCAAAATAATACCTCAATGTTTGATCTTCCGACAAATTGTTAAAGACAAATATTTTTTTGGGGTACCAACCTTTACATTACAACATCAACGGATCTTTTAGACCACCTTTTGCAAGGCAAAGGTCTTTTTTATTTCTACTGACTGGATTACAAGTTCGATAATAGGGATATGCAAATCAAATCACCAAATAATTTTGCGTACAAAAAAACCCAACCTTATAAGGCGTGACGGACAAACATACCCATTAGATCGCAACGTTTATAATCATGTTTTCGTTCAGGCTTCAGAGCATAACGCTCTTAAAACCTTAATGCCATATCTGATGTATGTCGATACCTGGGTACTAAACCCGCTGAATTGCAAGCTCACTGTTAGGTTGCGATAAATCAGAAACCTCAGTAATGTGCCATCGAGCTCGCGAATCGGAAACCATAATAGTTAAACCCAATCAGATCTGATAAAGTGCTGAGTTTGAGCTTCGTAGCAGCGTTATCACGTGATACAGCTACGGGAGAGAACACGTGTTGCAACAGTGCTACGACCCCACAGCGGGGGACGTCACGTTGCAAATTGAACTGTATTGTTATTGGTTTTGGTTGGAAATTCAACACAAATTAACTGAAAATTCGAACCTTCGTATGAAGTAAAATGAGAAATCGAAAACAAAAAAAACATGTGACTCAAGGTAGAAAAAAAATGATAAAAAAGGTGAATACAATATCAAATTGCCGATCAATTTATTATTACATAACAAAAAAGACGAAATTTTGTAAAAAAAAAACAGTTATTTTAACGGCTAAAAAGGTGAATATGCTGCTATCAGTAAAATCAAAGGATTAATTTAGTTATTTGGATTAAAATTACTTTAACCTTTGACGCAAAAGTTATAAATATCATAGCGAACTAACTATCTAACTGATTATTTTGTATAATTAATAAAGAAAATATTAGGGACACTCAACGGGTTCTTTTAACATTTCCTCTTTTAAAATTGAGACAGGCACATAAATCATACACATTATTACATTATATATGCATAAATACATACATTTTTGGAAAAAATATAGTTAATAACATTTTTTAAAAAAGCGAGTGTGCTTTAGACCACACGACTGAAGTAAAACTTCACTAACTTATATCTCTCTCTCAACTTCCGTTCGCCTTTTCAAAACGCTCTCGTCACGCATTCACCAGCTTACTCCCCAAGCAAGCGTGCGTAAAGGCCCAACCGTTCGCCTTGCCCGATCACACTTTTTGTAACACTCTCGTCACGCATTCACCAGCTTACTCCCCAAGTCAGGCGTTGCATAAAGAAGTTTTACACCAAAAATACAGAACAGAGAAAATGAAAGAAAGAAAGAAAAATAATAATGGAAAAACTTTAAAACTAAAAGACGAAAAAGAGATTAATACAAAACTTAGCATATCTACATATCCTTCTGAAAATCAATTCACAGCTTTTCATTGAATTTGGTAACATGATGTAAATTATTGGAATAAGATATTCTAGAGTTCTTTGACCTTATTTATTTAGGTATCTGGGAATTACAAGTCCATCGTTTGCACTTAGTCTTGTATTAAATGTACATAGTTATAGCAGGTACCTACATACAACATATTTTATCTTGTGTTTGAAAAGCTAAATTAATTAATTTAAATCTCGATAGGTAAATCGTTTGTCTATAAAAGCATGCACGTTAAAAATAAACTGTACCATTCTGTTGCAAGAGAGCCGCCAACAATAAAAAGTAGAAAAAGAGAGAATAATCGATGAGTAATGCGGGCAGTAATCAGTGGTGATATTCCAATCCATCCAAGCTGGTCTAATGAGCTCCTAGAAGCTGTCAGTAAATGAAACGCAGAAACTCTGCGAGACTTCTGAGGAAGCACAGAGTTTTCTAGCAGCATTCTGCGCATTCGTCAGCGTAATACTTTCGAAGCACTTTTTAATTACAGAAACAAGTGATTTCACTGCTGATTTCTTCAGTCAGACACATACGGAACAACATTCTACCTGACAATGGATGATAATAATATCAATGCGGATACAAGCGAGATAACGATATTCACGCACGTGAAAATATTACAAATTATGAGGATAAAACATGACTTCCCCTGACAACGTTGTGGGTATTTTTGAATTTGTGTTGAGCTTGAAGAACGGTTGAAAAATTTGGTCCAATTTCCAAAAACAATTATACAATCACTGTAGACAATATTAGAGACCCACGAACGAAAATTTGAAACAGAAAAACAACTGCCGTGAGAGCATCGCCCCGGAAAGGATAAGGTCCTGTGTTCAATTACTAAATGTGACCGTTTCTTCTTCTGATATTCCATTACAAATTTTCGATTGAAAGTCGCTGTTGTCTTCAGTGACGAAATATTGCAATTTAAGATATTATTCATTAAGGGCCTTAAACCAGCCAGCGGCCGAAAATCCACATTTCGTCGAAAGATGTTCTTACGATCGTACAGGGCGGTTCCAAAGAGAAAGATTAATTATTCTCCGTACCAGCTTTTTAAAATTATAAATCATTATCGATTTTTTTTATGTTTTTTATATTTTATATTTTTAGCATTTTTTATATATTTTTTATATTTTATATTTTTATATATATATTTTTTTATTTATTTATCCAAAAATGCTAAAAGGCGTGATGATTAAATTATGAAAATTATGTACTTTTTGTAAGTATTTATCATTTTTCAAAAATGTCTAAGCAAAATAAGAATGTAAAAAAATCTTAAATATATTAATTTGTAAGACCATAAATAGATACCTACAC
This sequence comes from Limnephilus marmoratus, assembly GCA_917880885.1. NCBI lineage: Eukaryota > Metazoa > Arthropoda > Insecta > Trichoptera > Limnephilidae > Limnephilus > Limnephilus marmoratus. The sequence goes on along the minus strand of OU862912.1, from coordinate 22,533,560 downwards.
AAAACAGAGAAAGTTTCGTTATAAATAAGAGTTCGCATAGGTATATTTTTAATAATTTTATTTGAACTAAAATTAAAATTTTGAAACATGCGTTTACTATCTATATAAAGTATTGATTTACAATAACGAATGGTATGAAACATGTCTTGTAAAATAAGATTTTTCGTTTGAAAATTTAACAAATCTGCCAACGACCTACGGTATAACCGTATTATACTAAAAATAAACATATTTTCTCCTAATTTTAAACATGCGTTTACTAGATAAAAGAACAATCTTTCGAAATCAATTTATAATTTTTTGTGGAAAAGAGTCAATATGTCGAAAATCTGATTTAAAAATTACATATTTCCGGTTTTCGCTGGTTATACCCTCTTAAGTTAAAAATAAATAAAATATCTAGTGCGGTTCACACGCGGTTGAAGCGAAACTTTACCAAAAAAAATCTCAACCAATAGGAGCCTTTAAAAGTGTGGTCATAATCAGGCGGCCAATGAGCGCAGACCAAGCGTCATTTCCCCTCCCCCGGTTCACAGTTCAATATTATACCCCTTACAATATTGCTGCGTTCTTTCAAAATAGGAGAATTCGTTCCATAAAAAATGTATTGTACGTTCCATACAAAAGTAACATTGAGGAGTTACAACTTTTGCTGAATCAAGTAGTGAAGACTTGTGAGAATTTTGGGTTAGAACTGAATATAAATAAAACAAAATACATGCTCATAAGCAAAAATAACGCATTGGATGAACATCTTTATATTGCTGGAACAAAACTGGAGAAGGTACAAAGTATTGTATACTTGGGCTGCAATGTAAATGATAGATGGGATCCTTCAGTTGAAATCAAATGCCGCATTGAGCAAGCTCGTGCAACCTTTATCCGCATGAAAAAAATGTTCTGCAGTCATGATCTCAACCTTGGATTACGAATGCGAATGGTCAGATGCTATGTATTTTCAATATTATTTTATGGAATGGAAGCATGGACGCTTACTGAAGAATTAATTAGGCGACTTGAGGCATTCGAGATGTGGATCTACAGAAGAATACTAAAAATAAGCTGGATGGACAGGGTCACAAATGAAGATGTTATGGTTCGGATGAATAAAGAAAAGGAAGTTATTAAAACCATAAAAATCCGAAAACTTCAATATCTTGGACACGTGATGAGACATCCAGAGAAGTATGAGATCCTGCATCTCATAATGCAGGCAAAGATTGCCGGAAGACGGGGCCCTGGAAGAAGGAGAACATCATGGCTGAAAAACCTGAGACAGTGGTTTGGCCAGTCTACCGTGGAGCTGTTCCGGGCCGCAGTAAACCAAGTCCGCATAGCCAACATGATAGCCAACGTCCGTTGAACGGACAAGGCACAAGAAGAAGAAGACAAAATGTATGGGGAAAATAATTTTCTTCGAAATGGAACACCCTTTACTTTTAGGGGTATGAAAAATAGATGTTGGTCGATTCTCAGACCTACCAGATAAGCACACAAAATTTCATTAAAATTGGTCCAGCCATTTCGGAGCAGTATGGTAACAAACACCGTGACACGAGAATTTTATATATTAGATTTATCGACACAGATATGACATATAATGTGCGAATTGAATCGTCATGATATGCAAGGCTTGCAAGATCACAAATATTCGTGTCTAAGTGGTAATCTATATTTTTTTTAAATATATACATAAATTTTTAAAGGTATACATTGTATACTGCTCGGGAAACCTATTGGCAACCTTCCAAAGCGAACACCACTACGCTATGAAAGTCTCTAATATCGGCAAATCATCTGTTATCTTAACCACGAAGCATTTACCTATCAGTGGGATTATCGCGGGGAACATAATATATTATCAGTATTATTGGAATTCGTGAATACCACGGTGACAGTTTAATACAATGGGTCATTATAATCGGAACTGGGGACGCGATTATAGCAAATGAATGGCCCAATGCATAATTATATTGACAGGACGATCCGTCACCGGCTGAAAACCAAAATCAATTGTTGTTTCTTCGGCTGAATGCAGAAAGTGAAAGCCCCTATATCTCGACATGCTCGGACGAATAAAAGACAAAAGGATTAAAAAAAATTAAGACCGATTGGCAGCAATTGATCAGCAGAAAATAAAAGTAATCAAGTGATCTTATTTTAGAAGGCATTTTTCAAACCACTTAACTCACACCCACTTACGCTCACGTACGCCAAGAATGACCTCGAGACGAAAGGCTAAGATGGAGGGTGCCAGATCGAGATTAGGGAGGATTGGTACACCAAAAAAAGCCAAGAGTACAAAATTTGGATGGATCGATCGATCACGAAACAAAAATCAAGCTTGTGAAGAATCTGTTTACTTATGTATCCCTGGAGGATTGGAATCCAATGTCCATAAAAGAAGCAGAAAGGAAAAATAAATCGTCGTTGATTTCGGGATCAGATATTATGACAACCAGGACAAATTTTGCATTCAAATTTCAACATTTTACTTTATTTATTTATTGTTTCTTTACACTGCAGGTAAAAATGTTTACAATACATTTGTCTCCTCACTATGACAAGCCTCTGTTGAGGTTAACAATTCTACAAATTAACAAAATAACACAAAATATACTAAACTGATGGCGCTAGGTAGTACATTCATGTAAACATGTAGACTTTTACGGTGACCATAGTTTAGTGATCTGATTTAAAAAAGGATTAAGTTGTAAATAATAAATAAATGTATATAATATGCTATAAATTTGGCAGGAGGAAGATGAAAAAACAGTTTAATACTGTTAAACAAACTGAATTGTAACAAGTAACATTATAGTTGGGAATAACAAATTATGATGTACATAATAAATCATTTAGAAATTTATTTATTATGTACATCATATCTGTTATTCCCAACTGTAATGTTAAACAATCTGAATTGTAACAAGTTATTGTAAATAGATAACAATGCCGTAAAATAACAAATAGCATTGTTTTAAGCAAAAATGTGCAAGTCTGAAGAAAGACGTGATTACCTAAAACCGGTGCGGTCGGAAAGAAATAAAATTTAAAAACTGCACATGTTATATAATATTTTTTTACATTATCTGCGGCCCTGAGGGAAAATATATCATTTTGGGGATGCTGTGTGGAAAGTCTGAGGGATGGGGCAATCTGGGGTCAATGTGTCCAGGGCCCCTAGCATGGTCGATCGATATAGGTTTTATCGAAAATGACGATAACTTGCGATCGCTCCTGAGCACGACTGCAGGTCGCTAACGAAGAAATAACAGTTCACGTCAAATAAATTGGGAACCTTTAGTCGTTGTGAACTGTTTTTTGTTCGTTAGCGGCCTGCAGTCGTGCTCGGGAGCGATGTCAAGTTACCGACATTTTCGATAAAACCTATATCGACCGACCATGCTAGGACCCCAGGACTGACGGATGTTTGAGCCCATCCCTCTCACCGCGGTGCAAGGCGATGGGTCGAAAGAGTCCGGCTGGAGAGGTCTAGGTTAGGTCTTCCTTCATCTAAAAAAGGTATGAGGGATGGAAGAATCTGAACCCATCCCTCTCACTGCGGTGCAAGGCGATGGGTCGAGAGAGTCCGATTGGAGAGGTCTAGGTTAGGTCTTCCTTCACCAGTCTCTCCCGATCCGGCCCGCCCTGCAGTAGGTGGTCAAACGCATTCACCGCCAAGATTTAGACAAACCTCACCCCACGAACCCGGACACCTGATGCATGAACTAAAATGCATGACTTGAAAGGATTAATCGTTTATCACTCTCAGTGGTCAATGAAAAAGAAAAGGGGGTTTATCAATTGCAGGGGATCATAATTCTGGTTGATGAAGAGGATTACTGGTAACTAGATAGGCAGGAGCAGCTAGCGTCGCCGAACCACGTCGAGTACGAGGACAAAATTACTTACGTAGAAAGAGATAAAGTGTTTAAACATGTTCTGGATAAAGCAAATTTAATGTCAAGTCTGTAATCCTAAAGATTTCATACCGGTAAAGTGATTTCATAATAATAATAAATTATGAATAATATTTTACAGGGTGATAATAATGTCAAATAGAGAAGGGAAAATCAATAAATAAGAACATAAGGAATACAGACTAATGGAAAATGAAATGCCTTTCTAGGTACAATGTTAAAAGTCAGGTAAAATGTATGCAATAGAAGAATACAATTTTATTATGTGTTGCTTTACAAATAATATTTACTTTAATTTAATAGTCCTATTCTATACGAATACGAACCCTGCAATGGCGCTATTAAAGTCGTCTACGGCTTTGAAATAAAACACACTACATTGGCATTTACGGTTAAAATACAATACCTGTGTGGATATTTCCTTACCTGCCAGTCTAGCTCTAGTTAAAAAAAATTGTTACAAACTGTTATAACCATGGTGTAAAAAAACTCGGCATAACTTACCATTATCCGGAATTATTTTAAAAAGCTCAGGTTAGGTATATTTATTTATTTAATTTATTTAACGCGGGCTTTTACATGTTTGGTTGTACAATTAATTCATGACAGATGATTTTTAAACAGATAAAAAAACAATAAAAATAAAATTAGATAAAAAATGCGCACAAGTCTTAAAAATACAAAAATGCAGCAATTACAAAAATAGAGATATGTTTAGGAATAGTTTTGGAATAAATCTTTTGCAAGATCCACAAAATTCGCCAAGTTTATGTTAAATATGTCAACATCACCTAAAGTACTAATTACCCAAAGCGTGAAATCGTTGTATCGGAGAGTGAGCAATGTAGTTCCGCTTATGAATGCTGCAGTAGAATAGTGTATTTTGTCGTGTAGTTACTGTCGGTATTCGTAAGTTTATGAGGAGTTCGCAACAGTCGAACTTAGAGTTAAGTATTTTGAATAAAAATATTAAGTCGTTTATTTTACGTCTGTCTTCTAGTGGGATATTTAATTTTAAATTTATAAAACGCAGAATTTTTTTTTGTAATCGCTCAATGTTATTAATGTGAATTTTGTAAGATGGAGACCAAACTACTGAGTTATATTCCATTAAGCTTCTAACTAAGGACACGTATAATAATTTAATGGCTTATATGGAATTAAAGTTTTTAGTTGTTCTTAATACAAAGCCTAGTGTTTTCATACCTTTGTTCACAATTTGGTGGATATGATTGGCGAAACTTAGTTTTTCATCCAAAATAATTCCAAGATCTCTCATTTCCGTGACTCTTTCTAAAGCTGTGTTATTGATGGAATATTCAAATAAAACAGGATTTTTATTTCTGAAGAAAGTCAAGGTTTTGCACTTTTCTACATTTAAGAATAAATTATTTTGAATGCACTCTTTAAACTTACTAATATTTCACTGTAGCATATGGCAATGATATATATCAGTTATTTTCTTGTATAGCTTGATGTCATCAGCAAAGAGTAATACCTCGACATCGTTGAAGCAATTTTTTATATCATTGATAAAAATAAGGAACAAAACCGGGCCAAGGTGACTACCTTGCGGTAGGCCACTAGTAGCCCAGAAAGCTTTCGAAATCAAGATTTTATTTTGACGAATAGTTTACAATTTAATAAACAGCTAGTAAACCATTTTAGCATGTTATCCCTTATTCCTAGATCAAATAGTTTTTGGATTAGTAGTTTATGGGATACTTTGTCAAATGCCTTCGAAAAGTCTGTATATATGCAGTCGACTTGTTTATTTTCTGCAAAATATTGTATTACGAAGTGTTGAAATATTATTAAGTTAGTTCAGTAGATCTACCTTTGATAAAACCGTGCTGTTTTTAGTCAATTAATTTTATTAATTTGGGATATGATTATGATTCCGGATAATACATAATTACCACCTAACCTAATCCATCCATCTCTTATCTTTAAAAATTGTTCCAAATACGTAATAATCCAATAACACACGAAAAATTGTTCAAATCATACGAAAATTCAGGGAAATAGAGGAACACATCGCACTTCATCTCCAGTCCTTCAGCTTTTATCCCACCAGAATCCGAATGATCGTGGTTCTAACTACAAGCAGTCAAATCGAAATCATCAAAATTAATTGCACATACCGGCCCGAAAAAAGTTTGCAAAAAGAATTGTTATTGAGGTGGGATTTTTCTTTGAACAATATTTCTCATTTGAAATTAAAAAAAAATTACATAAAATATTTATTGTTTATAATTCTTCCATTTATAAATATAGGATATTTAAGTACCCACGTACTTACAAATCTTTTCATTTTGGATGAAATTTTGATTTTAATTCAATAAATAGGAGAAAATTAGAAATACTTTTATTAATAATACTTTTTGGACAAAAGGTCTTGTTGCATCCGAAACTGTCCGAAATGACAGCCTCAAATGCAACAGGCGAATGGTGGACTGTAAACAAAAATTACGAAATGAATTGAATGCTTATATGTGTCTGGTAAATCTCTGGAACTAGAAGGAAGTAAGGAAAGCCAAGTCACTTACCAAATTCGAAGACGAGCACAAACTTAAAGAAAAACCAGTTCCTTCCAATGTCACAAGTCGATCAGTTGTAGGTGCACACTGCTGGTTGTTATTGTTCCAAGCCTTTTTTCAGCAAGGTGACATGGTTGGTGGGGGTAGGATCAAAAATGACATTCAGGTAGGTACTGAGCACAATATCAATTCAAAACCCAACAGGTCTACTGTTCACAGAACTACTAGTAGTAGTTGTATCTAGAAGGTTGATGTCAAAAAATACTACCAATACCATAATATTTAAAGTATATACAAAACGATGAAAAAAGTAATCTGAATGAGCAAGGAGTGTGTGACAAGACAGTTGTCTGGAGTTTTTTTTTCATATTCGCCTATCCTTCCGAAGAAACGGTGTGATGGTTTATCAGTTTGGTTTCATTGTACTAGCGGAGGGTACTTCTAGTACATCTTATATCTAATACTCCTAGTATGCTATGTGAAAATTTGCGGTCAGGAGGGACAACGCGTGGTATGCCTTTGACACGAGGATCGCGGAAACGACGGACTGAATGCCAGCGAGCAGAGGGCAATATGAGGCTGATGAACACTGATGATTCAAACAACTTCTCCGCAATCTCTCACTCCATCCATGTTCTAGAAACGATCAATCAATCTCTTGGCCAGTCCGGTGTATTAACAAACATACATAAAGATGTGTTTGTTTTTTATAAACTAACAGGTGAATGTACTAATGAATTATTATATAACATATATAATATTATGTATAATATAAGTCACAGCATTATTCTAGATATTTCGAAAAAAAATTAGATCACCCGAGTTAAGGTTTAGACGGATTCAAAGCATATAGGTATTTATCGTTTTTATATTTTATATAAGGGGTCGTCCATTAATCACGTGAGGCTCGAAAGGGGGGGGGGGGGTTCAGAAAAAAATCACGAAATATCACAAGGAGGGGAGGGGATATGATGAGATATCACATGTACTTAATTTTCGTTGAACGCACGATTTCTAAACCAAAAATCGGCGCGTGGCCTTGACTCAACGTTGTCAGGCAACAATTTCCAAAATTCCAAAATTTAATCAGATTATACCTGTATTTAAAGATAATATTCTGAAAATATTCAATTACTTTATACTAAAAAAATAGACGTGTTTTGGGTATAGGGGGGGGGGTAGTCTGAAACCTCACCACATGTCACCAGGGGGGGGGGGGGTAAAAAGTTGTTAAAAAACATCACGTGATTAATGGACGACCCCTAACAACAAATTTAGTTTATCACAAGTGACAGTTGTTTTGCCTTTTGAAGGCATTGCCGAAATATTTAGATTCACTTCGTGTGGTCTAAATATAAACAATAAAGTTGTGTAGATACATTTTTAAATTTATAATACTTATTGAACACAATATTTTTTTTTAATTTTTCTACGTATTTTTATCAACTAGATACATATTCTGGGTGTGTGGAAATCTTTATTGTATTGTTAGTAAATTGATAGCAAATTGTTAAGAACTTTGAAGAAAAAAATTAAAACGTTAAAGAAAATTCATTACATTATTTAGCACTTATTAAATCTAATTAGATACCTTTTCTTTCTAAATCAAAGAATACTATAAAAGTAGTTAAGGCTCTGCAACCGGGCTCGAAAAGAAGAAGATGGAGAGATACGAAATTACGAATGTTAGAGGAGAGCGCTAACATTTACAGCGACAAAATCGATGCGAAAATGTTTAATAAAACACGACTCGTTTAAAATAGAGCAAAAATCTCGCGGGCATTATCTTAAACAGCATTTAAAGAAACACTGTGAATTTTTTCATACATATAACTTGTAAAATAACTGAAACAAACGTGTTAATAATAATTTTTGGAGCATACTTTGCGATTTTTTTTATTGAGGGAATTTTATATAATTTGCGTTCCGGCGCGGGCAAAGTCTAGATATTACCTTCAAGAACAACATATATATTTTTTAAGGGCTTTAAAACTTACCGTGTTTAAGGGAAATATGTAATAAATCGGTACAAATCCGGGTTGCGGGCCCTTAATGCGTGGTGATGATGACAGTTTGGATGATATTGATATATGTTTTAAATTTTACTGAGATGTTGTGAAAGTAATTTGAAACAATAAAACCGGAAGATAAATTATACACCAGACCTAACGGAATTATTTTGGAGAATCTCCTAGGTGACATTATGTATATTAACCAAAGCAAGATTTGAAAGTAATGAAAAGGGTATCATGGGGTTCAAGATCAAAAATTATAATAACTTTCAAAATTCTCACAGAATAGTTTCCTTGATAACTCTCCTCACTGACACATTACGCAAATCCAAAGTGCTCCTTTCAACCCGGCCAATTTATTCGCTTCTGGGAACAACTCATAGAAATCGTTGTGTCTCCCTTACTATCGTAGAGAGAAATATGAGCTAAACGGTGTTAGAAAGAGAAAACATTACGCTTTATTTTTAAAAGCTAAAATTTAACCACAAAAGAATTAAAATGTGCACCCTTATGAAATATAAGTTTCTAATCACAATTTGAAAAAAAATTATGAAACTTTGCAAATTTTTAATTAATTATTATTATTAGATGAAACAAGTCTTTGTTTCTAAGTTTTGTTTCTAATAATAAAAAGTGTGTTTCATCACCTTTCAAAAACGGTTTTAAAATTTCAGATACATTAAGAAATATTCCATTTATTTTAAATTTATTTCAAAGCGAAAATATTATGGCCTTCTGACAGAATATTCCCGAAGCTGGAGGGGTTAACAGAAACTTTAACATAATGGAATCAGTTGGAAAGTATTCAGCTAGTAAATTGTCTGGTTTAGTAATGCGTTATTGCTCTTAGAATTATTGAACGGAGCTTGCTTCCTGACATTATTTTGCTGTAAAATTACCCATAAACTAACAATAAAACTAGAGGAAGCTTTGAAATAAAGCAAAGGAGAAATATTAACAAACTATTTGGAATTGCTTGAAAATAAAATGATGGTACGAAAAGACAACAAAATTCAACAAATTCCGTGGACAGAAAAGGTAAATCAACAGAAATGGCTAATAACAGAACATAATATGATTATAATGGTAATAAAAAAACCATGCAAGTATACTTTCCGGAAACGAAGTGATGGCGGACACATCTTTTAAGAAAGTGGGAGGTCCAAATACAGAAGTTACTTACCTAGAACAAAGAGAAACAAAATATTAGAACAATTTGCATTATGTTATTCCAAAACCTACGCCAATACTGGGGGTATTGAGATTAATGTGCATTATGCGCCAAGCACAAATGGTGCCTTTGTAATATGATATGCACATGTGTAGGACGTCTCGAGGAAGGTTGGAAACTGCAGGCAGAAGTTAAGTCTAGTGCAAGACTAGGTACCAGATGCCAGGTACCAGGTGAGCAGGAAGTGCAGGAGCAGTAGCAAAGCAGTACCGCCCCGAGAACCATTCCCGATGATTTAATGACATCTCAAGCGACACGCAACGTCCCCGGTCACCACTTCTGCACATAGATTAACTATAGGCTATAGGTCGGCTTGACCTCACGACCGCACTGGCCTGGGTTTGTTGCTTCTCTCAGCCCACAGTTAGTAGATAGGCAAGCGTGGAGTCTAAAAACGCCAACAAATTTACGTGCTTCCAACAGGCCACACATCAAGGCATTTCTTGAGTAAAACACACCTACGGAAAAACTAAATGCAAATCTGATTAGGATCTTTATTTGGGCGGAATCTTAGTTCTTTTTTTGTCCTTTTTCATTTAATATAAATATGATATTATTTTTACCTTTTCTATGAATAGTAGGCCAAACAAACAGGTGAAACCTATAATATAATTTTTCGATTTACGGAGACGATTAAATTAATGTTACCGAAAGTTTCAAACTTACGATATATAAGGTAGTCGAACAGGCTCACGCGAGTTTGATGGTATCCTTGAACATTATAATATAACTAATAAATCCCAAATTCTTTCGACAGTTTGTCGATAAATTAGCAAATTCTTTGGACTTGTCTACTCTGGTGGGATGTTGCTTCTGACAACATAGTTTTTAATGAGAAAATAACTGCCACTGATAAACTACCAGATAGTGGAGAGAAGAGAAAAAAACTGGATTTTTCTAGAGTAAAAAAATTACTTGAAAAGAGTGGGTATTTTTGTTTTCAAAATATTGTATGAGTAAACCCACAATGCGAGCATTTTTTGTAGATTCTTTGGAATGAAGATTTACAACGTCTAAACTTCAGCTAATTGATTATATATTTTTTTACTTCCAGTCACAAATAATATTCTCTTTAATTAGTTTGGAATGGTGGCAAATATTTAAAAGCTCAAACGATTATTCATTTCAACTTTTTCTGCAGATGCATTTAACGTTAACCTCATGAGTCACAACGAATAATAATAACGGGCCATAAGTTATGTTGCGAATTATGAAAATGGTAATATTTGCTCGTGCCTTTGAACCAGTTAGTGAAATCCCGGAAACCTGTAAACATTATGCCATGAATATTTATCTAAACACGCTCTAATGGCGAGCTTCATTAGCGCCGTGATGGATTTCCTGCGGCCATTTGGCCGACAACACCAGACGGCGCCGACAACTCCAAATTCGGTATTTAAATTATTCAAAATATAAAGTACAGTTAAAAAGCAAAGCCTTTAAGATGCTAAGTACTCTAAACCAGAGGTAAAATTAAACCGAACCTATTCCGGTAAAAACTCTGCAAATCCAAAACAGCCCTGCTTAAAAGTTTGCATTTTTGATAACGGTGGCTTCCGCGAAATTATTTTTACTATGGTAAATTAATAATTTTGCAAATACACAGATCGTAAATTATTAAGAGCGTACCCATAAAAAAATATTCCTTACGAAAGCTTGTAAGCCGTACGTTTAAGGTAGGCGTATTGGTAACACACATACGAGTAATCTACACGAAATGAATATTTTTTATCAATATAATTTTGAACCGCGGCAGAAATAGAAAAGGAAAGCTAATTTATGATTGTAGCGGAATATAGCTCAGTAGAAACCTCTTAAATGGTTCGGCTCTGAATCGGCGATCTCGCATTCGATTCCCAGTATTTTTAAAAATGTTATAATGGTAAATAATAACAATAATGTGCATGAAGGATATCAGTCTGGGCATCGGGATTATCAAAAACATGAGCTTCCCATATCATTGGTTATTGTACCCAAATTAGAGAAGGTAAAAAAGGTGTAAGAGAACTGGGATGGTCTTCATTCAACAGTATGGCTTTTTTAATTTAAAAAAAGTTGTATGGATAATGGAAGTAAAAATTCTTATAATCCGAGGAATAAAATAATAACAAGTAATCTTGACTTCTTCTAACACAGCAAACTTATTTTGTGGCACCATTTTGATTTAAATTAATAAATTACTTCGTTTTTACCACTTTTATTGTTTACAAAACCGACATGTTTCGTCAGCAAAGCTGACTTCTTCAGGGTTTTGACAAAACTAATTTTAAAATTAAACATATATAGGTAATAAATAAAAATAATCGACATAAACAATAATAAAATTAGAATGAAAATAATGTTTAAGGGACGAGGGTCAATATAGAACAATTAAAAATTTTAAAAGGGGAATAGTTTAATAATGGGTCATTTAAAAACAATTTTTGATTATTAATAATATTTAAATTTGCATTAACACTCTTTCTAATCTCTAAAATTTCTAATTTATCCAACTGAATGCCATTGACATTACAATGAATTAATTCTATTCCACTGTTAAAATTAAAGGTATTACTAGTTTCTATTAAATGGTTGGCAAACTCCGAGAAACTATTATTATTTAAAGCTTTCATATGCTCTTTAATCCTTATTTCAAAGTTTCTCGAAGTTTTACCTATATAAAAGAAATCACAATCATTACATTTCAATTTATGATTTCCAGATTTTTTCATTTTGGAATCTCTATCTTTATTATTTACAATGTAATTTTTAAGTTTGTTATTTGCTGACGAAACATGTCGGTTTTGTAAACAATAAAAGTGGTAAAAACGAAGTAATTTATTAATTTAAATTAAAAAGTAATCTTGAACCCTTCACAGATCGTTACATAATAACATGTTTTTTAATGGCCGTAACAGAGCGGGTGTCGTCGTCTCAGTGAGAGGCGAGCAATATTTTAGAGACATTCCGTATTGACTTTTAATTAACTGACAAGCGTTTATGTCAATTTTTATTCATATTTTAATTGGAAACACGGAGGGCGGGATACACTTTTTGCTGCTAGTGATTTAACTTCTAAAATTATTACCATATTTATCTAACGTGAATACAAACACTGTTCTTACTCGTAATTGAAAATAGTGTTCTGGCAAATAAGGAGAGACTCAATTTGTTTTATACTAAAACCATCGTGTATTTGAAAAATATGTACACTTCAATATTGAATGCGAATCGAACACCGCAAAATTATACTCACAATTTATTCAATTTTATAGCGACGAAATAACCGTCAAGACTTACAAGGAACAAATCAATAAAATAATAATGTCTTCGTTAAACTCCTTCATACAATTAGCATTTTAAGGAGTATTCGATGTTTAAGTATGTGATTAACATAATAAGGAGACGATCGGTTATACCCACAGCAGATAATGGATTGCTTTGCTAATAGAAGAATACTAAAATTACAATTAGATAATGGCGCGACTCGATAACTACTAACGGTTGACATATTTCAAATAGTAAAAGTCGTAAAAGGATGGTTCTCTCTGAGTCCTCACTTAAAGAAATTATGTGATATTAAATAAATATTAGTAGATTGAAGAGGACCACGTTACCATGTCTGCACATTTACCTACATGGCCCATTACAATATATTACGGTATGACATCCTTGAGGAATTCACGGTTGCACAGCATACGCTTTTAAGATGAGTTTTGTTCGGAAAATAATCGCTGTGATACTTGTTTGGATTTTGTGGTTTCTTAAATAAATGTTTTGAAACCCGAACGATTTGATATAGCCAAGCATATAAGAATTGGCAACGAAATATGTGTTAAAAAAGTTCTCGCCCAACCCGTTCTTTATATTTTCACACCACTGTGCAAAAAATCTTAACAACTTTATAAACACAATCAATGCGATAGAAGTAGTATGTTTTTTCCAACAATAACTGTTCGGCAGTTGCCATATCTCATCTTCCACGTTTTAAGATCTTGTAGGAATAATTGCTAAGTTTGACAGCTACTCGTTCATTCAGCCGAGAATGATAACGTAAAGAAGTCAATCGCCACTACAAATTAATTAAAGCTGAACAAATTCACACACCGGGGCTGCGTCTGCAGCAGCTACTGAAAGTGGGTGTCGGAAAAAAACCCCATCAATGTTAATAACGTCGTTAGCAGTTTTGGCCTCACCGCAATTATTTACAACAATCTAAGAGGAGAATCTAACCAGCAGTGTAAAAACTCCTTACTTCTTGTGCGAGCTATCTAAAAACCTTTCTAAGAGATTCAACGTTAATGTTTCTCGATTTACAAAAATCACCATGAGCTAAATAAGGATAGGTAGATGTTTGAGGAATAACAGTACCCAGCGATCAGACCTTTTTGCACACGGAATATCGTTTGGTCAAGTGCCATTCTCTGAATACTGAGTCCATTTACACAAAGCCGAGATCCCGTGGAGAAACTAACTAATGGTAGCAAATCTCTCTCTTGGGGATCGAGTAATAATTTACTTATTAAAAATAAATTAAATACCAAGACTTCATTCATCCGGATTCCCTATTTAGGCTGGCAGATGTTTATAATGTTTATTTTATTTTTTAGGCGGTCTTACCATCAGAAGCCATACCTTTGTTGATTTGAGAATGATAATGTGCACTTAGTAACGCAAAGTCGTCATATTTGAAAATAACATAAGCCTGACAGCGGATTCCATCAGTTTACTGGGAGTAGTATGTTTTATCTTAACAGCCTCCGCGCTAAGATCCTGCAAGCAGGTTTAGTAGTTTGCTTGTTGATTGCACAATCTCCGGGTAAGCAGGCAACAAGCACTGGGCAGGTATTCCAAGTCTGCAGCAGCAGAACCATTAATGATTGCGACATTTAGTGGGTTCACTTGTTTGATCCGGCGCAAAGTGTGTTAGTAACATGTCACTCATATTACAACCAATCCGTGCCACCATTTGAACTGACGCTTGACGTGCAGAGGTGGAGCGAGTTACTAACTGCCTACCTGTCTGAGATAATCATGCGTTATTGAAATAGAAATAATTATTATAATAAGAAGCTAAGAAACGTGTGTCCCCTTTAGCTGGGCAACGTCTCGAGAGGCGATCGGCATCTCTGATCAATTAATCAAACCATGGCTCCGATGATATCTACCTTGCTCGCTCAGTATCCAAACGTCATCTGGTTATTTCAGTGGCAGATCTTTGTACCACAACTGTTCTCAACGGCTTCAAGGGGTTGTCGAGCTTTTGAAGAAACTTTTGATGCTCTTGTAGCACAAACTTTAAGAAAAAGACCTACGTGACCATGCATCTGCTACATACCTTCTGCCTATGAGCACTTGGTTATTTGTCCATATTATGAGTAAGTCATAAAGCCATGCTAAGCGAAATAAAAAAAAACCCCTGAAGCCAGTTGAAGTTACATCGAGTATACATTTATTTATTAATATTGTATTTAATTCGTTTAACTTTATTAATTAAAAAAAGTAGGTAAATCAAATTTAATAATAGTATTGTTAAGTTCTATAGGTATTTTTATGAATGTGACAGCTGTTTCGGCGTTCAATGCAATTACAAACTGTTAATAATATCATTAAAATTAATTTATAATAACATCGTTAAATTTAATTTACTTTGAATTAAAAAATATACATTAAACACAATGTGAATCGATTATATGTACACTTCAAGAACAAAGATGCATGTCATAAAAACAATATTGTGAAACCGTAAAAACAATAAGCGTAAGACAGATTATACAAACACCCCCGTTTGTAATAAAACGTCATAATATTTGCATTGGTCTGAGATGTATGTTTATAATCTTGCGGGATTAAATTCCATTTATGTTATAATATTATAACATTCCACTTAGAATTATGAAACGTTGAAGATTTCCAAGGAATATCAAGAGCACCAAGAGTTAAATTAATAATCCAGCAACACAAAGACGTCTGTGGTGAACACCGCACGTAATAATACATATAACACGATGCCATGATTAATACGAGTACATTTTCATTGAAAAAAGTTACCAACAACTCAAAAGTGGCGAATTCGTTTCCAACCGACGGCGACGATAATAAAATATGCCTACTTGATTTATCGATCTGGATTAAGCCAAGGAATGAAATCAAACATTTGCGCGGTGATTGATGATGGTTACATAAAAAAATAGCTAAATGATGGAACATTAAAGTATAGGAAGCATTCCGATTAAATTCCAATAGGTAGGTACACTGAACAATTCGGTACGAGCCTAGGAAAAAAATTTAACCTTTATTTATTTGGAAACAAATTATTGAAATAATATGGCTGATAAAGATGTACGCATTTAAAATAAGTGACGTGAATCGTGTATCGTGTATGTTAAGAAACTGTACAGAGACGCGAGAGGCTCCATCGCTTTTGATAAGCCCCGGGGAGACTGGGCGTGATTGTAGGTACGATTGTTAAAAAAAATACACAAGAAGAGAAAGAAGGTGATGTCTTATTTAACATATAAGTTCCTTGGCAACAACTGGCAGCGAGCAAAGCCGGTAAGCGCCCGGGCACCATAAATCATAATAAGATGGTGAGCTCTAAATAACCAAGGCAGAAGACTGAAGGTAGAAGATAGAAGGTAACCGCTGGTAGCAATATCAAGAGGAAAGCGCTGGCCAGTAATTAAGTGAGCAGTATTTGCACACTGTACTGTACAGAGCGCAGTGAGTACACACAGAGTAGAGGAACAGGCGGGAGTACGCCGACACGGAGCGCATGCACTATTTGATTTCCCGCGGCTGATTTTACCATTGAGATATCAGATTGCTGCAGAGCGTGTCTCGATAACGGGTTAGCAGATCCAACAAGGATCAGAGAACTAACTGTGAGACAGATACGCATCTCTGTGTGAGAAGCGTAGAACTTAGGCTAATGAATCAACCGAAACGCCATTAACGCATTCTCACATGGTTGGTCGTGGCCGGCCGTTCTGGATATTGGACTGGTCTCCTTCACACTTCATACTGACTTCACACTGCCTCACTGCCTGGCCTCTTCACAGTTCAGCGGGTAAACTCAAGGACCGATAAGTACTAGTACATTGTTAACATGTTCCGTTTCATATAACATGTTCCGATTTGCTGTTACAGTTCAAATGCTTACCTTCGGCCGAATCAATCAATTCTCTGACAGTTACTTTTTTTATGTTTATTATGGTGCGTGATGTTAAGAGGAAATACTAGCTGCGCTTTTCTATACAAACGTATTCCCCGTTTATCTCTCTGGATTTTGACCCTAGAGCAAAATTTTTTTTTACATAATATAGATATTGACCACTAGCGTGTCGGTACGTTTTGTTTTTTTTGATAATTTACTTCTCATAGAAGTTACGACCTTCCAAAAATGAATAAAATTGCCTAATTTAAACGCCGTCAAAAAACGTTCAGTATACAAACTAAACAATGTATTTTGAAAAAAAGCAAAACGTACCGACATAGAATATTTTCTTTTAATACAGTTAGTGAAAAAAAATTTTTAAATCCGTCCAGTTTTGGAGAAGAAAAATGGGGAATACAAAACATCGATTTCGAAGATTTTATTTAGGTATTTTCGGCCCGACGTGCAGGTGTCCCTTTCGCTCATTTCTCCTGAGGGGGGCCGGGGAACGTGGGTTTTGACAAATACATACATATAATGCGAAGTAGTGATGTAAAGAATTTTATCGGTAGACTAGTGTTGTCCTTGCCCGAGTAATCGATATTTTTTATTCGTTTTTTTTCTGTTTAGTGACTCATCGCGGTATACCAATACTGACCGAGCTTTCATACTAAAATTGTGCAAAATTAAATTTTTTTATGTCAAGTACTATAATAAATTTTCAATTTGGGAGGCGTTTTAGGTACCATCGCCCCGGGAACCATTTATTGGATAACCAACACCCCCGCCACTTGGTCACCGCAAGTGGTCCTCTATGTTTGGTGACAGAGCCTGGGTTCCCGGGTTCACGGATGAGGTCTGCATGGGTTTTGGTGGCGGATAATTTTGTCCACTTACTGCGTGGCGGGCCGGATTGGGAGAAACTGGAAGAGGAAGATCTTTTGATCTCTACAGCTGGACTCTCCACCATCATTTCATACTTTTACCTACCTTTTCCCTACCCAAAACTTCCTTTCCTTCCTTATCCTAAAAATACCCTCCACACAGCTTCTCCAATGATGTCCAACAACTTCTCCAACAAAGTCCCTGAGCGATTATTTTTCCTCGGTGCCTCCAATGTGAGGTTTATGTTTTTAAAAAAAATCTGTTTCAAATTTTTAGTTGAGAGTCGCTTACATTGCCTTCAGTGATTAATTGAAATTTTTTGTTTGTAAACACTTTATTGTACAAAATTTTTTACCACTATACAATGAATTTTAAACAATTTATGATTTAGATCTTTCTCTCGCCGGTAAATTTCTTGATATGCGACCGTCAATTGTTTCTGGTAAAAGGCATTGGTGGTAGAAGTTTTTCTAACAGTGGTTCAATTTTTTGCCAGATTGAATCGTCCCTTTCAATTTTTTCATACGGCAAACCTTTAGGACTCCACACGACAAAATAACAGTATTTACGACGAGTAATGTGTAACTGGCCTTGTACTTGGTAGAAGTAATTGTGATTCCGTTTTAATGTTGAAGCATTGTCTTCAATTTTACAGTTATCAATTTTTTTTGTTCAAATCCTTCTTCTGGTGACATATTTACTATACTATATGGGCATTTCACTTCAATTATAGAATCCTTGCCAAAAAGGCCATCCGGACTTGCCGCTAAAAAGTTTTTGTTTTCATCGATAAATAGTCCACAGGCGAATACCTCTAATTTTGTTTCTTTTGTAAATTGCTCAATTGCTTGGTTTTCATTTTCTTTCCCATAATTTGTGGCCATATTTCCTTTAAATGGCGAGTACAGTAGCGAGTTTAATACTCTCGCAACTGAAGTTTTTGGCCGTAGCTTACATATTTTTGTCCAAAGTTAGAAGCTGTAAGCCGCTTACGCCTTTCAATTGTCCACAAATTATTATTGCTTTGGCCCACCGTATTCCTTTCGAGTTCATCCTTATTCGATGGAGATAATTCTTTGAAAAATTCCTCTTTATCGTTTCAAATAATTCAGCTGGCATATCTGGATCTAATTCCAATTGACCATAATTTTCATCAGGCCCTGCAACTTTTTTTCTCTTTTCTGTCGTGTTTTCGTAATACCTTAGTTTTATTTTTCGACACCTCTGTATTGTCTCCTTCGAACGTCGTTTTCTTTCAATAAAATGCTTCGTGTAGTTGCCAGGACTGTGGCCTTGGATTTTTTTTGTATTCGTGAATGGGTTGTCATTTCACTATTCCACGAAGTTACTGCTCAAGAAGCTCAACTGCTGAAGTTATCCCATTTTTGTAAAATTTGCTCTTTTTCCGCCTATAAATTTGGCTATAACGTTGTTGAATTGCTCCACAGTGTTATTTGTCACGTTAATAATAAGACTTTCTGCATTTGCTATTAGAGACGACAATAATTGTTGAATATCAGTCCTGTTCCACAATCTTGAAGATCGCTTACTAAATTTGGATCATTAGTATACTTCTCCGACTTGCAATAGTATGACGAACATTTTGTATGATCACCAAAAACATGGTTTGCGGCATTTTTTTGTCCATTTTCAGATTTTTTACTTTATCACTTTGTGCCGTGTTTTCTTGCTCTTTTCTGTAATTTACTGCTCAAACTATAGCTTTTCTCATACGTAAAACGTTTGCTTCAACCTTTTTCCTTATGTGAACTGGTACAAAGCCTTTAGCGTTGTTGGTTTTTTTCTAAGTGCTTTTATTTTATTGCAAAAATTGCGAAGTAAGTGATTTTTGCACTTTTTTTTGTACTATGAAGTTGGGCCTGAAGCCTTGGGTTGAAGTTTCGCTAATATTGTCTTCATGTAATTAAATATTACAATTTAAGGTTTTATAAAGTTGAAAATAAAAATAAAAAGTTTTGAAGTTTAAAAAAATTATATATTTGTTTCCTTTATTTCAAACTGACTGTAATAAATATTTAAAAAAAATGTGTAGGTAAATCTATCTATAGGTAAAAGACCAACATTTTTGATTGAATTTTGAACGAACTAACACATCCTTTTTTGTATTTACTGCTTAAAGAAACTCAAAAATACAGGAGTACAAATCAAACCTCAGCAAGCGATATATCTAACATTTTAAACATTATTATTTACAAACATGTCAACTCACACGTATGATACACACAACACAATAAATCCATTTAGATTTAATTGTCTAATAAAATATGTAAGTGCTTTTATCTTTTTCGTTATCCTAATTTTAATTAGAAAAAAACTTAAGGTGGGCTATTTTTAAACCTTTTTTATCTCTACATATTATAAAGTAAAGTCCCCCGCGCCGTCTTTCTGTCTGTCTGTCTGTCTGTCTGTCTGTTCGCGATAAACTCGAAAACTACTGAACGGATTTTCATGCGGTTTTCACCAATAGATAGAGTGTTTCGTGAGGAAGGTTTACGTATGTAATTTGTCAAGGATTTGTGTAAATTGGTTGAAACATAACGATAATTGTTAGAAGTGTCGGAAAAATTCCAGCCGCCTGGTAGCTTTCATCGAAAACGCTGCCTAATCCTTTTGGGATATAACAAAACAACGCTTGGTGGGATATTCCTCTTTTATAGATCTACAAAAAAGTCCGCGATGGCATATATCTATCTTTTACTATACGCATTCTATCTTCTTATCTTATTATTCTTATCAATTGCATTTTAGATATAATGTGTATAGTAAGCTATCCGTAAAAGATAGATATATGCCTTCGCGGACTTTTTTGTAGATCTATAAAAGAGGAATATCCCACCATTAATTGTTTTGTTATATCCAGGGCTGGGCAGTATTTGAAATACTTGTAATTGAAATACGTATTTGAAATACAAATACGTATTTTGTATTTGTATTTCAATTACTTCCTAAAAATGTATTTTGTAATTGGTATTTCAATTACATGGGGCTGAGGTATTTTGTAATTTGTATTTCAAATACTTATGGCTTCAAAATACATTTTCAAATACATTTAGCGATCTTAATAATGATAATGAAAAATAAACTGACATAGATAATACGTAGACTAAAAACGCTAGAATCCAGAGCTATATGTTATGTGTGTTAATATTTAGAGTTGGCAACACGTCCTGTGCTATAATAGCACTGTTATTGTACATTTTCTATCATATTTGTATCATATTATGTAATGCTTGTCATTGCTTTGTATTGTACATTTTTGTGTCATAGTATTAGATCAAGCACTATAGGAATAATTTGACTGAATACTAAACTATTTTTAAGTTAATTACAGTAGAGCGCACTTGAAGTGAAATAACTAGTGTCCGACCGAAACAGGATTTTCTACCGAAAACGAAACCGAATATTCGATATCTTTCTCAGTTTCGGCCGAAACCGAAACCGAAACTTTTTTAGACATGTTAAAAATCTATTGTTTACTGAAATTCGGCTTATTTTTTACACTTTTATTCACTATAAAGTAAGGACCTCATAAATTGAGTACTATAATTTTAATTGCGTTTACAATCACAACATTTTTTTACATTAACTCCACATGAGAGACCCAGAGAAAAATAATTTCCCTCAGGGCGTATGTCATCTTTGAAGATGCTGTATGGAGGGTCTTTTTGGGGAGAGGAAGGAGGGAGGAAACATAGAGGCCGGGTTCCACAGCCGAGCTGTTGAACTCAAGAATGAGTCATAGAAACGACCCGTTCTCATGTGACTATATAGTATATTTCGGATAGCACCGTGTACGGAGACTAGCATTAAAAAGTAGTATGTATATCAACAGGGTACTTGTGGTTTCGTCACAATTACGAAGATTGTAAGTATCTCCATGAACGGAGGGCCTTACACCAAGCACATCAAAGGAGGGACTATTCAGAAGATCGCTTCCGTTGAAGGAGATTAGATTTTAATTTTTATTTACACTTGTTAAATAAAATTAAAATTAGAATGAAATAAATAAAAATAATTGAAGTTTGTGATTACATAAACTCACAATACAAGCACGCCGGACCGGCCAGCGAACTCAGTTGATGATGGTGGATGACACACGAGCCACGAACTCACCGGAAGTCAGTCAAACGGCACGCGATAATTCACAAATGCAGAGTTTCGGTGCGGCCGAAGGTTCGGCAGATTTTCTGCCGAAACCGAAACTGATGCCGAAACTAGATTTTTTTACCGAACCTTGACGAAACCGAAACCGAACCTTCGGTCGGTCACTAGAAATAAAACAAAATAGCGCTATACAAATGTCGTGTTATAATAATAATAATTATTATTATAACACAACACCTGAGTCCTTTACCACAAATTTTACAAGTGAAGCGGAGATGAGATGTGTCTTTTGAGCAATATGATTGGTCAATTTTTGCACGTCTCTGTTTCACTCTGCTCAACATTGCTTCTATTTAAACGCACCCTTAGATAAGGGCATTTATGACAATTTATTGCAACCAAAGGTTCTACCAAAACCAAATGTATTTTGTATTTTGTAATTTGTATTTTGTATTTGAAAGAAAAAAATGGTTAAAATACTGTATTTTGTATTTTGTATTTCAAATACATGACTTGAAAGTATTTTGTATTTCGTATTTTAAATACATGCGAAAAAGTATTTTGTAATTTGTATTTCAATTACAGCAAAGCATGTATTTTGCCCAGCCCTGGTTATATCCCAAAAGGATTGTGCAGCGATTTCGATGAAAGCTACCAGGCGGCTGGACTTATTTCCGACACTTCTAACAATTATCGTTATGTTTCAACCAATTTACACAAATCATTGACAAATTGCATACTTAAACCTTCCTCACGAAATACTCTGTATATTGGTGAAAACCGCAGGAAAATCCGTTCAGTAGTTTTCGAGTTTATCGCGAATAGACAGACAGATGGCGCGGGGGACTTTATAATATGTAGAGATAGAGATAATCGGTCAAAAATACATTTTTGTTGCATATGCATTTTTGAGTTTTTTTTTTAATAAGATAGGTAAGTGCCAAATTATATGAGTAGAAATTTAAGTTTTGTGGTATCATCATCATTTCATTACATAGTATAAAATGAAGTCGCTCAAAATGTATGTGCGCATAAATCTTTTAAACTACGCGATAGAGTGATTTAAGAGGAAGGTTTATGTGTATAATAAATGCTTATTATAGTAGAGAAAAGCCAAGAAATTCAAATATTCAATTTAGGCAAAGGGCAGCGCGCAGCGGGCAGCTGGCGAGCGGATGGTGTGGATTTTATAAAGGTTGGGTAAATGGCGTTGTGTTTCGTTAGCCACAGCAACGTGTGGCCGGGTCTGCTAGTTATTAATAAAATAAAAACAAAATTATATGTTTATTTCGAATTATAAAATTTGAAAGCGTATTTCATCATCTTTCAAAAACAGTTTTTAGTTTTCGGATGCGTTCACAAATATTAAAGTTATTTGGAATTTATTGGAAAGCGGAAATATTTTGACTTTTCGAAAAACAGGCCCGAGGCCTGAGAGGTTAATACTAATTTTCAATAATAACTAATGTATCATAGAGAATAATCATATGTATGTATATAATAATTCGATGTAGTTGGTTTGACTGCATATTTATAAACGCAAATACAGTGAAAACTTTAAAACTACTAACCTACATAGAGTTCTAGTAAAATAATTCGTAATTTGTCGGTAATAAGCGTGAACAGAAGACATTGTTACAATACCTATCGACGATATTTATAAATAACCGACAATAGCAGACCTCGTGCGTTTAAAAATAATGGGCCCTTTTTCTGTCACACCGCAAGGCCGATTCAAAAACTTCATTAGCGACGAAATAAGTCGAAACATGCTTTATCTAAACAGAATATTGGATATGGCGGTATGAGGCGAAAGACGGTAGGCATGAGACGCAAAGGGGGCGAGAGGGTGTACAAGCCAAACACTCACGTGGTCTCACCAACACATCGATAGCTAGTTCTTTTTTGAGCGCGGTGCGACAGCGAGAATTTTTTAAAATACCTACCGTCGAGATTTCTCACCGGTGCTATTACCTCTTAAGAACATTACGTTAGCATAAAAAAAACAACCTTAACATTTAATTATTTAGATATAGAGATAGCGATCTAATGGACTATTCATATTCAAATATGAGTTAAGCCTTCAATGTCAAGGTCGTGGGTATTTAAATATTCAAAGTATGTTAAATGTCGGATTAGACTCATGTTCAAACACACTCGACTAATTTATTAACAGCTAAGCCGCACAGAAATTAAATATCCATTGTTTTAACCGTGTCGTGAATTATGAAAAATAATTTTCAATAAGCCAAACGTATTTCTAGCATTAAATTATCGCATAGATAAAACCATAAGGAAATAAATAACACCGACAAAGTACATTTTGATATCAGAAATTAATGATTTCGGCGATGAAGGTGAGATAATAAAACTGGATTAATTCACTAGATTTTTCAATTTCAGGACAACGGAAATCAGACATTCATCATTGCATTGAATTGAAACCCTTTAATGTTGGTAGGTAAGATATCGCAGAAATTCGCAGATAAAATTTTGACAAAAAAGTAGGCATGTTAATGGTGTTTGCTTATTTCCACGAAAATATTCTTACACCTTTTTAGCGAAATACCCATATAAATACATAAACTTGTTTTAAACTACTTCATAACAATTTTGTTATAAGAAAAACTCTCTTTTTATAACTTTTGAAGGTTATTCTCATCAATGTAATATATCATTGAAGAAGAAGATAACAATAATAATCTAAACGAAAATATGAAAGAAAACAAGGCACAGAAAAAGCTAATGGTCGCAACTATTTATTAATTTTTTTAATTAGTTTAATTTTGTTAATTCTAAAATTTGAAATAAGAGATTTATTTGTAAGAAACAAACAGCTTTTACACAATATACAGTGTTAATAGGTATACGTGTGGCTGAAGTCAAGCCACAGAAGTTTCTTATGCTAAAGTACATTGGAAATGAAGTTTTAATATCTTAAAATTGATTTTGGGTTATGGGAAGGGGAGAGGAAGAGGAATATAGGAAAAGGATAGGAGATACTCCCGATACATTCCATACTCTCATATTAATAATCGATCATACGCGTTACTTTATATCAACATTTCTTTAAGTTATTAGGTATTAAAAATATCAATGCTGTGAAATTTTGTATTATAATGTGCACATACACGAAGAATTGAAGATTTTTTTCTAATATTTGTTCTACATGAGAGTAAATAAAATAAATCGGATTGATGGATTGATGGAATATGATAATTTATTAAATTGGTAAGTTCTGGTGAGTCCAGGCCATTATTTAGAATTTTAAACAATAGGATTTGATCAAAAAATTAGAGGTCGTGTTTTGGAGGGATTTGAAATTGTGAAATTTAAAGGATTCGGTACAATTTGAAAAGTTAAGTTTAGTTTGTAATTTATGAGATTAACTGATATGACGGTTTGACAGTAGATGGCAATGGCGAAATTGGTAAACGCACTTCCCGGATAGACGAGAGGTTATGGGTTCGAGTCCCAGTTGCGACGATTATCTTTTTTCTGTTTTTCTGTGTCTTGTTCTCTTTCACATTTTCGTTTAGATTATTATTTTTATTTACTTCTTCTACTTCAATGACACTTTATAACAAATTCATATTATGATTATTATGGCAAGCCACAAAGCAAATTATTTTTACGAATACTTAAAATCAAAGAATTTAAAATTGTATCAATTCAAAATATAAAGGCGTTTAAGCGAGAAAGAAAATTGACTGAAAATTATAATTATAATACGAGTAATTAATACGAAATAATTCTTTGTTAAATAATGTTAATTTTTTTATACTTGCGACAACGTGCCGAAAATAATACAGAGTTTATATTTCTATATCTGGGGTAAAAAAAAAAAAAAATTCCGAAGGCTTTCAATTTCTCGATTCGAGATTGTTAAATTTCTGCAGAAATCGGGGACTAAAATCTTATTGGGAGTTTTTAAGTATACACAATGTTGTATGCCCAATGTTTAATCTGATTTTATTAGCGCTGTAAAATTTAATTACCATGTAATAATTTGTAAATTTCCAGGTATAACATTAAACGAGTAACAAAAATCGAAGGAGCTGTTTTTTATAATCTCAGTAAAACAAGCAAGTCTTTAACACGGTGGTATGTGTAGAAACATTAACAAGATGCCGACATGAATACGGAAACATTCTACAATTCCTAAAGTAAGAAGCGAGCGGTATCGTGTTTGTTTGAATACTTTGCCCATAAATGAAGCAAGCAGAATGCGCAAGTCCTGAATCCTGGCTGCCTAAAACAGGGCGATCTTAAATTTTTCTGCGATTTATGGACAAGCAAATTATTACCATCCTCACATTCTAGATAATGCACAAAATGCAAATTTTTCAAAAGAGCGGGATTCAAAGAAAATATAAAAGAGAATAAATTCAAACCATAAAGAAATTGTATGTGCGAAAGGAAAAGGGAAATGAGTAAAATAACCGAGTTTTGAGTTCAGTATTTAAAAAAAGTACCCTTAAGTAAAGTACAAGTCAAGAAAGGTCTAGTGGAGTACGAAAGAACTGTAAGAAAGGGAAAGCACAGGTAAAATTTAGTTCGAGCTTAGGTTACCGTCACCTTCTTCCTTTCGTAAAAACAGATATAAAAATTCAATTGCCAGATTTAGCAGAAAGAAAAATTAAGTAGTAGCCTATGAATCGGTTTACAAAAATCCATCCAGAAAGATTAATGGTAGAAATCTGGAGGTTGGTTCTTAGCCGAATCTGCAAACAATTTGTTTTGAGCGGCGTCTATGATCGCGGGCCGCTCTAAGATTAAAATAAAAGCGGTCATGTTACGTTAACGATCAAAAGTCTAACTTTTCTCGGTGTTTCTGCAGGTTCGGCTATGCTTGCTCCCGGGCACCGAGCAAAACACGGCTGAGCACGCAGGCCAGACATGTTAATAATATCACTGTCTTATATCTTCCGACATCTGTGCCCTCGGGGTGGCTGGGCCGGGCCGGGTAGTGTTGTTACCATTGTTTGATCGTGTTACAGACGGAAACGGCTGAAGCTATAATGGAACCGTGTTTTCCTCTCCGGCGCTGGCATTGTGTGTGGTGATCCTTGCTGCAACATTGAAATTTATGGCTCGTGCTGAGTGTTTGCGTTGTCGAATTCCGCGACGGTGTTTTCAAAACTTCCTCATTCGCCAGCGCAGGCGGGTATAACTCCGATCCAAAAAGTGAACCGAATCTTTGGTGATATCATAAGTCCCCTTCGATTTGTTTATGGTCCCCAGCTACTACCTCCACCAATAGGAATCTTGGATTTTTGTTGCATTTTTTTGCTATATTTTCGTTTGACATTTACAATGCATTCACATTTCCGACGCAATAAGATGGCAATAAGTGTGAATATGGATTTTGCGAATGAAAAATGGAAGAACTGGACCCGTAATTGGAACAAAATTACAGGTGGGAAACTTCCTTTGGTTGATATTTCAGTGTGCCTAAAGTAGGTATGTTATTTAAGTTGTATTTTAATCGGTGTTGTACATGTTTCCGTTTTCAGAACATAGTTATCCACCCGGAATCTAATAAGTAATTGACGCAGTCGAACATCACGATTACATCTTAAAAAGGTATACATGTTTTCTATATTGCATCGACCTATCTCATTAATTTAATCTTCCCCAATTTCCTCTCTGGATTTTGACAATAGTGCTTATGTTTTTTTTATTATATAAAATAGATTTTAACAATTAGCATTTCATTTGCTTTTTTCACAAGTTACTTATAGGAGTTAGGTTTGCTAAAATACCTATTATTCAAGTATGATTTTAGATTTTCACGGCAAAAAGTATTAAAGAGATTTTTTTGGGGTTATTGTGCCGTTTTACACATCAACCCTGATGATAGGAACAACACATTTATCACTACGCTTGCACTTTATGTTCTTATTTTTATCATTTTTTTAATATTTTTATCAGTATTAATAAATATATTCCTATTTTTCAGTGGAATCTGAACCGACAAAACTTTACTTGTTTACAATAAGTATAACATTCTATATCCACATCCCAATACATTCGCTTTTGTTTCTGGAGATGGTTAGATGAGGTTAAGGGAAATACTATCAGTCATTGGTCATTGAGAATGATGCAGAGGTAATTATTATTTTTATTACTTACTTTCATTTTACAAAAAATTAATAACGTCAGACAAATTTAATGCATTTGAGTAGGTTTCTTTATATAAGTAAGTAGGTATCCTAGAACTTGGTTTAGTGTGAGAGTAATCATAAATTAAAAGACTTGGGAGGAATTGTAACTACATACATACATAGATATGTACATGTACACAAATAAAATAAAAATTCCATTTTTTAACTAATTTCCTTATACACAATACATGTACATGTACCATACCGTGTACATGTACCATACCATTCATGTACCATATACATGTACACAAATAAAATAATAATTCCATTTTTTAACTAATTTCCATAAGTGAACCAATATAGTTTTTATAAAATATAACTTCTTTAGTAATATTTTTTGTTTTTGTTTTGAAGAGTTTTAATTTTCAATGTACATTTGTTACATTAATTTTAATGATTTTTTAATGATTTCAGGAAAAGTATGATGAACTGAACTAAACTAAACTCCAAATTAATAAATATTATACATATTTGAGCCCCGAATGAAACATCAAACATCTTATGCAAACTAATGTCTCCATGGACCTTGGTTATATTTTGGCAATATGGTAAATTTATTTTAGACCTGACGAAAGATATAATAGGTACGTTAAGTAATTTATCTTAAAAACAATGTCTTCATGTGGCAATTTGCTACAGAAAGATAACCTGCTTACATTGTATTCTTGTTTAAAATATGTACATGGAATTCTGAGTTTTTCATTTTTCTGTTATAAAATGAAAATTTTTTAAATTCAGTAGTTTTGTAGGAACGCACAATCATATTTTAATTATATGTATTTCCTGTTGGTATTTCATGTTTTTAATAAAATTCTTATCATGTAATTACGAGTTTTATTTTTAAAATAATATTTAAGGCTAATAATTTGGGCGGTACTGGGTAGGCCCCGAAAGAAAATAATATTGTCTATGGTCGCGCCTTTTTTGTTGTTGCTTACTCTATCTTCGTCTATGGTGTGTGACGTCACAAATCCCCGTCATCATCATCATCATTCGAAAAATTATTGCATTTTGATGGTGAAATAGTGACCAAATTTTTCTCGAACAAAAGCCTGAAGTTATCAATCTAGTGGGTGGTTTGTATATTTATGCGCCAGCGGCTTTGACACTAACTTCCAGTGTGTTGTGTTTGATTTCAGATTAACAATCATAGTAGTCATTATGTGTTTTGAAACACGGTCTTTATTTTTTTAAACTGAAAAAACCGTGTACTGCTTGGAACACCAACAAGAATTCATCACACGCTTTATCAGCAGATACATATAGGTAGATACATAATAATTTCATTAAAGGTGTTTGTTTGTTGACCCATTTTGATTTTAACTTTATTGTGTCTAAGTTTCAGTTGTGTCGTTGAATTGCCACAGGAGAAACACTGAGTAATGGATTTTTGGAGAAGAAAATGATCATTTTCCTATCCGGGCGTTGGTGACTTCAATGATTGAGAAATGAGTGACTCCCGTGACAGATGGAGCCTTAAAGAGTTCTTCTTTCGTACGGTGGGGGGTCAGAGGGCGGACATCTAGGTCTGCGAGCCAGTCTAGGGCCTCAGGCGTTGCCCTGTGGTCCTCATAAATCCCGCCGGGGAATGAATGGAGCGGGCATTCGTTGACCACATGTTCGGTGGTCTGCACCGCACCGCATTCACACGTCGCCGACTCTTTAAGGCCCCATCTATGCATCATGTGAGCACAACGGCTATGGGAGCACCTTATTCTATTGATGGCAGTACAGAGTTTGCGAGGCAATGAGAACCCAGGCTGACTCTCAGGGGTCTTGCACGAGATCGGCGTTTTTGACGTTGGCTGATTGCCACTCAAGCTTAAACCTTAAAGAGTTCGAACAAGTGTCGGCTTTGGTAGGAAATTGCTTCTTCAATGCACTTGGAGACATGACTTACTTTAAAAAAAATCGCAGCAATTGAAAGATGAAATGCGGAACAGCGCCAATCAGAATCATCGCGAGATTTAAAAAGGCCTATGAAAAAAGGTGTTATATGATTGCCAAAGTGATAACTCGGCCATAACATAACACACAATTCGGAAGATAGTTTATATTTATTCATAAGGTCAAAAAGACTGCGATCGATTAATTCTGAATTGAAGTGCAGTTTTTGCTTTAATAAGTACCTAAACCGCTGCTGCAGAAATGACCACAAGGCTTGTGTCAATGGTTTGAGCTTAAGACTTCCAGCAGTCGCGTTACGCGAACAGGTCGGTGGTGCATGCAAATGTCACTACTCCAAAGCCGCCGTTAAGTATTCGTTATCTTCACCATAAAGGGAGGAATTTGACCGTGCAGACGCCGGCTGATACTCACTTCCCAATATGGATCTAATCGAGAGACGAGAGTGTCACTCCTCAGACCAGAACGTAAGCAGCGGGGCCAATGAGCAGAGAGGAAGACATCTCCATCATTTTGTCAGCCAGTCACTTGACGCCTGTATATTACTGACGATCTAACTGACAATAAAATAAGGTACACAGTTAAACGTGCGATTAATCTCTTACTACTGGTAATCCTGTTTCACTGCTTTGAGAGGATAAAAATTAAATTTTCTAATACAAGTAGTTAATGGTAAAGACATTAACATTCTGGAAATTGATTCAATTCCGCAGAAATTTTAATACTCTATTGCACCAGTAAATTGAGATAGTCCGCCCTTCATTTAACGCGAGTTAATTGCGTTTAATCTCACACAGGTTCTGCGGAGCGCTGGTACTCGTTACACATACATAACTATCTTCTACATCCTGCTCGTTAGTTTGAGATTTTTGTTGTCCGCGCTGACCGCCTCCGCCACGCTCCGATTTCCCTGGGTGGGTCCGATTTCCCGCCCCATATCAATTATTCCAATCGGCCAATCCAATTTGATACGTTTATATTAATAGTTCGCCGACACGATAGGCCGATCTCATAATCCCTAATCGCGTGTAACGGGCCGGGGCTGGCCAGCTGACCCCTGAGTGCAAGGAGGGCGCGCCACTGCATCCAAAGGCATACCGCTGATAGCTCCGTTATAACCTCTCCCACTTTCTCATAAACGACACGTGTAATAGAAAGAGAGTTTACATCGGAGCACTCGGTGGCAGGATCATAGCGGGGTTCCGTGCGGGAGATGGAAGGAAATGTGCTTGGCTTATAGGGCGTGCGTCTGTATTTATAGGTGAAGCTTGGCTAATCTAACAGAGTAGGTACTTAAAGACGGTATGAAAATATTGCAAAAATCCAAACGTGAGCCATTTCGTTATTACTTATTAGTCTTATTACCAATCATTATTACAAGACATTTCCTACACGGAACGAGGTAATAAACGAACTAAAATGTTCACTTGAGAGTTTCAGAAAATTATTAGGTACTAAGAGAAGATAGAAAAACGATGGTAAGTAGGTACATGTATTTGACATAAAATGGCGTGAAATTTTTGGTAACTGAATTGACGAGACGTGACAGAAAATTAGGGTTTACCTGTACAAAATTTGTGTCACTTAAAATAAGTATTTTGCTGGAACAAAATGGTTCACAAATCCACTCACTGGCGTGGTGGTTTAGGTGAGAATTTGTTTTTTTTTTTTATAATGATGAGGTGGGAGCGAAACTTGATTTGTTAAGAGCCTCAACGTGTAACGAGTTTTTTTAATGAACTCCAAGTGTGGCGGTTTTATTTAAAGAATTTTGTTTTCGTACGACGGTACGTCAATATTTAAAAAACTTAAGGCAATGTTTTGTTTAATCGGTCTCAACTAATATGTCTATTAGGGTGGGTCACGAGTGTATGGGGAAAAAATTCTTGTTTTGATTTCTCTAATAGTGATAAAAGGGTGTTAAATGGAGATAATTTTTTTTAATGATTGCCTTTGAAATTTCACATAATAGAGAAAACCCAGCCTTCTTAAATCTTAAAAAAATGATAGATAAACCATTAAAAATGAATTATTTTTAATAAAACACGAAATACGGGGAATATATTGATTTTTTTTATAAAAAACATATTTGAATATAATTCAAATTATCTCAAGGCAGTTCGAATTTCGAATTTCGAAGTTCAAATACCAGCAAAATCCTTCCAACACTAAAATTTCGGCATTATTTTGCGAGACTCAATCTTGGGACTTTTTGTAAATGATTTCGTACAAATATACTATTTTTGCTACGGAAGATTACAAAAAATATGGTTTAAAGGATTTATACTAACTTTTATATACTTAAACTAAAAATAACCACTTTTAATGAAAATTTTCTAAACTTCGAAGTGAATCCCGAGAAAGAAGATCGTATCAGAAATTTTTAGAAAGAAAACTTTTAAACACGTCGCTTTGAAACCATTTGGCTCCCATTTTATCGCTCTTAGAATTTGAAAATAACACATTTTTTTAAATGACCCACCTTAATGTATACGTACTCCCAGTACGATACAAATTATTATTAATATCAGTAAGCTTAAAGAGGCAGTGAGGGCTTCAATGATCATAGAAGAGTAAAGCCGAAGTAGGTACTGATAGGTATATTATACATATTCTATGCTTGCAAAACAATATTACAGAGGAATTCCAAAACGGTGGCCATTAGCGATGGAGCAAGCGCACTGATGGAACAAGAGGCCATACTTTACAACGGTGGGTGTTGGAACAAGCATGATGATTTCCCCATGCCGCATGCCGATGGTGGAGCCAATCCATGGTGTGCTCACTGTACTCTGTTTGTGTTGGTATACAATTAAGGCGTCAATCTCGTGTTATAATAATAATGTTAACGTGACGCAATAGAGGGAGACAAATGTTTCAGGCCTGAGATGTCCGTGGGCAGGACACCTGCGCACTAAATTCTCTAAACGATGAAAAAGGCTTAGAAATGAAACAAACGCACGTTATGGAATGAGAATTCCAATATTATGTATCTACTAATATAGGTGTCAGTATTTCTGTTTCTAAAATTCATTATTCGTAACATTTTGCTAATGTACATAAGTTAATGTATAAGTGTATATTTAATAAATTAAATTTAATGTATAAGTGTATATTTAATAAATTGATGTTGCTTGTATTGTTTAATGTTAGTAACATAACTACTGTAATCTTAATAGAGTGTACATTATTATGTAAACACCACAATGAAAGTGATTTTAATTAAACATCAAATAATACAAATTTATCCTTATTAATGTGGTCCAAATTAAAATGGTGGTTTTGGAATCGGGGCAATATATTAAAATATATTAAGAAAGACAAACATTTCCGAGTTACCGGGTTTAAATCTCCTACTACCTCATAGTAAGCAGAAAATGTTGCTTGTGTCGTGTTGGAGGATTTAGTCAGCCGAGGAATTGAACTCACACCCAAACGCGAAGCCAACTAAGCCACTGACCGGTCTATTCGAAACGTCGAATTGTCAAGAGCCGGCGAAAAAATTACATACGTAGTTCCCAATTCCATAATTATTAGCCTTACTAATAGTGTTTAAGAAGATATAAGCAAGTTTCCATTTTTAAATTAACTCCAAATTTTAAAACAACCAAAACACAAAACCATTATATGTATTTACCGAGTCATAAAAAATTACAATCCCCACTGAAATGCGCTGTATTAATGACCAATTAAAATAAACACTTTTAAATAAATAAAATCCTACACAAATGTAAATATTTTATTTAAAACATTTATGAATGAAAACAAAATAAATATTATGTACCAACCAAAGCAAGAATGGTAGCTCAATCAGCAAGTACAACAACTGCTCTTTTTTGATACGGTACATGACCAAGAATGTCCTTATGTACTCTTATGTAAAAGATATGTGTAAAATGCAACTTATATTAATACAACAATAAAAATTGAAAAAGCATAGGTGTATTATAAAGGTTTAAAACATAAAATAGATAGAGATTAATAATAGCAGCGTTCTATGGATATAACGGTATAATAATAATAAACTTCATACATAATTATATGTGAAGTTTCGCGCTGCAGTCTCGTCCTAAGACTTCCTTATAAAATCCAGACGTTTAACGCATGGATAAGATGTTTATAATAAATATTATTATTGATTTTATACATAACTTACTGATTTAATACGGGTGATTGATCACGGTGAGGTATGGCTTTCAAACAAGACAACCAATCGAAGATGATTATAAATACAAAGCCGACACTATTAATTGTAGTCATTTACACTTAATAACTGCTTTGGTTCATGGGAAAACGGATAGTTTGAAAGCTTGTATGGAAACGGTCATCAGATATATATGGCAACAACTGATAAAGTGTATTTTTGACGTACCTGATAAACTGACGGACAACATTCGGAAACGAAAAACGGTGAATATGCTGCTTTCCATTAGGCTAAGATGGATGGTTTTTGGGCGGCAGATCGCTCACTGGCGGAGTTAAAGCAGTTTGTTTTGTACACGGATTAATGAATGAACGACTCAATCAATACTGTAATCAATCACCGGCGGCGAAAGAAGCTATAATCTGCCATGCAAGGTGTTGTACGCGGTTTGAGAGATAAGTTACAGGTAAATCGGCAAAAACATCGGGGTACATTTAAAAAATTTGTACGGGCCTTTTACGAGAAATAGAAAACCGTGCAAAAGATAATAGTTTTAACAGTCATCTGAAATACCACTCATCTGATAAGAAAGCATATTATCATAAATAGCTTGGAAAAAATCTTGATACGAATCGTTAAATATCATAAAAAAATCTAGCTTCAATAACACACCTTGTAAGCAATAACTTCGGTAGGGGCAGATTGAAATTTTTTCTATTTTTGATATTGACCACATTCAAGTACAGTAATTGAAACCTGAGCCAATGGATTTTAAAAGACCTATTGTATAAATAAGCTACTGATCTTTGTTGTAATTGGCGTAGGTACTTGAATAAGCTAACTGTTGTCCTGTAATCGAATCAATGAGCAAATCAGAGTTCCCAATATACCTGCTTCTTCACCACCTGAGTTTCCCAGGATATTGAATCAGTTATTATTATCTAACGAGAAGGCTAATAAATATTTTATGAAAAATACCGATTAAATATTAAAATATTATAAAGGTTGCATACCTTCACATGATTTGACTTAAAGCGAGGATAACTTACTGATTTTCAACATTCAACACCAGCTTTGTATTAAAAAATAAGCTCTAATGTATTAAGTGATCGATATTAGATACTGATGAGTGATGAATTTCTCAGCGTGACAATAATTACGCGGTCCTATGATTGCTATTGCCATTATCCATGCATTGTCTTATCACAAGTCTGGGAAAAGTCTAGTTCCAGTTTCAGGTGTAACACCGGTGATCTAACTAGATCGTGTGAATGCTAATCTTGAGATGTGCCCAGGAAAATATATACATATTATAAATATCATGGGAAGTGATACGAGGTGCGCTGCCACACTTTATACTTAACACCGGTAATGCTGAATCGATTTTATGATCTTATTTTACATTTTATCACAAGTTGTCACCTTCAGGCGATCGACCTAAATATGCTGAGCTAAGAAACTATAATATGGATAATCAGCGCTTCTTTTGCACTATTACTCAATCAAACTCTTCAATCTCAAGTTTTGCGGTGGCTTTGAGCAATTGAAAAATATATGGTATCGGGGGGTGATGGTATTGTCAAATCAATCAAAATCAAAAAATCAAAAAAATATTTATTGTAAAATAAAAATTACAAAAGGTGTAGCTTATGGGTAGACCCCATTTCTTCCAGCTAACCACATTTATTTAATTACAATGTTTATATAATATTATTTGTTTTATTATAATTACAATGTTTATACAGAAAAAATAACAATATACCAATGAAAAAAAAAAAAAAAAATACAAATATATATACCAATAAAAATAGGCGTTTCATTTACGTGAGGTATTCACCCAACGTGTAATGACATTTATTAACAAGGAAAGTGTTTAGTGACTATTTGAATTTGTGTGTATCTTGTATTTGTTTAATGTTATGTGGAAGGTTGTTATATACTTTAATGGCCATGTAGTATGGTCCTTTTTGGAATATTGTTTTGTTTGCTTTTGGTATTAATAGGTTTTCTGTGAGCCTTGTAGCGTATTTATGTGTTGAGTTTTTTAGTGGGAACTTGTCTGTAGATGATCGCACTAACATGCATAACTCCATTATATATATGTCTGTGACTGTCAGAATTTTCAGATTTTTAAACATAGGTCTACATGAATCTAAACAACCAAAGTAGCGTAATAGTGTTTTTGAGATTGACCTAGGTTTGAAATAGGCTGTACCATACCTTGAAATAGACCAAGCCACGAAAGTATAGCGTGCATATAGCGTGGTCTGACACAGGCATTATGTACTACTTTAGGGAGGGATTCTGGAAAAAAGGTGAAATTTCAACGCTTTAAGGTAGTTTTCAAGTAAAAAGGATGAATTTTCGCATGAAAAAACAATGAAATTTCTAAAAAAATATTGTTTTTATTTTTACCACCAAGTAGAATCAGTTCCTGAAGTTAATGCACTTTACCCCCGGACCCCCCGTATCTTAGCAGAAACCAGTTTGATTTCTTGTGAATATATTTTTTTTATCTAAATGTTAAATGTAAAAAAGTTCAGTAAATAAAACATGCCGGAAAGCCGAAGCTACTTGTTAATTATGTTTATTTCAAACGCGTGATATTTTGGCCACGCGGCTAAAGGGACGACACTTTCAGAATCGGAGACTGAGTAAAAATACGCTAAAAAAAAGTCTAGAACGGTCATTGGTCATACATTAGTGAAACCTGTCGTCAATGAGAAACTAAAAATAGTAAGACGATGAGAATATTATCACACATTATGGTAACAAGGTTAGTTCCATGTGATCAATTTCCCAAGATTTATTACATTTCGACATGAACAACAGATTAGCTTAGAAAAAATTATGTATATTAACATTCCACAAGCCAAATCAACAACTAATTTATTATTCAGATTGTATATTGTGAAGGTAGAAGAAACTATTATTATTGCGATCGCTTATTAATGTTCCAACTACTGAAATAAAATAATGTAAAACTTCACAGAAAGAAGTTCTGAATTCCAAAAACCACAAGCGACTC
Organism: Limnephilus marmoratus; assembly: GCA_917880885.1. Taxonomy (NCBI): domain Eukaryota; kingdom Metazoa; phylum Arthropoda; class Insecta; order Trichoptera; family Limnephilidae; genus Limnephilus; species Limnephilus marmoratus. The sequence continues at coordinate 22,496,465 of OU862912.1, read as the reverse complement.
GAATAATATTATTCATAAAAACAGCAGGAAACTGATTTATTAGCAATATGAATTAACGGCAGATTGTAATAAAGCACAATAAAAAATAGTATACCCCTACAGTGAGACGATTAAAGAAACATAAAATCTCGACGTCCAATAAATGCGCCAATTTTATATATCCAATATCTTTAAAAAGTAAAGTTGATATACTACATTAAAATAAAAAATAAAAAAACTAGCATCCATCGTTGAGATTATTCACAGATAGTTATGACTTTAATAAAATTATATCTCGCCAGAAGCTGCGCTGAACATGACAACTCGCGATAAATCACAATAAACCCATATAAAGGTGGAACCTCAAATAGCTCCACTGTAACATCTCCCTCTTTCTCATAAACAAAATACGTAACAGAAAGAGAGGTTACAAAGGATCTCTGACCAGGACTTCTTGCGTCTTGTTCGGTATTACAGATAGGTACAGATCAAATTACAAAACGTTTTCGACGAATTTTGATCACTGAAAGGAGTGTAGAGAATATTGAAGACATAAATATATTATATCAAAATTTACGACAATAGTTGGCAGACAATTCGAATTGCGGCCTCACATCACACATGACGTTAATATTGTAAAAAATACAGCAAGGAAATGAAAATGTAATGCGGTAAAACAAATAGTGCCATAAAAATGAGTATTTATTAAGGCCACATAAGTAGTCACTCATACTAAATTAGTATTATAAAGGTTTATTTAAAACTAAATTAGGATAGACGAAAGAGAGATGTGTGCTCTTATTAACAATTTAATACTAATGAAAGTTTTTTTTATGTGAGTACTGCATAAGAGTCCCAACCACGGGCGTAGCGTAGGTTTTAGTTTCGGGGGGGGGGGTTCAAGAAAATAAAACTACTGAAAATGCATGCAATTACATTATATACCACCACCTTGGCAAATCAAAACTCGTGTCGGAGGGGGGGGGGGGTTATGTCGGACTTTGTAATTCTTGGGCATTAACTATAAATTAGCATTCAAATTATTCAAATAATCATATTTATGCAAATACGTATTCACCTGACTGTAACACTAATCCTGTTATATGTTTATTAAACACTTTTTGCTAAGTGAAATAATAATTTCACAGTACGCATACACTTACCACTGAGTAGAAACGGAATTCCGTATAAAAATCACTTTGCAAAATAAAAATCAACCGCAATCACCGAAAAAACGGAACAAGTTAAATTATTTTTTTCTTTCAGAGGTCCCCATTTATCTTTTTAGATACATAATATCATTTTGAGATGTCAGTGTTAAAAATAACATTCTCTTAACTCTCCTGATTTTAATATAATATTATTGATGTTGATATCTTAACTTTTCGGGGGGGGTTTGAACCCCCAAAACCCCCCCCCCCTGGCTACGCCCTGGACTCCCAACTGTTCTCGTCTGGAGCCAATGATTTTGACAGGTAACGGGAAGGGGAAGGAGATGGGAAGAGGAAGGTGGGGAAATGTGCAACCTGAATGGAATATTTAAGAAGGATTTTGGAAACATTAAATGAATGCGCAAATATTTGAAAATAATGATAACGTTTAGAGACTTAACAAAGCGTATCCTAATGTATCATATTTTCAGTTATCGGATAAACTGCTGTTAAAAGTACAACACTTGCGTCTTTTTACTCTAGAAAAATGATAATATCGAAACACGTTTTTATCAAGCATAATATAGTATATCGTGTATATGTCAACAGAATCAAAGTAATTATTTGTAAGCGGGAAAAATAACAAGACATAGCCGAAGTTTATACAAAGAAACAAATAAAATCAACCCTTTGAATTTAAAGTTAATGCTGCTAAACCTCAAGTTTTCTAGCTCAACTGAAGTTGATCGACATACATTGCGTGGAAGTGTTACGGAGTGGAAATGTGGACAAGCCCAATGCCCAATGGCCCATTACGTCGCGTAGTTGGGCAGCGGCCTACGGAAGTGATAATAAAGAAGTCAGCAGAAGTTATTAAGTATAATTAGCTAGGAGCCGCCACCTCATTGCAGAAATCTGGATCCAGAAGGCGGTGACGACCTCGATCCACTATGCAGAGCCTAACGGAAGATGGTGATCGATTATGTTACTTTAATTGGCTACTTAATCCTTGAGGGGTAAAATATGATATTTTAATTGCAGATGCCTATTTGGATTATGACTGATTGCTCCGTTTACTGAATGCCTTGAAACTGGCAGGAAATATTTAATGATCGTTAACAACATATCGGTATTTTTTTACGCTTGATTCGTAAGATCTTTGTTATATTTCCATTTATAAAAACTACGTATGAAAATATTCATTAAATTAGTAGAGTAGACCTCTGTTCCACGATTCATAAACTTTTTCAAGACTAATCTGATGCTTTGAAGCTTTTTCGTGCGTATTCATTAGTTTTTTTTTTTTTTTACATGAGCTCCACACAGGAGGCCCAGAGGAAAATGATTTCCCTCTGGGCGTATGTCATCTTTGGGGATGCTGTGTGGAGGGTTTTTTTTAAAGAAAGGAAGGAGAGGAGAGTTCTGGGAAGGAAAAGGGTTTAAGGGGTGGGTAGGAATCTGGGGTTAAGTGTGTCCAGGTCATCCGCCTCCAAGACCTAGACAGACCTCACCCCATGGACCCGGGCACCCCTGCTAAATCACCAAACGCAGCGAACCACTTGGGGCGACCTATGGCAGAGGTGTTGGTTATCCAATAAAGGTTCCCGGGGCGGCGGTACCCATTCCCATCTACCAAATACTTATAAAATATTAGAGAAAACAGGGAAACTGACGGAAAAAAATAAGTAACGGTAGATATTGATGATTTTTGTACATTATTTATATCGCAGTTTGTCTTACTTTTACAAGGATTTGATCTCCAGGGTATTTTTTGATTAATTAAATGAAAACAAATAACTTAAAACACCACTGTTTAATCGAAATTAACAACATGTTTTGAAACCGAAGGTTTTCTTCGTCAGATAAGATTAATATCAATAAAAATAATAAAAGACAAACAAGTATAGACAAATAAGAACCATAGACAAAAATATTATAGGTAGAGGTGATTAATTACTCTAAATATCATAAAAAAAAATTATATAAAAAGAAATATAAAAATTATTAATTATTTTTATTAATATTAATCTTATCCTGACGAAGAAACATGTTAATAATTTTGATTAAATGGTGGTGTTTTACAAAGTTTTTTGTTTTCAATGAATTAAAAATGATGACACAAGGAAATTTGCAAAGATTGAAGAAGTTTTTTTTTGTTTGTTTTGTTTTGATGATGTTGGCCTAACTGGATGCCTTACCTGTGCTGAACCCCCCTATGGTTTATTCAGATGAATGCAAAAAAATCAAACATCTGGTAAAAAAAGGATACATTCCTCAATTTTAGATATACATAAAGTAAAACGAAGAATATAAAGCAGAAATAAAGGGTCTAAAAAATAAAGATATTTAAATGAGATATAAAAGTGTGCAGGGCCGTTACGAGAGAAGTGTTGAATCCGGCAATGGGTAGGTATACTATCGAAAGAAAAGTCCCATTAGCTCTTGTTTCTTTGTACGGTCACATCGCATCGACTTAAATAAACAGTAAAGTATTAAATTCTCACACTTTGAAGACAGAGTATTCATATTGTTAATAAGCCAAATGGTCAACATAATTAGGAGGCCATGGCCAGCAGACTTATTCCTTCGTTTACACGGGTGTTTGGTTAGCACCAGAACAGTTACTCAAACAATGCATGGGGAATGTGAACAACGATACCTTTATCGGCGATACCTTTAACGGCCTACACAAGCTGATAGGACATACAAATGATGTAGCAGTGACGTGTATAAGAAAAAAAATCTTAAAAATTATAATGTTGTTAAATTTATAAAAAAAAAAAAATTATTAGAAAATCTCTCTTTTTATAACTTTTAAAGGTTATTCTCATTTTTATTTTTTTTTTTTTTTTTTTTATTAGTAATAGAAGGCACATAAATTACAAATAAATTTTATACAGTAATTAATTACATAGTAGAATATTTGATGTACCCCCATAATTAAGCAAGGCTTGTGTGTATGTATCAATGTAATATATCATTAAAGAAGAAGATAACAATAATAATCTAAACGAAAATATGAAAGAGAACAAAACACAGAAAAAGATAATGATCGCAACTGGGACTCGAACCCAGAACCTCTCGTCTAATCGGGACGTGCGCGTTTACCAATTCTACCATTGCCACCTACTGTCAAACCGTCATATTTTTTTTTTTTTTTTTTTACAGTGAATACCGCACAAGAATCTCAACTGCTCCCGTCTGGAGCCAGTGAGACTATGGCATCCCCAATTGGGGTATGTTGTGAGACTGAAGGTAGCGGTGAGGGGAAGGAGGTGGGGAAGAGGAAGGTTGGGAAGTACCTGGCTATTCAGATCTGGGCACTAAACACGGCTAAAGCCATTTTCAAGCAACGTTTCAATTCTGAATGGTGGTCTTACACCAGGGCGATACTGATAGTATCTTCCACTCTGGAACATGCCGCAAATATACTATATATTATTTTAAATGAATTAATTGTGAAATAACACAAATTAATCAAATAAAATTTATTTGCGCATGCCGGGTTCGAACCCGCGACCTCCGGAATGTGAGTCAAGAGTCTTAGCCACTGGACTACGGAGGTCGTCGAATATATATATTAATCAAGATAATGAAGATAATGGTCCCAGTTGCGACAATTATCTTATTCTTGTTCTCTTTCATATTTTCGTTTAGATTTATTATTGTTATCTTCTTCTTCAATTATAAAATAACGTTTATTTGTAAATAATAAAAATGTTACAACCGCAGAGAACCTAATTAAGCGTTAATTTGCGGTTTTTTTTTTTTAAATCCTTTTTTCCCAATTTTACATTTCATATATACATATTATGAAAATCATAAAAGTAATGGGACCCACTAAGGCGCAGCCTGTGCGTGGGTAATATAGTTAAATATATTTTGATGTACCTAGGAAAAACAAAACAGTGGGCATAATAAGCAAAAACATGATTAAAATTTATATAAATAGTTTGTACAAAAAGTGTATACAATAGTGTACAGTGTAAAGTTTGTGTGAAAAATAAAAGTGATATAAATTATAAAAGAAAGGTTCAACATCTGCATTGTTAAGCCACATTTTTAACTCTTTTAGGTATTGGGGAAGTTTAGTTGCCACCTGAATAAATTTCGGTAAAAGATTGAAAGTACGAGGTCCAATGAAACTGTTGAGTGTTTGCATTGTTTTGGTATTCGTTTGGGGAGTATAAATACATTATTATATCTAATGTTGATTCTGTTTTAATTTTTTCGAATTTGTTTTTGTTTTTAAAGATGTATTTGATAGTTTGCAGTATAAATAGTTTACGAAGATTGAATAGTTTAGATTCTTTGTATAATGCATCTGTCGAAAAAGTTCTACTTCTATTATACATAACTTTGATAATAAAATTTTGAGTTATTTGTTAAGGTTTTTGTAAAACATCAAGCGCACCGCCCTATCCTATTATTTCGCACATAAGTGAAGATTGCACCAGAGAAAAATAAATCATTTTCAATTTGTCAATATTCAGTACTTATTTTAGTCTGTAAAATATGTACGTAAGATATCTTAATTTAGAAACGGTATTATTCATAAACAAATTGTCGTCAGTTTTCTAACAGTCAGGTGAATCAGATATCCATTAGATGAAAGAATTGAGAACAGATCAGAGAATTGGGGATACTAAACATGTTTCTAATAAAAACTAATTAGCCATATTCAATAGTCAACCTTCTTGTCTGCTTTCACACGTCATATTCTTTAGAAATAAGCAGAAAATTAAAATAAGTTATTAAGATAACCGAGCAGACAATTTGATAAAATTCTTGATAGATAAAAATGTAACGTAGTATACAATATGTACATAGTATATCTACTATATAGTTTAATGTTTCCATCGGTTTGCTTTCCTGCAGCCGATAGACGTACACGTACGATGTATGTACATACAGCCGCTAGACTTCTCCACCCGATCGGTATCCGGGCCTTCTACGGCTGCGGCGCGATTACTAAATCCAATTACAGGATTTCAATTTGTACGGTTTCCACGGAAGGGGAGCCTTCCCATCCCCACTGAACCGCTGAACCGCTCGCGGAACGAATTACCAGCCTAACGGTCAACTTAAAATTGTCGCGGTGAGTTGCTCCCGTAAACGCATGTCTCGGGCCGAGCCTTACGGGGCATCGGACACTCACGAAGAAAACGGCACAGAAACAGCAACGGCATCGTGCCGTAAATTATACAAATTCGATATGTGCAACAATTCCACTGTGGTTATTACAGAAAATATAGACTATCAATACATATTATTATTGGTTGAAATATTTCCGCAATGCATTTTCCGTTCTTTGGCTTTACTCGTAGCATGTACGGGTCATTAAATTTTCGAAGTGATTTCGTTTCTTGCAGATAAAGACCGAAAGTATTACGTAAATATAATAATTTCCTGCTGTGTCTACAAACACAACAAGTTTTGGGTCACCTCTTATCTTAAGAGGTAAAACGATACAATCCTAACAAAGGCATATAAACCAATTATATTGATACATTTGCTTGAATTCTTTGATAGAAAAACCATGATTATACAGCGTGAAACATCAAAATAAATTTGATTAGGTAGTTGGATTGAGAATTATCTAAACATATGCATAACGAATATAAAAGACAACATAAAAGCATAACACACAAAATATATACGATTCATGCATATATAATGTAAGATTAAACTGTACATTTTTTAAAGCAACGTTAATTTATACCCATATTAAGACCTCGATCGATGAACATCAACTCACTCAGGAAATCGATAATCTTGCACGTACTATTTTGCATAGATTGCATAATTGGATGCTTACACTGGTAATTGAATCTAGCAGAAACTAGTTACACATGTGAGGCTACTACTGACCCCTTGCAATCATTAATTCACAGTTACATAACCCAGTCACTCATAACCAATTTGCAATAATAATAATACCGATGAAGTTCACATTTGGCGTCACGACAATCGATTGGTATGGCTAACAGATCGAGGAATTTACATGCTCATTGGCTGTGATGTGATAGATATCGCTGTACAAAATGGCTATAGATTGTGGTTTCTGAGCTGGTGAGTTCTAACACGAGAAACGATAATTAGGTGCGATAATTACAAGGTTTTGTAGAATGGGCGCAAGGTGCGACGGTGCAAGGGAAATATATATATAAGGACTTAACGCGAATATTAAAACTGCGATAAGGTCCCTATTAAAAATGAACATATTATATATACGTACGCTACGAAAATTATCAAAATGGTTAGAGCAATAATAACAATCGGTGGGTAAAGCGAAAAGATTAAAAACAACGAAATTATCGAACATTATTTATTATTATTTTTATTTATTAATTTTATTTTAGTAATTTGTACATTTAAGTTTACAAATTTCTAATAAATTATAATATTTTATATTGCAAACTAAATTTTATGTAATTTTATGTAGCTCCTACAATGCGTCTTGAACTTTCCAATTGGTGTGGACTTCAAAGTCTCTGGTAGCTTGTTATACAACTTCATCCCCTTATACAGCAAACTGTTCTGCGTATTCGCCTTATCCTTTTTTTGAAGCCTGATTTCTTTGCATGTTCTTGTGTTATGTCTGTGAATGTCCTTGTTGAATACAATTTTATTGGAAAAGTATTTTGGTAAAATGTTGTTAATTATTTTATGTATAAATATCATCGTATTCAAGGCATCTGTTTCACGGTTAGCCAATTCAGTTCCTTTAACATTTTGTTTACTTTTGAAAATCTATTCCGCCGTAATATTATTCTCATTGCCCTGTTTTGGAGAATTTGAAACTTATTTTGTTCTCGTTCGTTACATAGGAAATAGCAGTACAAGCACATATCGAATAGCAGTACTAGATCATTCAGGGATATTTGCACATATTAAGTTGATTAATCGACCTCCCCGCAAAAGGTTCAAAAAAATTTAAGTTAAAGACTTTTGTACGCTTTATTTCAAAAATAGCTGTAATTTGAAATAATATGAACATGCAATCTGTCCAATTGATGTAATAATATGAACATGTAAGCTGTGCAAAAACAAACAAAAATACCAGTTCGAAAACTTGCCAACTTACAAAAATTACTTAAATTAACCATTGATAATACATAATCTAAACGAAATTATGAAAGAGGACAAGACACATGAAAATAAAAAAAATAACGGTCGCATATGGGACAAAGATAGTTTTTCTATTAAAATTACTTAAAATAACTTTATCTTCTTTGTAATCCTAATCAACGATGGGCTTGTCGCTCCAAAATAGTTTTTCCTAGCTGTAACTTAGCGGAGAATCACTGTGAAGCTCCAAAATATTTTCCATTTAAAAATGATAGAACAGTGTTGCATTCTGTTGAAAGGGCGTTTGACTTATCATTGATAGGCCTGAAGATTAAAGAATTGGTTAACTGCCGCCAAGAGAACGACGAATAAATAAAAGTCCATTGCGAGAGAGTATCGTTAACACCCTAAGTGATGAAAATAGATTCAGGCGAACCGACCGCTTTACAGACTGCAGTATAACCTCAACCACTGCGAATTAATATTTATAGGAAAATAATTGCGGACTCTGAGAGACTTGATCTGCCCGGCAGTCGATACAGATTTTAATATTTATGGCTCGTCTTTACAAGAGGAAATTGTGGATGCAATAGAAGCGATTCGTGCATTGATATTCTGCTCTCTGTGAATGAAAACTATTCGACTTCATTTGAACATTGGATTAACTTTTAAAGTTTTTACCCGTAACGTATAATAATAATATTGCCATTGTATCATTAAAGAAGAAGATAATGCTAATAAATCTCAACGAAATATGAAGAAGAACAAAACACAGAAAAATAAAAAGGTAACGGTCGCAACTGTGAATCGAAAACTATTCGATTGGTAATCGAAGTCATGAGAAAATGCAGCATATTCAAATTTACAATAAAAAACACATAAATTTGTTTAAGACCACTTTTATTTTAAAACACTCTACCGGTTTCAGAAGCACCCTTCCTTCGTCAGGAGAATATTATAAATAAACTATGATACAGAATGTTAGGTGTTTGAGTGGGAGGTGAGCAAAGGGGTGGGGGTAATTGCGGGATTTCCGGAAAGAACAGAGCGGTTAATTGGAAAAATATTTAGAATGGGACTGAAAGATAAATTAATTTGGTTATTCAAAATACTTAAAGTTAGTGCTTTTTACAAATATGTTTCAAATTTATTCAAATTTAAATTGAAATTAAACAAGACAAGCCTACCTACAATATAAGCATACCTGTATAAGGTCTAGGTTTAAATTATGATAAAATGGTGCATTTCACGACTTTCTTGGAAAGTTCCCAGTTTTTGGACTCAAAGTTCGCAAATTGTGGTTTGCTACGTTTAGTGACTTAGCAGGGGTTAATGGGGTGGAATTTGTCTAGGTCTTGGTGGCGAATGCGTTTGCCCACCTATTGCGTGGCGGGCCAGATCGGAGGAGACCTAACCTAGACCTCTTCAGCCGGACCCTCGACCCATCGCCTAACACCACAGTGGGAGTGATGGAAATATTGACCCCCAGATTCCCGCACTTCATAAACCCTTTTCCTTCCCAGAATTTGCTCTCCTTCCTTTCCCTTTAAATACCCTCCACACAGCATCCCCAAAGAGAATTTATTTCCGTAGGGGAAATCCTGTGTGGAGCTATTGTAAAAAAAATATACATAGACATATTTTTCTTTTCTTTTTAACCATTTCCTATTTACTCCTTAAAGTTTTCTAAATATGATATTATCTCTGTAATGTAAGAGTACCTAGGTATTGGTCTACAAACAAACAAATTTTGATTTATTTGATAAAGTTCCTATCATCATGAAACGTCTTCATGTAATTTATTTATTTATTTATTTACGCCCTTTTTCGGGGCTTTTACATAAGTATGAAATTTACAAATTACACTGTGATTAAATAATAAACGAAAATACTATATATTTATTTCACAAAGAATTATAATAGGTATATTATATTTCTTTTACAAAGAAATATATAGTATTTATTGTACATAACTGAACTTCCTCAGTAACAGTATTTTGTATTTGTTTAAAAATAAATTGAAGATGACCACTGACTTGGTATAATTATTTCCCTCCATTAGTATTCTGGGCAAAGAGGAATACATATGGTAGTTAGTTCCAGAATTTCTGCACTGAAATAAATCCTGACTTCTGGTATTACGTCGTGGAATCCGGTAATAGATAATACGTGATATACCTGATGTACAGTAGATAAATATAAAATATTGTAAAACTTCATTATTATTTACATAACCCGAAGACAACTCTAAAATGGTTTTATACTCGTGCAGGTACCTATGTATAATACCCAATTAATATTCTTCACATACATCATATCGTAACCTACGCATACGAGAAACTGGCTGGGTAAAAATATCGCAAGAAATAATTTTATTTAATGGTTCGTCCATTGAAGGCTCGTAAACCAACTTACCACCCAAGTCTATTTTTTGTACTTCACTTGAGACGTCATTCTGTAGGCAGGAGATCGTGACAGCATTATCGCCAACGTCTCTTAAGTGATGTGACGGATTATTGAAATAAGCATTTATAATGCACAATAATTATTTTTAATTTTGCAATTATTAATTTGTAGTTGAAATCCATTTTGATGTGAATTTATGATTAGAAAACCGAAGTTAGTTCCAAAAAAATATCCGAAATATGTTCCACAAAATAATATATAAATTTCAGAGCGCAGATTTTTGTGAAATATCACCCCAGGTGCGTATAAGAGTATAAAGTAAAATAATATTAATATTTTTACTACTCGGTTTCTCCCGAAATTAGAATTCCAAATAATGGAGCAGAGTTGGCAACACCGATGGCCCTCCTGGTGTGGCTAATTGGCGGCAACTGCACTGGAACCGTAGGGGAGGGGGGGGACCCCCACTCTTGTTAATTTGTTACAATATGTTAACCGGTGACAGGCCAGGAACGCGGAATTGCGGGCGGATCAAATTTCAAAAAAGAATATTGATTCAAATAATTTGGATGCGATTTTAAATTTTTTGTATAAAGAAACTGTACCAAGGAAAAGGTCAGAATAGCTTCCTCCATTCTTGTTCTTAAGGTAATTTCCGCGCGATTTTTCCAAAAAACGCTGGCCCTTGAGGGGAAAAGTTATAATATGTTAAAATGTGATGTGAACAAAAGTCGAATAACGTGGTAATAAATCGTGATAAATTTTCTGTTTTCACTACGATATTTGTTTATACTTTATATAAATAAAAAAAACTACAAACAACATAAAAATTACACGTCTGTTTAGAACTTTTTTTTCTTTTGACATATTTACGACTACATATCTCAATATTTATTGGAGATAGAAGAAAACTTTTAAAATAAAAATTTAAGTAATTTTATGTTCTACTAAACTTGTAAAGCTACTTTAGCCGAAAACTAGATTTTGGCTCGATTTCGGCTAGTTTTTTCAAAATGGCGGCGAAAGCTCAAGTGATCCAAGGTCGAAAACTCAGATGTTTCATCAGGAGATGAGTATATAAAACATATAAAAAAAATTGGGACTACTGAAATAATTCCGATCGCGAGCCCCTTTTTTACGCTAATTGCACCTGCTTAAAAAGCGGAAGGAATATGTCAATGCTTCATAGTTCATGATACATCGCGAGTTTCAAGATAAATAAGTATAAAGTAGAAAAGGAAGAAAAGTAGAAGTAGCGTCGATCTAGTCAAATAGGCAAAAAAATCTAGTTAACCTTTTTTTTATATGCATACCTCACAAGAGCCCCAGCTGCTCCCCGTCTGGAGCCAGTGAGACTACGGCATCCCTAATTGGGTTGTGTTGTGAGGCTGAAGGTAATTGGGAGGGAAAGGAGATGGGGAAGAGGAAGTTGGGGAAGTACCTGGCTATTCAAATCTGGTCAACAAACACGGCCAACGCCATTTCAAGCAACGTTTCAATTCTGAATGGTAGTCTTACACCAGGGCGATACTGAAAGTATCTTCTACTCTGGAATGTGCCGCAAATATACTATACATAATTTTAATTTAATTATTTGTGAAATAACACAAATTATTCAAATAAAAGTGACTAGATCTATCGCAAGAAGGTACGAGAGTATTTATCAGATGATATAAATGTTTTATTCAATACTGTACATTGGATCCGAATTCTTTCGCCTGCTTTATGTTCTAATATGACGTGCTTAGACCATAGAATATATAAGAAAACTAGAAGTACCTTCCATACAAATTGAAATGGAAACAAATGTTCCATTTAGCCTAATAGCCCAGTGCTCTGTCTATTTACACTCGCCTGACATCGTATATCTCCATTTGAATTTATAATCACAGTTTTGTATTTTAAATCAAAGCTTCGATTAGCCAAATATTTGTATAATTAAATAAGCCTACAAATCACTTGTCATTCTTTATTGTAAAGCTTAGAACCTAGAATGATATAATACCATAGACATCCAAATGGATAGACAAGCAGTTACAGATGAGGGGTAAAACCAAACTATGGAGAGCGAAGAGGGGAAAGATGACTGTCATTCGTTGAACAATCAATCTGACAGTATATAGGCATCTCGCATTACAATATCACCATTTAGTTCTTAAAAGCAAAATCTGCTTTGAATGAATAGACCTTTTTACATGGGAGCGCGAATTGCTTGCCACGTTCAAAACTTATTTGCTAAGGCCAAATGCTCGCCCCAAAAAGACTCGCGCCAATACACATATCAATATTTTCTTGCCGTGTTTAGTTAAAACACTTTTACAAATGTTTCATAATTTACTTACCCCTGTAACCAGCGACTAGCACATTGGAGTACCGCCCACATTCGCTATGTGCATATTGATACGTAGATATATTGTATAGCACAAGCTGCCGTTATTTCGTTAAATGTATGGATGTCAGCTTCTCGCCGTTCACGGCAAGAATGATGACGTCACACATTTTAGATTCAAGCGAGGCTATATCCCCTCCCCATGGAGCGAGCCGGTTCCAAGGAAGAGCTACAGCCGGCGCCATGTGGAGGGGGAAATAATACGTTTTTATCACTTAGGGCAGGTCCAGATATATTCATATGTCCGTGTATAATACCATTGTTTTAAATTTAAATTTTTGTGTGAACTAATAGCCGAATTTTGCAGATTTTTACCCGTGCAAAAAGCTTCTACGAAAAACTAAAAATTATGGTATCAGTGCTTCTACATCAATGTGTCCAATTTGTCCGGATCCTGCATGGCGCTCCGCTCATCTCGTGTGACCTCAGCCGGGTAGCGTGTCTCGGTATGTCCGAGGCCGCTCGCCTCCGCTCCCCCAGGGGATCAGCCGTGAGTCGATCAGCCGCGCTGAGGCCGACCTTCCGCGCACCAGCCCGGGAAGGGACTTCATCAGGCGATTCTACACGCCTCGTAAATCTACGGAATCATCGTCTAGCCTAGGTGGGAGATACGGCGCTATGACGGAGATTAATAATTTTATGATTAACATAAATCGGGAGAAATAAAAATAATACGATAGCATAACTTTGATGCTTAGTGGGAAGGACATTTTTTGTTACACTATTTTGTTTGACTCTACTGAAAAATGAGACTTGGTATGAAACAAATCACCTATCATATTATCTATATAAAGCGCGATTGGCTGATCAACAATCCATAGGAACTTAGCTTAAATACTATCGAAAATCAAAATATCCGTAGGTCAAAAATCTGGAACGGTGAAATGTGGCATCAGACAAACTTGGAAAGCTGTTTACATCTGAATTTCTAGGTCAATGCGACTAATTTTAACTCGGTACGTCTTTTCGGTGTGGGCAAAATTGTTGGTGAATTTCACCATCATTCGCAGCCTGCAAAAAAATTCAATTTTGTCCATTGCCACCTTACAATTTCCCAACCTTCTTTTACTTTCCGAAACCCAGATAGCCGAACCTCTAGACTCCTTATATCTGGACTGTCTGGGCTTAACTCTCGTAGGCAAGTTTAGACCCAAACGTGGTATCTGCGTCTTTACCCGAGCTGACGTCAACAGTGTGAGACTGCTAAATCTAGAAAATTCGATGTTATAAAAATAAGCTCGACGAATTTAATGTTCAAAGACCCAATCATGTCTGATAATGTCTAAATATAATAGAACTGAAAATCTAGTCTCCTTCAACGTAAGCGATCTTCCGAACAGGCCTTCCATTCAAATGCTTGGTGTAACTCTTTATGACCAGCTCAGGTATGGGGGCTCCATCGAAGCCAGAGTCAAGTTAGCCTCTCAGAAACTGGGCTTACTGTACAGGGCCAGTAGATACTTTAATAGTACACAACTGCTAATCTTGTACAAATAGCAAGTACGCCCCTCGAATTTGGCAACCACCACTGGTCTGGAGCCTCAAAATACATTAAAAACCTTCGAATCGTGCAGAAACAGGCGGTCCGTTTGATAGATTATCCTATCTTAAGAAAAGGATTGCAATCTTTAAAGCACAGCCATCGAATGGGAATGCTGACTTGTTCTACCGGTATTTCAATGGAAGATGTTCCAAGGAACCAGCGTCTTTCATTCCTTCGATAGTGAGAACAGAAACTACGATTCTACGTGTTTCTTTCCTCCTACAACATGTTCACAAATTCATTCCTTCCTTTTGACAAAAAGACCCTCCACACAGCATCCCCAAAGACGCCGTAAGTCCCGAGGAACATTATTTTCCTGTGTGGATTTAATGTAAAAAAAGAGTTTTAAAATATTAATTTAAAAAATAAGACGCCATGTTTTACGAAAAGGTACAAATACATTTTAAGGAAAGTTTGAAATTCGAATGGTGGTCTTTCTCCAGAGTGAAGATGAGGGCATATCCTTGAATCGTTTAACATATATAAATTTAAAGTTAAATTAAAATTTTAGACACGATGTGTGGGTAGAGAAATAATTCAACATTGCACAAATGTTTGCACTTATTGATAATTTATCACAAAAAGTAAAGTTGACGAACATTGAACAAGCCGCGCTCGTCCGATAAATTTAAAGCTGTACGAATAACGAGTAAATCAACAACCCGGACGACCGTGAACGTCCACCGGAATAGTATGCACAGGTACAGGGTGACTGGTACGTGATGCGAAATATTGAAGGACGAAATAGATACTTAAGGCTCTGCAACCGGGCTCGAAAGGAAGAAGATGGAGAGATACGAAATTACGAATGTTAAAAGAGAGCGCTAACATTTACAGCGACAAAATCGATGCGAAAATTGCGAAAATGTTTACTAAAACGCGACTCGTTTAAAATAGAGCAAAAATCTCGTGGGCATTATCTTAAACAGCATTTAAAGGAACACCGTGAATTTTTTCATGCACATAGCTTGTAAAATAACTGAAATAAACGTGTTTGTAATAATTTTTGGAGCATACTTTGCGATTTTTTTCTATCGAGGGAATTTTATATAATTTGGGTTTCGGCAATGTCTAGATATTATCTTCAAGAATAACATATATTTTTTAAGAGCTTTAAAACTTACCGTGTTTAAGGGAAATATGTAAGAAATCGGAAGATATTCGGGTTGCGGGCCCTTATGACATTGCTATTTCTTAACAGTTAGGTACTAAGATACCTATATCTAATTATCTGGATAAAATGTAAAAATTAAATAATAGCAAAACAACCGTTGATGGTTGTCCAGCCTACAACCACCTAATGCAACTGTAGTAGATTCGACTAGGTATGTGTACCTATTAGGGAATGTACTCATACTACGTGACCAACTTATTTGCAATTTTTAACCCCCCCCGGTGACCAAAAACCTAAGTAACCCGCCGCTCATTTGTACCAAGCGTGGTATTTTGAGGACCCCCCCCCCTGAACAGGTCACGTAGTTAGTAGATTAATACCTACTCAAAATAAGCCCGCCGCGTTATACATTATATAACCAATCAGTCATATTTTTTAAAAACTTTTTACCATCTATGTAATGGTTAAGAAATAAAAATGCTCACAAGAATGCTCAAAAACGCTCACTTTTATTAAACGTGTCTCCCACCATTCCAACAGGTCAGTTAAGCTGAAGTCACAAGGTTCACTCGGATGAAGGTTTACTCGATGAAATGTTCCATTCTCGTTTCACCGAGTGTTCACACGGTTCCTTCGAAGGAAGAGTTCACTCGACATTCTCGCTGCGAAGTCGTCGAGAGTAGTCGCGGCCGCATTGGAATTCGTCCGGCGCTGACGGCTATGTTCGGGAATATTTACGATTTCAATTGACATTTCCGATAACGTCGAACTAAATTACGAGAAATTGGCGATTCTTGTAAACAGTAAATAAATTTCAGCACCATAAAATGAACATATGGTTAAATAATAACCTGAAAACTGCTACCACTATTTTTGCACCATGAAAATATTTTTATTCCAAAATAGGCCTCGGCTTGCAATAAAATCCATATAAATGGAATATTTATTAACGTATCCAAAAACTAAAAACTGTTTTGGAAAGGTGATGAAATATGCTTCCAAAATTTATTATTAGAAATAACCACGTAATTTTTTAAATAGAGTAATTTTTAATATAAACTTTTAAAAGTTTAAAAAATGGCTCTCATTGCTTTTTATTCTAACTAAAATTACTGGTTAACAAAA
Organism: Limnephilus marmoratus; assembly: GCA_917880885.1. Taxonomy (NCBI): domain Eukaryota; kingdom Metazoa; phylum Arthropoda; class Insecta; order Trichoptera; family Limnephilidae; genus Limnephilus; species Limnephilus marmoratus. Next base: position 22,479,687 of record OU862912.1, on the reverse strand, counting down.
GAAATATAAAAACACACACTTATTTTGTTAGACAAATAAATTATAAACGTTTCTGTCACCTCACTTTTTTATCGTTTCATATAAAAATAATTCATAAAAAATTCACAATGTTTCATAATTTTTTATTCAAATTCGATCAGAAACTTTGGTTCCATAGAAGTGTACATTCATATTCGTTTGTGGTTAATCGTTATATTGAATATATAGAGCATTATTTTCTCTTTCCAATACCGTTTAGATAATATTTTTCACTATGATAGTAAGGGAGAAACAACGATTTCTATGAGACGTGTAGGAGTTATTTCGAAAAGCGAACTAAACGGAGCATTTTGACGTTTAAGCCGCTCCGGCTACTCGTCCTCACGCCAGAACATTTCGGCCGACTAATTTGCGAGTGAAAGACTGTTCACTTGAGTGTTCACACACATCATTCGCGTCACGTGATGTTAAATTCCGGTTGCGAGTGAACAGTGCCGAAAGAAGCATTCCAACATTGTTGGAATGCTTCATTCGGAACTGTCTCTATTCACTTTCGTGTTCACACGGTTCATTTCGAGGGAAAGAGGCGGAATGAAATCACGAAATGAACGATAAATGAATGGTGTGAATGGGCTATTAGAAGATCACATCAGAAATGGAGTGAAGACCTAAAGAGATGCGGAGGGCTTAACGGCAGAACCTGTCCTAGAAGCCAATACAAAGCAATGGACAATAAAACCCATAGATAATAAAACATTTTCTATGATCTGAGATTAAACCTATGAAGTCTATAGTATATATGTCCATAAGCGATGCACTTCAAAGTAATTCAAAATCACGTGTTTTTGGTTTGAGAATGTGACGAGTCTGATGACATAAAAAGGTTATAGATACTTTAATTAAATACTGCGAGTAGAACACACTTTCGCCTTTGACATAATTCAGCGTTTATTTAAAAAGAATGTGTGTTATTGTATAAAGTGACAAATTGAGCGGTTTACAAAATGATTGTAAAACATTTAAATATTTATGCCTGAACTTCGAAAATTAAAATGAAACACGATGGCGATTTTTGGCGATGTTTTTTCTTGCAAGTATCAAAACAAGCGGCTGGTGTTAAGCGGGAATTTCATCCTTATCGCCATCTTCGTGAGGAGTGTTAGCGGTCGGATTCCGAATGTTACACGACGTGGTGCACGCCTTAATTATTTCGTATCAATTTTTTTTTTTTTTTTTTTTTTTTTAACTTTATTTATTTCCATTTCTTTGTACATAGATATAATGTATAATAGCAAATAGTATAAAATAACATAAAATATAATAACAAATAATATGAATAAGAAATGAAAACCCACTAAGGCACTGCCTGAGTGTGGGTAATATTAATACAAAATACTATATTTCTAAGTACCCTAAGTATAAAAAAAACTTAAAAAACATATAAAATATAAAGTTAGTATAAAAATTTAGTATTACATACGTAGAATAAATGAAAAAGGTTTTGTTTCAGCTATTATAAAAATAAAAAAAAAATATGTAGAAAAACATACTAATTTCATTTTTTTTTTTTAAGTTATTATAAAAAAATAAAATAAACAGAAAACATATTGTACTACAGTTTAGAAAGTTACAGAAAGTGAGTTGTAGAATGATGGATAAATTTATAGAAAAAGCGTTTCGATACCAATTACCAGTCATCCTGTATAAGAGTAGTGAACAGAATATAATTATTTGTAGATTCAGGAGGTTTCTTTATGGAAGAGAAGTGATCATGTTAAAATTAATTACGAATCTTGTTTTATTCTCGTTGTATCAGGGACCTTCCAAGACTTCAGATTAATCGAATTCTGAAGGATTTTGATTCATCCATTTAAGTATAAAGAGAATGGAGCTTTTGAAAGAGGTCGATGAATCTCGGAATAAAAAAAATAAATTTTTCGGTTGATTTTTAAATGCAGTCCTTTTTGGCATGGTGCTGCAATATCGATTGCTAAGTTCACTGACCGAAAGAAGAATACTGAATTGTCTGAAATCACACAAACCAATGTGTATGCAAAGGGATAAAATAAATTGTATGAGTGAAAAATCGAGTTCAGTGCTAAAATTAGAATTAAAACGTGAAACAAATGAAAATTTGAATTATTGAAGCAAAGGCTTATATAACACGATTTAATATCTCCTAAGTCTATCTTCAACTTTCTTTCGCATGCAGCACTTACTACTAAGTAGCACCTACTTAGTCAAATTAATTTCCACGAAAATTGAACCCGTATTAAGAGGGTTATTACCAGAGAAAACCAGAAACATGTCATTGTCAGTAAAATAAATCAATACATTATCTGGGTATCGCATGTTTTAGAATTTTAATTTTAGTTTAAATAAAATCATTAAAAACGTACATGTGTTTCTTGACGAAAATTGGTCCGTTTGTGTATTTATTTGCGCACTTACATACTTATATATTTCAGATTTTTTTAACATTATTATTTAACTTAGACATTATTGAAAAATGATAAATACTTAAAATCAAAAAATAATTACAAAAAGTACATTATTTTATATAGTTTTATCATCACGCCTTTCAGCATTTTTGGATGTAGGTATAAATTAAAGCAAATTTGGAATGGAATAACATCGATATTGAGTTATAATTTCAAAAAGCTGGTACGGAGAATAATTAATCTTTCTCATTGTAACCGCCCTGCACGATCGTAAGAACAACTTTCGACGAAATGTGGATTTTCGGCCGCTGGCTGGTTAAACGCTCTTAAAGGAAACTCACAGGAGGTCTTGCTTTAGAACCGTAAAGCCAAAGAGATGTAAGTTAATTATAACCTTACGACAGACATCCTTTAATATCCCGTTATATAATTTGACTATTCCATATTTTGTTCACATGTTCGCCTCGATCACGTCCTCGCGGGTACTTTGCCCAACGTGACCGCCGAACGTAGTACAAATCGCCCGCTCAGATTGTCTAATTGGTTCAAATGGTATTCCCGACTAATATTGTGGTCATAAGGTCAGATTCACATTGCCAACGTGAGGTGCACTGTACCTACACTGTACAGTATACTGTACGGTGCTATTGCCGAATCGTGTGTGATCCGCACTCCAAACGCGTAGTCATTTAATACGGATCATTGAATTACACGCCGCGTTTAATCGGAGCGGTTAGGCCAGTGGTCGGAAAACGCATTGGTCAAAAGAGTCAAATGTCAACATACAACGATTAAAATTTGTTTTGAGTCGTTACAAGAACCCTGTTTTTAGAAGTCGATTAAAAATATGTTTACTTAATAAAAATTAATTTATACACATATCGAACTTTATAATAATCTTATACGGGGTGTCCGGGCGTAAAGTGCATTATCTTCGGGAGGTGATTCTACATGATGGTAGGAGTAAAAAAGATTAACAACTTTTTCCGAAATTCCAACATTTTTTTTCACATACAAAAAGACATACCTACTAAAAATCCTTAGTGTGAGGTACGATCTCACTTGTTGAGAGCCTGCCGGGCGCCCGACTCGATTGTGATTGACCCGTATCGTAACAGCGGAAAATAATAAATCTGGCCGCACACGCCGGACTAATTTTATCTTTTTACCTCAAAACTACCCCTAAAAGTTGGAATTTCGAAAAAAGTTATTTATCTTTTTTACTAGTACTATCTTGTAGAATGACCTCCCGAAGTTAATGCACTTTACCCCCGGACACCCTACCCTGTATATCCATAAAAAAAACATTTTTTATTAGTAAATATGTAATATTTACTAAATAACGACAATTTGTAAAAACGCGGCACAAATAACAAGCGCAAATGTCTACAGATAAACGGTTCGCAATAAAATAGTTGACTGAGGAAAGCCAACCACGCATTATTTGTAAAATGTCTTAAAAAAACTTTAGACATTAAAAAAAAAAAGTCAAATTCACCTACCCATAGATTAGGTTAGATGGGAAACTCTAGAAAGGAGGGTCTTGCATCGACGATCGATAAAACCCTATTATCGATACGATATTGACTAAATCCGTCAACTATGGTTAGTTATCCATATTTGCAATCACGGTCAACAATTGGTAAGAGATATTCCGGCTGATGATTGATACACTTTAGCCGGGCGTCCATAGCCATAGCATCAAATAAGTTTCGGTTGACTGTCAATATACGCATTTATTTGGATAATGTAGTTCGTAATGTAAAATTAGTGGCTACGGAGTTCAACTAACCAAACTCAACAATGTTTGAAAATCTACCACACTAAGCAGAAAATGTTTCTGTGTCTTGATGGAGGACTTAGCCAGCCGAGGAATCGACAACGTGACGCCCGGGTGAAACTCAAACGCGATTCCCACTCTGCCACTGGCAATTAACTCCCTTTGGTGTCAAAAAGTAAATGTGGACTGCCAAGCAGATTTAGGTTAGTACCTATTTTATGTAATTGTTAATTTATTAATGTTTTTACGTAATTATTTGGCGTTTATTCATAGAAAATATCTTCAGTGTTGCCAGTGAAGTGTCAACGGTGAAACCGTGCTCGGGAAATCGATATAAAATCACCGGAGATAAACTCGATATAAAGTTGCGCCTATCGATCCAATATTGTAAAGTTATCGATTTCACTGTGCTAGAGCTCCAGAGTACCTAATTAATGGCCGACAGCGCATCCTGGCGGACAAGAACAGTAACGTTCTTAGAGGAATGTTTAGTAGGTGCCTATCTGCTGTACTTTTTATTTTCGATAAAAAAATATGTTTTGATTTATGAAATATTTTTAACAATTAGTAAAATTAAATGAACTACACGTCATTTGTCAATGAGCCAAAAGAGCGGCATGTGGATCGCCATCCGCAGTATGCGACCACTGGGTTAGCCCAAAAACGAGGAAGTTAACCTTTGATGGCTTTGATGCAACAACGGGAATGTTTTCGAAATGATCGTGCTCTGTTTTCTTTTGGAAGACAATCAACTCTGTACGCGGTTGTTTGGTTGGTTTGATGGCGAGCATATCCTTTTAAAATTCACAACAATCTAGTCATGTCTGGTTTCGAATTCTTCAGTCATTTGCATCATTGTTACGATTGTCTTCAACAGGCAGTATATTTATTAATTTGTGATAATCTAAGCATTCTCTAAGCTAGGTGTAATAAACGAAGCTGTGAGATTTGCAAATTAAAACTCTTTCGAATTAAATGCTCCGTAACGACTGTTATTAAAAATACATCAAAGAATAAAGCGACTTTCGAAATATGACGACAGGAAACTAAGCCACGCTCCGAGATCGAGCAGATAATTTGAGTAACGTTTATCACAACAATCCACCTATAATTTGATGTGTAAATAATTACTATCTAACGAGCGGATATTTCGTTAATCGTAATAAATAAAAACTGTATCACCCACTTCAGGTAGCGCGTTCACCTTTGCGTGATCGGGTTTTTGACCTAACGCATATTAGGCATGCATTCATATCTGACGTTTCATAATCTTTTTAAATAAATCCATTTGAATTTCGATTTTGCTTGTTTGAATGAATATGAGAAATTAACCCACTTCCCGACATCCGATTGAGCTGAAACTCTGAAAACTGATTTGTTGTCGATGACAATCCATTCTATCATTTTGGTGGCAATCACGCACACAAACGTGGAAATCAATGCATTTCTCTGAAATTACTTAATGGTTCCATTCCAACTTAGAATGAAACCTACTCAGAACCATCTCAGAAAGGTCATTAAAAGCTTTGAAAAAATAATTTTAAAATAGCCGGTAACCCTAACCTAACATAACCAATTTAAGGCGCAGTATACGCGCTCAAAAAGAAGAAGATGGAGAGATACGTAATTTAATTACGAAGGTTAGAGGAGCGCGCTAATATTTAAAGCGATAAAATCGATGCGAAAATTGTGAAAATGTTTAATAAAACTAGACTAGTTTAAAATAGAGTAAACATCTCGCAGGGGTTGTCTTAAACAGCATTTAAAGAAACACTGTGGATTTTTTCATACATATAACTTGTAAAATAACTGAAACAAACGTGTTTTAAATAATTTTTGGAGAATATTTCGCGATTTTTTTCTATCTAGGGAATTTTATAAAATTTGCGTTTCGGCGCGGGGAATGTCTAGATATTATCTTCAAGAATAACATATATTTTTCTAAGAGCTTTAAAACGCAAGAAATCGGTAGAAATTCGGGTAGCAGCGGCTTAAACAATTTTTTAAGCTTTTTTTATCATCACTCTTTGACCTTTGAGGTGGTTCTGAGTTGGTTTCATTCTGAGTTGGCCGGTCACCTTACTACACGAAATAAATGTCGGTCTATCCATTCGGCATTCGGGTCAGTTGGGAGCGTGTTGACTCCAGTTCCCGAGTAGGAAGATTCAATTCTAGGTCAAACCCCAAAAAATAAAGCTGTAAAAGGCAATTTAAAATACTTGTATTATAGTAAAACAAACTTTGTATTTTACGGGTTGATTTTTTCAAGTAATGAGCTACAATTTTCGTAAATTATTACCAGACAGTTTTGAAACCAAACCAGCTAGACCTTAGCTCATTTCATAATAAATCATAAAATTTTATGTTAGAAAGGTACACAGAAAATATGTGTGTTTTATTGCGAGTGCTAGGCAATGAAAATTGATTACGAAAAAAATGCATAACATGCAGCAGTATTTTCTCTAATGAAAACTGAATGAATAATAATAAATAACGAGTGGACTAACAATATTCCTTATGGAACAGCTATTGGAATCTCACCGTTTTCTAATTGAGTAGTTTGACATAAGCCACTCGATGCCAGTGCAGCAATACAGTTACGTGTTTGGATTCCTGTTTTGGTGTACATTGTACCATTAGATGCCGAGGCGATAAGTCAATGCGTTCAGCTTCATATCCATCTCAAGTTGCTCTCGTGTCCGTCTGTCGTGTGGCGTTACGTCACTTCCAGTCACGAGCAAGTAACACGAATTAGACTGCGAGTGACCAAACAAACGTTTTACAAGAGGAGAACAAATGGAATCCACCGAGGAGAAAGATCCAGAACAATCTCAGGAGGAACAAAATAATGCAAAATTTTCGTCGAGTACTTGAGAAGAAGCCGAAATATGAAATGAAGCTGAAAGATACGAAGCATTAACCTCGCTTTATTGGTTATCGATTAATCGGTATCGGTCCTCATTTCAATCGAGCATTTGATACAGCACAGATGGGTTTCTGTTTCAAGACGGCCTCAAACTCCGCATCAACCTGTTTTAACCGGCCACTAACTCAAGTTAATCTTAACACGGGTTAATTGTTAGTAGCACTTTGAACAAACCGATAAATGGACCGTTCGATCAACCGCCTCGAATTTGACGAAAAATCAATCCACGTGAGTTAAATTTCGGAATAAAGTGAGTGAGACTCGGCTTAATGGTGGATCGGGCATCGGGCGGACGGCGGGAGGTTCATTAGCATCTGAATGGAACTTAATAGCAGGTATCGGAATAAACCTGAGAGGCACGTAATTACAATACAGCGGGTCCGAAGTCCGGCATCTTCCACAGTCAGCTCAGAAGCGTCTAACTTTGGGAATATCGTTATTATTAGCTGAGCCGCCGTGTTTGTTTTTCTATTACTACACGCACTTACGGGTTTTACAAGTCAAATAGGTAAAGGAAAACACTAAAATCAGTTTCATGAGACACTTCAGCAAATATTTCTAGAAAGCGCATGCCTTATGTAAATCTCAACGTCTTTAAGACGTCAATCTGTAACTTTACTAGCAATTTAGCAATCGGGGAAAAGCTCGCTGTATAGAATCGACTTCATCTAAAGCATGAGAAATGAATCAAGTCAGTTATTAGTTACGTTCGATTTAGCATAAGAGTTCATAATCGAATCGAGGAATTCATGCGATTGATAGCGACTGTCGTGAGGGGCACGCCCCCAACGGTCGCCACGTGAGGCCGCCGCGCTCGAGGAATCAACTGGCCGGGGCCGTTTGAAGATCGAATGTGTTTTGCTCGAAGACAGGTCTTGTTCTCGAGTGCAAATTCCGTGATTGATATAAATACAAAAAAAACTTACTTAGTTTCGAAATATCGTGTGGGCGGTATAAATTTTCCGCCGAATTAGACACAAAACATGGCCCACAAAGATGGAATACGCCCGAAGGCGCGCGATCGCCGCTCTCGATGTCGAGATCGAGAAGATATCCTCCTGACAAGCCGGAATTGCGATTGAATTATTCAAATAGGTATCTAATAATCCTACACCTTTGCGCCGGACAGCACAACATTGCTCTAATAATATCATTAATAATTTAATAAATCAAAAGCAATAAATAATACGAGACTCCCACACGATGTGACACAGGAAGCACTAAAGCTTACTAGTGGTTACAGATTTTGTGGAGTTTTGACTTCCCAGCTTTTAGAAAAAATTTAAATCTGCAGTAACGGAAATTATTCACCTTATCCGTTTATGGTATATTAAAAAAAATATGTTTTCACCACAAGCGGATAAAATAATCCACAACTTGCCACCAATTTGACAATAAATCATGCCTCTACGATTGAGTCAGCTACCATCAGTAACTTCAATTTAGAGCAAATTGATAAATTCCACGTGCTGCTGATATACTTTAATTTCAAGATAGTGAACCGTTACATTCTAGTGAAATCGTTTTTCATTTTTTCCGATCTCAACAGTATTATGCATTCACTTCATTACTGTTTGATCAAATCCCGGCCCTACGGCGCGGCGTCCGTTCTGGTTAATGGCTTAATAAAAGTAGACTTTTTAACTAGGTATTCATAAAAATGTTATTTAAACCACATAAAGGCGCACTTCGTATATTGAAGATAATAACAAAATAAAATAAAAACGCTATAAATAACAAAGTAAATTAAAAGAATACATAAACATTGTAAAGATATTGAGTTACACGTATTTTATTTTAGGTAGCCTATTAACGAAACGTTCAATGTCATTAAAACAAAGATTTTAAAGTTGTTATTCTCATTTAAATAGAATTTAAGGCTTTGGTGTTTTTTATTGTCAGTTAAACTTTACTAAAGACTCCACTTGACACCTGCATAATTTTTTTTTATGTGATATATTTGTGGTAAATTAATAGTCGACGCGGGAGGTGGCCGTTACAATTCCTGCACCGGAGAAAAAAAATTGTCATGGTATATCACTTTACAGAAGCTGCTGTCAGATGATGACGGCCAAGTTTGACGAATCGTACTTCATAGACATGGTATGAATCACGTCAAAATGTAAACAAACAGAAACATTTGAAATTAAAAATATATGCCTCCTCTACTACTTAGTAGGTATTTTGAAAATCTTATCTTGTCGATAAAATATTAACTATAATAATATATTACGAACGTTGATAAACTACTAAGTGTACGCTGCCCTATTGTGAGATTACAAACTGGTTGTTCTGACACCGATCGTGAGAGTATCCTTATAACCGGGAGATAAGACAATCTGCTAAATCCTATGTAATCTTATTCGAATTTATGCTAAGCGAATATTATAGCAGGGCGATTTAAAATATTTGTTAACTTACTACTAACCAACTTAGAAAAAAACTGATATTTCACAATTGAGTTATTACGGATTATGGATATCCCTTACATAGCTGATAAAAAGTTATCATGATAACAAGGTTTAGTTTATCTAAAGCTAAGTAGAAACATAGAACCTTTGTAAAAAATGTAACACATTGGGATTGATTGGGGTGACAATAGAAAATTTATGTTGGATCCGCTTTACATGAAATAATACTACATTTAGTATCATTAGAAGAAACACTTTGTACTTCGTAGATTTGTGACAATATACGAAAGTCAAGCGCCAGCTCGTAGAGGAGTGGAGCTGGCGACACGGTATCGCTCCTAAGTAGATAAGTACAAACATCACCCCTAACGGTTACACATCTGCCCTGATGATGGACACTGCAACGCTGTCCGAAACGTTGGCTAAAGAAGGAGGTAGCGTAACACGGCATAATACCCCAAAAACTAATAACAAAAATGCTTTTGGCCGTGAAAATCTAAAATCGTATATACGAAAGTACTTACACTTTGACAATATATAAGAAAGGAAAATGCAAGTTTTATTTTAAAACCAATGAAATTTCGGTTGCCGAGAAGGTTTTGCTTGTATTCGGGCTTTATCAGGGCGGTAGATTATTATTAAGAGTTAATAACTTTAAAGTAAAGGAAAGTAAAAGAAAACTTACGTGTTCGTCCAAGGAATACGTCAGCTCTCCGTCGTCGTACAAGACAAACCATCTTCTCTGCCATCTCTGTAAAGAAAACAATACATTTTATTATAATTTATCCGTGAATTTATTTTCAATATTTAGTGCAGAATTATCCTACCAAAGATATTAATTAAATGAGGGAGTGAACACAAAAACCGACTATTATAATTATCGTGAAATAATCTATTGCGGACGAGTTATTTATGTTTTGCTCAATAACGATGGAAGTATCTTTTGTGAAATCCAAAGGTTTTCGTAGAGTATGTGAGCAGAAAAAAATATTCGTATTCGTATGGTAGGTACTCATGGTAGGTGCTCATTTACATTTACTTTGCGGACGGAATGCTTGTTAAGCTCTGTAAATTAAAAGCATCACCTTCGCTAATTGATTCAACAAACAAAATTTCCGTCGTATTAGTATTACCTTGACCGTTAAAACATTGGAAATATTAATAAAGATTGGTGATATTTTATGATAATCAAATTTGTGGCGCCTTAAGGGCCATTAACCAGCCAGGGGCCGAGAATTCATATTTCGTCGAAAGACGTTCTTGCGGTCGTACAGGGCGGTTCCAATGAGAAAGGTTAACTATTCTCAGTACCAGCTTTTTTAAATAATAACTCAATATCAAATTTATTTCATTCATAATTTGCTTTAATTTATGCCTACATTATGTGCTTTTGTAATTATTTTTTGAGAATAAGTATTTATAATTTTTCAATAATTTCTAAGCAAAATAAGAATAATTTTTTTTTTAAATATATTAGTTTGTAAGGCCGTAAATAAATAGACAAACTGAAGTATTTTCGCCACAAAACACGTGTGGCGATCTTTTTTTAAATGATTTTATTTATAGATACTTACTAAAATTAAAATTCTGAAACATAGCTTTCCCAGATAATTTATTGATTTATTTTACTGCATGATTGTATGATTTGAAATGTGTGTTGTATAATACAAAATTTTGTTTGAAAATTTAACAAATCTGCCAACGACCTACGGTAAAACCTTATTGTAGGTACTAAAAATAAAGATATTTTCTCAAAATTTAAAACATGGCTTTACCAGATAAAAGAACAGTCCATCGAAATCAATTTATAATTTTTTTGTGGAAAAGAGTCAATACGTCTAAAATTAAAAATGACATATTTCCGGTTTTGTCTGGTTATTTATTCCCTCTTAAAAGTTATTTGCATAGTCCTAACTCCTAACCTTCTAACCAAAGAAAAAGACAATAATTAATAAATAGTACTATTTCTAAAAAATGGTTTTATTTATAACTAGCGCAGACCCGTGAAAAATCACGGGATAGTCTAGAATGTTGACACCGACACAATTTTGAATACAAGTATGTCAATAAAAATAATTTTCAGTTAAAATATTTAAAAAAATATATTATTATAGTTTTTTTTATTTTACATATTATTACTTTTAAAAATTTATTTGTGTTTCCTCGACTTATTTATATGTAGGTCCGTATAGCTTGTCTGAATTCTTAACACAATCAGTTCCAATTTTGAAAATAACCCTGAGAATATATGACGCGAATATGAATAGTATTGCGTGATGGTTGTTAGTTAGTTAGTGACTTAAATTCAAAACGAATCCGAATTCACATGAAGAGTTAGAATTACAAACAGAATTACAACCGAAATTAGTATGTTTGGTGATTAATGACGATGAAAGCATTGGGTGGAGTACCCGAATCCTCAACCCTTTTAGATATAAACTTATACAAAACCCATCATGCACTCATTTTTACAACGCTAAATTACGAGAAATAATCAACATAAAACCTAAGTATTCTTGAGTGTTTAAAAAATAAGTATTCTTGAATGTTTAAAAAAAAGACTATGCTAGTTAACCAAATAAAAGCCGTAAGTACTAATTAAAATCTTAGAATACTATATAGCACTTACGAACCACGCATATAATGTTGCAAGTTGAAGCAGTCAACTTTAAACGATTTCGGTTCAAATTATATTCAACCGCTATACCATGAGAAAACCCACGAGAAAAATAAATCGATACTTTACACAGTTTAGAAAATACATTAAATTTAAAATAATGACTCCAGAAAAAAACATTTTGTATTAAACTAACTTTATCGATCGAAAACGAATGTAAATGTTTATATTGCGAAAACTGTGCCGTGTGAATTAGACGTGGGACATTACCATTTATACTTTGTTCGAGTAATTCAAATAGGTCATTGAATTCATTATTATCGAACATGTGTTCAGCCAATTACGTTGTCTGACATAAGCAATTTCAAACAGCTGTTAAAAATGATTCATTTCGGTATATTTTCAAAAACAATATTGTTCATGTTTCAGTAAATAATTAAAAAATAAAAGTTATTTACAGTCATTGTTACGGATGGTCCGATGCTCAGTAGGGAAACCGCTTGGACGTTTAGACGGGTGTAGACTGGGCGCACTAAAGTTTACTTTTAGATTTACGGAATTCAATCGTTTGTGTGAAAGCACAATACATGAAACAACATTGTTAATATTTCATTACATTATGAATGTATTATCAATATCAATACATTATGAAATTTACTTCGATCAAACGAAATGGCGGTATACAATGTCAGAGAGACTGAGGGCGTGTGCTAAATCGTGGTAACACTGGCTACGACATGAAAGTATTAAAGGCACTTCAGTGGTGCTAATATAACAGGAACCTTAATCACAGTGCTTATAAATACCTTGTATTAAACAAATCGTTACGGCAGAAGAGAGATAAGATGAGAATATAACATTTTAAAGCTTTGTTAAAACTTTATTAAGAATTTCATGAGCCTGTAAAAGCTTTTAAGGATCCAAAAACATGCCTACATTGTACCACTACAATTCTACATACCTACTTATACGCCGTACAAATAAACCTTTTCTTTTCTAAACATTGTTACTACGTTATCACTACATTGTTACTACATAGCAACAATTGTTACTATGTTTTATGATGTATTTTAACTGCTTCTAACCTAATCTAAAATAACACTTTATCTAAAACATGCGAACACCTCAAAACAGGTTCTCCCAGCGAGGTGCACACAAAATATTAAACAATTACCATCTATCTACGTGTAAACTGTATGCACGATTATATAAATAAATAAATAAAAATACTAATTATGATGGAAACCAATTGATTGCAAATATAATAATATTAAAAAAAAAAACTGAATTTTACTTCAAATGCTCGACAGACAATAGAATAACAGATATATATTTTGTAAATATATTGAAAAAAATTGATTACCACTAGAATGAGATACAAAAGGTGAATTCTACGTCGAAAGCTCGATTGTCGCCAGAATAAGCTTTTTACAAAAGCTAATCTTCGCTAGCTACAAACAAAGCAAGTCCTTGAGACAGATCATGCTCCATCCTTGAAAGAGCATAATCTGGATAGTCGAGGGTACAACCGACCTACATTAGCTTACAACGGAGGAATGTCAGCGCAGGCTCAGGACGGCCCATATTAGGAGAGAATGCCTCGGGCTTACTGGGCAGCATCCACACAGCACCGAGTACAGCGTACAGCCTTCAGTAGGCACTAAGTACCCGCCGAGTCCGTCCTCATGGGATGTCAACGGTTTGAAAAACATCGCGGGCATTCCAGCGTTTAAGGTCAAAAGTATTTGTGTTCGGTTCAACTCGGCGTTGTGTTTATCTTGTAGTTTCGTAGAATCGATGCGTGGACGGTTCGCTGTTTATCCAACTAATGCGAGTTCAAACAGATTTAAACAACCCGCTCGTACGAAAACCCGAGTACCTACATTATTCAGACAAGCATAAACCATCGCAAAATGTCTCCGTGAGCACTGTTCACTGTGCAGAGTGCAGAGTGCATAGTTTGATATTATGGTGTACATCACGGTTCCGAACTCTCCTCGCTTCCTCAAGAATATTATCAGTACCTGTACGCCTGTCGAGTTTATCCTTTTATTTATGTGATTAACTAACTTTAGAGATTAGGTAAAAAGATTTTTAAATCATTGATAAACACTGCAAAAACAGGCAAACTATATTTCATAGAATCAGGTTTATAGAGATTAAAAAAAGCACTCTCAGAAGAAGGTGAGGCAAGTAAGCACATGAGCAAGTTACTTGTTAAACATGTGCAATCGGATTAAAAAGTAACGCAATCTACTGTTAAAAATACTCTTAAGAGGCGAGCATTGAAAACGCGAAGAAACGAAAAATGTTAATACGCGTTGAGAATTATTGTATTCTGACATCTCGGTTTGTGGCTTGTGCAAATGACATGTCTCAATATGCCAGTTTAATCGAACAATCATAATCCCAATAATGGAAGATGATACATCGACGCCGGGTATATTATTAATCACCTTCAAAATATCCATACCTCGGCAGGTGAACGGCCGCAACGTGAGCAATGAGTTCAATAAGACTGTATTTACGACTTGGGATACTCAAATCGAATCTGTTCGTCGTTGGGATTGAAAAAAGGCAAATTGTTTAATGTAAAGGTCATTTATGTATCACGCTGGGCAAATCAGTTGTTTAGTAATAAAGTGAAGATTAGTCACTTGTTTCAACTTTTGGCTTCTGGCGCAACTTTCTTTCTCAATAGACCGGCGGGAGGAGGAACTATTCGGGGTTTTATTGGACATCTTTATTACTCCGTCGCATTTTCAGTCGGATTGTTTTACACAAATAAGCCAACATTTTATTTTATTTACATTCGTCAAGATAGGCGATCAAACACCGCGGCAATCACTTCTAGCGAATTTGTGAGGCAACATAATACATGAAGAGAGATTAATGAAATGTATTAAACTGTCTAACGACTCCAATTAGGTCAAACTAATTGAGCACATGAATCAGTTGGTGCCAACGATAAATAAGATAATTGGTTTTTTAATCCCATGTATTTCCTAAATCGATGTCCGCAAATAACCCGTGTAAGGAAAGATATCTACGGGAATTAACTTTCTGATTAAAATATTGCAATATATCTTATGTTGTTCAACGTGTGTTGCCGTGCTTAGTTACAGTGCAAATAAATTACCCAGTGATGTGTATATCATGTACCTGGGTAAGTGAATCCAGAGGGAATCTCAGTGTCGAGGCTAAGAATAAAGCTTAGATAATATTTCTACCTCTAAAGGGATAATGCATTCGACTAATGTCCTTGGGATACCTCACAAACTCAATAAAGAACATACTTACTCTCGATTTATTTTGAGAAACTGTTCGAATGAGCAGTACCTATTCAAAATTATTTATAATGAATTATAGGACGTAGTTTTTTTAATAAAACAGCAATAAATAATTTGTCCTAGGTTCGCAATGAATCATGATTTTTTGTCCCGATAAAGAAATCTACGCAAATTAATTGATCCTTTTCATTTGTGATCCATTTTGTTACATAATTTGGATAAGTTAAGCAGTGATTCCTGACATTATTTGGAGTAAAAACTGTTATCGAAATTTTGGTCTCTAGTGACTTTTTACTGTTTTTTTTCTCATTATTTTCTCTCCAAAACCCAACATAAAAAAATCTTCCCCGTATCATTACTACTTAACTCAGCTGAGTAACAGTACAACGCCTTACCCCGACCCTAAGTGTCCAATTGATTTTCTAAGTTGTAAGTTGAAAAAAAACATCGAAAATGTCACCGGAAACCAAAATTTCATACACATTTTTTACTGAAATAACGTTAGGAATCACTGATTAATAAGTCGAGTACGTCCCTTAACACCCTGTATAAATCCATTTTAATGCAAATAATATAATATTTTAACTCAGACAATCTCTCTATTTGTAAAATAATGTTCTTATGGATATTTTTTCTCTATTTATGAGTAAATATATATTTGTATACGTTTTTATCTACTGTTAAAATCAATCCGTGAGAAATAGTTGGGATGTTCTCTAGTTCTCTAGTTGTTGTTTTATATATTCCTGACAATTGCTGTCTGTATTTGTGTTTTCTCTTGAATAAAAAAAAAATTAAAAATACCTTAACCAAAAAGGATTTAAAGGGGAGCATTGAACTCTTCTGTATCGCGAGAAGGAACATCAACGAACTTAGACAATATTAATGATCGCAATAATCGAGTCAGAAGACGACTAACAAAGCCTAAGACGTTTAGAATGAGAAGAAGGCATCGGAAGGTCGTACGATCGATATTGATATCCTAATGATACAGATGTATTCACGAGGCAACGCACGCACCGAGATTCGAGTATATTCCAAGATATGGATGCGTGATAACCAGAGTGGGATTACAGAATAAATAGCAGATAGCAAGATAAATGTACTTATACGATTCTTTTGAAGTGACCCTTTCTCTTGGAAAGGCGCCGAAGTTAAATTAATCTTCACACATAAACAAGTGTTCAATGGGAAGTAAGCAAATATTAATGTGGAAAATTTACTTACACCGTGTGAAGAGAGAGAGAGAGAGAGAGAGAGAGAAACTTGATTTGTTGTGAGAGATTTGATATGTATAGTTGTATTTGATAAATTAAACAACCTTCGCTTTAGCGAAGCTGTGTGAAGCGTCCTTCTGCAGAAGAATTAGTATTAAAAATGACCCATTTCAATCAAATTTTGTACAACTGTTATATTTTGCCTTTGTTGGAAGTCAACTTGAATACAATTCTTCCGTCTGGAACCCACATTATAATATTCATGTACAAACTTATTGAAAGAGTACAGAATAAATTCTTACGTTTTAAAAATTTGAAAATGGGTATCCAAGCAATTACGTTGAACTACAATACTCTTTTAAATGATATGAATGTGCTTAAATTGTCAGACAAGAGGATTTTCACTGAGTTGGTATTTATATATAAATATTAAATTATGTACTTTATAAATCAGAATTGCTTGCATTGGTTTGTTTTCGGATTCCACCACGTAATACTAAAAGTCGGGATTTATTTCAGTGTAGAAATTCTGGGACTAGCGCTACCGTACGTATTCCTCTTTGCCTAGAATACTAATGGAGGGAAATATATAATTATACCAATTCAGTGAACATCTTCAATTTGTCACTCATAAAATACAAAATGTTGCTACTGAAGCAGTTCAATTACGTGCAATAATTACCGTACAATTTTTACTTTCCATAAGTAAAAGCTACTAAAAAGAGAGTTAATAAATAAATACATATTTGGCATGCGTTGGGCGTACCTTTTGGCTGTGTAACGGTGCTGAGAGATCAATGAGAGCACCAGTCATTAAAACACAGTTAATTATAAGGTATTTATCGCTTTTCCAGCAACCTCTTTCAAAACTTTTTAAAGAAACAAAACAAGACGAGTACAGTACCTCCACCCACAAGAATGCATTTCGAATTCATGCCTCATCATTTATACAATTTGTAAATAAGGTTTCTTTAATCAGAATGCCATTAACTCCTACCCACTCGTTTTATTTGCCGATTCAGCTCTGTCATTTTTCGTTCCCAGAGTAATCGTGCGCAGACTTAATACGGTCGAATATAAGTTATTTAATTTCGCTTCATTAATTACGTTATCGAGCCGCGAGATGGGCGGCGCTCTACCGGCGCTGACTTAGCAGTGAGCATTGAGGATGGACCAACAGCGAACAACGAACATGCCATTGGTATTTCGTGCAAAGTCCCAAGGTCGGAGGATTCAATTTATAACTTATGTTCTTGTCTTCGTGCAGTGAATGTTCAGCTGGAACATCCGCATTGATTTATTGCAGCGTGGAAATTGTTTTTAATAGAATAACATCAGCATTTATGTGAAGAACTTGGAATTTTTAGTAACAAGGGAATATTAAATATTTTTTCTTACGACAGAAGATGATATTGAATACCGTTTACAAACAAACAAAACGAGAAGATAATAATTGATTGATGATAGTTAAAGACGTAATTAAAAATTTAAATTCCTAAATTAAATTCCTTCACAAAGTTAGAGTTGCTTTCTTCCCCACAAGTATG
Organism: Limnephilus marmoratus; assembly: GCA_917880885.1. Lineage (NCBI taxonomy): Eukaryota > Metazoa > Arthropoda > Insecta > Trichoptera > Limnephilidae > Limnephilus > Limnephilus marmoratus. The sequence continues at coordinate 22,461,479 of OU862912.1, read as the reverse complement.
GGTGGCGGCACACGATTTCATAATGGGTTTGTACAATATATAAAAATGGGGTATTGAGGCGTCCCACCTCAAATGAGGTGAGTTTTGGGGTGTGAAGTGTGAGGTGTGAAAGAGACAAAAGGGGGCTAAAATCTTGTTCGGCCAAAGAACATTTTTCTCAGAATATTTTCGTATCCCGGGATAAGACTCCAATACAACAATATTGCATACACGAAATGTAACAATGTAGTAATAACACTTCAAAACGTTTGAAGTAATACAAAATATTTGTATTAATTCAAAACCTTATGATATAATACTAAATATTTATTTAATACAAAACCAGGTTTTATTTGGTTAGTGCGTCTTGTATGAGGTACCTACTCAACGATTCCATGACAACTCAGAATCGACTGAACTCAAGTTATTAAAAACTGTGAAGAAAAAAAAAATTAAAAATAGCCCATAACCAAACCCAACGTAACCTACTTGACCATTTTATGTATATATTGTTTTAATCACTATTAAAGACAAAGGAAGTGTTGAGTTAATTTAATTCTGAGTTGTCCGGTCACCATACTCAACACTGCTTATAGGTACATACATACATACAAGAAAAAAAAATTAAAAATAGCCCATAACCAAACCCAACGTAACCTACTTGACCATTTTATGTATATATTGTTTTAATCACTATTAAAGACAAAGGAAGTGTTGAGTTAATTTAATTCTGAGTTGTCCGGTCACCATACTCAACACTGCTTATAGGTACATACATACATACTTCTGCTATCCGGTTTTATATTTAGTTTCTTTACTTTACTGACTTATTCTCTCATCCACTTGCGTATCATCAATTCGACTCAGTTTCAACCTAATGATAAAATAAAGATATGATGATTGTGTATGTGTAGGTATTGTGTATCGTTTATTTATTACGTAGAAACGAATCGTGTTTATTACAATAAATATCCCGAGGTTTCTATGAAAGTGGAAGAACAATATGCGTAGTATTTTAAAGTGAGAATAGCGGCAATAGTAGGAAATGAGAAATGAATGATTTACAATTGACGTATACTTTCTACAAACCAGAATGCCATTGTGGAAAAGAAAATATTGCATGTTTGAAATGGACTTCTGTTGTCAAACAGGATTTTTATGTAACGACAGCAAGTCACGCTATAAATCTAAACTGATGCGTATTCAGCTAATTTCATTTCCATGTTGTACATTATTAATTACTTTGCTTTGTTGTTATTAAATATTTAAAAAATTCAACTGATAAAGAAAGCCTGTACTACGGCAAATACATTATAAACATCCCACAATCCAACAAGCATGTTATTTATTTTGTACCAAAGTTTCATGTTACTTTTCATAAAGGCCTGCGAAAGATAGCCACGTGCACACGCATTTCGAAATTTGCTAATTTAATCTTCTGGAAAAAAATTATCACTTTACCATGAAAAAAAACATTAAATTTATTTACAATAATATTTTCTGTTAGATGCACAGAGCCTGGTTCACACGGGATGATAAATAATATTAATTACATATTTTTTAATGTAGCTATTACTTTGTGGTTATCCATTATAGAAAAATGAAATAATTTAACTTTGTATAAACCATAAAGGAAAACGTTTAGATAACTTAGAAGCCTTGGAAATTAAAAAATCCCTTAAAAATAATGAATCTATTATCAACAAACAAAAAATATTGTCATATAGCCCAATCATGGATTTGTTCCCCTACCCACCCACTCTACACTAATACCTACCCACCCAATCTACATTATTATCTAGCAACAGCTCCACCCCAACCATAATAAAACATTGTTCGAAACTGTCAAATTAGTATAAGCTTTCCCTGACGAAGGAACGTTTGTTCCGAAACCGGTGGGATTTGCGCATCAAATAAGTGGTTTATACAAAGTTGAATTATTTCATTTTTCTAATATTAATTACATTTTAAGACAAGACCCCAAATGAAGACATGTTTGTTGGTATATGTACGAGTATATTGCGTTTTAAAAAAGGTCGGAGATTTAAAACCCTACCCAGGCCCGGACTGGGACCATTTGGGGCCCTCCGCTAAAACCTGTAAAGGGGCCCCCTAACGTGCGGTGGGGGGGGGGGGGGGGGGGGGTTTCAGAAAACGGGGGGTTCGGGGGCCTCCCCCGGATAGTTTTTGAAAATTAGGTGCTTGAAAACAATGAAAACGCGTTTCTACGCTATATTGGCACCTATAAAGAAGAAGAAATTCAGATAGGTTTTTATACGAATATTATGATTTTCGACTTTTGTTGACTTATTGAAATAAGAAATTCACAGTATTTTTAGGATACCACAACACTACTAAACACATGCTGCAGAACTGCCAATAATTATAACGGAGTTCAAAATAAAGGCAGAATTTTATTCACACCAAAGCATTAATGAATTATGTCAAAATTATTTGTGTGGTAAAAATAATGACAAACGGATTTTAGGGATTAGAAAAATTATACTAACATTTAAAAAAATCCTGTGTGTTTAACAGTTTACAATGTTGTATACTAGAATAGAAGGGGCTTAACTTAACTGAAATGATTCGACATTTTGCTTCCCTAGCCCTAAAGTAACAGTTTCTTTATAAGCAACTCACTTGTTAAAGCTACTTCATCTATTATTTTATTTTTGTCCAAATTATAAAATAAATCCCTCTCAACATTAATAAAAAGCAGACTGGACATAAGGTCTTGGCCTAAGGACGACCGAAGTCGATTTTTGACGATTTTAAGTTAAGAAAATCTCGTTCACATGTGACTTGGGTACAAGGTATGGTAAGAACAAATTTATATACAATATACAGGTTGGTAAACAGTCCAGATTGAGCAATGACGTTATATAAATAAATGTAACGTCATTGAGATTGAGTAAGTTCAAACAGAACAGAAAAAGCACATGTCAAACACTGGAAACATTGTCTATTTTCAGAGCAGTAAATGTCGGCATTTGTTTCCGCTGCCGTTGGGTCCAAATCGTCTTCTTCGTCACTGCATCTGTCTCCGTAGTTCTCGGTGGACTCTGCCGCTATGAAGTTGCTGTATTGTTGTGCAAACCGTCGCAGCTCTATCAACAGCCGACATCTTTCAATTTTACACAGTTTAGAAACACTGTGCACAGCTTCTGGGGGAAATTTTTGGATTTTCAAGATTAAGTCAAACTTTTTGGGGTCCAACCAGAGCCGGATTAACCATGTCGGGGCCCCTAGGCGACGCACGTCTCGAGACCCCCCTTACCAACTAACGGGGGGGGTGGAGGGGGAGGGGGAGGAGGAGGTTGAAGGGGCCTCCAAACGCCTCCTTGTTCCCTTGATCAAATACTTAACAAAACTTTAAGGGGGGGGGGAGTAGGTAAAGTTTTAAAACTTTATTTTTTTCTGAATGTAAAACATGTCAGTATATTGAGTATTGTGTCAAAATTTCAAATAAATCGGAGCAAAACTAACGAAGGTACAGCGTTTCAAGCGACCGGCCCACATGCTCGATTCTATTTCGAGTATAAAATTTTTTAATCGTTTTCTCGCAAACAATATTTCTGAAGTTTGTGAACATCATAACTCAAAATCTTGACTTGACTTGACTTGACCGATGCGATGAGTTTTTTTTACCATTTTAAAATAAAAAATTCACCGATTTTTTTTTGCGAAAATCGCGTTTTTCACTTCAAAATGCTGCCAAAAATAAAAATCGAAAAAAAACTCCCTCTGACTACCTAGGAAAACATATTACGTTACTTTGTGCATGCAAATCGAATGTATAGTTTTTTTTTTAATATGTTGTCAACCAGGTTGAAAAACGTGTTAAAAAACTTTCGAGAAAAACGCTTTCAGTTTTGCTGAGGATAATTCAACATACAAACTGTTAAAAACGGTTTCATATAAAATGCTTTATCTCCATCAATTTTACCAATTTCCTCAAATAGTGAGAGCATTATTAACAAATGCATCTTTCAGAAAATGAATAAAAATATTTTTTTTGCAGTGTCCTTAAAGTCTTGTTTAGGATTTCATCAAGGGAACATGGTGGCGTTTATAGCCCCCCAGAGTCAGAGGCCCGTGTGAACTGAATAAAAAACTTGTAAAATTACATCAACTTCACTAAAGGGGGGGGGGGGGGGGTTCATTCAACTTTGCCGCCCGGGGCTTCTGACGAGTTTAGTCCGCCACTGCACTTTACCCTTCTCGAACTTCCAAATTTTTTTTTTCTTTTTTCTACCAAAACGTAATTTTATTCATAATTAATCTGTTCTTTTACTACGTTACAAAAGATATGCCATCACCCCATTTAATAAAGAAAACGAATACAATACAATAAAATACAATAACCCTTTATTGCACATAAAAGGACACATACATATGTAGAAACAAAAATATATATTGTTAAAAAAAAATTACAAAGAGCCGTCTTGTCACTAAAGTGATCTCTTCCAGACAACCTTTCCCAAAGAATTTTTGCAAGCAGACAGGTAGTGCATACTGAAGCTTGTACAACATTTATATTTTAAACATATAATTAGAAATAAAACAAAACAAATGCCAATATAAACCACACACGGCACCTTCAATCACTTCAGATACTAAGTAATGTTGCAACAAAAAGATGTAAAGAAAAGTAAAATACAACTATGATTATATATTTGTTTTAATTATAGACTTTTTATTTATTGTTTGTGCATGATATGAACATTAGTTATTTATTGGGTTAAAAGCTAATTATTATAATAATTTGTTGTTTTCTTTAATGCGTGTACCTAATGTTATTAACCTGTAAATGTTTCTAATAAAAAAAATGAAAACATCTTGAAAACTGACTTTTTCCGAAACTTCGATGCTCACTAATTGAAGCAAGTCAGTTTTTCTCGGGACGCGGGGCCCCTAGCCAATGCGGGCCCCCTAGGCAGTTGCCTACTCTGCCTTAGGGATAATCCGGTACTGGGTCCAACCAAGAGCAATCCTGTAAAAACGTCTTTGTTTGCGCAAAATCTTTCTTCAATACTCATACTCGCACAGTCTAAAATATCAAAATATACAATTTTGTAATGTTGAACTGTTGAAATTGAGTGAGTTTCATCTTTTGATTTTTCACCGAGCATTATAACTACTAACAAGACAAAAAATTTTTTTTTGACGTTTTGTGGGGCCCCTTCGGGGCCCCCTCGCACCGGGGGCCCTCCGCGATCGCGGACCTGCGGACCTGGCCAGTCCGGGCCTGACCCTACCCAAGTTTCGAAAGGAAAAATAAATATTTGCCGGCTTTTGTGTTTCTTCCCTCTTGCAATTCCGGATAGCCTTTCAATTTCTAGGCCGTTATTATAATTTTTTTCTGACGTTATTAGCAGGCTTCCAAAAAAAATTATAATAAAGCTATTAAATTATTCATAAAATTAATATCTACTGTAACTTAACAAAAAATATTTCAACACTCAGGTACGTGTTTTTAGAATCCGAGCTCGTAGTTTTTTTTTTAAATTATATAAAAATTAATCAAACAGAAAATTCACTTATTCGTCCGGATACATAAAGCTTTAGTGAAGTCAATTTAATAACATGAACTTCTTGTGATTAAAATATCTTATTTTTTTCTTAAATATAATATGTGCAAACAAAGTGTAGGTAATATGTAAATGTTCGAATTTACAGGTGGCGCTTGGCGATTGAAGGAGGAATTAATTTGATCCATATTTTATTGCTGCTCTCCGATTTTACATTTGGAGAATGAAGGAAAAATGAAGAAGCGTTACAAAATAGTTCTAAGGGAATTTATTTTTTTTATCATGTAAGAAGACGTGAAGAGAATTAAAAATAAAAAAAAAACAATTATTTTTTATTCAAGACTTTCTGATTGAATCAGGTGGTTTCTGCGGTTAAAAAGAATCAAATTAAAAATAAGTGTTATTTTTTTTCAATTCATAAAATGAAAAAATAATTACGTAAATGTTACTTTTCATACAGTGTAATATTAATAAACAGGTAAAGAATAAAAAACAAACACAAGACCAAGTGATTCTCACCTCGGAGGTAGCACGCAATATTAGCATTCCGGGTATTATTGTAGATTTCACTTTGTAAACACAAATAGAAATTACAAAGGCCATCAGAAAAAGTGGTTAACCGACCAACAATCAGCTTCTGTTTTCTCCAAGGCGCATTAAACTTTTATAGCAATACTGAGTAGGTTTTCCGAACGACCGACAATATCAAACTTCGTGGGAACCGAACTTTATGTAAATAAAAATAATATTGACAAAGGAAAAACAACGCGGTAAGCGATGTACGGTCTGCTGTAAAAGAAGCCATAAACTGCGTAAAATTATTACGATAAAATTAAGAAAACCATTAAAATGCTCCGTGTATGGTTTTCATGTTGTTTCTTTTATGTCGTCGATTACGAATAAGAAGAGATTATGAATGTAAGAAATGATAATATAATTGCAATATTATAGCCAACATGTTGAGAGTTAACTGAAATTAATATTATTTTTTAATTCCACTGATTATATTAGGTACGAGCGTGAAATTCATTGTCAATTATTGATTATTTATAAAAATTAGCTGAAGTGTTAAAATTAAAATTTAAAAAAGCTAATGACTTAAAATCAAAAAACAATATTTTTTCTGTGAAAATGGTTTTTACATTACAACGATGTTTAACTGCGATCTTTAGGCTCGTGACAAAAAAAAAATCCACACTTATTAATAATGATAACATCAACGATTAAGCCTCTCGATAAAAATAAATCCGGTTTTGTTTTTGCTGATCAAATTTCGCAATGCATTTTGCATCAGCTGAATCCAATTTAACCAGTTAAATAATATCCGTGCAGTTTGTAATATTTCAGGTATTTCAGTATGGCGAAACGTTAGTGCTGTGGAGCTGTCACCTGACCTGATATAATCACTTAAATTAAGACATTTGCAGATAAATTCTGCGCAAACACCTGAGCCTAGAGCGTGCAACACGATTTTTCATTATAATGATCTAATATGAATATTGGAGTAACGTGTATTTTCATTACTCACTCAACGCATTCAAAGTGGCTATATCGGAAAGTTCTAGCCGACAGCTATTCGTTTGTAGTGTTGGCGATTTTAATCGTAATTTACATGTAAAATCACCGAAGGTTTCCGGAACGTGTACATAAAATTATTAATCGGTTTTCATGGTTTCATTTTGGTACATCGACTCATTTAAGTAAATAATATTAGATGCAATAACATATCTATAATATAAAAATGAATCGCTGAATGTGTTGCTAAGCGCATAGCTTTCGAACGACTGCACCAAATTTGGGTAATTATTTTTTTTTGTGTGTTTGTTATTGTCAGGACAAGGTTTTTATAAAACTTCTGGTGAGCTCTGGCATTATGAAATTTGTATAAAAAAATTGCTATTGGTGGCACGCGAGGAAGCGGCTATTGCTATGGAAAGCGTGAGGGAGGGAGTGATGGGGGAGGGGAACCTGGGAGGGGGAGCTGGGAGGGGGAGGGGAACTCGGGAGGGGGGTTCGTGGGACGGGGGAAGGGGGGGGGGAGTGGAGTAGGGAGAGGAAAGGTGGAGGTGACGGAGTGGGAACGGTAGAAAAAAAGGGGAGGCGGAAGGGGAACGGGACGAATGGGAAAGGACACTTAGGGAGAAACAATTTCTTTATTAAATGGCATAGCAACGCATGCCGGGACCAGCTAGTAGTATATAAAATAGAATTTGGACTTCCGTGATATTTCTGCGCTTCTACGATGTTTGTTTGTCAAAGGACCGCATCCACAGCTAACCCCTCCCTCACTATCTCGAGGCACCGGGTAGCTTATCTCCAGAGAATTCAAGAAAACCAATGCTTCTGCAGCTGAAGAATAATTTCGAATAAAAAAATCATACATAAATATGTACTGTATTTATTTTTAAATGGTGGGTTGAGTGTCGCACAAAACTTTAAAAATACAATAAAAATCAAAATACAGGTTTATTTAAATTCCCAAGAATAACGAAATCGGGTCGGACCACGCAAAAATGAAGCTGTCTCAAGAAACAGTTACGACCTATCGTGCAAACATCGTTTATGATTGATTTTTTATACTCCCCGTGAAGTGGCCTCCGCCGGAGTCCACCGTCCACCTGAGGTCCGAGGTCCCGCCGCAAGTGCCGAAGATAAGACAACGAATTGATCATCAGATGCAGGTGACCTACTGATACCATTCCGGACTGTAAAAGACTGAACTGTTTACATTTTACATTCGACCAGCCCGCTGCGACCAGCTCAGATAAATGGCCGCTGAACAAAAAGAACCGGTTCATTTAATCCCAATAGCTTCAGATCTGAAGCGAAAGAAATGACATTTTTATCACGCGTCTGGCTACTTGGAGGAAGACCTCTCAAGAGGAAACTCCGGCACTTGTCAGGCTTTTCTTTTGAAGCGACCGCGTCGTTAAAGCCTCGAGGTATGAATGAGATTAACGATGAGCTAATGCAAAGTGTTCGTGGAAACGCACTGCAGACTAATTTATTTATCGATCGCAATGAAGAATTAAATTTCTACACATTGCCTACTTGGTTACTTTGTGACGTCCATCAAACTGGCCAATCAACGTCACGCCGTCACTGCGTCAGTAGATATTTTTCACCATTATATTACGCATTACTTGTAAACTTATCTATTGTTTAACCCATTGGCCACAAACCCCGACAGCCAGCCGGGTGTGCGACTCAGGCACTTAACCACAAACCCCGGCACGCTGACGGGCTAGAGTAGGTACGTCAAAAAACGGAAAACGAGCACAATACTGACATTTTTCAAAAAATTTTAAATGCCGAACACTCTGTAGATAATTAATCATTAATTTCATACAACTGGCAATAATATGTTTCTTACGTTTTTTCCCTGATATTTGTGTTCCAAGTTTTGTATGCAACCAGCCGCCATTTAATTTCTTCGAAATTGCGAGTGGTTCTAGGCTTTTGGTAGTGACCCTGAACGTCCCTAATTGCTTTGAGGACTATCTTAGACAATTATTTTAATAGTTATTAATATACATGTTTATAAAAATCAAAAATTATTATTGTTCGATTTAAGAATCCTATGTTTTTTTGTAACTTTTTGAATAAAAATGTGGAAAAAAACTGACGAAAAAAGGGAAGGTTATATTTGAAACCTTATTTACACATATTTTAATACTTAAAAAAATACATTTTTATGTTTTTCTTTACCTTAATCCAATATGTAATATATTTCATTTGAATATACGGTTCAAAAGTAACAATAGATTTAGTACAATGCTTCAGTTTTCAATTTTTGGTACAAAATTAATTCAGTGGTGAAGGCCAACTTTTTTGCTCATTAATTCTGTGGCCAATGGGTTAACGAAGGCATAGACCATCTTAGCTAACATCAAACATTAGATAGATATGCGACACTCGATAATATCTGATTATTCTACAACCACAAAAACTAGAATTATGATTAATGATTATCGTAACAATGTTTTGCACAAGTACTTTAGATTATATTAGAATTGAAATTAAAAAACTTTTCCACTTTGTTCCACTTATTTATTTTCACCAAGACCGGTTTCATCCTACTACGAACATTTTCAATTCTAATACAACGGAATTCAACCACGAATTAACAATCCAAAAACTATACTTTAGATTAAATTAATGAGATCTCATAGGATATGATTTGCAGTTTTTACTAGTCGTTTTTATTTAATCATTTCAATTGTGTAGGAACATATAACACCGAAGGAAGTGACTATTTTTTTTGCTAATTTCACATATCTACATTTTGATGCTTATTCTATGGTGTTTATTCTATCTTACTTACTCAAAACTTATTAAATTACTATCTGTACCCTTTTTTTACACTCAGTTGAATGTGTTGAAAATTATTAAGAATCATTAGAAGCGGATAGCTGGTCGGACTACAAAATCTTATAGGCTGATAAACGGGCTCAGTAGTTTCACATTCCCATAAATAAGTGCCGCCATGACTGTAGGCAGGTAGGTAGTGTACGAATCTCAATTATCGGCCGGAGTAGCTACTTCTTTATGGAGTGGTTAAACTAGATATATAGAGTAGGTATAGCTATTTTCAATGATGGATACGAATATAAAGTGTATCTGTTTCGATAATTCTCCCAACGTGTAATCATCGTCGTCATGCAGAACACGATAACTATAAAAATTACCTGTGGCAACCGTTAATTTCCTTCGCGGAACAAAACACATGAGCTATTTGTTACATGCGAGCATAGAGTACATAAACATAGAATCCGTTACATGAATCACGACACGGAAGGACCGGCCAAGTGAACAACGAGCAACAAAGTAAACACGCAAGCGGCATTATATTGCAGGTGGTTGAGAAACCCCTAGGGGCGAAGGTTAGTGGCTGCACCTTTCGATTAGGCGTCCAGCGCTGGGAAGGCTTGTCGGCTGAGCGCGGATGAAGGTGACGTATCTAAGCTCAGCTGAAAGCTCCCCGCGCATGACGCGACGCACGGCGCGCACAGCTTCCGGTCAGCGCTGAATATTCGCTAAGAAGCGGTTTCCAGAATTTTTCCCGCCAGGCGACACACTTTGGCCGGGTTTGCCGTCTCGTGGCACACTTTCAGTACCAATTTCACGCTCGGGTGCCTGCCGGCTCAGCGGCTCACCGGCTCGCTGCTGGCGGAATTAAAAGGACCTGAACATATCACTGCAAGCCGAAAGGGGAATGATTAAGTGGTAAGCCATCGCCATTAACCCAAATAGATAAGGACAATATTGAAGAACTGAATACGTTTGTGCACACACAAAGATTTGCGAGCGAGGTTGCGCTGAATGGCAGGCGTACCTTTGAGTAAATAGGTAATCATTCCATCTTGAAACTTCAATGGATGTACAAAATAATAATACGTTTGATTGCATATTGCTTTATTCAAAAGGCTAAAAGTGATTCACAACATTTGTAACCGTGAAATAAAGATAATAAACTCAAGTACACTCGAAACAATTATACAAAACCTGGCATCTAATAACAGCGCTAAATAATTAAAATAAATAATGTTAACACTAAGCGTAATTAGGAACCGACTGATTGATCGCTTCAATACCTTTATATTTGCATGACTGATGAGATCAACATCTTATAAATAAGGTGGCCTTACTAACAAAACTAATCCATTGCCCAAACATAATTAAATAACAACCTCAATTGATATTTCATCGAACGACCTCGTATGCACCCAATAATTGAACGCTTAATTACATTTTGGTTTCACCGCATAAATAATCCTAAAAATATGTTAATTATCTTTTTTTAAAAACGTGTTTCGTAACGCGAATAGAGTCAGATAGAGCAAAGATAAACGAAACCATTAGGTACAGATTGAAACAAAGTTCGTTCTAATCAATTCAAAATCATCATTTTTGACCAAAAACTCTGCTTTGTATCTCATGTAACTTCTATAGCCAACAGGGCTATGAAAATGTTAGGTTTTATTTTAAGGATTTCCAAAGATTTTAAAAATATTTACACATTAAAAATTCTGTTCACATCTCTCGTTAGAAGCATTCTAGAATATAACTCTACAATTTGGTCACCTGTCTTTAATAATCACATTAATATCATTGAAAAAGTTCAATGCAAGTTTTTGAGGTGTATTAATTTTCGACTTGGAATCCCTTTAGAATCAATAAATTATGACTTTTTATTACACTCATTGAAATTGTCGAAGTTAAGTGACAGAAGAAAAATTTTTGATCTCATATTTTTATACAAAATTGTAAATCATCAGTTCGATAGCCCTGATATATTAAAGTTGATTCACTTTCATGTACCTACCATTAGATCAAGGTTCCCTAAAATGTATTATTGTGACAATTATACGTCTGTCGCAGGATATAATTCTGTTATAAATAGAATACTCACCATTGGTAATTTTTATGCCAATGTTGCTGATATTTTTAATATTTCCTTATTAAAATACAAGGCTCTACTTATCAAACATTTCGGCCTTACGTATTGTAACGAGGTTACTTCCTAACAAGTTTTTCTTTTTATTTCATTGTATCCTTTTAAAGTTTTCATTAGTTGTTAGAATTTTTTTCTCTTATTATGAGAAATTAAAAAAAAAAACAATCTTTCTTCACTGTACTATGACTATTTAAATATATTAAATAACACATGTTTGAAAAAGGCACTTTGTGCCGTAAATTTTAAATAAATAAATAAAAAATAAAAAATGTGTTTAGTCAAAAATTATGCGCAACATAAGGGGTTAACAATAATACAGTTTGCATTAGAGATGCCACGAAGAGTGATTTTGCCGAATACCGAATACTCGGCTAGGCTCTCGGCCGAACGAATATTCGGCAGCCGAATATTCGGTGACACTTAGTACATTTCGCAAACAGTTTTCATGAATTTAAAATAATAAAAATAGTTTTCTTAAATTAAAACGAATTGAGCTCATGAGTTAAAAATCGTTTTCATGAATCGAAATGAATTTGACTCATGAATTAAACATCGTTTTCAGGAATTAATAAAAATTAATTACATTTCGCAAAAGAAATTGATTTTTACATGAAAATTTTTCTCCTAGATCGGATAGCAGATCCTTACAACTGGTGATCAGTAAACGCAAAACAGTATCCAAGCCCAGCAGGATTGGCCAAGATTTATTTATCATCTCCCGGTAGAAGTATAAACCTAGTGAGCGGCAGTTTTCGGAAGCAGGTATAATTTACGAGGAAAAGAGCAATCCTTTGCTATCAACAAATACTGAAAAAATTGTTTTCATTCGACAAAACTTACCACTGACAGATTTTAAGTAATAAATGTTCTGATTTTTTGTGAAAATAGAAATTTTTGTGAGTTATATGTTATTTATTACGCATTTTTTTCATGATTTGCTATTCGGTATTCGGCCGAATATTGCGAACTATTCGGCCGAATACCGAATAGTAAAAGAATGAGCTCCACACAGGAGGCTCTGAGGAAAATAATTTCCCACAGGGCCTATGCCATCTTTGGGGATGCTGTGTGGAGGGATTTTTTTTAAGAAAAGGAAGGAGGGGAGAGTTCTGGGAAGGAAAAGGGTTTAAGCGATGGGTAGGAATCTGGGGTTTAGTGTGTCCTGGACATCCGCCTCCAAGACCTAGACAAACCTCACCCCATGAACCCGGGAATAGATCGTATACTGAGTAGTAGCCGAATATTCGTGGCATCTCTAGTTTGCATATTATTCACAATAGGCCCGCTTTCAACAACAAAATATTTTAGATACATCTACTAAGGTTGTCACTAAGAATAAATAATTCTGCACGATAGTTACTTAATAATTAATTTACTTAAGTTTTGGCACAATCCTTAAATACATTTATTTATTTATTTATTAATCTTAAGTTAACTCACATCTTTGTGTGTGCTAATATTTTATAAAGATATAAACGTTTACAAACATAATCATTGGCAAACATAATCATCCTTTAAATATTACACATAAATAATTGAGGTAGACATACTTTCGTAATTCTTTTTTAAACTTATTTATATTTTCTATCTCAGTAATTTCATTCGGGATGTTGTTATACAGTTGGACAGCCCTGGTATATCAGAGATTTCTGGGTGCTTGTTTTTTTTCTTGTCGGCAGTCAATTTGCTTTGAATTTCGTATAAGCATATATACTTAAAAAATATTTTTTATTATGAATTATAATTATATATTTTCTTACCTTGAATTTAATTATGTAACCGTCACGCCGCTTCCCCGCAGGAGTGGGCACACAATATTTACCTCATTCGATTCATACAGTCTCATTCATACATTCTCTTCTATTATTCTGACTCTTGACATGGCCCGACTGAAGTATCAGGTTCGCTTGATCGTGTCATGTATTGCCCAGGCGTCCCCGACTCCTCCTGCCACCCACAGTTGCGTCGTAGATTATTTTTTTTAATCTTTCTCATTTATGCTTACATCAGCTTTGCATTTTTTGTGGTTCTCCATATTTCTCACACGATCATACGATAAATGGTTTTTCCACACGTAAACCTCAGAAATCTCATTTTAGAGATCTCACTTTAATTCAAATCTGTTTACATTTTCTTTTCATTGCTACAAATATCAACGACTTTTTCTTTGTTTTTTTTCTGAATGGAAGTGTCATTTGATTCCTTTTCCTCGTCTCATGTGATCTTTGTTGTATTATTTTATATTTATTTATTTCTATTCTTGAACATATTAAGAATAAGATTTAAATACAGTGTATTTGCAAGATAAAACGCCAAAAAACTATGATTTTATGATTTCCGTAAAGATTATGCCAGATATAATAAATAACATAATACCCCCAGTTTCATCACTTGAAGTTTTCACCGTTAGAATGGTTTTGAATAAACAAAAAAATCATTGTGGATACAAAAGTAGCGGTACGAATATTTAAGTGTAATACAGAACAGCTTCACGTCCTGTCAACTATTTGCGGATAGGATTAAGAATGTTGTAAATACGGAAGAAGCTCCAATAATTCCAGTGTCATTCGGAATCAGTGTTCGCCTTATCTAACTGCCTTCAGCCGAGCGCAAAAGAGATCACGAATCGACATATATTTTTTACACAAACCCGAACTCGTATAATATGTAGGATGGAACAAATGCAAGAATAAGTCGGTGGGACAAAGTGGTGAAAAAACGTGTTTCGGTGATGCCATTGATGGTTCGACTGGGGTGAACCGGACTCGCCCACTGACCGACTTGGGAACGAGGATTCGCCACCAAACTAACGACAACCACGGCGCATTCATGGACGGATTCTGTTACCTCGAACACACATCCATCATCAGCGTGACGTTAGAATAATACAAGTAATCTGATCTCTCCGAACACAGCACGCGTTGGAAAAACAATACCAATCCAAACAAACAATCTTAGCCACAAAATATCAAGCCACATTAACAACATACAACGTGAAAAACGCTCGTTAAACAATTTATTTCGGGTATCGTTTGATGAATCTCTAAATGAGCCACGAACTAACAAGTTATTTTATATGAGAATGTTTTAAGACGTATCACTTCCTAAAACATCAATGGATTGAACAAAACTTACAAACGATAAATAAAAGCAAATTTGATCCGGAAGTAGCGCATTATACTTGATAAAATTAAATCAATCGGTGGTACTTATTTGTTAAATTGTGTTCGCATCATGATCGGTACATTAATTATTCATGTATTCTGAATACATTAAATTAATGTTTTCTAGTGTATGAAAAAAGAAGCGTAGAAGAAAAGCAGCAAGAGTAACGGTAACAACAAATTGAAATGCAATTCAGAACATCTTTTTCTTCGGTCTTTCTGAGGTAATTAAGAAATTCATCTAAGTGTTTTTTGCTTATTAAAGGCACTCTAGTGGTGCATTCGCCTAGGAAGGCGGATAAATAAGCTCAGCCGTGAGAGTGAATGGACTCATCAATCCTTAGGAGATATGCGATGCGAAATGCGCCGCGCGTGGCTAGCTTGGCCGGGTCAGGAATCAGGAACGATCCATTGTACCCATGAATGGCTTTCACAGACTTGTTTGTACAAGGGCACGAGCCGTTACTCCTCAAGGGTCGGGGTTCATCAATCATGTCCCGGCAGGGTGTGGCGGCCATTGTCTCTCCGGACTCAATACTCAGTAAACAGTACTCGAGTCGACATTCGCTAAGGCGGTCAATTAGGAAAAGCAACAATATCATTGCAGCCGCAGAGCGAAGGAACCTTGATAACTCGCGAAGTGTGTCAGACGTGCAAAGAGATAGATGTTGTTAAGTTTTCATTGTCAGGTCAGAAACGCGTGACGCTTGTAGCGATACGAATTGTTGGCGTAAGTACATTGTACTTGTAAATACTTACAAGCGGCTAGGGCACTAAGAGAGGTGCAGATTGAATTGGAAGTCCAGACTGATCTGCGGCGAGTCGGTATGCTCTTGCACGGCATTCAACATTCAGTCTGTGATCGTTAATGAATCAGGTCACTTAATTATAAAGATGAGACTGATAACGCGGTCCTTACACACATGCAAACAAACTACCGTTCTTGGAAAAGATCAGGAAGCCCACACTGATGGTATTGTCTGAATAGAATGTGGGATTTTGCCGAGGTCTTCCTGATATATTAAACTAATACGAAGTGACTTGACACTTGCGTCTCCTGTAAACAGCTAAAGATTGGCAGTAGAATCGCGAAAATAACTCGTCCATATTTGTACGTAGGCAAAATAGTAGGCATGCTGCGCTCTCCTAAAAAGGAAAGTGTGCAATGGTCCATTGTATCCCGCACAACCGTTACTTACCTAATTATTGTATTAATATGCAAACCGCTGATCGTCCCACGAGTATACAGCGCAGCGCAAATTCTCCCGACCGGTACTCGGTACTTAGACGGTGCCTTCGCTGCATGTCTGACAAATATAGCTGTTATGCCCGTCCAGATGCAAAAGGTTAGTTCTCAAGCAGATGCCTCGAGAGCTTCTGAGAAAATGCATTGCACCTAACCGATGTGGATATTCATCAAGCACTCAGCTGTGATCATTTACCTCGCACCTCGCACCTCACTCTCCGCGACTATTCTCAGTACAAATTCATGAGTCACTAGGACTGAATAAAAGTATCGCTATAAAGCGCGAGGTTAAGTTGTTAGTCTTAGATTATTTAATTCATTGCGTGGAATTTATACACGGAGGATGTAAATATACTATAAACTTAAGTTCGATATTCATGAATACGACAGAAAGAATAATATAATATGCAGAAGACAATAATTTAAAGCACGGAAAAACGAAATTGAAATAAATAATTTCATTCTTTAAACGTTTAGTGGAGTGCACCTTGTAGGGAGTTAACATAAAACATCGCTGTCTCCTTACAAAAACAAACAAGGCGCGATAAAACGAGTCGCGCCTTTGAGGCGAAAACGATAAATCAAACAGGAATTCTGCTCGAGAGATTCATTACCCGCACAGAAGTTATATTCTCGTTATCTAGTTTGGAGCTTTGAACACTTAAGGATGCTGCTGAACGCTGAACTCAAGGAGACCTGGTCGCCGACACAACATACAATCGGAGCCATGAAGTCACAACGGTTCGTCGCCATTCGCCTCCGCCTTCCGTTTCCCGGCCCAGGAATGTCGACTTGCTGATGCTCACTTGCTGAAGCCAGTGAACACTCAAAATGCATTCAATTATTGAAAATATCTGTGGGCTTGGGTCACGATACGATAAGTGTACAAACAACGATTTTCGGTAAAAGCTGGAGTTTGAAACTG
This sequence comes from Limnephilus marmoratus, assembly GCA_917880885.1. Classification (NCBI taxonomy): domain Eukaryota; kingdom Metazoa; phylum Arthropoda; class Insecta; order Trichoptera; family Limnephilidae; genus Limnephilus; species Limnephilus marmoratus. The sequence goes on along the minus strand of OU862912.1, from coordinate 22,444,174 downwards.
TCAAATCGAAATTTATATCTTTTTCTGAGAAAACAAATATTTATATTGAAAAAGTCCAAAGCGTGCTGGACTCAAGTGATGTAATTTTATTAAAAAATGATCCCACCCCATAATTTACCGCAGAAATAAATGTAATTCTTAGTACATGCCAAACACTTGTTAAAGATAAATTCCAAAAATCCAACCCCACTGTCAAGAACCCCCAATGTCCACGGCTGTATGGACAACCTAAAGTTCACAAATTAGATATACCAGTGAGGCCCGTCGTAGCATATAACTCAGCACCAGCCTACATGTTAGCAAAAAACAAACATGCCTGTACAGTTTATGAACCTTAAAAAATTCTTACTTTTGTCGTCGTCATGAAATTATTGTTGGTACACCGCTCGGATATAAACCGTTAATGTTATTTTTACAAACACAAAGAATTCCACTAGCCGGAGCCAGTAGAACTATGGCATCCAAATTTAAGGAAAGTTGTGAAACTGAAGAATGTAAACCAGATAAAGAAGAGAAAAGGTAGGAAGTACTGGTCACTAAATAGGTTTAAGTCAATTATTCAAATAACTTTTCAACTATCAAAGATATGCAATCTCTCGTAGGGTGGTGAACAATAAAAGAATCGTTCATTATGGTGAGTTTGGATTGATTGTCTGGATTGTTTAGATAACTAATTTTATAAAAAGACAGAAGACTCAACACTTTAAAATTATATACTTATCATTTTTACACTTATCATATATTATATTATATTGACCTAAGACCGCAAATATGTATTTACGATTCGGCGTAATTACGTATCACAAATTATAGACAGCCATGTAATGAGCTTTACGAGCAATTATCGTTAATCTGGCCGCTATAGGTACCGAGGATTTATAGTACGAGTGGTGCAGGCACGCAGGCACCATGTTCGCACTTCCTTGTCTTGCCTGTAAGGCCTGCTATGAGATGATGTGGTAAGTCACATTAAAGTGTTGGCAATTAACCAAGTCATTTTTCATAATAATAAATATCGGTCAAGTTATCATTGCGCTACTTAGTTGCTGCAAAAGAATACTCATATTTTGTATATTTTTTTGTAAATTCGGAGGTCGACCTACTTTTTTATTTTTTTATTCAGTAACTATACATTTATTATTTTTTACATTTTTATATGAATCATGTTAGGTATATATATATATATATAAAGTAGAAATTATATTCGTAGTCCTCCTCACTAGGAGATCCTGTGCCGAGGGGGACTACGCTTTGGATAAGTTTCAGCGACTTATATGGTTTAACTACATGGTTTGGATAAGGTTTTCCAGAAACTTCTACGACGATGTTTCAAAAATACTAACTAGTAAGTTCATTTTCCGATAGTTCCTTCAGCCAACATTTAATGTCCTTAATGTAGCTATTTTTAGTTTTAATTTGTTTGATATTAAGTGATAGTTTGTTGTATAACTTTACTGCTAAAAATCCAGAACTTCTTTCTCCAAACGAAGAGTTACACTTTGGTATATTAAGTATCTCTGTTTGTTTGGCTCTGGTTTTATAAGCATGTGAGGTGTCTGCCTCTGAATCATTTTTGAGGTGCTGTTATAGAATGTTTTTGGCATAGATTTTCTGTAAGCTTGGAACATGAAACTGAGTTATTCAAGAGCTTTCGATTTTTGAAAAATGAATGCAATATATTTTTGTTAAATAGTCTATTCAGTATTCATCCTCAAAAACTATGAAGCATAAACCAATACACCCAGCTTGGAGCATAGATAATGTGGAAATTTCCTAAAACCATCTGATTGCAGAAAATAATACGAAGAAAATATCATTACTACTATAAATTTAATTGTACTAAAAACATTAATTTGAGTTGTGACTGTCTGTAACTCCGGTTCAATAAACTGTAGAAATTTTGTTTTTAATTTAAGTGTCATTTTCAAAAGCGGAAGTGTTTGTTTGGGGAATTCCGACAAGCCTTATTACTAAGCAAGCTACTGAAGGTAGATAAATTATCTACATATAGTACAATATTTTAATAGAAAATTATTGCTTGACATGCCATTTTCAAAATTGGAACTGATTTGAAGAGAATTCAGAATACCAATGATTTTTTACACGCTAGTTATACATAGTACACAAACACTTTACACGACAACATACATTCAAACACGGCAACTAATATAATTGCATCCCAAACGAAAAAAGCTGGGTAAATTTAAAAAAAATATATTAATGTTTATTCATGTCAAACAAAGTAATGACAAAGAATAGCGCTGTATTGTTATATTTAGTTTAGTTTAATGTGTTTAATTTATTTCTAGTGAAATGAGTGAAAATGTAATTTTGTTTTTTACTGGAATAAAAAAAAAATGATAAGTATATGATAATCGAATCCGATATCGCTGGATACACCATTTTATGACGGAAACGATATGTATTAGTTGCTTGCTTAAGTTTTATATATCTTCATTTAAATAACCACTCAGATATTTTATTTTTAATATTAGTTTCAAAATTTTCCTTTTAAGCCCCGTTCACAGGGAAGCCAAATGTTCGGCGATGAGACACGCGTGGGAATCTTACCAATTCACGCCAGTGCTACTGCTCGCCAGAAGCGCGATGTCAGGTGTCAGCCTGAAATTAAAACCTTGAGAATACACATTACACAATGCTGAAGTTTTTATCGAAGATTCACGACCGAACGGAGTAAAGCATACCTACCAACAATGTTAAATTTCAGGTTCGTTTGCTTTCACGCGTAAATTTAATATAATTGGATCGGTCAAGTTAGCTATCAGTATCTAGACCCTAGATTCTAGAGTTATGAACCGCCGGACTTAATTAATTAAATTAATTAACTTAATTAAAAAAAGACAAACATTCCTTGGTTACGAATAACCCAACAACGTTTGAAAATCTTCTACTACCACCACAGTAAGCGGAAAATGTTGCTTGTGTCGTGATGGAGGACTTAACCAGCAGGGTGGGACCCAAACACAATGCCAACTCAGCCACTAACCGTTTCTGTGACGACTTACATCAGATGAGAGATACTCTCAGTGTACTCAAGATACTCTCAGTATCGCCTTTTTTATAGTGATAGTGATACCTCAAAAGAGTCTCAGCTGCTTCCGTCTGGAGCCAGTGAGACTATGGCATTACGGCTAATGCCATTTCAAGCAACGTTTCAATTCTGAATGGTGGTGATCAAATCTGAACAGCCAGGAACATACTTCTTTGTCTTTCTTTTCCCATTCCCTTCAGTCTCACAACATACACCATTTGGGGATGCCGTAGATACACTGGCTTCGGAGTGGTGTGCGGTATCCACCTAGATGCCATGCAAAACAGCATGTCAAAATCGAAATCGAAACCCCATCCATGAATGGTCAAAGTTCTAGGCGGCCGTATTAATTAAGAATTCAGCGACCAACCACCGTGTTAACGGGGCCTTAACTGTAAAGCGGGCGAATAAAGCGCAGTGAGGGATTGAAAGCCGCGAGCTTACAGCTTACAGCTCTGTACGCGGCGCGGACTCGCGTGTACAACAGCGATGCACTGATTGTAAACAGCGTTCTGCATTCCGGCGCCGCGCCGTGCGATACGCGCGTGCGGCAGAAGCGACACGCTCGGGGGAGCGGGCCGCTTCCTCCCGACCCCGACTACCACTCACCGCACTCGCTGTAGAGGAGTTTCTCAAACATATTCATCGCTGAAAGTTGGAATTTAGAACCTTTACTTTTTATTGTAAGAATACACAGTCGCACATAACTAAAAGATTTTTTTTATTTACATGAGATTGTAAGTATACATCATAATTTTTTATATTTTTTTATCACTCTAGATTACTAATATGAGATGGTTTTGAGTTGGTTTCATTCCGAGTTGTCCGGTCACCGTAAAAAAGGTGACCTGTTAGCAAGTAGAATCGAGCAAAATTTTCAACATCAAGTATGTCTATTCGTACATTCGCATTTTTATTTGCAAATCATTGAATTCTAGGAATTATCTTAATGGTAATAGAAACCTCGCAGGTAGAAAGACAAGGAAAGGGTATAAAAATATTTGACCGGTCAGTGGCTGAGTTAGCATCGCGTCTGGTTCCCACCCAACGAGTTCAATTGCTCGGCTGGTTGAGTCCTCCATTACACAAGCAACATTTCCTCTTATAGCGATGACAAAAGTTCAAATATTGTCATGTTATTAAGGGCCCGCAACCCGGATTTGGACCGATTTATTACATATTTCCCTTAAACACGGTAAGTTTTAAAGCTCTTAAAAATATATATGTTATTCTTGAAGATAATATCTAGACTTTGCCCGCGCCGAAACGCAAATTTTATGAAATTCCCTCGATAGAAAAAATCGCAAATTATGCTCCAAAAATTATTATTAACACGTTTTTTTCACTTATTTTACAAGATATACGTATGAAAAAATTCACAGTGTTTAAAGAAATGCTGTTTAAGATAATGCCCGCCAGATTTTTGCTCTATTTTAAACGAGTCGTGTTTTATTAAACATTTTCGCAATTTTCGCATCGATTTTGTTGCCGTAAATGTTAGCGCTCTCCTCTAACATTCGTAATTTCGTATCTCTCAATTTTTTTTTCTTTTTGGGCCCGGTTGCAGAGCCTTAAAGAACAGAAAATTATGATTTCAACGGAGCACTCAGCGGCAGAGTCACAGCTCAACATACCTTATTCGATTATTTATTATATTGAACAATGTACGTATCTACGGTGAAAAATGAAATATGTATGTACACAAATTCAATTCGCTGCAAGTTGGACTTATGATTCAATTTTAAATTGAAAGTGTATCTGTTAAGACCTGCCGTTTTAAGAATTGATCAGTTGTAAAATGCACTGTGTACATTTTTCTAGTGAAACAAAGCGTGCTGAAACATAAATTAACGCTTTGCAGGATTCTGATGTTTTTCAGTTATTATTACCGTTCCCGCTCCCTTGGGAATCACTGAGCTACCGCTAACAGCATAACACGGTTTCTGCATGTCGAGTGATGCGCGTCCAACGCATCCATCGTCCAAACAATGAAACCAGCAGGATATGGAAGGTCTAGCATACGGTATTATAAATTTATTGTTCCCGATAGGTTTTCACGTACACATGACACATGACTGATTTTGACGAATCATACACATACATACGATTCGACGAATCCTACGTTTATATTATACTAATACAGAATTTGCTGGCATAACGCATCTAAAACTTCCTTTCGAATTTTTAAAGTCGTAACAGTCTATTTTATAGGCAGCTCATTTTCCGACGTCCCTGAAAGACGATGCACGCTTTCCGCATTTTGAAATTAAGTGAATAGGTTTTCATTTAATTAAAAATGACACCACAAAGTTTGCTAAGTTTGTTTTTAAACGAATAGATATTAAATGCTGTATTCATAATTACAACTAAAATACCTGACTACGGATGAGTTGTTTCAAAAAAAATGATGAATTTCACGTTCTATTCAAGTTCTGTGATTATTTTAGTTTCATGCAGCAACTAGTCTATAAAGATATAATAACAGAACTTGAATAGAACCTCCACAAAATTAACTTCAAATATTTGATGAACTCGTCAATTATTTTGAAACAACCCGTCCTAAGTATTCCTGGTTGTACACTTTACCCCTTCCCTCACTGTATTCTCCCATTTTTATTTACAATAAAATTTCCTTCAAAGCAAGAAAAGGTTAAAGAGGTTTATCTTTAAATGTTTACACAAATATTAATAGAAAAATGGTGATGATGATATGCACAGAATAATAATAAATTTAAGGTTGCATTTGAATTCAGCTTCTCCAATATCCAAAGGATTAAAATATCCGGCCTCTGATTTCGTTAATCCATCCGTTATTAAAAAAAATAAAGTCATCTTTCTTTTTTTACATTTCTTCGCCAACGGAATAATCCTGACAACATAAAAGAAAATGGTTATTGGATCTGTCACACTTCTTGAAATACAGTTTCTGGCTCTCAGCTCGTATAACGAAGGATTAGCATATTAAACAGAATTTGACGACAAGCCAGAATCGTTTAATATCAAGATATAATAAACAAAACTCGCCAAGTATGAGAAGATTTTTAACAACTCCCAGCACGCGTAGAATAACACCAACTTCGGTTTATGTCCAACGTTCAACACATTTTTGTATAAGATATTGTATAAGAGCCTTGTGAGACATTTTAAATATCAGACAAACACTTTATCGCCCGTGAAATAGGATTAGAAGACAACATAATATATTTAAATTAATGCAAACATAAGTTGTCTAGTAATGCAAGACACCTAATCAACGACACAAAAAACGAGCACTACAATCGGCCCACAAATATTTCGTACGAAGTATCGTAAATTGTGTTTCCATAGAAGGAATTTATTGTAATTGATGGTTGGTGATATAAGCGATTTTTTTTTAATTTAGCGTAAGAAACATAATTTAAATGTTTTTTTCGGCTTAAAAACATTATCAAGTATTTATGTCGAGCAACGATTATTCAGTTTTTAAAACCATTAAAAGGATTTTGAACCTTTCAATTTAATTAATATGGGTAATGTAAATGTTTGAAAGGTACTGGCTAACCCTAATGGCATTAGAATTACAAATATTTCGTTCAAAATACCGAAACATATTTTTCCGTAGAAGGAATTGTAATGGATGGTTAATGATATATATACGCGAATGTTTAAGAATTTCGTCAAAAAAAAACAATTTATTTATTAAAAGCTTATTAAAAACCTTTTTATTTCATTGGTAATGAAATGAATCCTGCCTTACGTTCACAATGTGACAGACAGAATTGCCAGGCTATTGAAAAAAGAAAGCATCAAGACTGTCTTCGGAACCATGACAAAAATACGAGACTTTTTGAGGCCTGCAAAGACCAAGTTTCCTCTGGAAACAGACGGAGTGTACAAACTCAGCTGTTCTTGATGTGACAAGGTTTATGTAGGCCAAACAGAGCGGACGATCTCCAAAAGGATATCAGAACACTTTCGTGCCAATAAACTTGGCCACCCTGACAAACCGGCCATTATTTTGGATTTGTCCGAGGTCCTGGGAAGACCCAAAACTCATAGAGCACGCCTGATTACGGAGGCAATTGAAATTCACAAAAATCCTATAAATATTTATAGAGACGACGGAGCTAAGCTCAATAGTTCTTGGTATCCGGTAATTAACGGTTACATCAAGGCTAAACGCAAAAAAACATGTTGCAGTATATTGTAGCGCCAGCTCGTAGAGGATTGGAGCTGGCGACACGATATCGCTCCTAAGTAGATAAGTACTAACATCACCCCTAACTATTACACATCTGCCCTGATGATGGACACTGCAACGCTCTCCGAAACGTTAGCTAAAGAAGGAGGTAGCACAACACGGCATAATACCCCAAAAAATTAATAACAAAAAAGGTAATGAAATTGTTTGAACGATAATGAGATGTGGTTATAATTGATATGGCCATCTCTTTATCATTGAAAGAGTCAAGTAAAAACTTCAATGAAAAAAGCGATGTATCCAATTCTCGGGTTAGAAACATGAGCCGCGTTACCGGTGAGTCAATCCAGCGCAATTTACTGAACTTGAGTGGGTGGTTCTGACCACAAATAAAATGCTGTAATCTTTTACAGGTTTCGTTTTGCATAAAAACCAGATGGATTTATTGCGCATCGAAGTAAAAACATGAAAAATAATACAATGGGGGATCTAGATAAGAACATAAACAGAGGGATTAGTTAGATTTTTTAACAAATTATGTATACAGCATTCTTGTCAATATTTAAACCGAAGACATTATTTAAACCGAAGGCATTATTTAAACCGATAGGCTTACTTCTTTAGCTGATTATACTTGTAAATATCCTAGATCTTTATTGGCCAGGGTTTTCAACGACTGATAAAACACTGCAACTTTTATAGACCGCAAATTCGTTGCTTTTGAATCAATGTTCTTCGTACTTTATCAGCCTGAGAATTACAATATCAAGTCTGAATTTAAATATAATGCCTGCCAATGAGCGAGAATTACAAAAATAAGTATTAACGATAACGTATTTTCCCACAATTTATAAATAATTCACTAAGGTTTGGTAATTGGTAATTTTTTTTATAATTGTAATTGGTGCCTATATTATGTACCTGCTTGCTTGCAATTTTTGTAATGTTTTAGAATAATATTGTGAAAGCGTAATTATTTGATTTTTAACGACTTCAGTTCTCCAAAAAAGTAAACAAATTATGTTATTAAAGTTACAATTAACATTATCTGCTTACAAAAATGCACTAAAAATAAAATGAAAAGGCTAATAACAACCAATAAATCAACTCAGAACCTCTTTTGAAAACTCATGAAAAGTGTTGGAAAAAAATTATACAATATTGGTTAAATAGGTTATTTTGGGTTAGAGTTATGGGCTATTTTAAAATGATTTTTTTCATAGCTTTTAAAACTCATCTTTTCAGACAGTCGTATCCATAAGTTTAAAAAAAACCTTTCACCTTCGCCTTCACGACTTGCAACATTGTAAATAACTAAATGTGTAAAAATAAAGCAAATTCTTAAAATTCTCCAGACTTTCAAAATAAATATGAACTCAACTTTGGCATTAATCTTCTTTTAAATATAAATATAAATGTAAAACCCATGCAATGTCCAGTGTTTTAAATATAATGTCCTCCACGTGCAAAGTCGTATTTTCACCAAGCATAAACTTTTTAATAAAGTGTGCTTTATCGGAAGTGTCCTGCAGGTAAATATGTTTCTGTATCTATTTGTAAATAATAAAATTAGATAGAGCCTAGGATTCATAATAAAATGTAAAGCGCCCTTCAGGTGATTTTTCACAAAAACGGCGCTATACAAATTATCCAATTATTTCCGCACCAGATTTAAATGTCCGGGTTAAATTTTCCCCACAGGAAAAACAAAACCCTTTCACACACTTCCCCAAATGATCATCTAGTCAACCCACGCTATGCAATTGCACTATATAAGTATTATAAATACAAAACAATACAAGAACAACATGTCAACCTACTAGAGACCAAATGGGAATATAATTCACCGACTCCAGATATTTTCATATCAGAGGGTTCGGCTCTGTGGCATTTCTAATTGAACCTATAAATCCTACCGATCCCTCAATATAAATATTTATTATTATTATTATTTTAATGACTTTTAAACGAGGGATTGAGTTAACTAGATTCTGAGTTGGCATGGAACCGTTAATATACCCAAGAAATATAATTTCAGTACGCACCATTCATGGTCGTGGGTCTGACTGTGACTGAAAAGCCAAATCGTGGACCCAAAAACTTCTTGAGTCTTGGAAGAGATATCTCACCTGTCTTCCATTCCTCTGCTAGCGTTCTTTTTCCTTTTTAGAACTTTTTGACACCACAACGAACTAACTATTAAACTCCACTAAAGAAATAACACTCAATTTCGATAATTAGAAAAGAAAATGATATAGATAAGATGTTTAAAACTCGTACACAATATAAATTTAAAAAACACTTGAAATAAGACACTAAAAAAAATTTGAATTAAAACAATTTTTAGTTGAGATTAAAGGGAGACCCAAGTCCTCCGCAAAGAGCCTGTTTAAATAACCTTGATTACTTCGCTGAGCGATTCGATTGGGTGTCTCAAAGGTTCAGAGGTGCTATTCGTTAGCTTTGCAAATCAAATATCGGTTTCTTATATACGAATCGTGTTTCTATTTCTTCTCTCAACAAACAGAATTCATGTTCCATGTGTCGTGATTCGATTGTCTTATCACGGATTCGATATAAAAATTATTTAACGATGACGGAATAATCGAAAGTAAACTCGGAAGGTTAACTGTGTTAAATTGATGACGAAGGAAACTCATAAATAAATATTTATTAGAAAATTTAACTGTTGAAAAAAATTTATAACTTTTTCAAGATCATGCATAAAAATGTACGTGAAAGGTCGACCCGGATTTGATATTCCCCAGGAATTTAATTGCGATAATTCTCAACCTTCTAACAAATACAGAAAAAATGAAAATAAACCCGATCATTGTAACTTCAGAGTACTCATTTTCCTCGGGATAAAACCCTTCATTAAATAATATGATACCGGCTTATATTGACTACTTGCACAAATAAATATCAAGTTAAGTATCACGTGACACACAAAAAACAACCTTAAAAACCCGACATATTGTTTACCACCTACTTTAAGCGGTATCGTTTTCAATAACCTGCCGTGGGAAACTTTTTATACTACAAACATCGATACAGGAAATGCATGAGAGGCTCTCCGTGCACTATAACTGACCTCACCATCGAATAAGCTGGCAATTATGAAGACTAGATTACAACATTATTTTTTTTTATGGCGCCAGATTTTTATCAGGGCAATAGTAATCAAATTTTATTCTGAAATAAAGTAAAAATTTTATTTATTGAAATTTATTAGAATCAAATATCCATCAGCTTGACAGTTAAAAAGAAATATTTTTTATTTACCAAATTTTGCACTTGGTTGGTTCTCGAATACATTTTTTGTCAAGGATCACATCAACAGCTGAGCAAATTTTTATAACGTTTACTCTACAATCCTCCTGCCCTAAGAAAAATTTCCTCAGGGCCTATATCAGCTTTGGAGATGGTGTGTGGAGGGTGCTTTTTAGGAAATGAAGGTGTGAACCTGTTATAGGAGGGAGAAAACACAGAGGCGGCCAAATCATTCCACATTCGAGACATAACAGAAAAATTAATTTTTCGAAGAAAGCTTCTTCGGAAAGGTTTTCACTTTGTGATGGCATTATTTATTTTAATGAAAAGACAAATAACTTTGTTTACATCACTTTTATTTACACACAATCAACATGTTTCGTGAACAATGTTCACATCATCAGGATCAAATGTATACAAAACTTAAAAATTAAACATTGATCACATATGGGAGGAAAGGGTAGAAGGGAGGGGAAGGGGTAAGAGTGGGGGAAGTTTATTAAAATTAGGGATTTCAAAGTCATTAGCAAGGGAAGACCGGTAAAGTGGGAAAAGGTTCAAAAGAGGTTTATAAAAATTTGCTGCTTATTAATTATGTCTGCTTTATTATTTACATTTTTCCTAATTTCTAAAATCATGGCAATAAATGGCAATAGCGATCTTAAATGGCAATAGCGAATCTAAGTTCGCAGATCATTTATTAAAACTTGATCATAATTATGACAAAAACCATGGACTTAAAATATTACATACGGGTTATAAGGCATCACAGATAAATAATCTAGAGATTTTAGAAATTACGAAAAATGTTAATAATAAAACAGACATAATTAATAAGCAGCAAATTTTTATAAACCCTCTTCTGAACCTTTTCCCACTTAATCGGTCTTCCCCTGCTAATGACTTCGAAATCCCTAATTTTAATAAACTTCCCCCACTCTTACCCCTTCCCTTCCCTTCTACCCTCTCCTCCCATATGTGATCTATGTTTAATTTTTAAGTTTAGTATACATTTGATCCTTATGATGTGAACATCGTTCACGAAACATGTTGATTGTGTAATAAATAAAAGTGATGTAAACAAAGTTATTTGTCTTTTCATTAACATAACAGAACTTATTACAGCAGAGTCATGGTGATCAGTGACGGTAGAGGAAAAAAAGCAGTAGGAGTTGTGATGTACAAAAACTGAATCCACATTGGGTAGTCTAGTAATTATGAAGACTAGACTCTCAAATTAAAAAGTAGATACGTACTACTGGTATTTTCAAAACCAAGTTTTTTTTAACACCTTTTGTCATCAAAATAAAAAGCGGTTGATTCGATAAAAGAAAAGTCCAGTCCAAATTTCACCTAGTCTTATTTAATTATTTGTATAGCATGGTAATCGTCGCGAGATACTTGATTTTTTGTCCTGATATCGCATACAAGGTCGGGAAGGACAGATGTGCGCTTGACTGATGGAAAGAAAGACGATAGCAGTGACGCTCAGCCGCAGACTGGTCTGAGATCAGAGTATCAGGTGTATCTCTTTAACAAATATTAATAATTATAAAATGACATCCGTTTTTTTGCAAGAGAGTAAACCAAATATAGTTACAGGCGTAAATGCGTATTAAAAAAAACCTTCTTGTAATCTTCGAGTTTGCCGCTTTCTGCGTGCTTAACATCGCAAAAAGATTTCACAAGGAGATGCGTACTGAGAGAATCAGGGCGTTTCAACGAGGAGCGACAAGCTTGTATTTTCTAAGTTAGTAAATTGTACATGCAAGTAATTTGAAATCTGACTTTTTTAGCCTTAGCTCTATAAGGGAGGCGCCGTGGAAAAAATCTTCAAGGCCTATGTCATCTTTAGGGATGCTGTGTGTAGAGTCTTTTTAAAGAAATGAGGTAGAGGAAGTTTTGGAAAAATGTACGAGAGTGGGTAGGAATCTGAGGGTCAATGTGTCCACGATTGACTGATGTATGAATCCATCCCTCTCACCGCGATGCAAGGCGATGGGTCGAGAGCTGGAGAGGCCCCAACCGGTCTCTCCAGATCAAAGCAAAGGCATTCGCCGCCAAGAGCTAGAAAAACTTCACATTCATCAACCCGGGCACCCCTACTAAATTACCAAACGTATCGAACCACTTGGGGTGACCTTTGGTAGGGATGTTGGTTATCCAATAAACGGTTCCCGGGGCGGCGGTAACTGTACCCTTCTCCCAAAGTGACACTGTTGTGGAAAAAATAAAAAGTTTAAAAAACCCATATGAAAGTTCATAAAAGACGCGATGCTAAATGAACGAATGATAATATCAATGTTTTTCAATACACAGTTATGTCCAGCTTCAATATAGGCAACTATATTCAATCAGGTTTCCATAAGATTCAAACACGTATTGCTCAATGAAAAAATATATATTCCTCCACACAATAAGTTTTATAAACATAAAAACAGATAGTTTTCACTTTTGTGTGCACTTTAGGTAGTTAGTCTGGTATGTACAACCTACTTAGCTTACGTACATGCAATTGTATTATTATAAAAAATTATGCATACTTTTTGTTTGACATAATTTTTTTTTTTTATTATTTTTCTAATAAGATATTGTCTTGTTTAGAAAATTATTTATCCCTTTAAAAACCTTTGAGTGCACCCAACCTTAGCGAAGCTGGCAGAAACAGTGTTTTTGCATCACAGCAATAAATAACCGCAGTAGGCGAACAGTTTGTTGCGTTAGTCGACTCCAGCCTCAACCACCGCACCGATTCGGAAAATGAGCGAACGGTAAAAATGATTTCCTTGTTTTCTGCGTCGGTTTTGTAAATGAAACTCTGCGGTTATGGAAAATAACAGAGAGTTAGGGCACCGAGGAGGTCGATGGTATTGAAGAAAGGAAAAATCATTTGAAAAATTAGAAAACATAGACTTAGGTATCAAGAGGGTTAATTATAAAGAGAAATACGAAGGTGGCAGGTGATTAAAAAAACTACGATTATTAGGAAAAGAAAAAATATCTTCTGGGAATTGCGTCCCCAAAGAAGTTGACATCTTTGTTTATTCAATTAATATAAAGGTGGTTTATAGTTTTATTTATTTTTTATTTATTTATTTATTTATTTATTTATTCAACGTCCAGGGGGCTTTTACATGTTTGGTAGTACAATTAATTCATGACAGATGATTTTTTAACAGATAAAGAAATAATAAAAATAAAATTAGATAAAAAATGCACACAAGTCTCAAAAATACAAAAAAAAATACAGCGATTTGGTAAGTTTACAAAAATACAGATATGTATAGAAATAGTTTTGGAATAAGTTTTTTACAAGATCCACAAAATTCGCCAAGTTGATGTTAAATATGTCGACATCACCTAAGTACTGATTCCCCTTAGTGTGAAATCGTTGGATAGGAGAGTGGGCAAGGTAGTTCCGCTTGTGAATGCCGCAGTAGAATACTGTATTTTGTCGCGTGGTTACTGTCGGTATTCGTAAGTTTATGAGTTGCAGGATTCGCAACAGTCGAATTTATAGTTTATTTTGAATAAAAATGTTAAGTCGTTTATTTTACGTCTGTCTTCTAGTGTATGTATTTTTAGAATATTTAGAAATAGATTATATTTTAAGTCTTTATATTATATTTCAATTATATTTTAAATTTCTGCGTTTTATAAATTTAAAATTTATAAAACGCAGAAATTTTTTTTTGTATTCGCTCAATATTATTAACGTGAATTTTGTAAGATGGAGACCAAACTACCGAGTTATATTCAATTTGGCCTCTAACTAGAGATACATATAATAGTTTAATGGCTTCTATGGAACTAAAGTTTTCTTGGAACTATAGTCCTTTTTAAGTGTTTGACTGCAAGTAATTAGATTGTAAAGATCTTTTATACCAAGGCCCAGTCCCAGTGGGAGCATGGTCTCCCAATAAATATAGGATTTCGCTTCTACAAAACAGTTAAATTCTCATAGCTAAGACGTCATGAAAATCGGTTTGAAAGAATCGTAAATGTAATTAATAATAATAATAATTGGCTAATTTTTTATAGCGCCGTTTTCGTGGAAAATCACGTCAAGGGAGCTGATTAGGTGTCGATAATTTCCAAAATAATACATTTATACCAAATTATTGCCATTTGTCCAAGGAAAATAGTGGTATCCATTCCCCTTATAAAATCCGCGGAAAATAAAATGATGTTTTTGTTGAGTTAAAAAAGTGAACATGAACGCGTAATTCACCGGATTAAATTACCCTGCGTATTAAACGTAATACTCAAAACCGCTCGAAACATTGTTATGCGTTTAATTCATTTTTTTTGAGAGATAAAAAGGAAATGTAACCTATTACAAACAAAATACATTAAAAATATTATCGACTGCATTTACTTAACATTAATAATGTTTTAATTGATAGTGTGATGCAAGAATTGAAGCCATGAACCAATTACGCATCTGAGCGCGAATCCTTTGACTATTAGATCGATTTTCACATATATTAATTAATCTGTCTCCCTTGCCAATTCATTTGATTTGGAATTTGTGACCCAATTTCTGAATTCTAAATACAAGCGAGAAATGGTCAGACTTTTGATTCGCAAAAGACGCCCACATCGGATTTTTCTGTTCGTCTTTATTTCGTGAACGGATTAGAAATAAAAATTGATCTTGCAATGACTTCCCCAACTTATTTAATGCATTATTAAAAAAAACTTTTAAAGTCGATTCTACAACACAGTAGTTCAACCTCCAAACCTTTAATTGTCATTTTGTCCCTACAAATTTGCAAAATTCCTCCAACAAAAATCATCTGTCAAAATCGTCTACTTTGATCTCATTTATATATGCTCTTATGTTCGGTTCCTGTCATATTCCTATCATAGAGAATCTGTCATAGGAGAAGGAATCAGAAGATTAATAATTATTATAAAACAGAATCTACTAATAAAGTACCTACTCCAATTTCGCCACTTTTAGTAGAAAACATTGAATTGCAGTAGTATTCGTCATTTCCCCGATTAAATGCATTTATTTACCCGCCAGTGGCGGTCAGTGAGTTTTGAGTGAGCTAGAACGCTAAGATTGAAAATATGACGTTATTAATGTTGTTGTAGATGAAAATGAATCTTATTGTTTTTCAAAAATTTTTGTATGAAGATATTCAGGATTCTTTCAGCCAATGGATGCGCCGCATTCACATACCTACTGAAATATCTTCATACAAAAAGTTGACATTTAAAATTAAAATAAAATTCATTTTCAGCTACAAGAAGATCAGGAATGTCGTATTTTTCAATCTAAACACTCTAGCTCGCTGAAAACTCACGGACCGCCACTGGTACCCGCCTACCAGTATCCAAGCGATATGGTAACACCGGGACGCGAACCGCGAACTTACGTAGCTAACTTCCCATTCTCGTTTTACGGGTTAGGTTCGAAAGATATGGCGCTCGAATATTCCTAGTCCTAACACTACAAATAATATTTTTATTAAACTTTTTATTGGGATAAAAGAAAAAAAGTCACATAAAATCAATAGGTTTTGTGAGAATTTCAAATCTTTCTGTCCAAATAAAGTGGGTGTGCATTTCCTTATTTATTAACCCGCCTGCTTGGTTCAATATATTCGCACCTCACAATCCGGAAGCCTCAGTTTCGCGCGAAAATTCTGAAACCGTCACCTTGGATCGAGATTGTAAAATATCTATGCAAGATAGCTTTCATATTTCAAAGACAATAAGAAGCATTATTTCGTTCTCTTTCTGGATAAAAGAAAAAAAAACATATGTTTGCGTGAGAGGAAAAGAGATACATAGCTTTTAAAATGTAAGGTCGCTCGTTTTTGGTCTTATGAAAGAATAACGCGATTACGTGTTTTGCGTTGTATTTATTCTTAAACAAGCAGACGGGTTAATGTTACATTTCCTGGAGCAAACAGCGTAAGTTGGCAAAGGCTTTTTTTCTTATTAGCTCCTCACAAGGAGGCCCTGAGGAAAATAATTTCCATCAGATGTTCATCATATCGTGTCATGTTAGGGATTGCTGTGTGGGGTATCCTTTTAAAGAAAGGAATGAGAGAAAGTTCTGGTAAGGAAAAGGATATGACGGGTGGGTAGGAATCTGGGGGTCGATGTGCCCAGGAGTGACGAACGTATGAATCCATCCCTCCAACTGCGGTGCAAGGATGGCTCGAGAGGCCGGCTGAAGAGGTCAACAGGTCTCCTTCAACGAGTTTCTCTCGATCCGGCCCACCAAGCATGAGGTGGGCAGATAAGAACCGGATTAATAACACCTCAAGAATCCGGACAGCCCTGCTAAGTCACCAAAAGTAGCGAACCACTTGGGGTGACCAAAGGCAAAAGTGTTGGTTATCCAGAAAATGGCTCCCGGGGCGGCAGATTAAAGCAGGATTCTTCCACGTCCTACCAACCGAGCTATTGACCACGTTGTAAAACATAAAGACAATATTAAAAAAAAATCAAGTTCAAATTAAATTTGATTTACGTAATATGATTTAGGTGACGTAGGTACTCGTAGATGCTATAAATCGTCTGTTAACCATTTCTAGGTAGACTTGGAGTTTAGTTTTAAAAGGAACGTGTAACGCAATCCATGTAAAGCATTTCGAAACCACCAACTATCATAGTTCTCTACTTCAAGGCCCATAAACTTCGAGAAAGTGAAAACCACAAAATAAAATTTTAAAAAACCTCACGTCATTTGTGGTAGGTATTAGGTAGGAAGGTAAAGAAATACAATATAAAGAAAAAACCTCCAAGCAATAAACCAACGATAGAAAAGACATGGTCCAACGAATTACTGCACACTTTAATATCAAGTAAATATTATAATAGGTATTATACCCATCTAATCTTGTTTTTTCTTTTATAAACTTTTTATTATTATACCTTAAATAAACCCCCCCCCCAACTCTACCCCCACATCCTTCCCGCTCCCTTTTTCCACGTAAATAACTTGTTTTTCGTTATGAAATTTTTCATTATCATCTCACAATTCACTTCACTTATATTTTTATAATACCCTAGCAGAAACCGTTAAATGGAACAATTGTATCACCATCACCATCCCATCATAAGCTATTGTAACTCTTTTTATTTATAATCAGTATCTAATTAATATACGTCAGTGAAATTATTGGTTAAATAAAATACACACATTTTATTATAGGTATATTAAAAATTATTCTAACCGTTGCTTTTCCAAATAAAATAAAACTGATACAGAAAATGAGTTGACAAATCATTAATTGTTATGAGCACCATCTATCAAGAATTTCTTTATTCCATGATAAAATAGAATTGATCCGAATAAGAACGTTCAACCCGAATGAAACCCGAATAGGGTTATTTCCCTCCCGTGAGGCGCTCGGGAAATTATGGGCGCGCATCACGTTCGCATCGCTTTGATATTTACATGCTACCCGAGATACCACCGGGCGGTAAAGCAGCAAACCCGAGGAGCTTCAATGTGAATGTAAAAATGGCAGGAAGTTTTTTTTCGATGTATGTAAGAACGAATACTTCTTAAATCGCACTACTTGAGGAGAGTAATCACTTTTGTGCAAAAATAATCTCCAGGCGGTCAAAAAAAACATTAAGGTTGTTAAGGCACAAACCAAAAAATCACGGGTAAAAAATCAGTCCGAGTAAAAAAGGGTTTTTTTTTTGGCAGAAAACAAAAACAAAACCGATATTGGCAGGAGCCTGAAATATTTGCAATAAAAATAAAATATAATAAAATTTAAGTTTCATGTTTTTTAACTTGCAAAAAAATTGAATGATCATTAAATATCATTATTTAAGTATTAAAATTACAAAAATTAAAATAGGAGGTATAATATCCATAAGTGAAATATGTATGTTTCCATAGATTGTTATCTTACTTTGCGACTTTGGAATACGACACTAGCAAAATATAACAATTATTATAAGCAATAATTATCAGCCTGAAACACTCATCCACATTGAAAAATGTTCCGAGAAAAGATACATGACGCCAACGGGACGGGATGTATCTTTTCTCGGAAGATTTTTCAATATGGATGAGTGTTTCAGGCTGATAATTATTGCTATAATAATTGTTATCCTTTGTGCTATGCATAAAAAATCTTGTCTTAAACGTTAGTTTAACAATAAAAATAATAACTAGCAAAATACGTTAAAAATTATATGCACAAAAAAATTATGTTCGTTTTAAATCTACAATGTAGGTAATAGGAAACCAAAAATAGCGTTATTACGAATCGAATAATAATATACTAACAAAGAGCTACCCTATAACAAAAGTAAAAATTCCGGTGACATTTGCATTACAAAATAAAAGGTAATAGGTATCGATAAAGATTTAAATTTGAATGCTAGAAGCCAAAAACGGTTATCAAAGGCAATTAACTTCGGGTAAAAATAAATTAACCTCTATGCACGTTTTGAATTTCCTTACTATTGACGAGGCTAAGAGTCCATTATGAAATTTAACTTGAAGCATTGTTCTGTCAGAACACACTTAAAACAAAAATTTTAAAAGGCACCTTGAAAGTACACAAAAAATCAGTTAACGCACAATGTAGAATACGGATCTGATTTATAGTTCCAGGTGTTAACTAAGTGGTTAAGTAAAGTAAGCATGACATTCGATGGCAGTCGGATGATTCGAGTTAAAATTTGACACAATATCTACAAAAATTTCAACGCTTAAAGAATCTGCATGGGGAAAGATAAATGAATCAACGTAATTTAATGAATTTGTCATTGAATTAACGGTTAGTTTGCTTATTTGTTAGAGAAATGTTTGGTAACAAATTTCATTCTTTGGGAGGAGTGAAATACTCTTAATTGTCAATGGTTTGCAATTTAACAAATTAAAATTAGTCTAATATCGGTAACTTACCAACAGGAACTCTTAACTCCACGTATATTAGGTATGTTTGTTGGTTCTTACCTGAAAACAAAAGAAAATAAAGGTGAATAATTTGAAAACAGTCATATTACAGGATATTCATAAATGCGATGTGATGAAATATACTAAATTGATAGCAATATAAACCAAATACTATTTACTTATAAATATTTATGAACAATGATCTCGCCCGAGTTTTGAGAAAAACCACAAAGTTTCTGAAAGGTTGAAAACAAAATATGATGAGTGTAATAAATAACATGCTTCAAAACTAATGTGGATTCAATGGAATGACCCACCATTACAACCACAACAAAGATAAACAGGAAGAAAAAGGGTGTATTACTAAATAGATCTACCTAGCAGCCATTGATACGCTATATCTTATTACAATAATTATTCTTCTATTTAGCTATCATCGCAGTTATTTCTGGCAATAAACAAGACCCTTGTTAAAAGTGAAATAATAAGATACAACCGATGAATTATGTGGTGGAGATGGGGAAAGGGCTGAACCGGTGGGCATTATCTCATTTAAACAAATGCCCTCCACCGCTAACTAAGACTTCAGCAGTGTAAATCCAACCTACAATTATATTATGGTTATAGGATTTCTTGGATAATTTGCCATCTAACGCGGATCTGTGGATAAGCGTTCGATCACTTAATCACGGCCAATAATCACTGGCTTGATCGGATTTCTATATTTCAGTGTAATCTGATGCCGCGAAAGCGATAGTTACACAGCAGTTTACACTTTAACGCTGGAAATTGGTGATTAGGTATTTACCTGTCGAGGCAACGATAGCAAATACTAGCAAATAGAGGAAATAATTCTTAAATGCAACAAAATCTGCTACTACAATACTTCCTTACAATGTGCACAAATAAATTATATTTAAATAAATAATTAAAAACACTTTGTTTTAGTACATAAGTACATTTAGTTTTAGTACATTAAATGTCCTGATGAAGAGAATCGTTCTTGAAACATGTTGACTTTTAAATAAAGATTATCGTGGTAAAAACAAAGTGTTTTTAATTATTTCATTAATAAAATGGTGCCACAAAGTGAATTTGCAAAATTTGAAGAAGTCAATTATATTTATTGAACCGTAACAATTATCTGATGACACTTATTTAATAAGAATCTTATAAGCAGGTAAATGATTTTTTTTTAAATGTTTATGTTTTGGGGTAGATATAGGCTAACAAACATTAATACTCATCAAACCCTTTTAAATCCATATAATGAATAGGTAATTGGCTTGAATTGTTCTTTAGAAGGTTTGTAAAAGACAAATAAAAGCTTTTGCGAATCAGCGACATAATTAAACCAATAAAATGATGCGCAGTTTGGATACGGATGAAATAAGATGTAAGGGGATGGGGAGAGAAGTCTTAAAGTAACAAAATCGTGTTTTTTACTAGGCATTATTGTACCTAACTACTCAATAAAAGTTCGTTGTAAAAAATAGGTTTTTAAGATTTCTACCAATAGGTATACTAAAATATTACATATCAACGACGACAAATAGTCGAACGCCGTATTGATTGCGTATCTGAGTAATATTTAGTTTGATGATCTGTGGAATTACAGTATTTGAAATGCGTCCCTTTCCCGGTACACCTTTATTACTGGCTTCCCGTTATTAATTCCGCCGCCGTCAGCCATCGACCGCCCACACCCATTGCCCGGGGATAGAGAATCCGGGACGGGGATCGATTCCCCGCGGGAATTACGACCTCCATTGCATTCCTAATCCAAACATCCCACAGGATAAAGATCATCCTGCCGGGTAATTGAAGGAGCACAAATACCCCGGGGTCGGTGACCACCTACTGCGGTTAGCGGTTAGGGGGTCACCGCTTGAGACAACCAGTAACCAGTAACCAATAACCAGTAACATCCCCGCCAGTTTAACACCCAGTTATATTATTGGCAATAAGAACGGGCATGAGAATGGCAACCTGCTCAAGGAACACTAACACAGGTGTCCCAAAATGAGGACACGTAAGTGTTTCGCAATATTATGGTCTCGGCATGGTTTAACTCGTTTCACTTGATAGCCCCAATCAAGCAATTTCAGCACAGATTTGTGTCTTGTCTTAAATGAATGAAGATACGACCCAATTGCATGACGCGTGCGCTTAAATTGTATCGGTGATACTGACTGATAATTGGAAGAAGTGCCGTTTTGTTATGAGTAATAACTAAACATTAATCACCACAATAAAAAAACGTAACCATATTAAGATCTAAAGAAGGTAAAGTACTCCATGTACCAAATAATTTCTTGACCAATGCATTATCATGATCACAGCAATGGAGATTTAAGAGCGTTTAACCAGCCAGCGGACGAAAATCCACATTTCGTCGAAAGTTGTTCTTACGATCGTGCAGGGCGGTTACAATGAGAAAGATTAATTATTCTCCGTACCAGCTTTTTTAAATTATAACTCAATATCGAATTTATTTCAATCCAAATTAGCTTTAATTTATACCTTCATCCAAAAATGCTGAAAGGCGTGATGATAAAACTATTAAAATAATGTACTTTTTGTAATTATTTTTTGATTATAAGTATTTATCATTTTTCAATAATGTCTAAATTTATTAAGAATGTTAAAAAAATCTGAAATATATTAGTTTTTAAGTGCGCAAATAAATACACAAATGGACCAATTTTCGTCAAGAAACACATGTACGTACAAAATTTTTTAAAGATTTTATTGAAACTAAAATTAAAATTCTAAAACATGCGTTTGCTAGATAATGTATTTATTTATTTTACTGCATGATTATTATTTGAAATGGGTGTGGTATAATACAAAATCTTTTTTGAAAATTTAAAAATCTCCCAACGACCTATGGAATAACCTTATTATACTAAAAATTAAATAAAATTCTCAAAATTTATAACATGCGAATGCTAGATAAAAGAACAATCTTTCGAAATCCATTTATAATTTTTTATGGAAAAGAGTCAATACGTCTAAAATCTTTTTTTAAAATGACGTATTTCCGGTTTTCTCTGGTAATGATGCCCTGTTAACAAATATCGATACATTCTAATGTAAAGGCGGAATCGAGACCATTGCCACGTATTACCTACCTATCAAACCAATAATGACGGATAGGTGGGAATGAAGGTGTACTTTAACTGGTTTTCTAGTCCAAACTCAATTTCTCTTCACACTTGAAGCGTGACGAGAGAACTTGTCAATCACAACATATTACGCATCGATAGTGATGGAAAGATCATAACTATCATCAAAGTCAAGCTATAATCTAGAAATACAGCTAAGTACGGAAAATTGAAATATAATTGAAATCGATGTAGCACAGTTATGCAAAATTGATTGCGACTTCCTGATACAGAATATATAGTAGATACGCGTTAACCTACAAACACAAAAGTAATAATATATTACAATTTAATCATTGAAATAACTTCACATAGAAACATTAACTAACACTTGAGATTTAAATGTAACCTTAGAACAGTAAACAGGTTCATGATGCAAGAATATAAGAACCATTGCCATAAAAAACATACGATACGATTATACCAGATGTACCACCCCAGCTAGGAGCACTCCTATCCCGGTGATACCCCGTACGGTATCACGGGCATTGTTTTGTTAGGGCTTTGAGACTGAGAATGGGAAGGAGGTTGGAGTTTAATCAGCCGGTATACAGGCAAACTTGAGCCAATACACGAATGAAGGATGAACAAGGATAATGGGATAGTTTTTTATTACTTTCCTTCCTCGTATATTTATTCTTGCGAATCACTGATCCGGAGTCCAAATCGTTGATAGTGTATATATTGCTGTGTGGACTTTCATAGTTTGTCTTTGACTTTAGCTATTTCTTTCCATTCCCCCAGCGTTTTATCACAATACCTAATATCATGTTACAGGGAGTCATTTCCCTAAAGATAGGTCGACCTATTTTGCGTTTACCCGCAGAGTAGGTAGTTCAGAACCTGCTGTCATTAAATGCGGTATTTTCCGACTTAATATGTGTGCATCATATCCTGTAAGAGTTTGCCTCTTAGCTATCTTGTATTTCAAAGATATCAATCGCTAAATAAGTATAACATTTGTATTTTATCAAACTATGCCACAAGGAAATGATTGATATGCGTGACGAGATGACTAGCAAGACCAAGTTTTTTCTTCTCGAAATGACCTTAAAGAAAAATGAAACCTGATATCATGCCCATATCAAAGACACATTACAAAACACCTGCCACAAATAATGCGTAGCGTAAAAAATCATTAATACATCAAACAATAATAATTGTCGTAAGAAAGATTTACCTTCGATTCAAAATTGTCCATGGTAGCCAGAGTAATAAAATCAAATAGGTTTTATTGCATCCATTCGAGATTATGTGCTCTAGGGCGGTAAAGGAGAATAACTCACAAGGAATGTAATAAAATAAAGATTTTAAATTATGCAATGAAATATCGATCGATCAACAGTAATATCTTAAACCCTATCTTAATTAAATATAGAAAGAGTGGAATTAATATTAATGATCCTTGGAATAATAAACCATTTATTGGCATAGATAATTATACACAATAATCAAGGGAGCATTTTATAGAAGTACAAAACATGAAGTAATAATGAGGCAATATAAAAAACGAGTAATAATAATTTAATTTTAATTCATACTTGCAGCGTCCCTGATGCTATACAAATCATCCCAATGTTATTATTATCATTCATACTTATTGTTTAATTTGATTTATCGGAGATTTAAGCAAAGAGAGGATTTTTCAATTCCAATAATGAAAACAATTTGCGAAGGATATTTACAGAATATTCAGATATAAGGACAGGATTGCCATGGTGCCAAATCAGGTCCTACTTGGACCAGTTGAAATCACAGACAGGCACGCAATCTCATATTTTAGCCAATGAAGTGAACGCATGTATTTTAATGCCGTGTGTACACGCAAAGGGCATGTCGATTATTTTTCTACGGGATCGGGGCTCGTATTCGCGGCAAGGTCGCGGTTCTCAGAAGTTGATATCATCCATGGGAAAAAAACAGATGGCCTCAGTAGCGTAAAGTAGCGCAAAAGTAAATCATCGGCTGAAACATCGGGTGCGCGAGTGAGAAGAAAAATCCCAAAGAAAAAGGAGTGAAAATATATTGTTGGCTACGTCAGAAGAAGGCAGAAGCAAATGGCTTTTATTATAAAATACTTTGAAAAATGAAAATGCGTACATCATCTTTATGTATAACTGTTACGTGTAAAAGACACGTAAGTTACGAATTCTGAAAAATTATTAGAGTAAACATAATATTCATTCCATAACGAAATGCGGTACACTTCAAATATTTTTTTGTAGGTTATGTACAAAAGTCGTTACTCATAAGAGCAACCTCGTATCATCCTCACTGTTTATGTAAATATAAATAATATATCCTTCTAAGAATATATTTCAAGGAGCCTGGTTAAATAATGTAAACATCTGCAAACAAAGGAACTAATGTGTGTACCTACGCACCTTTCTGCTAATCGACTTTGATGATTGTTTTTATGTTATTATTTATTATAAAACATTGATTACAAGAATTTTAACAATAACAAAAATTAATCATGCAAAGGTTGCTTTAAGGCAGCTTGTCTGCAGGTTCTACCATTTTTCTTTTTAAAAAACATAACACATAATCATATCGTTGGTAAATTTATTCAAATTTAAATTCACGATAATGTCTGTACGTACTGCACTATTCAATATTTTCTTCTTCTTCTGATTGCCTTTTCCTGTCGGATTTTGTCTACTATTGAGGTACAGCTACTTCCTTTATCTTGTTCCCACTTTTCCTATCCTGGATTACCATTTGGGTAAATTTTGTAGATATCTCAAATTCAAACATAGTTTGGGCGTGTCCATTGTTGATCCTTTGGGTGTCATTGTCACTGATTTCAGTTTGATAAATTTTATGTCTCGAATCCAAATAAAACAATTAAACGAGTACATTTTTAAATTGTCCGACTCAATGAGAATGGGATCCATATTGAAAAATACATAAACATTTGAACACTCACGCACTTCCCGGTTCCCGGGGATAAGCGTAAAAGGCAGAGATCGGCAATTGGCGACCCGCAGGCCAGATTGTCTAGTGACAAGACTTTGTCTAGTGAGGCGGGTAAAAGAAAAGAAAACAATGTAAATAACCATGAAACTAAATAAACGCCCGGGTTGCCGGCACTGAAACTGAACTGAACTGAGATCTGGCCCGCAAGCTCAGAAGGGAGTCGCTGAAAGGACGATTATTCCTACCCATCATACTTGGCCCACTACCGGTCACAATTATTTTTTTTTAGAATTATTTCTCGTGAAGAAAACATATTATAAATGTAAGCTTGAACCCGCAACGCCCGAGTGAGATTCAATAACTACACCGCTACTAACTGATTTGGTCGTGATGTTTTAAAACATGTTATGTCTACAAGCTTTTTCCGCATGTGCTTTAATACTTGTGTGTAAGAGTTATCTCAGAATATGGAAAATCCACCCACTTCCATCATTATAAGTGGAAAGTGTGGCTTCTGCAATGATAGAGGACCAGGTAGAAGATCGAACCAGCAACGTCCGAGTGGGAACCAATAACTACCACGCTACCAACCGGTCAGTCGTGATATTTCAAACTTGTAATTTTCACTTAATCTTTATTAGCCTGCGGCGCTTTTTCTTGTTCTCCTTTTTTTTAGTAGTGGAGGGGGGGAGGGTGAGAATTGAGGAAAATGTACTTCAGATAAGGTTGTCGCGTGGCTCCCCAAAATAATATAATATTAAAAACTAATTGCCGACCGCTGGTGTAAGGTGTTAGTCCATATAAAACTACACATGTTTACACAGAAAATTGAAAATAACGCACACTTTTACATATAATACCCAATGATCTCAGAATTCAGGAAATATTCAAACAATTTTTGAGAGGGGTGTCTCAACCTCAACTTCTGTTGTGTAATACCAGAGATCACGCTGATGTCAGCATTCGGAATTTATTAATTATTTCATAGAAAACTGCCACCGCAGATTTATAAGGAAACTGCGATGCGCTAAACACATACATAGAATAACATACCGCGTAAAAAATTATTAATCTTTACCAACTGCAAATGAAGCGGTCAGCGAGCATCTGCAGGTTTAATAATACTTTTTTATTCAACTAATGTCATTTTCATCAAGTACAATCGAAGTGCAAACGATTTTAAACGAATCAGTGAAGTCTGTTCTACAAATGATAGCTTTACTGGTTTCAATAGGGGGGGTCGTAGAACAATGTTTCTTTAAGCCAGTAAAATGTATAAAATACATGCTGAAAAAATTAGTGGTTAGGCGAGCAGACATAATATTAATCATTTTACTCCGTTCTGGCCCCTGGGTCATCTTCCCATCCACAAATATAGTGAATATCGCAGAATGACCTAACAACTACCGCACAATTTAGTGATAGCATTATCGAGATATTTGCTACGAAATGATTTACCTATTATTAAGAATAGATGTAACATGAGTAATTTAACCCGAAATTATTTTGACTGAAACTAATTCGGAGGGAAGGGGTTAAAGATGAATAACCTATTTATACAATAAACACAGCAGTTGGTATACTTAATTTTTGAAAATACTGTCAACCACAGCTACAAGGCGTAGAGAAGCACAAATGGGTATTATTTTTTTTTAAACTCAAAGACGAAGTAATTGAATTATCGAATGGTAGGTAGGTAATGGCTCATTCTGGAGATCATTTTGGATTGACAAGCAAATCAACATCGTCCGTATTCGAGTGTTTAATTATTAATTCAAAACATTTAAATGATTTTTTTCAACAGATTAAAAATGTTTCGATATTGCCCATCGCTAGCACCATTTAACAGAAGAAGCTAAGACACAAACAAAAAAAGACGAGTTCGAGAAAAAATCACTGCAATATAAAATATGTTAGTATTGTGAGAAAATCAGTTCAGCCGAGAAAGCCTAGTATTAGCTGCAGGTTACAGTGCTAACCTCGAGCGACGAGTGACAGGTGTCACCTAAATAACTCGCGGCCATGGCGCCAAAGCGGAATATGGTCACATGAATGACAATACGAAGGATGTTGCGGTTTGACGGAGCATGTTGGTGGGTGTGCCCAGTGCCCACCGCCCGGAGTCTCGGAGCTCGTACCGCACAACAACCAACAAACAGCACAAAAAATAAATTCTGTATCGAGTATAATGCGGAGGTTTTGATCGAAAATTTCAAGGTCGAGAATTGTCAATCACAACCCTAGTCACATGCGTGGCGCTTGACCGTTTTAAAATGTAAAGCGATTAATTAATAAGAAAATTCGTCTAATTACTATGTCTAGTACAAAACTTACAGAAATTGAAATTAAACAGTCGTTAGGAGTTATTATTTATACAAAGATCAAGAATTATTTTGAATTTCTAGTCCTTTCTGAAGTTAAACAAGATGTCAAAAGGGATTGTTTCAATAACGATATACCCCTCCTTATCGGCAGAACCTTTGTTAGCCCTGTATTTAGGAAGATAAATCGATATCGATATCCTGATCTATTCTAAAGTAATCAGGAACATAGAGGAGCATGCTTTCTAACATGGTTGAGTTCTCAAAACAACCCCACAGCAGTCTTAAGCAAGGTAAAAGTTTGCCCTTGTCTCAGAATTAACATTTGAGCTACAGGTATATAGATAAATGTAAGCATTTTCAGAAGAAACTTAGTTGATAAAGTTACATTCTATTTGAACCAAGTATTAATATTGTACCCGTTGGTATTGAAAATAAAAAACGCTATATTTAATATCCACCAGAACTTGGTGCTTAGTGCTTACATATCATTAGCTCACCAGGTCGTAAAGATCTTTTTTTAGGAAATCAAGGTTGACTTTTAGATAGGAATATTGTCTTCGATGTAAGATGTGTGTTCAAGATTAGATCGACATTTTTTAACAAACAAAAGTTATGTGTTCAGCAAACAAGAGACTAAGATAAGAAACTTACATAACGAAGAAAAAACGAGATAAAAAATTACGTCTTCAAGAAATGCGGTATAGTTATGCGGATGCCTAGGACTTATGTTAAATAAATAATATCAAAGATAATTGTAGAACGATAACTAGTAATACTAAAAGTTCTAGTTTTCACTTTGATATTCTGGTACCTATTGTGCTTTGGCGAAAAAGCCAGTTTAATCGACCACCACAACACGGGCATGTGCCTAGTATGGTGGTCGAAAAATCCCCAATTTATGTAACGAACCATTTAAAGAATAAAGAAACTTAAAAAAAAAAAAAACGAATAATTATAATAAATCAGGGAAAACTAGATAGCGTACAGTGGGTAAATACATCGAAATGATTTGTTCAGAAAACCGTTAATTATAGTGAATTCTGTTGTACGAGTCCTAGAGTTTTTCGCTGCGTAAGCATAAATAATAGTTTGGGTCAAGCTAACAATGCCAAAGAAGTATCGCAATATAAAGGCTAAAATGTATTTAATTTAAGTCGTTTTCCCATTCGTAATACGGCAGCCGAGTTCTGAATTGAAACAGTGTGGTCGCTTAGTGTGTCATTCTGCGAAGTCAATATTCAGATTAGTTGGACCGCAGGAATGGGACAATCACTGCCCAGGTATTTATATTGACAATACACTGGGTGACGGCGTCATGTCGTGACAGTACTTTTAATGTGCAACAAGTGCTTTCCTGCTAAATATAAAAATAAAAGTGCAAATGTTTATAACTTATAACGTTTATTCAATCAGATTATAGAAAGAGAATCACTCTTTATTCAACAAGTGCTCTACTGGAAAAAACTTTTTTATAAAAAGTTTTTAATATTAATCTGTTTAGAGAGTCTATTGAAAATAACTAATTCTCTATAACGTAAAACCTCAATTACATTGAGCGAGTTTACAAGCTACACTATATGGGAAATTCACTATCTGTTAGTAAACTCGCTCAGTGTAATCGTAGTACTTGCTAACTAGCAGATTGTTGCCTATCTACAAAAAAAGTCGTCACCTACTCGTGATTAGTTTATTTATGTTTTCAATATGGCGGCCAATAAACAGCTGATTTCGACTGTCAAACAGCTGACAGAATTAGTTCACGCAGGCGTCGTTAGGTAGTTCGCTACTGAGCGAGTTGACAGTTTTTTGTGTCATAATGACAATCTCACTCGCCGATTCACCCGCTTTTAAAATTAGCAGATAATAGCTTATAAATTCGCTCAATGTAATTGAGGCTTAAGACGTGGTTTAAACCAAAGATTCCTAAAAAAATCATATTTATTCCCGAGGTTATTGGAAAAATATTCTTAAGCATTATGACTTGCATTAATTTGACGGCCTCCGTGGTCCAGGGGTAAGACTCTTGACTCACGAGGTCACGGGTTCGAACCCGGCGTGCGCATATAAATTTTATATGATTAATTTGTGGTTTTTTTACAAATAATTAATTAAAAATAATATATAGTAAATTTGCGGCACTTTCCAGAGTGGAAGACAGTCCAGTATCGCCCTGGTGTAAGACCACCATTCAGAATTGAAACGTTGCTTAAAAATGGTTTTATCCATGTTTGGTGACCAGATCTGAATAGCCAGGAACTTCCCCACCTTCCTCTCCCCCATCTCCTTCCCCTCCCCAATACCTACAGCCTTACAACATACCCCAATTGGGGATCCCATGGTCTAACTGACTGCAAACAGGAGCAGTTGGGACTCATGGAAGTTTAAAGGTTTACTTTTGCCATCACAAACTTTGCAGTCAAAAAGTGTGTTTCCATCAAACTGGATAAAAATAAATCACATTTAATGTCAGGCCATATCGTGCGTGGCTTAATTAAAAGCATTCCAATTCGAGAGTTTTATTAATGTCGTAAAATTTTTCTCTTAGAATTTTTACAATCCAGCGCCAAATAGTCCCGCTAAAAAGGCACCTTGAATAATAAGAACAAATTCAAATTCCACAGTCGAAAAGTATCACCATAACAGGTTTATCTAACTATCAACTACGAGTGGAGAAACGGCGAGCGGGCTACGAAATATATTATAGTAGAAGTGTTACGAAAAAATAATGACATGTGTATGCAATTAAATTATTTATGTATTCAATCCGAACGGCGCACAGGTGTATAAAAATGTCAATGAGTGAATGGGTGAGTCGAACAGGTTGGGAGCTGCACGAAGAAACCGACAGATCTGTGTGGACCAAATTTGAGTCCTGCTCCGAAGGTGGAGGTGTGCCAACCGTGTTGCGCAATTTACAACACCGCAACATTATTATAAAATGTCTACCGTGTGCAACGATATAAAGCAACAAACAAATTTCGAATTGCAATAAAAACTCGGATATAGTTACCCAATCGTAGGTAAAAATTAAGGAGGTAGCCACTAGGAAAAGCAACAGAATTACCTTAATAACGATTAATATTTGTACTAATATTGGTACATTAGTAAAGTAGATGTTAAACTACTGTTTTATACGTTGCTGAGGGACAAGATACCATTTACTGAATAAAGGGTTTGGGGCATTAATTTGTTCCCCCCGATGTAAATCGGTGAATTATGTAAACAATATTTTAAATGCTTCATTATTATTCTATGTAATGCTGCGCATTAAAATAATAAATGCTTTTGAATGTAGCTGTAACTTTGTGGTTATCCATTATAGATAAATGAAACAATTTAACTTTGTTTGAACCACTTTTATATTTGAGTAAAGCCGACCGGTTTCAGAACGACCGTTCCTTCTTCAGGGCAAATGTGTACTGATTTGACAGTTATGAAATATGGATGGGAACAATGTATTATTATGGTAGGGGTGGAGCCGTTGCTAGGTATTAATGAAGAGTGGGTGGGTAGGGGAACATATTCACGATTGGAATATAAGACAATATTTTTTGTTTGTTTTTTTGATTTTTTTTATTTCCAATGCTTCAAAGTTATCTAAACGTTTTCCTTTATGATTAATATGAAGAATATTTATCCCCGTATTTTTTTTTTCAAAACTATGGTTATTTTCAATGATATGGTTAGCGAACTCAGAAAAATTATTATTATTAAGACACCTTAAATGTTCTTTGATTCTGATAAAAATAACAACTGTCAAATCAGGAAAGGTCGTTCTGAAACCGGTCGGCTTTACTCAAATATAAAAGTGGTTCAGACAAAGTTAAATTGTTTCATTTATTTAAAAAAATAAGTATTGGAAATGTAAGTTCCTACTGTGAATGCACAATAAATAATTAGATTCTTTATTAAAAATATTAATTCGGTTCGCTGTTGAGATTACGAAATTGCCAATTCACCTGACGTGACCAGCTTGACAGTCGAGTAGGAAGCAAACTCGCATAATCCGGAAGGTCAAAAAGTTGACATCTTATCAACGAATGCTCCAACCACTTTCGCTTATTATAAACATGAGATAAATTTCATAAGACCCTTGACATTGTGAAATATACTCGAAAGCAAACCGTAAAACAAAATAATATCTGATTATTATACCTCTCCAATTGCACTGAGAAAACTATTGAAAGGTTAAACCTAATTAAGTGGCCGGATTAGGTTAAAATATATAGTATTAGGTATCGTAAAATACGGGATATTATACAATATGACCGCGCGCAATACCAATCGATTAGTATCAAAATTTGACTTTTGAAACTATGGCGTCGGTAATGTCGGTATATAAATAGTTGGGCTGAGCACTTATTAAAGCCGTCTCTCCAACTACCATAAATGGAAAAGCACGATGCCATAAATACTCGAGCGAAGTTTCGTGATACGGGACTAATATGTACCTATTAGAAAATAGTTACCTTTTAACGGGCAAACTGTATAATATGAAACATTTAGAATGAGATGAGGAATGTCACTACAATTAGCGCATTTGGCACTATTTTAATTGAATGCGAGATGATAAATTTATACCAGGGAAAACCAAGCAGTTACAAGAAGTAAAGCCTGGATAGCTATTTACAGAACATGTTCTAAATACAACCTCGAGGATACCCCGAGGGAGTTATCTTGAAAAGAGAACTTCCGACATCTATCAGCACAATAGCCGTAGCTATTTTGATGACCTCCATAACAGCACAGCAACTGTGGCTCCTGACGAAGTGCAAATAGAAATGTATTTAATGAATGTAAATATTTTCAATAACAGAATGAAAATACAGCAAGCCCACGATACCTCATACTCGATATTAGAATCAAAACTATATCTGAACAGGCAGATATTTCACAACCATTGTTTTATTTATTTATTTATTTATTGTGAAAAACAGTTAACATATATATCCAATTACATTTCACAATTTTTAGTTAATAGTGTTCATTAATTATATAGGTACATTAATAATGACAGGTGCTAAAGAATACCTTTATTTCGCTCTTGAAATGATTGTAGTTCGATCGAAAAATGTCAATTTCAGAAGAAAGGTTTAATACTGAGGTCATTCTCCCCAGAGGCATAACCATTGGTAGGTTGGTCCTGCCTCTAGGAAAAGTAAAAAGTCTTGCTTCTTTGCTTCCCGTCTCCATCTCTATCATCTTGAAAACGAAATCAATTAATAGCCTAAAAATCTCCCTCGCAGCTGAACTCTCATGTATATATATTGCAAAACAATAAGGACATTAAAAACAATCGTACAACATCCCGAAAAGGTAAAGTTAAGTTTCTCGACAGGTTGTAGCAATCCTCGCAAAAGATCAGTCACTTGAATAATTACGAATTACTCACAACGCGTGGCAGATGATAATGAGGAGATAATCCTCCACCAATTTCCGAGCCAATAAACAATCCCATCTGTATTCAGCATCGGCACTTGTTGTTAATGAACGGGAGCGGACAACTTTCTCCGCGGCAAAGGAGCATACTGCGGGCATACGTACAGCGGGCATACAGAGACAATACACCATCAGGCATATAGAGTTATAGTGCGGTTGCAGGCATATGGAATATAGAATGCGGCATACGGCAGGTGGGCATCTTCACGTGGTCGCGCAAGGTGCCGTAATGTCAAAGAGGTCAGACATCAGATTGGTAGAGAACGCACAGTGTTCCGTGCTTCTTTGCATTGCAAATTTGTTGCACGGAGCCCCATTCACGTTTCGGTGATTGTTTTGCTTTATTTTATTGAACCGCAAATATTTACAAACATTTACACGATTTAACAATCAACACATCGTTTGTCGCGTTAATACCATACTTTGCAGATGTTGCGTTAGCGTAGGCACTGAATGAATCTAGAAAGAAAATAAATATTATAGATGTGTAAATAAAATACCAACA
This sequence comes from Limnephilus marmoratus, assembly GCA_917880885.1. Lineage (NCBI taxonomy): Eukaryota > Metazoa > Arthropoda > Insecta > Trichoptera > Limnephilidae > Limnephilus > Limnephilus marmoratus. The sequence goes on along the minus strand of OU862912.1, from coordinate 22,410,428 downwards.
GAAAATAGACCTTCGGCCCACTTCACCTGTTTCTCAGCTGTCAGGCAATGAAATATTTAGTTTAGGTATGTATGTTTATAATTTGTTCGATTCTTATTAATCTTACATAAAAGTTGTGAAACACACATGTACCATGTATAAATGGTTGTCAATTTTTCAATATTTATGAAATACGGAATAGTCAAAACATCACAAAAGAATCTAATTTATGGAATATTCTTCTTCATAGAATAACCTGTTGCTGAACTGAGATATTTCACTCAAAGAACCCAAATTTTAGATTTTCATAAATCATAAATCAAAAATTTAATTCAAACGTTAATTCGATAATTAGACTAGGGTTTCCCAATCAGTGGTCCGCGGACCACTAGTGGTCCGCAAGAGGCTTGCGATGGACCGCCGGTCAATAAGCGAGCAAGCGCGCGGGCGGTCCCTGGTCGAGAAGTTTGAAAAAAAAATCGGGACAATATTCCGTTTATCACTATTGTACCTCGTGGTCAGTGGCCATTATGATATTCCGTTTCGCCCCACCCCATCCTACACCATTCTACCCCCTTCGTTGTGGTAAATATTCTGCTAGAACCCGTCCCACCCTCTCCCATTCGCCCCCACCGTCGTGGTAAATATTCTGCTAGAACCCGTCCCACCCTATCCCATTCGCCCCCACTGTTGTGGTAAATATTCTGCTAGAACCCGTCCCACCCTATCCCATTCGCCCCCATCGTTGTGGTAAATATTCTGCTAGAACCCGTCCCACCCTATCCCATTACGTCCCTCCTATTGTGCTATCCGTCCCTGGTGCCACCCATGCTAGCCTACGCCACCCGCAGTGGCTCAGGCTAGCATGGCATCTGGGACGGATGGGGCGGACTACGTGGTGTCACCCCCCATTAAAGTTGGGGTTGGCTAGAGAATTGTGAACCACGAGCGCGGGCCCCCCCTAGCTACGCCACTGCTTGTGGTCCCTGTCGAAAAAATAAATGTACAAGTGGTCCCGGGTCAGAGAAAGGTTGGGAACCACTGGACTAGAATGACAATTTTTATTTTAGTAGGTACATAGCTCATTTTATGATATTTAACATTTCTGTCTAATAAGTATTTTGAGACGTATGTGTGGCAAAACCATGTCCGATCGTGTGAGAAACGTGGAGATCCGCAAAGAATGCAAGGCTGATGTAAGCGTAATGAGTAAGATTTAGAAAGGAACGCTCAGATGGTTTGGGCATGTGGAGCGAATGAACGAGGAAAGGAGTGTAAGGAGAATATATGATGTGAATGGTAGAAGTCGGGGACGCCCGAGAAAGACATGGCACGACCAAGTGAATCAGATACTTGAGTCGGGTCATGTCAAGAGTCAGAATAATAGAAGAGCATGTATGAGACGATGTATGCATGTGAACGAGGCAAGGAGTGTGTGCTAAGACCGAGTTGTTTGGCAGTCCGTCCTCTCTGCCTATCCCTGCAGGGAAACGGCGTGATGGTTAGTTAGTAAGTTAGGTATTTTGAATGCCAGTATTTGATTTCTAACGTTAATTTCTAAAAACCAAATACAAATAATAGTGTCATTCGCTGTATCCAACAATTCGACATCGCAACCAGCTTTATTACTTGGTTGTTTGGTTCCGGCCCGGCCATGTGATTAAGAACCTGCACACATTGTGCTGTTACCTGGTCCGTAGTATGTAGTATCCGCCTACTAAAGTACGCAACATGGCCATCGTGAGAGCAGCCTAACTGTACACCGCACATCTCGAATGACAAATCTCTCCCCAGAAGCCGACGGAAACGTAACCTGTGATCATGCCTTAACACGGTATTGGCAATGCATACAATAATGTCAGTTTTTTTTAAATTAAAAAAAATATATGATTTTTAATTTTATATTTCAGTACCTACACTAAACATACTCGAATGATAAATACTTTTAAGTAATGTGTGATTATTACTTATTGTATAACTGGTAAGTAATTCAGTCACAGAAATAATAGGGGGTTTTGTTTTTTTCGCTTTCAATTTAACATTCTCAAGATACTAATTATTTTACGATCGCGTTGTGCGTTGTACATGTTTATTTTTACATTAAGTACACGGTACTTTTGTTACAAAAAGCGTACATAACCTGCTAATGCTGAGAAAAAACAAACACGTACAATAAATAGGCGAGATTTTGGTAAAAACTCACTCAAGTAAAAAGTTTTTCGTACTTTTAAAATTTCACATATCCCACAAATTGTTTTTGTTAGCTGTGTAGAGTATACCCACTTCAAGTACCTACATATGCGTTGCGTGGTAACTATATTTAAAAAAAATATCTCTAATCTTAAGTAGATACGTAGATTGGTACCTTATAGGTACAAACTGATTTTCTTATGAAATGAATACCTACCTATTCAAAATAGATTTAGAGCTGTAATTCGATACACGAAAAAAAATACTTCTGATTGAATAGCCACATTAAAATATAGTGTTGCCTTCTGAATCTGCTGGGTTCCCGTGAGAAGTTGTTAAAAAACAAGACTGTTTAATTGTCCACACAGCAGAGGCATGTAAAATTACATGAATACCTAGGTATTTGGAATACAAATAATTATGAAATGTGAAATAATTAAAAAAGTGTAATAAAAATAATTAATGAAATGGCATTTATTAGCAAATTTCGCGAGAAAACAGTTGAACTGAGTAGCTCAATTGATAAAAGTATTTTGAATGTTTAGCAACAGATATTGGTTGTTTATGCTAGCAAATTTATAGTTCACGTATGGTGTTAATACTTTTGAAGAGTTTTGCTACATTAATGTAACATAGCTTTACGCTAGATTCGTGTTATGTACCTACCAATATATCGTACATTACAGCAGAAATCAGGTGGGTTATATATACTGGGAGGTGTAATTAAACCAATTGTATAAGTACCTACTACATGTATTCGTAAATGAAAAATAACTGAAAACATTTCCGTAGCAGTTTTTTGAGAAAAATTAGGCACCTCAAGGGCGTTATGCAATAAATTTGACCATGTTCTTGTGAAACATAAAATATCGAGATAGGGTGTTTTAGCAAATAGCATCTATTAGTTTCAGTAAAACTTAGATACCTATACGAAACGAAACGCACGTTTTTAAAATAAAACTTATCAAACAAAATCACGTTTCAGACAAATCATTCATTGACAGATTCCGGGGCCAGACAAAAAAATAGTAGCCCTAAGATTGATTGAAATTAGTAGCCGGGAGACCGAAAAACTTTTTATTATTTTTACTTGATAAAAAGTCGATCAGACTTGATTACATCACCAAACAATATTAAGGTGATTCACGTAATCATGGCGCCTGAAGTAAGTTTGTTTAACTCGGTCAAGCTTTAGTCAATGTCCTACCGACCATTGATCAACTAGTTTTTTGTCAATCCCAGTCAATTAAACGACGAAATTGGTTCAAATAACGTCATGATTCATTGAGCAGGACAAGAAATGAAAATGATTAAGGTCTTCTCCCTACGCGCTTGCTTCAAATTCAACAGGCAGTTCTCATTTCTTTTTCATTCGTTTCGATTCAATTAAATTTCCTTACTCAATAATTGAAAGTTTGGAGCAGTCATTCAAAACAAATTCTAAGTTAAAACCAAAGGTTACCTTTTTATAGAAACTTTGTATCCTGTCTGTAATGAGATCGTTTTTATTGTTGTTGCTTCATTTGTTATTGCAATTTGTCTTGACCCGGCTTGGAGATCACGGTCGCGACATACAGAAATTATTACCTCTGAACTTGTTTGTACTTTTGACTTCACATTAATATAAACAACAATAACCTTAATTATAATAATTACTTTGAGCCAGACAAAGGATAACATTTTAACCAAACAATTTCTTTGTTATAAATAAGAAATACTTACATTAAACAATTTCTTTCAATTTTACTTAAATGTTTAAAAATTGTTAACATAAAAATGACAAAGAATAAATACCAACCGTCGAATAACCCCATATTTAAGGCTTTCTGAAAGACACAAGTGGGCAGAGAGGTCGAAATTTTATATTGCAAGAGATTCGAGAAATTTAGTAAAGGTCTGGGGGCTACCGCTAAATACGAGTGTGCAAATTATTTTGCCATAGTTGACAGAAGAGAATGGTGGAGGATTAAATAGGTTTTTTGAAAAAGAATAGGGAAAGTTTCAGTAGACAATGATTGACATTTTTGATGATCGTGGCAAAGAGCAAAGAATCTACATGGTTATTCATGAAAAGAAATTTTATGTAATTTTTGTTACGATTTGATTTAATAGGATTATAGCTTGTAACCTGTAACTACTTACTATAATTAATATGTATTATTAAACAAAAATATCCCGTGTTTCCTTTTTAAGGGATTAAAGATATTTAAAAAAATTAAAACGCATGATGGAAAGCTTAAAGACAGGTAACTATAAATAAAAGCAGTAATTCATAAACTCAGGACAAAAAAAGTTGTAGGTACGTATAACGCCTGAGCTCAATTTTTTAGTGTTTTTGAAGAGACAAACTATATAAATTTTCTGTTTCTGCAAAGATAAATGAATAAAAATCAACTGGCAACAAACGGATTAAGGAAACTTGAAGTAGGTAGTTACACGAAAAAGTTTATTACACATTAGTATATTAGATTTCAACGGGGCGTTTGCGTAACGTGTTTAGCAGAGATATAAATTTAATTCTAGACAAGCGGAAACTACGCACGACGTAAAAAATATAATGGATGGGCCGTCGCTGATCACGGTTCGAGATAGAAAACCGCGTGTCAAGGTCCAAAAGCGACTGTGGCTTTTTCAAAAAAATTATAGACGCTTGTTCCGAGTCAACAATAATCACGCATTACAAATAATATAATATGATGGAATATATTCTGTTATTACATATCCGTGCATTGTAAAAAGCGCACGTGTTCATTGTAATAGAGTTTTCTAGGCATATTACGTAGGCATATCAAAGATCAAGTTGAAAAAACACTGCAATTAGTTGACGGCGGAATGATGCTGTTATGAGGGACATTATATTATTACAGTGCTGGAATTGAATGCATAATGAATCGTGCAGTAGCGTGCAGTGACATTTTTTTCTGATTAAACCAATTGTCCAGACTAAAAACTGTTTGATGGTAAAAGTCAAAGGTTCTGTACTATTTGGCATTGTATGTAATCTTAAAAGTATTTTTTTTTATTTTAGTTTATTAAGGAAACAAACAGTTAAACATATTTTCATAATAGAGTAACATATTACATGGTTGCATTAACCAGCGAAGTTTCCGCAAAAATTTATAATATATAAACATAGATTAAAACAAAAGAAAACATAAAGTGGTAGAAAAAAAGAAAAATATATACAACGTGTCCTGAAACTCGTAGTACAAGCAGAAAACCAGTGAATCCACATCACGTAGAGAACCCAAAAAACTTATTTTTTTCGATCTAAGCATTTCGATTTTTATATTATTTTTTAACTATTTTTCATTTTTTTCGGCAAATAAAGGGTTAAAAAAACTTTCGAGCCTGGTTTACCATTCAATGCATTTTAAAAGACATTACACATGTGATATTAACCCCCTAGTGAAAGATTTTTTCAAATTTGACCAAAAAAATTCCAACTTCGGACTCGATTTACTCGAAAACGAAAGCTCAAATCAAAAAAATTATATCACGAATCGACTCCGAATGTGATGTAGATTGACCAGTTTCCCGCTTGTACTACGAGTTTCCGGACACCGTGTATATGTACAACAGAAATGAAAAAAAATACACAAATTAAAGCATGTGGGATATGTAAATCATCCAAATATCATTATTATTATAAAAAGAAGGAAAACCAACATAATGAAAATGAAAAAAATAAATAACATGCAGCAGGGGTGGAGAGTTCATAATTAACAATTTGTTTTGATTTTTTCTATTATGAACTTAATAAATTGGCCTGAGGACAAATGGAAAATATCAGCGTCGTAAAATATATCATTGTATTTTGTGCACGTCCTTCGGAGAAATGAATGTTGTGTGTAATTTGTTTTTGAGTGCGGGATGTGGAATAGTTGGTTTGACCTTGTGTTTCTTATTGGACAGTGGAAATTAATGTGTTCTAGAAGATAGTTGTTGTCAACAACGTTGTTAATGATTTTGAATAGAAATTTCTGGTCGGATATATTTCTTCTATCTTCAAAGGTTGATAAATTATGGAATGTTAATGAGTCTTTTAGGCTTTCTGATGTTCGAAAGGATTTAAAGTCTAGGTGTTTCAGTATCTTTTTTTTAATTCTTTGGTATAAGAAAGTATACAATATTCGTTATTTGATTGACATTTGGAAAGTTTACCTTAATAATATATGGCATTTAAAAATATTTCCGTTATTCTCACATTGCTCAAACCTACCATCGAAATTCGTACAAAAATATTCGCTTGCGTTTCGTGGATATTATGGTGATGAAATAAAATAATAAAAACTGTGTCAATATTCAATACCGTCACATTTCACAGCATCGCCGTTACTTCACTGCCAAATATTGCATACCCATCTTTTATAATAAAACTCTTTCACATTTCGTAAGAGCTCCTAACAATGACGATATTATATATTATAATGTACCTACTTATTTTGTCAGCGATAAAAAAATAATATAAATTTATTTTCAAGCGCCCAAGGGTTAGACGGCATAATCAGCAATTCGTTTATGAATTTCGTAATCTGAAAAACATTTTTAAAGCGTCTTAGTCATCGTGCGCGCATTTTCAATCAGCATGTTTGGAAGATCGCGCGAAAAAGAGAGTGACAATCGCAATTTTGATAAAAGCTTTTTTTTTTCAAAACGCCAAAGAGACTTGCAAAAAATGAATACAGCACGCGTCCGGTCGGTAATGTGACGCGTCAAACCAGATTTTTACACAAGAGTGCCGAGGGCGTCCCTCCCAAGGCGTCGGGCAATGATCGACGCCGGGCGGAGAAAGTGATCGGCCGCACCCGCCAGACTCGGGAACTACCGCCTCCTTAGGTCAGTGATCGGTAGGTACCTTAATATGCACGCAGATACCACTTCCGAGTAGGTATGTGCTTGCAAGCCGTAGGTATGTACAATTTTGAGGGCCCCGAAAAGGGTGATAAAACTGATAATATTGCCCAACAAATTATCGAATATGGTTCAGTAAAAGTGACATATCTCTGCTGAGAGCTTAATTTTGTTACATACTTAGTTTTTGTCATACATTTTTGGTAATAAGTAGTACTAGAAAAATAATAAATTATTATGCCTTTTCTCTAATAGAGCATCATTTTCTCAAGTACCTAACTGTACTAATAATTTATTTATGAATTTTTATTTTAGTAATTTGTACATTTAAGTTAACAAAATTTCTAATTAATTGTACTATTTCATATTGCAAACTAAATTTTATGTAGTTTTATGTAGCTCCTACAATACATCTTGAACTTTCCAATTGGTGTGGACTTTAATGTTTCTGGTAGCGTGTTATATAACTTCATTCGTTTGTACAATAAACTGTTCTGCGTATTCGCCTTGTCTTTTTTTAATAATCGTAAAGGTAAATAAACAATTTTACCTATATTTAAGGCCAAATAAACGAACAAAAAACATTTTAAAGAATTAAAGTAAATTTAAAAATTAATCAAAATTGTGTATTAATTTAGAAACTCACAACTTTTTCAAAGTATAAAACTGTTCCTCGATCCAATTAGAACTAGAATTCATCAGAAACGCAAACGATAATAAGCAACTAATTAAGCTATTATAATTTTAATATGGAATCTTATCACTTAAGGGCGCCCCATTTCAATGTTACAGTAGGGAGGGCCGTGGGAATTGGGAATGATAGATAATATTATTATGGCACAGGCATGACCAGTTTTCATTTACCAGAGCCCTACCCTTCGGCTAGTAGTTGAAAGGGCGCCTTCTAAACCTGGTCATAACACAATAGTTCAGCTGGTGGCGTTTCTAGCTAAGCCTGTATTGTTGAGATAATAAGCATAGATAATAATGATAAACAGACAATGGCAGCTACATAATTAAATTAGCATGAAATTGCAGCCGAGCTGTTTCACTGACTCCAGTAAGACCATCTTTGAATATATAAAAATAGATGAAATGGTGCTTCTTAGCACAAACACACTGATTTATTCAAATTACAGTAATTGTTGTATGAAAATACACCATTGTTCGCTGAGTTGTACGCTCAGTAGAACGAGTAAATAATAATACATGTTCAGAATAAACATTCAAAATGTACTTTTTAGGCGATTCATATTTTACTTTAAGCCAAAGATGTTAGATTCGAGTAATTGTATTATTTAGTTGGATAAAAAATAGAGGTCATTCGACTTCGTTCGAAAGAGCTTTGCCCTTTGCACAATGAAGTCATAACAGTACGAAACGTCGAGCGTCGTTTAAACGTTAAAGGCAAACGATTAACAAATGTTTTAACAAACCTTTTTAAAAATCAATATTTTGATAAAATTGGATATGCCTACGTTTGTACAACGAAGGGATGGTGTTATCAAAATACACAATATTACGTTTTCGTACTGTACATAAGTGGCAGAGCCACAGTGCAAAAGGCAGTCACGTAAGTAGGAATGCTATAAGCAAACTTACTACAAGATTTTTATATTAAATTATTAATATTTTTTTTCATTGGTTTACTTTTCACCGGATCGGCTTCACGTTACAACGAGCATCCTCAGACAGGATTATTATGTAATTACTAATGTATGTATTATTTAATCATTGACAGACATATTTTTTAATTAGTGACACACTCAATTATTTAATATTAATATGTACTTGTAGATACAAAGTAACCACAAGTATCATAAACACGCTAATGCTTAGTCGGGTTCGAGTAGGTACTATCAGCGGCAGCATTATCATAAAAACAGCATGAATTATCCGGAGCGCATGAGAGCAGAGCGGTGGTATTAAAGGGACAATTAATTTATTTGCCGATTTGTAGCATCCCAATTGCAACAACTTTTACTGCGGCAAACCTGTTGCGGCGCGGCGCGTCGGCCAGTGCAACTGACCCTGGGCGGGAAGGTGGTTTCACTTTCGATGTGATTTAATTGCCCAATTTCGAAATTCGCATTTTTATGGAGACTTGATTTATCTCAAGCAGCGCGCAATCTCGGATTTAGGGCTAAACAATAAATCTTAGCCGGGGATGCGTCGCGTCGTGGGAAGCGATCGCGAAAAAATCATTTTAATGCTAGGAAAAACACTAAACAATAAAAATGTGGTTTATCGTCTGAAAAACTAACTTTTTTTGTTTGGCGAATTAATGTTACAAAGATCTAAAATATAAATTGAATTGATGCCACGTCACATCTAACAATCCATTCCTTGTTTCCTTTCATTCTTCGTCCACAAAGTGCTGTCCATGTCTGTTGTCTGCATAAAGACCCAATTCCTGAAAGCTTCGCTTTGTACAATGACCTAATTTCGTATTTGTCCAACAGACCATTAGAAAATTTTTCAGGAGGAGAAGGTTTTCTTCAATTATTTCAATAAAACATTATGATAGGTGTATAAGATGAAGCTATTTCCGTAAAGGTAAAGGTCCAATTAGTTTTAATATTTCTTAGTTGAGTGATTAGCTATCATTTTTCATACTTTGTTTTTAATTTTAAAGTGGAGATTGAACAAAAACTAAAATGGTCTGTTGGACAAATACGAACTGAGGTGAGGGATTTATCATGTATGAGCCATTAAATGGCTCATACGTGATAAATCCACGGTGGCCAAATGGCTCTCAACGCTGGTTATGAGTTCATGGTAAAGTAACAAATTTATGGGTTCCTCTTGTGTCCCCATGTTCCCACAGCAATTGAAATTTTTCGAGACTAAGATCATTCTAAGGACAACGACTCAATACTAGTTGGTCCATGCATCTTTAACAATCACAACAAAGTACAAAGGAAGTTTCATATTCCCAGACCTAATATGGGTTTTTGTAAAGTACTGAGCAATTAATGGCATATGACGTATTTGAGTAAGTTTGGAACCGCTCAAAAAGATTAATTTGCATCACAAGTTTGCAAAAGATCCACGTACGTGATTAACAACATATTGAAGTGTCAGGTTGAAATGATGGATTCCTCGAATTATGAAAGTAATTTATCAAGATTCTCCGAAAATAATAACATCAAAATACTGTGAAAGGGGAGAACATGTTGCAGCGAGGGAAATTATCCAGCGAAGGGCCCAAATTATTATTCTTGATTTAAAGACAGATGTGTTTATAAATATTATGTTGCCATCTGGAGAAATATTCAAAAATATTGTTTATTTAAATATTAATAAATGTAGAACACAATTATTAGCGTAGGGTACACAAAAGACGATCTCTTACACACAATTAGATAATATTATTCACGTAGCTGATGTTTTTCTCGTATCGTCGTTATTAATGAAAATCAGTTTTAAAATACGTCAGTAGTGTGAACAGACAAAAAAGTAGACATAATTTTCTCTTGTCGAAACTTCTAAAACTTTAACAAGGCGGGAGTCAAAGATCAAAACACGAAATTCTTTTGTATAGACAAGGATAATGAACAAAGATCGTTATAAAAAATATCAAAGGAAGAATCCCCCATGAATTTGACCCGTGCATCGTGGGGTCAATTGCATGCACCTGGCAGAGGAAGAAGTGCTGTGTAAATTGATATGAACATGCAGTAAATGTCAAGGGTTCCAATTAGCAGAACCTAGAAACAAGAAGGAATTTAGCCGATGCGTTTAATGGAAAACGTCTTTATGCTAAAAATGTAAAGCCCGGCGTGTATTTGCACGCATTTGACATTTATTCGCCCGATTATAATAATACGATGCCGTTTCACAGAGTTTGTATCTTAATTTTGCAATACGGTTGGATGGCCGGCGATTGCACAAGGAGCAGCCAGTAGAGGTACGTATTGATATTCACTGTATTCAGGTGTCTTACGGTGAACAACCACTCAATTGAATCGAAATCACATTAAACTTTCGTCATTGTTGAGATGAACCAAATACATTAAGTATCAATGACACAAAATCCTTTTACTATTGATTTTAAAGTTCAATGATTGTGGTACAAAACGTAAATCGTACTATATCCGCAATACAATTGATTCGTTGATACTTGATATGAAGCAAGAAATGGCGTTTTATTTTTGGCTTTCGACATATTTAAAGGTAGGTTTTACGTATCTATTTAAATCAATGCTTTATCGTGCATAGGTAATTTAAGATACAATTAAAGTAGAAATATGGTGCGTTAGCCAGAATATTCGAAGTAACGAGAGAATCAGTTGAATTACAAGTAATCGATGCTTCGTCATTGGATGCAACAAGCTATGATTTATCGAGCGAGTAATTTAGGTGGAAAAATGAAAGTGCATTATCGCTACAATATTCTGTAGGACGGCGTACTTCAAACGCTTAACCTAATAGAGATAGAATACGCCCCCAGCTACACACAAACCGAACGATACAATAATTTTTAAATTTATTACCTACTATCCAAATACCCGTACGGTCGAGGCGGTTTCTCCAATTGCCGAGATGATTGAGGCTTTGTTGGCGGGGAAATCTGGACTCTCCACTTCGGAAATAATATTGTTCCACACAGGAGGCCCTGAGGAAAATAATTCCCCTGTAATAAGGGTATGAGGGGTAGGTAAGAATCTGGGGGTCAGTGTCCACGAGTGACGGATGTATGAATCCATCTCAAAGCGATGCAAGGTGGTATTCCGAGAGTACGGCTGGAGAAGTCAAAGGGACTCCCTCAACCGTTCTCTCTGGATCCTGCTCTCTCGATCCTCGAGCCTGCCATGCAGCTGGTAGGGAGACGTATTCGCCGCCAAGCCCCGGACAAACCTCACCCCATAAACCCGAGCACCCCTGCTAAGTCAACAAACGTAGCGAACCACTTGGGGTGACCTATGGCAGAAGTGTTGGTTATCCAATAAATGGATCGCTAGTCGAGAGCCTTAGGAAACGTACCCATACTACGTGAACTGTTCAGGGGGGGGTCTTCAAAATACCACGCTTGGTACAAATGAGCGGCGGCGGCCTTAGGATTTTGGTCACCGGGGGGGGGGGGGGGGGAGTTTAAAAATTGCAAAAAGGTGGTCACGTAGTATGGGTACGTTCCCTTACCCCTCATATATGGTCATATTACAGCGGTTATATTATGGCCGCATCATTCCAAAAACGCTACCATCGTAAATAGTAAAATCCGAGGAGATTCAATTTGCACAGGTTCATTAGCTCCGCAATTCCGAAAGTGAGAAAACTCACAGACGAATGTATACGTGAATATACACGGGAAATTAAAGAAGACGGAAAAATATGTTTCATTCATCACGATCGTCAAATTAAAGATAATTGTAGGTAATACATTTACATCAATCGCTTATATAATGGACCACGAATAGAACAAATCGGGGGTGGAGAACGCGGAGCGGGCATGTTCGTGATGAAACTTTTAATAGGATGTTGTTACTCGCACGCAACAGAACCATCTCTCATACTAAGATCATCTCATCTGGCGAATGCTGTACAAACAAGTCATTCTTTACCTGAAACATAGACTTCTCTACTTTACTTGACTTCCATTGCAAGATATGCATGCATGAACGAAGATAAAAGATCGCTGCAAGTCTTATTTTATCTTTTCTAGCAACCAACTTTTTATCCTAATGAGAGAGAGTTGTACAATGCATTTGCATTGCTTATATATTGCATATCATGACTTGACTTGGTTAGAATAGAATACTGGAACCTACTAACATGATTACCACAACAACAAAAAACAAGTTATATACACTAATTTCAAGAATACACGCATACTCATAAAATAATACATGATATGGTCCAAATACAAAATAAACACTAGTCGGTTAAAATATAATTGTTCTGTAACTAGATATTCATAATAATTATGGCGCTGAGTTTCATTAAAAAAAAATGAAACAAAGATATTTAGGTACCCACAAGGTTTAGGATAAAATAATTTTCATCTATTCAAAAAACAATTTATATGTAGAGAGGGCGATTCTAACTAAAACTGTGAAGATATAAATCGGTCAGTGGTTGAGCTGGCATCGCGTCTGGTTCCCACCCAGGCGTCGCGTCACGTCGTGAGTTTAATTCCTGGGCCATCATCCTCCGACGACACAAGCAATACTTTAAGCTGACTGCGATATGGTAGAGGGAGATTTTCAAACGGTGTCAGGTTATTCGTAACAACAAGGAACGTTTTTATTTCGTTAAAAAAAGTTAATACCAAAAAATTAAAATAAATGTAATCAAAATAGGGTATTTGCACTGTTCTCAAAAAAATTACGATAGTGCAGGCAATTTTATTTTATTTTTACGTTTTAAAATGTGATATTTTTTATTTGCTGCTAAAACGACATGTGTGTTGTATGGTATAACGAGTAAATAGCTAGTTGGAATCATTTCGGAATGTGCGGTTTTAGATCGTATTTAAAATCAATAATTTTATTAATAGAAAAAATATTAAAATTAGACATTTTTTGTATCGATCAGAATCAGTTAATAAAAATTAACTTTATAACTTTGGCACATTTTTTACGGAATACATAGTTTGTGAAAGTACAAGCATATGCAAAATCCGAGTGTTGTTAATTTCCACCGTTTATTTATTTATTTATTTATTCTTAGTACATTTATGTTACAAAGGTATAATATATTGTCCTCCACACTAGGAGTTCACCTGTGTTGTGGAGGACATTTTTCAGAAGTAAATTATAAATTATAATTCGTTCAGTGCATTATTCAAATTCGGATACGCCGAATGTTTGTGAAATAAATTCAAGGTTTTTTTGTTGATTCATCTCCATGTCCAGACCATCTCAAAGCTTATTACGCTTGTCTTCCTCAAAGTCAGCGCACCTACTAAGTCACAATCAATGACATGAATGGATCCATCCACTGAACAAAAACTAGCGTCCATTGTGGAGTGTAATTATCTTTATGCACAAAGGTAAATTAATTAACTTTTTTTAATAAATAATGGTACTGTATATCCCAACGGGCTTGTTAATAAACTGCATAACTGTATTGTTCATCTAATCGAAAGATGGTTTGTTTAACATCGCCAAAAATCTGTCTAATCACTTGTAATCTAACATAAAACAGTACTCTTAAACATGAAAACAAAATGTTTAATCGCAACGGGATTCTGTTCAACAAAACCAAGTCACGCTACATTTAAAATATATTTTTAACGTCGTAAAACATTGGAAACCTCTGAAGTTACATTGTTGTTTTATTATACACATCTTAAATTACGATTGTTCACGGAACATTTTGTATAGACTGGTAGATAGATACCTGCAAGTGTTTTTGTGACAGCTTCCATCGTTTTTGCACGTTCGTTCCGAGAGAATTCTAAATTCTAGCGCAAGATATTGTGAATTTCAAGGCAAATGCCGTCTATAAATAAAACTTGACACAGAAATTCAATGCACGCTATAACTTTGGCATGGTATGCTTTACAATAGTAATAGTTTATTTATGCAAATAAATGGAAGAATGACATAAATTTAAACTTGAACGTTATTTTAAGAATTCTCGAATCTTCTGAATTTTAATATGTTTGTTACGTGTTTTATGTTTGAAGAACAAATCATGACAGAAAAATAACAACAGTAGATGAGAATAATGCTATTATAAATCATTTCGACTGCAAACAATTAAACAAATCTGATGTAACTAGTTATTTAATAACAGTTCCGTTAGTAACTGGCAGTCGGGTGTATCTACTAATTACACGGTAAAAGACCTAACAGTTTCGTAAGAAAGATCATGCATAGGATATTATCTTACAAAGAAGTCAAGAGAAGGCACAGAGATACATTAAAATGATCTCCTCGTCTCGCAGGGCACTTATTTCAATTAGTTTGAATTGCATTCATAATTCTGGCGACACTGAGAATACTAAGGGGTGTTTTGCTCGCAATTAGCGATGGACGCATAATTTCTAAATTGCACGGCCTGGACGTGTAAAGCGGAAACGAGTATCTAACCTGTCAACAAACTGGATAAACCAATTATTGAGCTGGTTGAATTTAATATTACGGGGAAGTTGTCAATCAACGAGCGAGTGTCATATTCATACTCGTGTATATGTGGGTGGAGGAATATTCGATTCCTGAAGGATAATTAGCATCTTAACAAAATAATTGAATAATTTACACGTACTTAAGTTAGGTAATTTGGTCGCAATTGAGACAATATTAGACATCTACGCTTGGGAGGCCGCTATCTCCTCGGATGGGTCTCTTGTTCTTCTAGAATCATTTCATGCAAAAAATGTTTATTTATTTATTTATTAACGCCCTTTTTCGGGGCTTTTATATTACATATGAATAATAAGAAAATACAAAGCATTCAATGTACATAACTGAACTGTTTCAGTAATAATATTTTATATTTGTTTAAACATAAATTGAAGATGTCCACTGACTTGGTATAATTGTTTCCCTCCATTAGTATTCTGGGCAAAGAAGAATACATATGGTAGTTAGTTCCAGAATTTCCACACTGAAATAAATCTTGACTTCTAGTATTACGTTGTGGAATCCGGAAGCTTATCAATTCTAGCAATACCGGACTATCAACTAAATCATTTAGAATTTTATATAGAAATACCAAGTCAGAGAAAATTCTTCTGTCGGACAATTTGAGCATATTCAAATCATTTAAAATAGTGTTGTAGTTCAACATATTAGCTGGAATACCCATTTTAAAATTTAGAAAACGTAAGAATTTGTTTTGAATTCTTTCAATAGCTTGAACATGTATACTATAATGTGGATTCCAGACGGGAGAATTGTACTCAAGTTGACTTCTAACATAGGCAAAATATAACAGTTTAATACACTTTATATTGTTAAAATTTCTAGTAAGCCTAGTTATAAATCCCAACATTTTTAAGCCCTTATTAGAGATTTCTGTTATGTGGTTAACAAATGAAAGATTTGATTGAAAAGTGATGCCTAAGTCTTTAATTTGTGTTAATGTCTGAAGGGCATTGTTATCAATGTTGTAATTGTAAATCACTGGATTTTTTTTTCGAAAAAATCTAACTATTTGACATTTTGAGATATTTAGGTAAAGTCTATTTTCATTACACCAAATTAATAATTTATTGATATTATCTTGAAGAATGTTGCAATGGTGAATATTTTGAATAATTCTAAAAATTTTGAGGTCATCAGCAAAAAGTAAAATGATTACATTATAAAATATTTTTGTAAGATCATTTATAAACAAGATAAATAAGATTGGACCAAGGTGTGAACCCTGTGGAACTCCACTTGTTGCATAAATTATTTCCGACAGAGAGGATTTTATTCTAACAATTTGTTGTCTTCCAGTAAGATAGCTTTCAAACCAGGCTAATATATTGCCACGTATACCAAGTTTTTCTAATTTCCAAATGAGAATTTTATGAGAAACTGTGTCAAAGGCTTTACTAAAATCAGTATAAATAGAGTCTACTTGTTTTTTTCTTGTTATAAAATAACAGAATATTTTACTAAGTATTTGTAACAAAAAATGTGTTTGCACGCAAATGTCCAGAGAATCCGGCGATCGGTGTAATTAAATAAAATATTTTTTGGAATTTACATTTTTGTAAATATAGGCTAAAACCTATAACCTTGTGCGTGCGTAAGCAGTGCTCCACAATCCACAAAGGACTTCAGTATTTTGCGTTGATGCGGAGTTCGGTGGCGCTGGGGTGCGGCGAAGGTTGAATCAATTATCTTCAGAGTGTAAAAAACTCTCAGGATCTCTCAAAAGAAAAAAAAACAGAAGGTAACGCGGGCACGTGTATAGATAATAAACACTACAGCAACACAGAACAACAGAGTTTTTATGGAAGGCAGTAATGATAATTATTGTGTAGAAGAATTGGTTCGACACGGTTCGCTGGAGCAGGATACAATCGAACGATGAGGTGTTTATTAACCCTTAGAATGTCAAGAAACGAATAATCGTGGTTCGTGGCCCTGATGAGAAATTTCAACTTTTTTTTAAGTGATTACCAAGTCTGTGGGACTACAGTATCTCCAGTGTTATTTTTTGAGACGAAAGGGAATGTGGGGAGGGAAGGAAGATGGGAACGAGGAAGGTTAAGATATGCCTGGTTATTCAAATCTGGTTAATATTAGCGTTATGTATAAATATTATATTATAAGTCTTACATATCAGGAGTATATAAAGTTTGATTAAACTAATGCAATTTCAGTAAAAAAAATCTATGTGATTTTTCTATTATATTCTATTGCCTATTCTCAATGTGATTTTTCGCCAGGGAAATGTCAGAATGTCTACCACTCTGGGAATATAATAAATTAAAATATTTATATACCTACTATAATAAATGCGTTATGTGTGGTAAAAAATGGAATAGATTAAAAAATGTATAAATACCTACATCATTGAAGAAGGCAATACTAATAAATCCAAACGAAATATTAAACAGGACAAGACACCGACAAGATCTCTTGTCTTACCGGGACAGCGCATTAACCAACTCGGCCATTGAGACCTATTTATTTTACGTCGTTTTTGTCGACCTCACACTTCAAATTCAGAATTAACGATATGTTCAACTAATTTAAAAATAAATAGGTCTCAAAAGCCGAGTTGGTTAAGGCGCTGAAAAGTCAAGAGATTCTTGGTTTTTTTAATTTTTCCGTGTCTTTTTCTGTTTCATATTTCATTTAAAATCATTAGTATTATTTTCTTCTTCAGTGATATACTGTATTAATAAGTATAACTTTCAAAAATATTGAAAGTTTATGATTTAATTTATTATTATTTTTAATGCCGCATCGGACAACGGTAGTTGATCGGGAAGCAACAATTATAAAGGGGTATCGGACACAACTTGTGGTATACTGCGAAGTGAAGATGGCAAAAAGTAATACAACAAGTGGCGAACGTGATGCAGGTCATGGCTACTACTGACTACCGCTACCGTCATCTACTGTCTGCCACTGTTCTCCTGCACCACGCATCACGCACCACGCACCACGCACCACGCACTCACCGGGTATGACACGGTGAAAATTGATATTTATGTTTATTTTAATTCATTTCATTTGCCCAAATATTTTACAACAAAAGAAATTACAACAAAAAAACTGGACACTATATAAACGAGGAGTGTTATCGCAAAGAGATACATCCCCAAAACATTTTTTGAAGTGAAAACTTCTTTAGCACCGTTGTGATTTGAAAATCGATGAAACTAAACACAGTGACACTAAAAAGAAACAAACATATACATGTCATACATCTGTAGGATTTAG
This sequence comes from Limnephilus marmoratus, assembly GCA_917880885.1. Lineage (NCBI taxonomy): Eukaryota > Metazoa > Arthropoda > Insecta > Trichoptera > Limnephilidae > Limnephilus > Limnephilus marmoratus. The sequence continues at coordinate 22,392,069 of OU862912.1, read as the reverse complement.
CCTGCGAAAGAATGAGATAGACCAACCGCTCTTCACTCTGTACGGTGCTTTGTAGCATATCGGTCTCCTCTTTGTGCGGTGCTTCGAAGCCTCCCCACTCTTGTCGATTTTGGTTTTCAGACTTCTACCGCGTGTGAATTGCACACTCTGTTTTTTTCGTGGTAGTGAAGTGAATAATCTTTAGTGTTCAATATTTTATGATAATCACTTTTAATGAACTGTTGAACATGATAACACAATTTATTTGTGTAAAAGGCTTTTTTGTTGGAAATTGAGAATTTTTTTTACTTTTTTCTTTTTCGGTAAAAGGATTTAAATAGTTTTAGAGCTGGATCTACGCTTTGATATACACAATAAACAGCTGATAGCAACCCCGTAGCCACTGATTTTTTTCAAATTTGATCTAAAAAATTCCAGTTTAGGGCTCGATTTACTCGAAACGAAAGCTCAAAACAAAAGTACACCACGTATACACAAAACCGAATCCATATGTAATTTAGATTTACCAGTTTCCCTCTTGGGCTCCGATCAATAAATAATTGTAAAAGAAAACATTATTACAACTACATTCTTCTACACAGTGTCTATACACGCTTGTTCAGTTTTATGCCAGCGCGATGTTGTGTCATAAAATACATTCCCGATAAAGTTCCTTGAGAGTTCGAATGCGATGTTTTATGTTTGATGTAGGGTTTGCTGTTTTCCATAGAGCACTACGCCGTTATTACGCCAATTGACGCGCCCAGTCTTCTTGTTAAGCTGAAGTCACAAGGTTCACTCGGATGAAGGTTTACTCGATGAAATATTCCATTCTCGTTTCACCGAGTGTTCAGACGGTTCCTTCGAAGGAAGAGTTCACTCGACATTCTCGCTACGAAGTCGTCGAGAGTAGTCGCGGCCGCATTGAAATTCGTCCGGCGCTGACGGCAGTTCGGGAATATTTACGATTTCAATTGACATTTCCGATAACGTCGAACTAAATTACGAGAAATTGGCGATTCTTGTAAACAGTAAATAAATTTCAGCACCATAAAATGAACATATGGTTAAAAAATAACCTGAAAACTGATATCTACCAGTATTTTTGCACCATGAAAATGTTTTTATTCCAAAATAGGCCTCGGCTTGCAATAAAATCCATATAAATGGAATATTTATTAACGTATCCAAAAACTAAAAACTTTTTTGGAAAGGTGATGAAATATGCTTTCAAAATTTATTATTAGAAATAACCACGTAATTTTTTAAATAGAATAATTTTTAATGTAAACTTTTAAAAGTTTAAAAAATGGCTCTACTTGCTTTTATTCTAACTAAAAATACTGGTAACAAAAAAAAATATAAAAAAACACACTTATTTTGTTAGACAAATAAATTATAAACGTTTCTGTCACCTCACTTTTTTGTCGTTTCATATAAAAATAATTCATAAAAAATTCACAATATCTCATAATTTTTTTTTCAAATTCGATCAGAAACTTTGGTTCCATAGAAGTGAACATTCGTATTATTTTGTGGTTAATTGTTATATTGAATATATAGAGCATTATTTTCTCTTTCCAATACCGTTTAGATCATATTTTTCACTATGATAGTAAGGGAGAAACAACGATTTCTATGAGACGTGCAGGAGTTATTTCGAAAAGCGAACTAAACGGAGCATTTTGACGTTTAAGCCGCTCCGGCTACTCGTCCTCACGCCAGAACATTTCGGCCGACTGATTTGCGAGTGAAAGACTGTTCACTTGAGTGTTCACACACATCATTCGCGTCACGTGATGTTAAATTCCGGTTGCGAGTGAACAGTGCCGAAGGAAGCATTCCAACATTGTTGGAATGCTTCATTCGGCACTGTCTCTATTCACTTTCGTGTTCACACGGTTCATTTCGAGGGAAAGAGTCGGAATGAAATCACGAAATGAACGATAAATGAATCATGTGAATGGGCTATTACCGACCCCACATTGTGGTCTAATGCGCAAAGCCAGTTCCAAAAGTACTGGGAGAAATTTACCGATGATGCGGAAAGCCCGGTATACAGAATTTTATAGGTGAAAACATTCAAATCTAAGCAGTGGTTTCGATAAGACAACATCCACACACAATATTACATCGAACAGCGAATAAAAACTGATTAAATTAAAAGTAAAAGATTAATGGCGAATTTCTGAATGACGAAGTCCGAAAGAATGCAGAATAAAATTTAAGCGTCCGACGACCTCTGTGGCAACGTTTCTTGATTCTTTACCAAAGGTCACGCGTTCAAAACCCGTGAAGAGCAAATAAAAATGTGTTTTCATTTTAATTTTATGTTACATAATTAAAATGACGTCCCGTTAAACCGCTAGATAGCTCCACGGATTCTTAATAACAATCTACTAATATCTATTTTTTTTTAATTTAGGATCCATGCATATCATATTACATTATATTTTTAAATCATAGACACGTAAGAAATTTGTAGTAAATTAAAAAAAAAAACACACACACACAAAATGAATTTATGAGTCAGAGAAAAGAACATATAAAATCATATCAGTACAAAGAATCTTTATCAAGTAAATATTTTTTCAACATGCATCTACTTCTGAAAATTAGTTAACAGTTCGTACCTACTACTCGTATGATGTTAATTTTACATTAAACTTGAATGGATAGATTTTTTGGACTTTGCATTCGCACTTCATTCCAGAGGGGGATCATAATGACTTAAGATTCAAAATTTTGCTTGATTTTTTTGCGATTTATGTACAGATCAAATCTGAAGAGCCAGATGTTTATTAAACCGCCCTCTTCCTCGTTTCCTTTCCGGCTACTTCAATCTAACAATTTTTCTCTAATTCTTCAAAGCCATAATTCCATTGTTTTTGGGCAATCGAAAAAATTGTGTTCGTAAGACGATATATGAATGTAGATGAAGCAAGAAGTGTGCGGGTTCCATCCTTCCAGGGAAAATGTGTGGTGGTTATTTAGTTGATGAACATGCATCATCATTTTACAGGAATAAAAAGTTGGCGGTTTAGGGTTCTAATCGGCCCCATTTCATCAAACGCAGGGTTAATTCAACCTCCAAAATCAGCGGCATCGGGTGTCGGCCCTCGTTAGCAGGGCGCGAGTTACGGCCCGGCCGGGCGCCCTAACTCCGGTGTCACAGCGGCGGCGGGCGCACAATGGCCCCATCAATTGGGCGCTCCATCGGGCGCGGAGTCGCGGGCCGTAAAGCAAGGCCGGGGGTGCCCTGCGACTGCGCACGGCTGCTCGAGCCTTTACGGACTGCGCCACTCGACGATCGAGGCGAGTGTGTGCTTGCGTTAATGGTGACAGTAGAAGAGAACCTTTGGAAGAAATTATTGAAGAAGTAAACGCTAATTACGAGTATGTAACTGAAGCACGAATTTATTGGTATTGCATTCAGAAGTGTTGAACCTGCATTTTTACTGTAATAAAATATTTACGTTTATTCCAAAAAATGTTCTAATGGTATTTTCTTTGATATAAAAGTAACTACATAGTTACTTTCTAAATATAACAAGTACATCTCTTACATAGGACATGTATGAAAATATCTGATGTCTCACTGAAGAAGAAGATAATAATAATAATCTACAATAATAATAATCTAAACGAAAATATGAAAGAGAACAAGACACAGAAAAGTAGAAAAAGACAATGGTCGCAACTGGGACTCGAAACCAAACCTTTCCTCTAACCGGGACGTTATATTACATTGATGGGAATAACCTTCAAAAGTTATAAAAAGAGAGTTTTTCTTATAAAGATTGAATACCTATTTGATATTTTGTCAAAAAGAAATATCTTCATTATTTTTTTCTAAAATAAGTGTTATCGGATGTCAAGTACCCATTCTATATTTTATATTAAACACTAATAAATAATCACATTTAGTTAAGAGCGTTTAACCAGCCAGCGGCCGAAAATCCACATTTCGTCGAAAGTTGTTCTTACGATCGTGCAGGGCGGTTACAATGAGAAAGAATAATTATTCTCCGTATCAGCTTTTTAAAATTATCCATAACTCAATATCGATTTTATTTCATTCCAAATTTGCTTTAATTTGTACCTACATCCAAAAATGCTGAAAGGCGTGATGATAAAACTATTAAAATAATGTACTTTTTGTAATTATTTTTTGATTATAAGTATTACCTATAATTTCGATGAAGTCTAAGTTAAATAAGAATGTTAAAAAAATCTGAAATATATTAGTTTGTAAGTGCGCAAATAATTACACAAACGAACCAATTTTCGTCAAGAAACACAAGTAGTATATATTTTTTAATGATTTTATTTAAACTAAAATTAAAATTCTAAAACATGCGACACCCAGATAATGTATTGATTTATTTTACTGCATTATTATATGATTTGAAATGAGTGTGGCATAATACCAAATATTTTTTGAAAATTTAACAAATCTGCCAACGACCTATGATATAACTTTATTATACTAAAAATAAACATTTTTTTCTCAAAATTTAAAACATGCGAATGCTAGATAAAAGAACAATCTTTCGAAATCCATTTATAATGTTTTGTGGAAAAGAGTCAATACGTCTAAAATTTGATTTAAAAATTACATATTTCTGGTTATCTCTGGTTCCCTCTTAAGCATAGCCAAGTCGATTTCAAAACTTCGTTTTCGCTCTCCTGTTAGATTGTGTCAAAAGCATATATTATAAACCAATGACCTCCACGACGACCTGTGACACAATGACGACCTCCATAGTCCAGTGGCTAAGACTATTGACTCACATTCCGGAGGTCGCGGGTTCGAACCCGGCATGCGCAAATAAATTTTATTTTGATTAATTTGTGTTATTTCACAATTAATTCATTTAAAAATAATATATAGTATATTTGCGGCATGTTCCAGAGTGGAAGATACTATTAGTATCGCCCTGGTGTAAGACCACCATTCAGAATTGAAACGTTGCTTGAAAATGGCTTTAGCCGTGTTTAGTGACCAGATCTGAATAGCCAGGTACTTCCCAACCTTCATCTTCCCCACCTCCTTCCCCTCCCCACTACCTTCAGCCTCACAACATACCCCAATTGAGGATGCCATAGTCTCACTGGCTCCAGACGGGAGCAGTTGAGATTCTTGTGCGGTATTCACTGTAAAAAAAAAAAAAAAAAATGCATTTTCAGCACCGATAAGAAGTAGATTAACAGGTCATATAAAAATCAACGTCAAACAATTTCCGAAAGAATTGTAATGAAAAGTTTCCCGTCCACTGCCTCGCATGGCCGGTGGACAGATTAGTATGCAGTTCCGCGGCGATAGCATCGCTCGTAGTAGTCCTCGGACAATGTGTATTTTAGCCTTTCCTGTCGCATTGCGCGCCGCGCGCTGATTTTCTATCACAAATATTTCAGCACATAAGGCGATTACAGTTTCTTAACCTCTCCCGTGCCATAATCCCTTCTATTAGAGGCGGTAAAACTGCCAGCGCGCGGCGGCCGCAAACTGCACACGGCGTAGCCGGTAGCTGTTTGAACGACATACAAACAGGCTTGCCTGATTGAGCGAATAATTCCCGATCGTAACGGATTAAAGTGGAATAGAAGCGAATGATTTACGGCAATAAATAACGTACAATAAATATAAGTTCGTGGGAATATGACGGTTATGGGGGGTATTGGCTGTATTGGCTGCATTGGTGGTATCGGCGATAGCGGAATAGCGGAATCGTGTTGCAGCAGACGCCGCGGCGCCGGACTTTCTCCGAGACGCGCCGGAAGGTGTTCGCACGCCTTTTGACCGCCGCGACTACTGAGCGACATAAATCATCGTTTCTCAACTGACCTTTATTCTCCAGCAGACAATAAAGCTCCAGGGGCAAATAATAAAAAAGAAACACGATATAAAACATTTTAAAAGTGAGAGTCTGATCTTGAAAGCTGTTTTTCCTCTCTGAATAGATTAGTGTTCCAATTTATTTCTCTTGATTGTTAAATATCTCACAATTCCGCAAAAGGTAATTTATTAGTTCCTCACTTAATCCAGGCAATCAATAATAGATTAGAAATAATGAAAACTCTACTTTCTTTCGTAAAAGCTAAAAATATATATTTTTATTATTTTCAACTTTATGAGTAAAACCTCAAATTGTAATATTTAATTAAATGAAGAAAATATTAGCGAAACTCGATCAAAAATCTGGAGACAGAAAAATCTGAAAAAGATATTGGCACCTCTTGGACTAGAACCCAGGACTTTTCGCTTTCCGGGCGACAGCTCTGGCCACTACTAAGCTAAAAGGTGTCTATGCCCGATTCGGTCATTTTTAACTGCATCATACTTCGACTAAGAACTACCAACATTATCTCCATTTTTCTTAACGCATATTTTATTGGCTCCTTTCTTTCAAACGCGAACTAAATGCTATCTAGATAGTGACTGGATAAATTTTTATCCAATTTATTTATAACTAGCTGGTCCCCGGCATGCGTTGCAATGCCAGTCAAATAAATTGGTTCTCCCTGTATGTCCTTTCCCGTGCGTCCCCGTTCCCCTTCACCTTCCCCGCCTTCCCCCTCCCTCGTCTCTTCCCTCTCCGCGAACCCCACCTACCCTGTTCCTCTTTCCCCTGCCTTTCCTCCCTGCCGCTAAAATATATGAAATACACATATTTTCGTTTACACAAATTTCATAACGCCAGAGCTTACCATTATGTATAGCCTATATGTTATTCTGATGTATGAGCTATATTATTGTAAAATTTCATTAAAATCCATTCAGTAGTTTTTGCATGAAAGAGTAATAAACACACATACATCCATACAAACTTTCGCGTTTATAATATTAGTAAGATTGTATTTTTCCTTTGGAGGGATGCAGACATACGTTCACCGTTTGTCCCATTTTCGACTGTTGACATTTGACGTTTTTGAATTTTTGGAATTCACTCACCACTCAATATTATCCTTATCACAATATTGCTGCAGCTCTTTCAAAATATGAGAATTCGTTCCATAAAAAATGTATTAGGAAAAGAATTTGCTCCATAATTTTTTTTCGTCTATTTTTCCGATGTTGAGGTAGCTATTCTGTTATTCGAGGAGGAGACAAATCCAACAAATTAAAGATCATAAAAATCGGTTCAGCCGTTCTCGAGTTGTAAATGGCGAAAATAACCCGACTTTGGTTTCTCGTATATTAAGATATGCGACATCTATTGACCTTTCAGCAAGTCTAAGATGAATATTTTTATTTTTATCTTTATGAGTAAAACCTCAAAGGTCCTGGGTTCGAGTGCCAATATATTTTTCAGATTTTTCTGTGTTCAGATATTCGATTGAGTTTTGCTAATATTTTCGTCATTTCGTCATCAAATAAATTGATATAATATCTTAATTTAAATTCGTAATCACGATACACCCATCCACGCAAACACAAGCGGCAAAGTAAGCAGACCAACAATTAGAGCTAATGGAACCAAGAAAGAAAGCAAGGTCGATGGAATATTAATACGATACACATGACCGCTGGTCAACGACTTCACACAATTCGCGAGATCTCTATAGGTGCGACGTTATTCGCATGCGAATAGAAGCTCCGATCCCACTCAAAACACCTTGTTAGATCTAAACACGGGTGTTTAGTCAGGGGGATCAAGCGCTGCAACGCCTCGTCATATCTCAACGCTCGATTTGTACAAGTCCGCCGGTGAATGTTTGCATGCCGCTTCTTGTGGGGGGATTCGCGGAGGTGCATGACAACTTTTTAATGATAATGATGAATTATTTATTATATTCGCCGGCGTTTTTCACTTGCAATACTCGCCGCGTACGCGATACACGCTGGTACAAGGTTGCGCATTGCGGTACCAACACAACACACGATCCATAAAGTTCTGTCTTCAGCAAATTGTAGCAGAAGGTACCCCTACTACCTACGAGAGTCTACTGTTTTATTTTACGACAAAACGTAACAAAATATAAAAAAAACATCATATTTTAGTTTGATGTGCGTAGGCATAAAAAAGTTCAGATCAAAGCATGCATGAAATACACTTTTCAACAGTCAATCTCTAAACACAATAAAAATGAAATCATCTCATTGAAGGACACTACATAATATTATTATTTTACCAAGTTAATGAATTTCATGAAAGCAAATCGTTAAAAAAGGCGTAAAATATGGATATCTTCTTACATAAAAATTAATGTTTCTTTGTTTGTCCCTTATACGTTCCTAAACCATTCATCCGATTGCGATGAAACTTTTGGGATATGATGTGCGCATGCCTGCGATGGTTTCTATATATATAATAGTGAGCTCTAGCGTTATGAAATTATTTGCTACAATATTCATCAGATTGCGATAAAACTTTGGTGAATTGTTGGGCATTCGCCCACGAAGGCTTCGATATACATAGATACTGGTGAGCTCTGCCGTTATGAAATTTGCACAAAAAAGTGGAAGAAGTGACGGGGAAAGCGGGAGAGGGTAAGGGGAATGCGGGGAAGTTGGAGGGGGAACGCGGAAAGGGAAGAGGACGCGGGATGGGAACGATAGGCGGAAAGGAAACGGGGACAAATGGGAAAGGACACGCAGAGAGAAACAATTTCTTTACTTAAGTGGCATTGTAACACATTAGGGGAACTCGCTGGTAGTTAATAAATAAATACTTATGCAAGAATAATAGATACACAGTTAAAACAGTACTTTCGTAAATTTCAATCACAAGCTCAATAAACTGTGCCCAACAGAATCACCTTCAAAAGATCTAATTAAAAATTTGAAGTGCATATTGCGAGGTCTTCTAACACCGCGTGCACTTCCAGGTTATTTACTGGGACAGATTAACATTCCGCGTGGGTAGACGATTCCAATAAATAAACGTATATTGTCACCAATTAATTCCGAGAATGGCTTTTAAACTTAATTAAACTACCGAGAACCGACGAATTAAGCCAATTAGAAAAACACTCAAATATTTTATAATTTATTTCGTTGAAATGTTAAAAGAAAAGTTTTAAGTTATCTTCGGATAGTCGTTTACCATAAACATTAGGAGGCCCCAAAGTTAATTAAAACGTAAAAGCAGAGACGCAACTCAGGTTTAAAGTCGATTAAAAAGGTCATCAAATAAATACTTTCTTTAAACTGTGAGAAAATATACACAAACTGAACATTTTATTAACATTATTGCGCAATAAACAAAATGACAATTTGTCGGAGACCAGTGTAAAATTTTACGATGGGACCAATGCAACGCCAACATCTAAAATTGAAATATTAACAAAATATTTCAGTACAAAAAAAGTAATTTATTTTTAACACCTCAGGCGAATTTGTTCGCTTTTCAGAACAACTCAGATAGGTATCATGAAAATCGTTGTATGTCCCCTACTATCGGGGTTAGAAATACTATCGTGGTCTAAATAGAGTTAGAAAGAGATAACACCACGCTTTATATTCAAATAAAAAAATTTCACAAAATAATTAAGTAAGATGATCATTTTTATGAAACCAAAGTTTCCGACCGCTGTTTGAAAAAAAAAATGAAACTTTGGAAATTTTTTATTAATTATTTTTAAATAGATCGACGAAAAAGTGAGTTGTCGATAAGTTGTATAAAACATTTGCCTTTTAAAATTAACGTGTATTTTTATTTTTTCGTTTTTAGTAATTGCAGTTAGAAAAAACATAAGGTGAGCCATTTTTAAACTATTTTATATTTGCAAAATTATGTGTTTATTTCCAATTATAAAAATTTGAAAACGTATTTCATCACCTTTTATCTCCTGCCAGGCCCTCGGCGACCCTCTATCTTGCCTTTCAATATTAAATGGAGCAAGTGATACTTCTCCCCTCGAAGTACATGACCCAGATATGAAATTTTCCTGATTTTTATTAATGTAAGCAGTTCTCTATCTACTCTAGCCCGCCTGAGAATTTCTGTTTTGGTAATCATGTCGGTCCATGGGACCTTGAGCATTCTCCGGTGAAGCCATATTTCAAAAGCCTCTAACCTGTTCATGGTATTTACTTTCATGGCCCATGTTTCACAGCCATGCAGCAAGACCGACCACACATAACATTTTAGCATTCTCTGCCTTAGTTTTTAACTGATATTGTCATTGCAGAAGAGGGATTTTATTTTAATGAACGCAGTTCTTGCTGCTTCAATTCTGCGCCTAACCTCTACATCGTTTTATACAATGAAATATATTTTTGGTAGGCCTTTCATTCAGATATTAGGCCGAAAGCTCGACGTGATAATAACCGTTGGAATGTTCAATGGAAGTATGGTTGCATATCAACCTTCTTGTTGTTTCTGTAAAGGCAGGAACTGGGTGTTAATAGTGAAACGGAATAAGTAGCCCACAGTATGGTGCAACATAAATCATCATTTCTATTAGCACCATAGCCACGGCACTACGGCATATGTGCCACAAATGTGTATACAGAATGTGGGTACATCGGGAGTAGGAACAGACAATGAGTGACCATTATCACGTATTCGGAACAAGGTAGGCGTCCGGCCGGTATAGGAGCCCATTGTTCTAGCGCCGATAGACAAATGGTGGACGGACGTTATTACCCACGGACGCAAAACATCCGGAGCTTTTCTGATCGCAGATATAATGGCCGCTACACTATCTACCACCAGTACTGAGTCCACCGTGCGCGGTATGCGGGGAGATGACCGAAAATGATTATTGGTCCCGTTTAAATTTATGGCACTTTAAGAGAGATCTCTAGATACCAGCATTCAATTACACGCCACAGAAAGAGAAATTAATCTTTTGTCTATGCCAAATTGAAATGAAAGTTTTACTGACCTTTAATAGTCTCATAAATCTTCATGCAAATTAAAGCGTAATAAAACCTCCATGTTCTAGTTCAAGTCCATTACAACGTTCCGTTTACAGTTTTTTGTTGTTATTTGCGCTTTCTTTGTGGAACGCGTGGAATTTCAACGAGACAAACACCTTTAAATTTATATCAGCGGAAAAGTAATCAAGCTTTGGCAGTCTTTGACCTCGACGGAGCTTATCGATATTGACTGCATTACTGCATTTAAGTACTTGATCGGTCCAAAGCTCCGTGTGAATAGGCTAATTGGCGAGTCGAGTTTGAGCGAACACGTGTCTACTAACGCCGAATTAGTATGATTTTATCGATACGCTGACCTTTATAATAATCTCCCACACGCGGTTTCACTTTTACAAGTTGGAAACGAGAATCAGATCTATCACTTTCTTCCATGCCTTTAGAAGCTCACCAAATATTACGACTTCCGCTATCGATTCAGCGGTTTCGCCAGCATCCTATGCGGAAATCTCATTTCTTTCTCCGGTAATGCCTTAATATAATAACGTAATAACGTACCCGCAGAGAAACGTTCAATAGAATTTACTAAGAGTAAGAGTGAACTCAGCCACATGTGAGGGGATTTTTGCCCGTATAAGTCAATAAACAGAAACTAGACAGGTTATTCGAAATCGAAATTGCAGAGAAAAAATACGCTCGGAACGGACATCCGTTTTTCCACACTAGAATAAATAACTGGCCTGTCAGGTAACGCTCTCCATGTACGGACCCAGCTCAGTTCAGGAATCATTTCAAACTGGTGATCTTGTTACGTCTCAAGAAATCAAACAAGAAAAAATATAAGTAAAAAAGAAAATAGATAAAATACAGATTTTATTTTGATGTCATACTATTCGTAGGAAACTTTAAATTTAAAAAGATCTTCATATTAAATACAAAATTAGAGGCAGCTACATAAATATTTTTAATATTATTACCATTGATGTTCTTTCAGGTAAGTACAACCTTAAGAAGAATGAACATTTCAGCCGCTATCTGCATGATGTGATTCACCCATTTTATTTAGGTATTATCGTTAAAGCTTAAATGTGAGTAAGGAAAATGAAAGTAATAAATGCCGGTGAAAACTCGTAAAATATTAAACTCAAAAGACATTGTTTGTGTTGTTGGCTGAGGTTACCAAACCAAGCGAACTGACGTCGAAATATTATTACCAAGCAAAGTAAAATGAACGCACTGAATACACCTGCGTGGCATTTTTTTGAGGACCGTGGACTAGGTGCCAATGTTCTTTGTTTTATTGCCATCTGGAAATTAGAAAACGAACGAAATAGTCAACGACCTTTTGACAGGCAGCCGTCAGACTAACAGGCTTGCCCGCTTTTTAAATTCGAAACAGATGACGTTAATCGCGCTAACTAAAATAAAATAATAAAATAACTTAAAAACGAATAATTTTGAGTTACAGAGCCCAATTTGCCACTTTTTAAAAACATTTATTTGAATTTAAGTTTTTTTAACTGAATTAATTTTTTAATGGAGCGGTATCTTGGAAGTGGAAATTTACACACTTCCCGACAACCGATCGAGCTGAAACTAGGCATATAGACTCGTTAACTAAGACAATGGTAGTGACAAACACGCACACACACGCGGACATATCGATGGCATTACAGAAGTAAAAATATGAAATAAATGTCTGTCTTATCCAACCGCGTGGTTGACTCTGGTTCCTGTGCAGGAAGGTTCAATCCTCGGTCAAACCAAAAAAAAAAAAATTTAAAAAAGTTTTAAAAAAAGCTTCCAATTAAGCATGTTCGAACTGTTTAGATTATAGAAAAGGCATTCATTTTACATTGAAGTTTTAAATTATTATTTTTTTTTTTGAAATAGGTAATTCACCACAAAGGGATTGCTGTTGTTATGAATGTTTAAATAATTGATCCGGTAGGACCAATCTCAACTGTAATGCAATATGTACGTTTGTTTTTCTCTGTGTCTGAAGCAGAGAACACTCTTGATCACTGGTCAACTCTGGCGTCACGTAAATTGAAGAGCTTTTTCTGTCTGGAATTTCTAGGCCAACCTTATCAGTTCACAGCATGTAGAAACGTAAAAAAATAATACAGGATATTTATTTTATTTTGCTATTAAATTTACAAAGCAGACACGTGTATAGAAATTGACTGTCCAACTAGGAATTCCCGTTTTAGTACAGTCAAATTTACAATATTAGTTCACAATATACAATCAACACATTATCGTATACTTTTTTCAATAGTTTTCAAATGTGCAATGAGAAAAATCATTTCGAAAACATGGTGTCGAAACTCGGGAGAAGCTATATAGTAAGTACCACAGACCATCTCCTTTGACGTCAGAGGTAAGTAATAACTACTATTACATATATTATATAAAAGTCTATTTTTGAGCAGAAAATATTAAGGAGTAGAGAAGCGAACCCTTTTGGTAATACGAGCCCAAAACGCTATTTCCAGATGCAATTATGGCGATGCTGCTCGTGTAATGAATACTAATATATGAAATCGAGGTGTTTCGAGTGCGCAATTATTCTACCGAGGTACAATACTGTGTTGTGGTTGATTTTTTCGAAGATAAACGCATCCACAATAACAATATCAGGTTCTCTCTGCCTTACTTGGGCGCGACCAAACGTGGAAATATAAAAAGTATACACGCCTAAAGAATACGCCCATTCGTACGCAGACGGTTAATTGTCTAGAATTAGCCATAAAAACAACTCGGATTAGAAATCTCAGTGGGTGCGTGTCGCGAATTAAAATGACAACTAGTAAACAAGCTATAATAATTATTTATTTTGTGAACGGCCAAGGTCGTACTGAAGCGCAAAAAACACTGATCATGAATTTGTTCAGGACGGTTTTCTCTGTAATGAAACACTGAATTTCATTTCGTCAGCAATAATTATACAATTAAATGGATCTTTAAATATAATTTATTTGCGTATGCTGTAAAATTATTGGTACAAGGCGTAAAAGATTTCTAGAAGAGAAATTAATTAATATCGCAACTTAAAAGCCGTTTAAAACAAATTAAAGAGCAAATAATTTATGATTAAGAACCGGCGATAAATTCAGATAATTTCGTAATGGTGAGTTATCGACTATTGGCGTTAGAAGTCAAAATAGGAATTCAATCAGTCACACGACACACGCTGGCTATCTGAACTTTCCATCTGGTTGGCCATACATGGCAGCCTCAAATGTGAAAATCCCACGAAAAAAACATACGTCTCACATCAGTTGGATAATGCCGGCCGGTGAGCGATGCCTTTGGCCGATTATCACGAAAGCGAAAGTGTGGATGTACGAAAAGCCTTATGTCAATTAGCTGGGGGCAGCGATCCACCGTAAGCCATCGGCGGCTTTCTTTTGTCGCTCTACCTGTTTGGTGCAAGTGTTGTTGTTCTAACTCGCTCAGCTGTTGATAAGAGGCAACGGTACAGCGACCAGTCAGGGGCTCAGCGAAGGCAGTCAAGAAAATACATGATTATTCAAATTCCATCAACAGCAGGCGGGGGCGCTGGGACAGAGCACCAAGAAGTGACCAGTGACCAGTGAGCACTGACCAGCTTACACCGGGTAGCTTGGTTGCTTTCACCACTCGGCGTGCATCCTAATGTGGCGAGCATTACCATTACCATTGCTCTCATGATTACCTGATGTATTATTAATGTGGTACTTTTTCCAGGCGAGGCAGCTGTCCCTGGACGTACAAGGCCGGGCGGAAGAGCGCAACAAACGACTCGCGCAGTTATAGCGGAGATGGAGCGATTGACACATGAAAATGAAAGCTATCGCGAAGTCATACGGCTAACATGCTGGGAGGAGATTTGATGCATATCTTGACATGTCACTGGCGCGAGGACTGCTAGCTCTAACCGTTAACATTTCTAAACCAGTTCAAACACTAGAAAAGAAACAAATGTACCATTCGGAAAATAAATCTCTCAGTTTAATGCGGACATTAGACATCACATCGTTAAAATTGCATTATAAAAAATATCCTGATAAATCTGTATGTTTTCCTCGCGTTATGCACGTTGATTTTCAATAAACAAATATATTTAATATGTGATTTACCAACTGAATTTCCACAGGGTCAATACCCTTACCATCAATGTAATAAATACTAGTCAGTGGAGATGGATAAATTATATCATTTGGCTCGACTATATGTCACTTTACATTTGGCTCGACTCCAACATCACACGTGTTCTTCGAATCAGCTGTAAGTATGCACTTTAAAATATACACTAATATTTAACTTACATTCTGATTTAATCATAAAAGGATGCATGAAACACAAATCTCAAATGACGTCGAGGGGCCTTTTTGTATTTTAATCCTTTCCGGCGTATCAGTGTCAAAAGATAACGTGCAGTTAGTATTACATCTTGCTTTTAAGATTTAGATTACTAAAAATGATAAACAAATCAGAAGAATAGGGAGATTACAGACTTTATCTCCTATGTTAAAACCATGTATAAAAATATAAGTATAAAGAGTACCTATTTATAAACATAACCACACATTTATGACTAAGTATTAGAATAAATAAGCGAAAAGAAAGGTTATGCAAAGCACCCGCAGATTGCATACATGAAATCTTTAAAAAAGATAAACAAATATGAGCCATTTAAAAGGGAATGCAGGTACTTGTGTGAATAAAAATAGAGATGGCAATGCGGAAGACGAACAGCGGAACACGTGTGTAAAACAATGATACTTCAAAGCGGTGGCGAGGAGTGAAAGACTGGGCTGAAAATAGACGTGGATGGTGATCACCTATTTCCAAATGAAAGCCGAACGCTTATTCATACAACTGACAATGGACTTCTCCGTATATAATTTATGATGCATGGTTAAAGGGTATTCCTATGGCTTGCGTAGTGCCCCGCTTATGCTTAAAGAATGAACATCGCTTGAAGAGGTGTTCATTAATTTCTTCTCTTTATTCGAATATTTATATGGTTCAGCCATATTTTTTCAACCTTTCAAATTTTATTTATTTATATTTATTATGATACTTTGTCTGTCCAACTGGGAAGGATTCCTGTTTCAGGACAGCCAAATTATATATTTAGTTCATAATATTCTTAACAAAGGAATGGTTTCGCTCAAAAGATCACAGGAATGAGTTTCTGTCAAGACAACTTTAATAATTAACATTAATAATTGCATTCAAATCGAGGGGATGGTTTCTTTATGTCCTTGAAAGAATCGCAAAGATGTAATTTTTTCAAGGTCATTTTGGAGTACATTAATAATTGTATTCAGAATGAATGAATGGTTTAATTTACAAACCAATATATGACATATCAATTCCCAATGTACATAATATGACTATTTAATTTGAATAAAGTATCTACTAAAATTTTTAGAATTTCCGAAGTAATAGAAATTATACATTTATATAATAGAATATGTGACATATGAATTTTCAATGTATTAGGGGGCATACATTAATTACGTGAGCAGTTTTTCTTCCAATCTAGCCCCCCCCCTCCTTTGGTGAGATAAATTGCAGCCACTTCGTATATTCTTTTCAAGTAACGTGAGATTTTGCTGAAGCCCCCCCCCCCCCTTTTGAGCTCACGTAATTAATGTATGCCCCTTAGTATAGAGAATTTCAAAACTTTTGAAATGGCTAGTCGTTATTTTACAAGAATGAAAAAAAGTCGTTATTTTACAAGGATCAAAAAACAGAGCAAAAGATTCGTAAATTTTAATTTAAATATTATCAAAAAGGTAGATCAAGTTATTAGGAACATTAAAAAAAGTAAAAAATAAAAAATCATTTTTAAAAATAATTCAAAATTACTTTCACATCTTTAGTCCTCTTATGTATGAATATAGCCTCTGTGATAAATATTTGTTAATACACATTATTTCACTCGTATGATTTATTTTATTAATATTACCAAAATTTATTAATACTTTTTTTTTGAAATTATAATCATGATAAAAATAAAAACTTTTAAAAAGCTCCAGTACATAAACGACTTATTTTTTTTATAAAGATAGCTTCCACTGAAATGCCTTTGGTCTGATTAAATCTAGAGTTCTGGGATTAACACGTAGTCTCCTAACACTAACATACACAATGGATTATTCTGAAATGTTGAATTCATCGAAATTATGCCAAATTTCCTAAATCTTCAAACAGAATGATAAATGCTGTTGATTATATCACCAACTTCTATATCAAACAGTTTCATTTCCATACTTGGTTTTGATTGTAGGAATATCAGACATTATTTGGTCTTTTATAAGGCTTGAGGTAATAAGTGCATGCCCTTTGACGCAACTTGTAATTTGCTACTAGAACTGTTCTCCGTTCTATGGCAATATTATCGTGAGGAATCTGCTCCTGTAATGGGATATGCAAGGAGTGTTCATTTTGCGGCATAATTCCTGTGGGAAATGAGATGCGCATACATTCCTAGAATGAAAGCGAACATGCAATAGCTCTAAGGTTTCATTCATTTATTATTTACGCTCGTGTTATAATTACGTATGCCTTAATAAATGCACTGTGCTCAACAATACTACAAATCATTTTAAATGAAAAATTCAGCCGACAAATTTTAACTAGACAAATCAAAGCTAGAAGGATTTTTTTAATAAACCTATATTTATAATACCTACATCTTGTTTTAAAGATCTGTTGAGCAAGTTATCCTAGATCTTTATTTGCATGACGAACGGAACAAGTATGTTCCTGTGACTCACACAGAATAAGTTTTTGATTTAGAGATCGCGAGAAGGTCTTCGAGTCAACAATCTAAGAATCAGCATCATCAAAATACACCGAACGATCTCTAAATATTTCAAATGCGTGTCCACATCATTTCCTGAGTCACTTCCGCAGCCTCTTCCGATCTAAATTCCCACACCCTTGAACTTCTGCGGTCAAAACAAACAAGTTTTAAGATATTCGAGCATATTTTTTTCGTTGGGTGATTTTCAGTTCGCGCAGGCATGAATCTGCAAGCAACTAGAAGAAACCTGTTGCGCGTACTGTCGACAGACTTGGTGTAGGTACGAGGTATTTTATGTCCAGTTGTCGACGGATGGATAAGACAACTATGAGGGGGCCTTCCATCCCTGTCAAATAAATTATGTGGTAGAAGCGATCGTGATAAACAGTAAGGAATGAAACTTCTAGGGTATGAATGATCATCGTTAAATTTAAAACGAATGATTCTTTTGATATAAACTTGCTCAATATGAAACCTTCAACTCGAATAAAAATTAAAACTATTTTTTAATTTTATTTTTTTATGCGAATACCGAACCACTTCCTCCAAGCGTCTGGAGCCAGTGAAATTATGTATAGTATCCCCAATTGGAGTGTCTTGTGAGGAAAGTACCTGGCTAGTCAAATATGGTTACTAAACACGGCTAAAACTATTGCAAGCAACGTTTCAATTCTGAGTAGTGGACTTACACCAGAGCGATACTATTAGTTTCTTCTACTCTGGAATGTGTAGCTAATATAACGTATATTATTTTTAATTGCGACATAACATAAATTCGTTTTAAATTAAATTTTCTTGCGCACGCCGGGATTTGAACCCGCGACCTCCGGATTGCTAGTCGAGAGCCTTACGCATCAACTATGGAGAACATTACTATAAACCACACTAACAGTCATTTAGCAAGTGGGAATTGCAGATTTAACAGCCTATACCTAGTATACCTACGGCACGAAAAATTAAACAATTGAACATTTTCCTATAGAATTAGGTTGGCGATAGTGAAATCGAGATTCCAATAATACTGATATATAAAGTCAGGCTCTATAAGTTTTAGAAGAATTTTATCATTCGATTAAACGACCGATCTGATCTTTGTATACACGCCATGTGGGAAACCAACAGGCAAGAATAAAAGTTTAAATCAACCTCCTAGGCAATTTCCACAAATTAAGCTGAAACGATTGAGAAGGAATAAACATGCTATAACGCAGATCGCAGATAGAGGATAGTTAAAGCCTTCAACAAGCCAGCTATAGACCTGTAGATATCCAAACGACTACTAAAAATACGTATATCTTTAGCGAGGACAAGACGGTGCGTAAAGAAACGCTCCCATCGCAAACTTGTATGGTGGATAGGACTGGATAGTGCTAACTACACTTCAGATTGCTGAATCAAGATCCAATCTCGTACATGCAAAATCGATTTGCAAGTAAACGGACAATCAAAAAGAAGTGTAAAACATTTCAAGTCCGCAATTTTAAATTTGTTACGTGGAACGCCTCGACAATGCTCTAAGGCGAATATCGAAAGAAAAAACACTGGGATTAATCTGACTACAGTGATTTAAATCACAATATTATGTTAAATGAGGTATGCAGGGTCATTAACAATGTTTTTTGCAGAAAGGTTTACAGCGTGAAATTGATTTCGTAAAGCAATTCTAAAAATGTAAAAAGGTTGGCACAAACCAGCAGCTAACTAACTAGAATTAACCTTGTCCATAGTCGACCTCCGTGGAAGAGCGGTAAGCTTCTTGAGCCAGAGTTCGCGGTTTGGAAACACAGCGTCATGGGAAAACATGGAAATGAAATAGTTTATTGGCGTCCCGCTCCAGAATGATAGGGATATATTCATGTCTCAGAAAGACCCATCATCCAGAGACGAAAATGTTTTAGCTAGGCATGTTTAGTTACCGGATCTGAACAAACGAGTACTTTTCAGCCTTCGCGCATTGTCATCACTTCTGCATCTCCTCCGTCACTAACTTCAGCTTCACAATATACATCAAATGGCGATGCCATAGTTCTACTGATTCTAATGATTCGGGCATTTGTAACACTCAACACACAAAAAGAAGATCTAAATTTCTCGATTTTCGGAAAACCAAAAAAATTCCAATTCCCAACCGACCGACACGGTTTAGAGTCAAAGCACTAATTGAAAGCTTCTCAGGATTCTATCTTCCCGGCTAGCAGCAAAGACTACAGGTGCCGTACTCCGCAGCCCAGGCGCAGGGGTGGGCGGGCCACCGATCCATCAACCAGCCGCAGCGGTCGGAGGCGCGGACAAGGAGTAACTCCACTCTAGGAATATGGCCCCGCAGTTATGATAGCGACATGAGACTATTAGCGACCTGGCTTTATTCTGCGCACCGGATAGGGGTGTTACCCAGAGAGGAGAAAAGAAGATTTTGGTTCCATTTGCAAAAATCAACAAGGTACAAAAGTGAACCCTTAAGAGCGTTTAACCAGCCAGCGGACGAAAATCCACGTTTCGTCGAAAGTTGTTCTTCCGATCGTGCAGGGCGGTTACAATGAGAAAGATTAATTATTCTCCGTACCAGCTTTTTTAAATTATAACTCAATATCGAATTTATTTCAATCCAAATTAGCTTTAATTTATACCTTCATCCAAAAATGCTGAAAGGCGTGATGATAAAACTATTAAAATAATGTACTTTTTGTAGTTATTTTTTGATTATAAGTATTTATCATTTTTCAATAATGTCTAAATTTAATAAGAATGTTAAAAAAATCTGAAATATATTAGTTTGTAAGCGCGCAAATAAATACACCAACGGACCAATTTTCGTCAAGAAACACGTGTACGTACATATTTTTTAATGATTTTATTGAATCTAAAATTAAAATTCTAATACATAACTCTGCTAGATAATGTATTGATGTATTTTACTGCATGATTACATTATTTGAAATGGGTGTGGTATAATACAAAAACTTTTTTGAAAATTTAACAAATCTGCCAACGACCTATGGAATAATCTTATTATACTAAAAATTAAAAAAAAATCTAAAAATTCATTACATACGCATGCTAGATAAAAGAACAATCTTTCGAAATCCATTTATAATTTTTTGTGGAAAAGAGTCAATACTTCTAAAAACTTTTTTGAAAATGACGTATTTCCGGCTTTCTCTGGTAATGCCCTCTTAATGTAATTAGATGACTCATCGTTGAAAAGGGGATGAAATTTGATAGGTTCCTAAAATACGATTCGATTTGCCGTATTTTCGAATAAACTTTTTGTTTTTAAATAACTTTATTTATATTTCATTTGCCGACCAGTATCGAAAGAACTATTTCTTCAGCAATACCCAAAAGTTTAATTTGTCCTAAAGAAATCGTTCAACGGGAACATTATTTTTATTAGTTTAATATTTTCGTTTACAGTCGAGCCATTCTATTAACATCATCGCCATTTCATTCCATCGTTATGATTGTTTTATTTAACCGATCTCTAATGTGTTAAATATTAGGTACATAATATATTGTTAAAATAAAACAATAACTTAGTAAACACGACTTTTATTTTCTATATCTAATGCTGAAGAGGTGTCGCTAAAATCGTTGCTTCATCAGGACATTTTTCGCTCATTGTCATAAATGTTAATTAAAGATAGAACCTAGTTAATTCTAGATTGATTGGATAGTGGGCAGAACCAAGGTGTAGGTGTAACCAATTTTTCATAATGTGTAAAAGATTCGTAGGCAGACAATAATCAATTTTATAGATAGATTAATACAAAAGATATTTGATTTTGTATCATTTAATGAATCCTGCTGAATACCGAATTAATTGCTATCATGTTTATACAAAACAGTCGCTATAAAGGCAAGACCTATCATCGCCAGATAGTTAACAGGTACCCGACATGTAGATAGCCGATAGCAGATACCTCCCCGATAAAGTAAAATTGATTCCAATTTCAGAGCGATAACTACCAACGCAGATTCCGCTATAAAATCCAATGGCTTGAATAGCTTCTAAATCTAGGCCCGCCAACCGTCGCGCGTCGGTCGCAGCGATTAAAATGTAATCAAGTAATCTGATCGCGGGATTCACGCCTATGGAGGATAGGAGAACCGGCTGATATAAGAATGACTTCAGTGTACGGGAAGGATGATGTTATTCATGACCAGGGTTCGCCATTCAACCTTCAAGCGAACGCCGCGGGGTAAAAATAATACCCCACCCAGATACAATTTGCATCCATAAAAGTGAGTCAAGCGGCTCTATAACATACAATGAAGATCGTGATTCATGGGGAAAATTTATTTTTATTTATATGTTATACGGCACCCTATCCGGATTGAAACTATGACGCTGTGCGATTTAAGGAAGTGGGAGGGGGGGGGGGGAGAAGCGAAGAGAAAAGGTTGGAAACAACATGAAAGTTCATTAGAAATGGAGCTGCGAAGTTTTAAGGACGAGAGTCGCCCAGAATCAATCATACGGACATTTGAGTGGGCTTGTGTTCAAAACTGGAAACCAGAAGGCTTTTGAAGGTGAAGCATAATAATAATATTGAGACGTCATTTGACAGTAGCTGAGCGGGCCAAAACATCATATTCAATCAGGAGTTACGGATTCAATTCATCACTAAATCAATGTACACGGAACATTTTTCGCTTTTAAAGATGGGAGTATGAATTCAAATATTGACAGTTTATACAACAAAAATATCAGAAATGTTCGTTAAAAAAAAATAACACTCGATTGGTTTTATTGCATTATTTATGATCCGTAGATCATTTGCACTGCGAAGACTTCGTTAATCAAACTCATCCGCTGGAGGGTTAACAGCCTGGGGCCAGCCCGTTTCGTAATAAGACCTCACTAGACAATGCTACCACGAGGGGTTGGAAATTCAATAACGATAATGTTTGCACCACGGAGTTCTGCGCCACCACCGAGAGGAAGATATCGCGTTCCGGGTTTCGGGCAATTTGCCTGACTGGTGTTGGGATGGACCGTATAGGAATAAGCTCTCTTGGTGAGCCAACACGGCCTCTCCGCGGAAATTAAACGAAACAAACGCACATCCATTTGAATTACGCTCCATTATAATATATATATATATATATATATATATATATATATATATATGTTATGGTTAAGGTTTTCACGGGTGTAAGATGTAAAACACTTTTCTCGGTTTACCCGCGTAACGTAGTCCTGAGAAGGACTTTTTAACTCCTGACGTTTCGGACAGATCACACTGTCCATCTTCAGAGGCCTTATGTCTTTAGCTTTTGTCTCAAACTGATAGCTTTCGCATGTCTGTTCGGTCCAGAATCCAAGACTCAAGTAAGTGCAAATCAATTCCTATGGCTAGAACGGAGTACCCGGGTTGATTGTGATTTATGGTGCTGGGGGTAGGACGTTACGCGGGTAAACCGAGAAAAGTGTTTTACATATATATATATATATATATATATATAGGTAAACGGAAATATGTTCTCATTATCTGTGGATATAATGGAAATGTCCCAGGAAAGCGAATAGTAGATACCAAATGAATGTAAACTTAAAAGTTCACTTTTATTTGTTGCTAAGCCAAACCCGCTGATAAATCTGTTGCAGGATCTATTTTTTCTTGTAAACGACTCATGTTTATGCATTGTTTATTTATTTAGGAAAAACAATATATTTTCATCTGAACATTAAAATGAACTTAATAATACAAATAAAATCTAATAACAGATTTTCAACTAAATACAACATTGTATATATTAAATAAAAAATAAAACAAGATGAAAGAAAACAAATAAATGACATGTTAAAGGTAACTAATAAACAAATAACCCGCCAACAAATTTCCCAACATAATGTATTAAAAAATTTATCCTCAATAATATGTAAGATATGTAAGACCTATAACTAATGTGAAGACATGTTTATAAATTGGTTAGCAAGAAACTGGAAACAGTGCCGTAAATAGGGCGGTGCCACCGGTGCCCAGGCACAGGGCGTAGACTCTGGGGGACGCAAGAATGGCCAGACTAGGCAGGACTATAATTTTTTCGTTTTGCTCCTGATTGCTCAGGGTAGGCAACGCATTTGCACTAGTGAACTTGCGTTTGAGTTTTAGTGGGTGAGACACAGTGGGTGACAAGAGCGGATCCAGGATTTTTTCTAAGGGGGGGGGGGGGGGGGGCACAAGGGGCGGACGGGCAAAAAATCAACAATTACTGTTAGGATTTTTTCTGGGGGGGGGGGGGGCACAAGGTTCGGACGGGCAAAAAAATCAACAATTACTGTTAGGATTTTTTCCTGAGGGGGGCACAAGGGGCGGACGGGCAAAAAAATCAACAATTACTGTTAGGATTTTTTTCTGGAGGGGGGGGGGCACAAGGGGCGGACGGACAAAAAATCTACAATTACTGTTAGAAATAAACTTGAAGTATCATTCTTCATGTTTATTTCTACAAGTTCAAGTATGTATAGGAAGGTTTATGAAAGTGTCAAAACAATCGAAAAATTAAATGTTTAATAAAGACAGTTTTAGCTTCTAAGTATGTACTGTGATGGAGTCTACACAGTACACAAATATAAAATACCGTCTGGGGGGGCACATGCCCCCGTGTCCCCCCCCTCCCCCCCCTAAATCCGCCCTTGGTGGGTGGTATAATCGGCGAAGGGTCCACTTAAATAGGGCGCAGTTATAGAAGCTTGCACAGGGCGCAGAAAAGGTTATTTACGGCACTGACTGGAAAGGATTCACAACAATAGGGGTATTTAAAATTATTTAATGTTAGCTATGACTTATTTTTAAAGGTTCTTAAATTACACGAGAATATGTACACAGCATTAAAATTCTTTTCACATAAATTACATGCTCTGAATATAAAAGTATTTTGTCTGAGGTTAGTAGGACATTTATGAAGATGAAAAAGTGATTTTTATTTAGTTATTGTGATGCCAAATAATAATAAAAATTGTATAAAGGTTGTTTTGCATGAAAATGATCACGTAGGAGAATGTATTATAATTGGATCAAAATCAAAATCAAAATCAAAATCAAAATCAAAAAATATTTATTGTAAAATGAAAATTACAAAAGGTGTAGCTTATGGGTAGACCCCATTTCTTCCAGCTAACCACATTTATTTAATTACAATGTTTATACAATATTCTTTGTTTTATTATAATTACAATGTTTATACAGATAAAATAACAATATACCAATGAAAAAATTAAAAAAAAAAATACAAATATATATACCAATAAAAATAGGCGTTTCATTTACGTGAGGTATTCACTCAACGTGTAGTGACATTTATTAACAAGGAAAGTGTTTAGTGACGATTTGAATTTGTGTGTATCTTGTATTTGTTTGATGTTATGTGGAAGGTTGTTATATACTTTAATGGCCATGTAGTATGGTCCTTTTTGGAATATTGTTTTGTTTGCTTTTGGTATTAGTAAGTTTTCTGTGAGCCTTGTAGCGTATTTATGTGTTGAGTTTTTTAGTGGGAAATTTTCTGTAGATGATCGCACTAACATGCATAACTCCATTATATATATGTCTGTGACTGTCAGAATTTTCAGATTTTTAAACATAGGTCTACATGAATCTAAACAACCAGAGTTTGTAATTTTTCTTATGCATCTCTTTTGTATGATGAAGACATCTTTGGCGTTTACCGAGTTTCCCCAAAAAATAATACCGTATTTTATTATTGAATATACATAACCATAGTATGCGGCTATTACTGATTCGGTGTTCAATATTTTTCTCAAGGTACCCAGAACATAAGAAAAACTACTGATTTTTGCTACAATTTTTGAGACATGTTCTTTCCAGTTTATGTTTACATCTAATTCTATTCCCAGTAGTGAACAGGTTTGGGAAGGTTCGATAATATTATTATTAATGTTTACATTTATATTTATTGGTGTAGCTTGCACTGGACAAAATTTTAAAATTTGGGTTTTGTTTGTGTTGAGTGATAGATGTTGCGATAACAGCCAGTTTGCTATTAATTGGCAAGTCTCGTTAACTTGTTTGTTAAATTCGTCAACGTCTCCATTACATTCAAACAACAAAGCTGTGTCATCAGCGAACATTGAACATTCTGTGCCAGCAATTATTGGAAGTTCGTTTATATAGATAAGGAAGAGGAGAGGCCCAAGAATGCTTCCTTGTGGCACACCCTTGTTTATTTTTCTCCATTTGGATTCTACCATGTACTGGACCCTTTTTTCATCGATATTTGAAATTTGAACTTTCTGCTGACGATTTTTTAAGTACGATTCAAACCATTTTAATGCTAATCCTCTAATACCTACATGTTCAAGTTTAATTAGAAGAAGCTCATGATCAACATTGTCGAATGCTTTTGAGAGGTCGAGAAAGATACCTACGGTTTTTTTACTAACATTAATATTTTCTAGAATTTTGTTCAAAAAATTGAATACTGCCTGTGTTGTTGAACGGCCTTTACGGAATCCAAATTGTTGTGGACATATTATCTCAAAGTTTTCGAGAAAGTTATAAATGCGATTGTACATGGCTCTTTCAAATATTTTTGAAAAGTTTGGTAATAAGGATATCGGTCTGTAGTTTGAGATTTCCTGTTTAGAACCCTTCTTATACAAAGGTACAATAATAGATTGTTTTAATTGTTCTGGGAAGGTTCCTGATTCGAAAGATTTGTTAATTAATATTTCCAACGGGTAACTTAACGCTTCTGCACATGCTTTTATAATTTTTATAGGGATTTTGTCAGTGCCAACACTGCTTTTATTTTTCAGTTTTACGATGATTTTAATAATTTCCTCCCTGTTTACAGGCGTTATGAAGAATGATCGCGACTGTTTGTTTTCGACTGTTTTGGCAGATTGTGGATGTAGAGATGTGTTTTGTGGTGTTGGCGGTGGTGCAAAGAAAATGTTAAATTCATTTGCAATGTTTTTTGGTTCTGATACCAGGGTATCATTGATTTTAAGACAGATTTTTGGTTTACTTTTAGAATTAGAATTATTTGAGTTCTCTTTTATTATGTTCCACGATGTTTTGGTTTTATTTTGCGCGTTTTGAATTCGTTTACTATTATAATTCCGTTTAGCTACCTGTTTTACTTTACTAAGAATTTTTTTGTAATGTTTGTAATTGTTTATGATTGTGAGGTCATTTGTGTTTTTTTGTTTCATGTACAGATGTCTTTTTTGTCTAATAGATATCTTAATACCAGTCGTTACCCAATTTATTTTGCGTTTTTGGGGATATTTATACAGTTTAAATGGGAAACAAAGCTTCATACCATTATTTATTTCATTAATGAAGTATTCGTAGCTATCATTAATGGATTCAAAGGATTTCAGTGGTTCCCAACATATACATGATAAGTAATTGTTAAAAATGTTAGTGTTTTCTGTGTTAAATAATTGTTTTTTTGTATACCACGTTTGGTTTATATTATATTCTGTTTTTACGTGCATTAACTGTGCCATGTGATCTGATACAGCTAATTCTGTGACTTCCCATGTGTAAGAGCTTTTTGGTATATTTGTACCTATATGATCAATTATACTTTTTTTGTTTCCTTGTATACGAGTAGGTTTATCAATAATCAAGCGTATGTTGTGAGATTTTAATGTGTTTTTGAGTGAGTCTGCGTTTTTGTTCTTGTAGCTTGTATCAATATTTAAGTCACCGCAGAGTATTATTTGTTTTTTGTTGTTTTTGCAAATTTTGTTTAGTAAAAGTTCAAGTTGTTCAAAAAAAATATTAATATCAGAGTCATTATAGTAAATTGTACAAATTATCATTTTAAGTTTTGGAATTTCAATACCAACACATTCAAATACAAATTCTTTTGTTATTTGTTTAACAAATTCTAGTTCTTTAAATATAATGTTTTCGTTTAAGTAAATGGAGACACCTCCATGAATATGACTCTCTCGACAAAAAATCGAACCTAATTTGTAACCATTAAAATTGATAGATGTCGTTTCGTCCTTTTGTAGCCAGTGTTCGCTAACACAAAGTACATCGATATTTTTTTCATATAGAATGTTTTCTAATTCTAAGATTTTATTTCGAATGCATTGCACGTTTTGATGCATTATATTGAAGGTGGATTTGATGTCGTCAGGTTTAGGAGTACGTGTATTATTCATAAAAAAATAGTTTGTTTTTTCGGATAAGGTGAGTTCCCGTCATCTCGGGTTTGTGTAGGAATGGATGAATGAATATATTTTGGGTTTTTTTCTGATGGATGTGGGTGCTCAAAATTGTAGACTGATATTTTATTGATCTCATTTTTTATATGCGCCCTTGTTAAGCTCATCATTTTGATAATTGTATGGCTATTCATTTTTTCATAAAAAATGGGCCCACTAAATTTACAATAATTTTTGAATTCGAAGATGTGAGATATAATCTCAGAATTCAGTTTATAGATGTTTAAATAGTTGTTTTTAGTAACTGGATGTATTAGAACATTAGTATGGGCTAGTTGTCGTAGGGTGTAGTACAAGTTGCTTAGAAAGTTTTTAGGGGATGTCTCATTTTCTCCGGCTATTAAAATTACAAAATCATTTTTGTTTAAATTCTTGCTTTCTCTTATGATGTTTGCCGTGTACCAGTCTAGTGTTGCCCCAGGGTATATATAGCTGGAACAATCTACATCTTTAAAGTTTTTTTCCAGATTTCTTCTGATCCATAAAGATAGGAATGCTTGATAGTTTGATTAAGTGATTAACCTATTTGATGCCTCTGATTGAGATGTCGACTTCAAAAGCATGCGAAATATTAGACTGACGAAATGTCTACGAGTCTAGAATGTCGGATTCACGAAGAGATAGGTATTTACTACATTAAGATTGGCATCTAACATGAGAGATAATACATTACTGAAACTGCCTGTGTCGGAATATTGAGTGTGTTCCATAAAATTCTAATTCTAATTTTTTTTTAATTATGTACTAGAGCCAGTCAATAAGTAATGTCTCCTATTTTTTTATCCTTAAATGATCAAGTAATAAAAAATGCAATTACAGGGGTCGAAAACCACACTATTCAATTAATTTGTTATTTTTCAATATTATCTCCGTGCGTTTCCACAGCTTTGGTCCAGCTTTTAACAAGGGCATGTATTACAGTAAAAAGGATGGTCATATCCAGAACACCATCGCCATAACTTTCCCCGCCGATCACACAGTTCCGATTTGTTTTCTCCTTGGTGAGTCTGTGTGATGCCATTCCTTTGACTGCCTCTTTGATTCAGGTTAAAAAAAATTAACCCATTTTTCGTCTCCGGTTACAATTTTTCCTGAAACTAAGAGCTGCACGTGTTGTGAGGATATTGTTTTTCTTGTTTCTTTATTCTGGCCGGTTAAGTTTCTTGGTACCCAAATTGCAAAACTTTTATTGAAAAATCAGTTGTCGAATAATCTTCATCACACTGACTTTACTGGGGGAGAGAATGCGACATCTGTAGTTATCTGGTGTGACCACGAATGAGTGCAGTAGCTGCAATCAACGGCCTGCGCCGCTCCGCTTTTCCTTAGCCAGCGGTGTTTGTCCTTCAGCTTGGTTACAGTAATGAACCCATCGTCTAGCATTGCTGACGTCCACTTTTGCATCATGGTACACGTTTTTCAGTCTTTCATGAATGTGAATTTTTGCGTTTCGCCTTCTACAGTCAAGAATCAATCACAGAACGCTATCTATTACGAACATCGATGTCGGCCATTTTGCAAGCGACTGCAGTGCTGCCACCCGTTGACGCAAAAAGTTACTACTCCAGCAGATTGTAGAAGAAGGTTTGAGGAATAGCACCAAATTCAAAATTTTCACTTAACTAACTTTATTAAAGTAGAAAAAAATAGGAGGCATTACTTATTGACTGACACTCGTACATACACGTCTCGTTACTTCTTTTACAAACGTACTATTCGTGAGTGTCTTAGTGGAAATCGGTCTGGAGTTGACCGCACTACTAGGCATAATTTCATTACATGAAGTGATATTTAGTTTCACTTGCTTTTAAGAGACCAACTTGAGTCAATTGGATAATATTATATACATACATCGCAGAACTGAGTTTACGCAGATATTTTGATTGTGGGATATTTTGATATTCGACTCTTCGCGTCACGTCGCTGGTATTAATATCGGCAAACGGACATTCCCATTTTGCATACATAATCCGATGTTCACCTTGCACATCCAATAGCACGACACCCACACCCGAAAGCGATTTATCTCCGTAAAACGCTGAACATAGATTGAAATGCGGTTTTCCCAGGTTAATAGTTCCTCAGGCACTCCCGGATGACAATTATTATTCCAACATTTTATGGTCAGCTACAATTAAATGTATACAACATATCTAACGATTATCGCCTGGATATGGCGAATTGTTCACCATTCTACAGAAATACGACCATCACTACACTCATTCTAACTAATCCAACACGAAGCGGTTAATAAAATAAATAAACTTTAGCGCTCAATCGAACCGATATAGCTGGCATCACTTTATTATGATAATTTCAAACCTTATAAGCGAGTTATAACTTTCTATCTTGGTTGAATCGAGGAGATGATTGTATTTTAAATTTTTTGTGAAATGTACAATTTGTAAATTTGCATTTTTATACATTTTATTGTGCGGAATATTAACGAGCGCGGTGATAAAAGATTGTTTGTTCAGATTTTTTAATAAAACGGTCATCTTAAAAGAGGAGCCGATCGAAACAAGAATAATAAATAAGTGATTTAACTAGAAACCAAGTTGAATAATAATTAAATGGTATCCGATGTCAAAAGAGCCGAAATCTAATGCAATGATCCAGTATAATATACTATTATATTATAACACATCGGTTAATATTTACACATTTTTTCATTCATTTGTCTTTACGAAGCCCGAACCGGTGTTACTTATGGCATCCTTAAAATTTGAGGTATGTGGTTTATTTATTTATTTCATTTGACGTAATATCTAACATTTTTTTAAATACAATTCCACAATGTCGGCCTCCCAGCTCATCTGTGCTGAGGCCTCCATTTAATAAAACAAAAAATTATACATAATACATTAAAAATAATGCTGCATAAAAAAAACTTAAATTAAACTAAAGATTAAAATTTATAATTAAGGTAGAATTATACATAAAATGTATTTTTTAATTATGTGTTTTATATTTGTTTTTGTGTGTTACGTGTATGTTTTTTATTCTTATTATGTAAATGAGATTTTGGTAATATTGTCTTTTTTGTTCTTTAATCCATTTTTTAATTTTGACTATGAATTTATTTTTGTTTTCTTCTATTTTATTTTCAATGGTAAGACTGTTGAATGCTTTTATAGCGCGATATTTTTATTGTGCCTTTGTCCAAAGTTTGTATTCACTGTCGCAGTTTTTATGTTATTTTTGTACGATTGTCTTACTGGTCTGTTAGTGATATTTTGACATTGTTGAAATTTGTTTTTTTGGTCGAATATGTAGTTAAGTAGAGTTTTAATGTATAATTGACGTATATCTAGTACGTCACAACTGTTGAATATTTGGTCTGTATCAGTTAGTCTATGTTTTTTAAGTATTACCTTTAAGATCGATTTCAAAGTGATCGATAGCTGAGTTTGTTGCTCCTCCCCAGACAATTATTCCATATTCTATTATTGATTGACAAAGGGCAAAATATATTTTTTTCATTTGTTTTATTTTATATATGTTCCTTATGTTAGGAAAATGTGTATGGTTTTGAGGAGTTTATTTGTGATTTGTTTTATATGATGTGTCCATCTTAGGTTATGGTCAATTACGATTCCTAGGTACTTTATTCGTTCTGTTTTTTTCTAGAAGGTTAGATCGAAGGAAGTAGGAATTGAAGTACGTGGCTATTCTATTTAGTCACCAAACATGGATAATTAAATTTCAGGCATCGTTTAGATTCTGAATGATGGTCTTACGCTGCGTACAAGCATGCAAACCGAATCTGATAAGGGAACGTACCCATACTACGTGACACGTTTAGGGGGGGGGTCTTCAAAATGTCACGCTTGGTACAAATGAGCGGCGGCGGGTTTAGGTTTTTGGTCACCGGGGGGGGGGGGGGGGTTAAAAATTGCAAAAATTTGGTCACGTAGTATGGGTACGTTCCCTAACCTAGCCAAGAATTATGGGAAAGGAACGAGGCAAACGTGAACCCGAGGTTCTTGAAATTTTGCAACTTGACCTTCCAAAAGAAAGAAACGTTACTGCCGACATGAAATTTCGAAAAACTCTGCGAAAAGTAAGGAGGGCTTCTTCTAGTAGGTACCCATTATACATTTGATTATATGTGAAATTACTCATTTAAATAAAATTTGTGAATTTGCAAATACCGTGTTGAACCCCGATCCAGAGCCAAGTATATTAACATCTCGGCCAAGGAAAAATGTAGCCAAATAATAGAGAAAAAAAATCAGAATGTGCGGTTCACACGCGGTAGAAGTGAAACCTTCAGAAAACTAAAGAAGACAAGAGTGGGGAGGCTACGAAGCACCGCACAAAGAGGAAACCGATAGGCTACGAAGCACCACACAAGGAGGAGACAGATTAGTCTATCTCATTCTCTCGCAAGTTAAATCCTAAAGATGTATATGTTTGTCTCTTTT
The DNA here is from genome assembly GCA_917880885.1 of Limnephilus marmoratus. Classification (NCBI taxonomy): domain Eukaryota; kingdom Metazoa; phylum Arthropoda; class Insecta; order Trichoptera; family Limnephilidae; genus Limnephilus; species Limnephilus marmoratus. Next base: position 22,359,817 of record OU862912.1, on the reverse strand, counting down.
TGGTGTCACTTTTTCGTTTCATCGAGTTTTTGGTGTCGCTTTTTCGTTTCATCGAGTTTCAAGTCACAACGGTGTTAAAGAAGTTTTCACTTCAAAAATGCAATGAAAATAATGAACCACATTTTTCAACATATTGTGGAAATTAGAGCCTATTTCCAATGCGCCTTATTGCTCCGTGCCCTCCGTCTTGCCTCCGTTGCTGCAACGCAACGTCGTCGCGACTATCGCTTGGATCAGCGCGGTGCAGCGGCAGCCGCAGCCCCCCTCGCGCCTCACAGGGGATCCCACTGAGCCTCTGAGCCCGGCTCTCGCATGGAGTTGACATTTCGAGGTCGTGCCCCGCCAGCGGCAGATCGAGACCGCGGCAAGTGGATTACCGCACGACCACGTGACAACCATCATTCCCACACTGAACGGTATCGTTGCCAACCGACTACAGTGAAACGCTGCTTCGTTCAAAAGGTTGAAATTTCTCAAATTCAGACACGTTTCGAGCGAGCGTTTCGGTTAAGACATGTCGGCGGTTATCTCTGCCTAGGATTGCAGTTCGGTAATGATTTTGCTCAATTTTTACAAAAAAATAGTCTAAAGATGAATAAGATAGATTATTTATTACATCTATCATAAAAATGTATATTGTACAGCCCTCATCATAGAGCATGGAACTACGGTTTACGAGTAGTTCCCGTGAGCACTTAGGCCGTAGGCCCATTATGCTATCTCCCATTTTGCCTCAATCCTATAACAATAACCCAGTCCCTTTTATAATGTTCGCTAGTGTTGTCATTGGATATGTGGCGATATTTTCTGGTTCTACGGTGTGTCTCCCCAGGTATCTGAGCTTAGTTCCAACCAGGGCGGGACATTGGCACCAAAGGTGAATCTCTTCATCCTCTTCAAATTTTCTGCATGGAACGATTTAGTATTATTTTGGTATGAATCCCAACTGGCCGGAGTCTATGGAACTTTGTAGGTAATCCCTGTCTGAAAATGTGAGACTGAAGGAATTCGCGGGAGGATAAAACGAAATAAGAAAGTTGAGAAGAACCTAACTATTCAGGTATGCTCACTAAAGAAAGCTAAAGTTATATCATGTAACATTTTGAATCTGAATGGTGGTCTCTCATCAGGACGATGCTGAGGGTATATATATTCCGCAAATGTTTATTGTTATTTGTTAAAGGTTTTTGTATCTGAATTATCACAAAAAAAGGATGCGTGAATTTATGTAACATCAGCCTATTGTTAGCATTAATTCTATCTATGTATGGTACGAAATACGACATAAATAAGTTACCGTATAAAAAACACTTCTAAAAAAACACGCGCTAACAAAATGTATGATTACCTCTGCATGCCTATTTTCATCCAATTACCAAACAATTATTTCCACTCCAGCCTCACGTGTCAAGAAAAGCAAACAAAATAACGATACGGTAGAATTCAGTGGAAGTTTCGTGCTGGCTTTGTGCCATTTTCTCTTTGAATAATGGGCACCGCTGAGGATGCGAATCACGAACCCTCCCGGTGGTAGGCCAATCGTCTTCTCACTTTTACTTGCCAAAGACAAACGGAGATATCACCAAACACGGCTCAGTCAGCCAGCACGCCTCGATGAGCCTCTTACACGGACTTTCAATTGTCGCAGAAAAAACGATGTAAATAGAATTTACTATTGAGAATACGTATGGAAAAACATCTCTGTTTTTTTAATAGATTACACAAATAATGCGTATTTTTGTTATTATCTCGTAACTTCTCTACAAGAAAATTACAATTTTTTATGTCAACACAATAAAAAGGATCATTATTTAAATTGACATTTTAAAACTGTTATTGAATTCGAGGATTTAAACTAACGCACATTGTTTTAATAAAATTACCTTACACTTAAATTTATTGATTTATTTCTACAACCACGAACTTGTTGTTGTAGAAAAAACGGTAAAATTGTAATTGGTGATTGAAAAAAAAATCATTAACATTAAATAAAACGTTACTTTTTAAAAATTATTATTATATTACTGCTCGTAAACTACATTATAAAAATAAAGAACACTTTTTACAGATTATCAAAAATGCCTCCAATTCTACGATAGTCAAAATATATTTTTTTAATTAAATGCTACTGCTTTTGAAAGTACAAGAAAATTTATTTACAACGCTTCAATTCCAAGATATAAAAAAGCTAAATTAAAATAAATATATTTTTGAATGTAGCTATTGCTTTGTGGTTATCCATTATAGAAAAATGAAATAATTTAACTTTGTATAAACCACTTATTTGATGCGCAAATAAGTGGTTTCTAATATTAAACCAGCGTTTTATACAAGAAATAATATCGGTAATTTTTTGAGAAATACTAAAGATAAAGACCATAAATTGACTGATTCCGGAATATATAAACTCAAATGCAATCACTCGTAATTTTGAAATCAGAATCAAAGAATATTTAAGGTGTCTTAATAATAATAATTTTTCTGAGTTTGCTAACCATATCATTGAAAATAACCATAGTTTTGAAAAAAATACAGGGATAAATATTCTTCATATTAATCATAAAGGAAAACGTTTAGATAACTTAGAAGCCTTGGAAATTAAAAAATCCCTTAAAAATAATGAATCTATTATCAACAAACAAAAAATATTGTCATATAGCCCAATCATGGATTTGTTCCCCTACCCACCCACTCTACACTAATACCTACCTACCCAATCTACATTATTATCTAGCAACAGCTCCACCCCTACCATAATAAAACATTGTTCGAAACTGTCAAATTAGTATAAGCTTTCCCTGACGAAGGAACGGTTGTTCCGAAACCGGTCGGATTTGCGCATCAAATAAGTGGTTTATACAAAGTTAAATTATTTCATTTTTCTAAAATAAATATTTCTATTGCTTTGAAAATATGTTATAAAAATGCCGAATGCCTTAGAAATACTGACTAAGCTGAAAAAAATCATCGCGCAAGAGGCTCATTGCGAGGAAAGTTGTGCCAGAACCGCGAGGAGACATTTCTATCGCGGGAGAAGCCAGAGAAAGAGGCGGTGAGGTAGCGTCGCGTCGTGACCTTGTCGGAACGACACACACGACAAATGACATGTCAGTTATGGAAATGGACCCCTAATGCCTCTTCCGTCGGGGGCAATTATTCAATTAGTCAGCGGCACATCAAGTGTCGTCACGGAAGCTGCATTGTTATCGGCTGGGCGCGGGGAATAATAGCAAATGGAACAATATACCCCGTAAAATAACAGGATGTATGGAATATTACTTACATAAACCTAACATAACAGCACGCTGATGAGCTTGGTGATATTATTCAGGTTATTGGTTTAGGTGCCCTCTTCTACCGTAGGTTGGCTAGCATCAGTGAAATTTTCGCCCTGAAGGCACGACTTTTCTATTGGCGTCCTCTTATACCGGAATTCGTCTATTATTAGGGCAAAATTGCACCCAGACTACAAACCGCAATTGCTCCCGTACGAGTCACGTAAGCATCGAATCCACGAATTGCGGCAATTTCCAAAAAGCTATCTCTGGATATCAGTTAGATAATCTCGAATTTGTCACAATTCAATGTGACTATTTTATTCAAATTTTTATATCTAGCAAAAACTTCTAGTCCCTTACAAGTTACCCTGCGTGTCCAGGATATTTGAGTGCAGAATTCGATCAATATTTAAATATTTGCGGAAATTTGTCTCGTATAATAATTCAATTTGATTGCAACCGTTTCTCGGCAAGTAAAACATAAAATGTAGGTACATTCTCCGATAAACAACTATCAATGGGAGTTAATCTGAACTTCTCCATTTTAATCCGAACTTCGATATGCAAATTGCAACCGTACGCGAAGTGCATATGAAATACATCTCGGGGATGCAGAACACAGGTAGAATGCGAAAATACATGGAAAGTAAATTGGGTTTAATTACAACGACTTTGATTCCGACAGCTTGAAAATAAAGTCATAAAAAGAGTCTTGAAAACTTCAATAAGTAAGCGTTTAAAATTTTTATCTGTTTTATTTGAATTCAGGGAAACAGACTTACAGCCAGTGGCGTAGCTAGCATGGGTGGCACCCGGGGAGGATGTCACCCCCCGGGGCGTGGTGTCACACCCCCCCCCTCCCTTCGCCACTGCTTACAGCCCAAGACTTTTGCGAAACTTTTCTCCGGGAGATGGAGCCCGAGGCTACCTCTTCACTCTCGCATCTCGCAGTTATTACTTTGATTATTTTTGCTTATTTATGCATATTCGGCGATGGTTCGCCTCGTGTCCTTTGATTGGGCAAACCGACATGGAATCAGGCGAGGCGAGGGTGTAGTAGAGCAGACATAAAAGTTGATGAACGTCGATAAACTGGTGTAATATTGGCAATGATTTAACGATAATTCTCCGTGTAAATCGATAATTTTCGTAAAGGTACGAACGTTAAAACTTGTAAAGTGCGCAATGAATAGCCGTAAGCTTTTTTCGCAGAAGTAAGCCTCGTGTGTGAGTCATTTCGATGTTCAGCTAAGCACGCCATCGCGATCTGACACCAGAATTCCAGAATATGAGCACGGTAACATGTAACAAGCGGCGATAAAAGTTACTCAATACCCAGGACATACCTATCTGCTGTTAGTATCCTATACCCCATAAATACGGAAAATTAAATGTATTATAGACAGGAGCGGATTTACAGATACCCTTGAACGACCCTCAGGATTAGATTTATTTTAAAATTCTACAGAATGATCGCTTGAGTCAATTGGGTCCACAGCGGGTTCCGTGCGACCAATACATTAGATTCGCGTGCGTAATCATTTTAAAAATATTTAATTAATTTAGTTTATTTCTAAAATGTTTTTGGGATTACAAATTCAAAAGACAACTACCGATTATGTCTCGACGAAAGCATAAGTAGTACAAATTTGCTTAGATCAAATAATGCAATAAATAGAAAAAAAAAACAAATACAGGACAGACGCCAAAAAAAAGGTTAATGACAACATGTCAAATCCGATTCAAAATACAAGAGAACGCGAGGATCGTATTGGTAGTGGTACTCGTACAAGCTCGGATCATATTACAGCCAGCTACAGTCGTCGTAGCGATTTGATCATTGTCATCCCTAATTGACAGCCGTAGATGACAACACTGAATCAACTTCAATGCTGACAGCCCAAATCTCGGAGCATTTATCTCCCACGGGTGTCTGTCTGCAAACTCCCCTTCAATAGATTAAATAGTAGTGATTTGTAATTTAATTCTATGAATAAAAGTTCAATCAGTAGTGAGCATTGTTTTATTAATAAGTACCATTCCAGGTAACTAAATTGCAGACCATCACAATATCATATCTTGGTTGAATCTTATGAACATTTCAACACATGGTTACTACTTAAAAAAGGGCATGTATCACCAAGCTACTTTTGATACCATCCTAATCTAATCTTCATTCTCCATGTACAGATATGTGTTATTTTATTTATAGAGATTTATTCTTTCCTTTGCTGCTTATGTTTTACGCACGTTAAGTTTATTATTACCTCACACGTTTATTTATATTATTTTGCTGAATTGTTACTATGTGTAGATTTAGATCTTGGCATTACTGTGTGTTTTTAAAGTTTTAACGAAATTCTTGATTTTATGAAACTATAAATGTATATTCCATGAAAAACCTATAATAATTTCAAATAATTATGTTAAGATTTTTGGTTTTATGACACTATGTACATTCCTTGATAACCTTATAACAATTTTCAATAATTCTTTTTATATTTGTGGTTTTACGACATGTACATCCCACTATAACCAAAAACAATTTACGATAATTTTATCTAGATTCTGTATACTTATGTTTTTATGATTATGTGCATGCATGCGTATACATACGTGTATGTGTGTATGTCTGTGTACATGTACCCATTTATATGTACCCGTCTCAGAACAGACTTTGTCTAGTGAGGCGGGTTACTTACTAGTTTGTATATGTTAATTTTATTTCAATAAACGCCCGGGTTGCCGGCAATTTAAAAAAAAAATCCGGCCCTGATGGCCCTACGAAATAGGTACCCGTACATCCTGAACGCCGAAGAACCGTCAAAGCTTAACTAGAAACTACATACAAACAACTTGTAATATGTTATGTTTTATTCGCCTGGATGGTAAATTTTGCATAACCACTTTTGAAATCGATACAATTACGAATCACCACGGACAAACCGGCATTAGAATAATGCATTAGGTGCCTGGATCTCGCTTGCAATTGCGGTCTAACCGGTAGCCGACGGCAGGGGGTGGTGGTGGTGTGACGCATCCGAAACCTACTCCATGGGAATGGTGCAGGATCGAGAACGAAACGCAGCTTCCGGTAAGGGTGAACGGAATGCACCGCCATGAAAGACAATTGCCATTGCATCGCTGTATTGTGCGAGTTGCGAACTGCGAACAGCGAACGGGTATTATCAGATATCCTTCCGCACTCGGTTCAGGGCACGAGACCGCAGTCTGCACTCCTACAAAATACTTAAAGACGAGTTCCTTTCATTGGAACGTCTCAATTTTTTAAGAACTCTTTGATAAATAATTATCTCATTCGTACATTTTTTTGTTATATGAAAACATGAGATAGATCAGGCAATTATTTTTACAAAATATTTATGATTGCTTATACCTACTTAAATCTATCATAGATTTTCTTAAAAACAAATTCGAAGTTTCTTTTGGGAAATATATCGAAGAAAGATTTACTTTTTTTATTTTTCTGTTTCATGAACCAATGAGTTTATTTATTTTTTCTTTATCTGCTTTAATATATTATCATTTTACTTTTGTATCCTTCGTAAGTAGATATTCTCTGCAACTTTTTACTATTAATACTATATTTAATTGCTTTTATAACCTTGACTGTGAATCTGACAATTACAAATGTAAACGGCACTTGTGCCCTCCTTCATTTAGTATTAAGTTCTACAAATAACAGCATGAACCTAATGTGAACTAAACCAGGCAATTTGACAGTCAAACATTTCTTATGATGTATATGTTTGTCTTTGTTCAGATAAATAAATAAATATACCTACTATTGAATGTAGCTATAACTTATAACCGGTCGGCTTTAAACAAATATACAAGTGGTTCAAACAAAGCAACATTGTTTCATTTATCTAAATAAATAAATACAATAAATCTATCACAGATTTCTCTACTAACTACAATTCTGCATTTAAAGGTTGTTTAACTTCAAATTCCACAAGGCATATGAATTAGGGATGGACGATATACATCGATGTATTGTAAACACTCGATGTACAGTACCGATGCATCGTATTGAACCGATGTATTGTTAATACTTCAACATCGAATATATATCGATGATGTTTATTCGATGCATCGAATACGCAAACTATGAGATGAATGTCTGTGAGTATAACCAACAGTGATTTACGACTGCAGTGACTTTCACGACGTTTCGTGAATCGGAACGTAATAATCAGTTGAGTCAATATAAAACGCCTACCATTTATCGGTGTGGATGAATGGGTTATGTTCCCTTTGCTGCGAAGCCGGTAAAGTCAAACTTAAAAAAATAAAACCTTAAATAGAAAATAAACTGAATGGAGGGATTATAAATTACAATTCCCAAAGCTGTACAAAATAGCTTTAGGTATTTAACAATTGTTGGCACATCTGTCCCATCAGAAAGACTCCTTTCACAGGCAGGGCTAGTTTTTGACTGAGCAAAGAAACCGATTGAAGGGAAAAAGATTAAGTAAACTTTTATTTTTACATAGCATTAAAAAAAATATTGGAATTTGTAAACAAAATAAAGCTGTGTTTGCTGTGTGATTGTGAATTTTAATAAATATTTTTCCTTGTACTTAACTTATCTTGTTTTCTTTAACGCCTAAACATGTCTATTGCGAAAAACAATCGATGTTTTGGAAACATCGATGTATTTCTCAATACATCGTATTAACATCGATGCAACCGATCTATGCATCACATCGGAAAAAACATCGATGTATATTTTAAATGTCCATCCCTAGCATGAATGGAAGTGATAAACGATGAAAAAATTGTATTCCAAAACAACTATAAGATATTTAATTAGATTCGAAATAAATCAAAATTCTTGTAAAAAAAAATCTAATTGAAAAACTGCTGAGCTGGGGAAATATAATTAATAGCACAGGGATAAGAAAATATTAACACCCTGGTGCGGATGTTGTAAATCATTTATTAACATGAAGGTGCGAACTGTAAAAAAAACTAAATAAAAAATCCAATAAACTTGGAGAGGGTTCATAATTAAATGTGAGGTATTCGAATCTGTGAAACTGGATTAAAAGTTATGAAAGATGGGTTCGACCTAAAAAGCAGCCGGCCCTAGCCAATTATCACATTATTTTAGAGCCTTGTTAGGTAAAATGATATAAACATATTGCTAGTATTTTCGAGCATTTGATTATCCAATCAAATGGAAATGTTTGTGTTATTAAAGGATCAAGATAATCAGCTACAGGAATACCGCTGATGGAGCTGATAGGAATCATTTGATACGAATCATTTGTAACTTCTTTCGTTTTTACATAAACTATTAACTAGTGACCAACCGAAGGTTCGGTTTCGGTTTCGGCAAGAAAATCTAGGTTCGGCATAAGTTTCGGTTTCGGCAGAAAATCTGCCGAACCTTCGGCAGAACCGAAACTCTGCAAAAGATCTCAATAAATGTTGAAATTTAGTCTTAAGAGCGTGTGATTGTTGTGATTACAAACGCAATTAAAATTAAAATAATTAATGAGGTTCTTCCTTTATAATAAGTGTTGATAATTGACAAATTTTTGTTCCAAGAAGTAGTTAACATGTTTTGTTCATTTTTATAGTTTTTGTTTGTTTTATAGCAGTAGGTAATATTAAAAAAAAAAATTCACATACTTCAATTATCGTTTTTTCATTATTTATTTTAACACGTGCTAACTGTATGCATAAGTGTAAAAAATAAGCCAAATTTCAGTAAACAATAAATATTTAACATGTCTAAAAATGTTTCGGTTTCGGTTTCGGCCGTATTGTGTTATAAATGCATATTTTATTTTTGTTTTATATAAAATATCTATTTTCTACTTATTTCCTATGTCTTCATGTATTTTTTTATGATTTGCTTATATTTATAAAGTGAATTTACGTCATAGAAATTCCAATCTGAGCATTTCTTTGTAAATATTTTTTTTTTCCTTTTATTTCGCAACTAAAGAACTTATATAAAAATTGGAGGTGGTCAACGTTTCAATGAATTTTAAAATACAATAAACAGCTGATAAATTGGATTCGATTTATTTGAAAACAAAAACTATTCAAAAAAGTTATCTATACCAAAAAACATACTCCCACTTGTACCACTAGTTTCCGAACACCATCTTGTTTCTACATTATTAGATAGATTGCTACGAATGTATATTGTAGATCCATCCCCAACCCTCATACCTTTTTCCTTCTCAGAACTTCCTCTACTTCCTTTCATGAAAAGCCGCTCCACACAGCAACCCCAAAGATGACATAGGCCCTGAGAGGAATCATTTTCCCCGGGGCCTCCTGTGCGGAGTTAATGTAAAAAAAATTGGCATGTGAGGATGAAGCAACTCTTTCTTCGCAACTTGCCATATTTAAATGCCTTCGGATAGGTAGAAAATAAGAGCGTAAATATTATTATTATAAAATCCTCATTCAGCACACATACACAGAATAACCGAGGTTCTAAGATACTTTTGGCAGATACAAAAATATTGCACAAATTGTTTAGTTTTAATCGTGTCGGAATTATTCACGAGCGAAGATTACCCCTCGACTAGTTGTCCGCGTTAATCCGATTCCGGCGAGTCCCGCGCATTTACTATTGACCATTTACCCCTGGCGCGATAAGGCCCGTCCAATAAACACCCGGTCGCGGCCGGGGCAGGGGGGAAGTGTTAAGTCAGCGCCCGGGGGCCGGCCGCCGCCGTGCTGCGCCAGAGATAAAATTCCTTTCCGTGGTAATAATAACAAATATCACGATTAAATCTCGTTTGGGCGCCAAACATTCTTCCGACAGAATCATCCGAAAGGGATCCCGAAAAGCGAAGGAATGGAAAGGAAGAATTACATCGACTGGTCCAAACTAAACGGACGTAAGGGAACGTCCATACTACGTGACCGGTTCGGGGGGGGGTCTTCAAAATACAACGCTTGGTACAAATGAGCGGCAGGGGGCTTAGAGTTTTGGTCACCGGGGGCGGGGGGGGGGGGGTTAAAATTGCAAAAAAAAATTAAATAGACAAAAATGCTATTACCATGTCATTGATGTAAAAATGGCCGATTTGATAATTTCCTTCTGTTCCGGTATCTGTTTTATTCCACAATTATTGTATAATTTGTTTAAAAACATTCTTCCATAATAGGTGAACTTACTTCTACATAGTATGGAGGGCAATTAAAAGCTATTTATCAGTCAACTAACGTGTTAAAATTATTGGATGTTTTTTGGTATTTTATTAGTGTCCGACCGAAACAGGACTTTCCACCAAAACCGAAACTTTTTTAGACATGTTAAAAATCCATTGTTTACTGTCATTTGGCTTATTTTTAAATTAAATAAAAAATAAAAAACAATAATTGAAGTATGTGAAAAAATAATACTGATTTTATATTACTTCTTTAAAACAAACAAAATTTATAAAAAATAACAAAACATGTTAACTACTTCTTGGAACTTATCGTTCGGCTGACTTCGGGTGAGTTTTTAGCTCATATGTCACCCGCCATCATCAGCAAAATACTCAATTAATGACGTCCTTCCTTTAAGTCCTTCTTCAAAGAAGTAATTAACATGTTTTGTTATTTTTTATAAATTTTCTTTGTTTTGTAGAAGTAATATAAAAGAAATTTGTTTTTTCACGAACACCAATTATTGTTTTTTTTTTAAATTTATTTAACTTAACACGTGTTAACTGTCTGAATAAAAATGTAAAAAATAAGGCAAATAACAATAAACAATCGATTTTTAATTTAAGAAAATCTGCCGAAACCGAAACTAGATTTTTGCCGAAACTTGCCGAAACCGAAACCGAACCTTCGGTCGGTCAATATCCTTTTTAAATGGAAAGACATACCTTTTGAGTTAAACTTGTTTCGGTCTCCTGAAAAGTTGCAACTAATCACTTACGCCCTTTTGGCTTGAAACAGTGAGTATGGAAGAAATCTTCTTTTTCGTCTTGTCAGTTTGGACCGTTTGGGTAGGAAACAACCGTTGCTTTTAATATCAGTTACAAATTATAACTCTTTATAACGCTGTTGTACGATATGTATGTTATAAACCCGTTGTTTTCATTGTTCCGCGACGTTTATTACACCTTCAAGGGAATTTGTATAATTCTTACGAAAAGTAAACCTTATTTTTAAGCACGGCAACAAATCAAGAGGTTTTATTGTTTGGCGAAAACACCGTTTTATTAAGAATAACATACGAAGTTGGTCGTTTAATGATGTGTGACTTTCTTATTTCAATTCATGCCGGCCAATATAAACTGTTAGGTATTTTGTTTGTAACCTAATCACGAAAACAAAAAAATTGCGTAATTTGGGGCATTTCGTGATATTTTCATCCACAGTGTTGGTAAATGCAATGATCACGAAAATTTTACTTTTTCCGTCACGAATTCGTTAGCGAAAAAAAAATAAGTTGCATAAATTACCACGCTTCAAGAAAAGGTTACGAAAAGATGAAATTTCATGGATTTAAAAAATAATACAATAAATTCATAGAGTCTGTGCAAGTAGAAACACTTAGACACAAGGGAAACTTAATTTTCCATTGTAGTCAATTTAACCCGTATTATTTTATAATCGATTCGTAGTACTGTGCAGCACCAACTTTACGCGTGATTTGCGTTTATAATTCGAGCGAAACTCGACCGTATGTTTGCAATGCTTCACGGTGTGTTTTTTTGTTATACGAAAACCACCAGTAAATTCCGCGTGCTTGTATTTCGGGACTAATCAAACAAAACACAAACGAGCGAGAAACAACCACGAAAAAACAAAAACACCACGCTGTACAGAGTGTAGGTATAGTAGGTGGACCGTCAATGTATTCAGAGCCTTTTCATATCGTTTTCTCAGGAGTCTCAAAAGTTACGTACAACATTTCACATTATAACCTAATTTGTCATATTCAGATATTTCTTATTAAATTTTTAAGAAAGACAAACTTTCCGGTGTTACGAATAACCTGATAATATTTGAAATCTGAAAATCTCCTACTACCATCACAGAAAGCGGAAAATGTTGATTGTGTCGTGAAGGAGGACATAGCCAGCGGAGGATCGAACACGGGATGCCTGGATGGGACCCAAACGCGATGCCAACTCAGCCACTGACCGGACTGATATATTAGGGCTTTCGGACTTGTACCAAGGCTCGTAAATATGTCGATTGTCGTAGACATTTTATGTATTCATATTATTCACATTCCAAAAGTTTCATGACACTGATGTGGCAAACAATCGTTTCATGACACTGATGTGGCAAAAGTTTCATGACACTGATGTGGCAAACAATCGTTTTTCCACGTAGATTCCATCAAGTTCAAATTATTTGAACTTGATGGAATCTACAGTTATAGTTACTATCTAAAGTTACAGTATACAATTTGGTATGTCGTGCTGTTTGTCGAGGTAATTATTTTATAATTAAATGAAACGTAGTTTTTATTTTTAACCTACGCGTTCTTGCATCGGAACTATAGGCAGAATAAAAAAAACCGTTTTCAGTATTCGAATGCATAACTTTTGCGGCCCCTATCGTAGCAATATTCGGAAAAGACTCCGACGGCCCACCCTAATGGACAGTCGGCAAGCTGTTACATAAATCTCGTTAAAATTGTAAGTGCGACCGGGTTCGTTGGCTATGAGTGTTCAGAACAAAGGACTATTAGCGAAAATAGGCATCCACACATTCTACACGTACAATTTACTACTTATGGTTAAAATTTATTTGTTCTCATGGAAACTGTTGGGTGGTAAATTTTTTAACCATTACATTAGTAGGCTCTAAGCCGTGTGTTACTTACGGGCAAATTTAATTTTTTAATTAATCGTTAAATTAAAACTAATTTTTTCAGATAAAATGAAAAATGTTTCCGGAAATATTATGTTCCACTTCGGAAAGGGGCCATTCATTTATTACGTAAGACGATTTAGAGGGGGGAGGGGGGTCAACCATGTCTTATTTTTTTTTACAAGGGGGTGGGAGGGAGTCTCGATAGTTCATACGTAAGATCACAAAAATGCGCAAAGTTAAAATTATTAGTAGATACCTTTGTAAGTACCTACAAATAAAGATTTCTAAAAATTGTTACTTTGAAAAATAAACATTAAAACAAACCAAACGTGTATTCACTTTTTCCTTTAGATTCTTACGTAATAAATATTAAACAGGGGGGAGGGGGTCGGCCTATTATTATTTTTTCCTTATAGTAGGGGGGAGGGGGTCGAAAACTAGCAAAATTCGTCTTTCGTAATAAATGAATGGCCCCAAAGGGTGTTAGTGAGATGGTTCAATAGTCAAATGACGCGAGTCCTTGTCCACAATGAGATTCTACCAACAATAAAGGGAGTGAAATGTGGAATTGCCAGAATAAGGGCAAAAATATACTGAATGCAGTAGAAATGAAAATGTGTGTGGACTAAAATATACTGAATGCAGTAGAAATGAAATGTGTGTGGACTAAAATATACTGAATGCAGTAGAAATGAAATGTGTGTGGACTAAAATATACTGAATGCAGTAGAAATGAAAATGTCTGTGGATTAAAATATACTGAATGCAGTAGAAATGAAATGTGTGTGGACTAAAATATACTGAATGCAGTAGAAATGAAATGTGTGTGGACTAAAATATACTGAATGCAGTTGAAATGAAATGTGTGTGGACTAAAATATACTGAATGCAGTAGAAATGAAAATGTCTGTGGATTAAAATATACTGAATGCAGTAGAAATGAAATGTGTGTGGACTAAAATATACTGAATGCAGTAGAAATGAAATGTGTGTGAAAAAATCAAACACGACATTTTTAAGAATGAGATCTGAAGTATGCAAAGCCGGTAATTACGATTAACAGCATGGATTGATCTTGTACAACGGATGGACAGAGAAAGTAGTTTCAGGAATAGATAAAAATATATTTCTTAATACTCAAGTGTACACTGTACTTGGTATGATCACGCGAATCAAATACTCGAGTGAGATAATGTCAGAAGTCAAAATAACTCAAAGAGTAGAAATGTTTGAATATAAAAACGCCGTTGAGTCTGTGCAGAAACAAGCGGTCAATTTGATAGATTCCCCTGTCTTAACAAACCAAAAATCTTAATTGTACTACCGGTATCAAAATTGAAGATGCTTCGAGGAACTGAAGAAGAACACGTCAAACTCGTGTCCAACATTCGTACACGGTTGACATTTATCACATAAATAATTCTTACGACTCGTTTATGAGTTCAACAGCTCTGCTTTGGAATGATTGGCCGGCCTCTGTATTTCCTAAACCTACTCATACAGACATACCTTACAAGACTCATGTTCGCTACTTCCTTTCCAAAAAAGACTCTCCACACAGTATTCCCTAAGATGACACACACCCTGAGACAAAATTATTTTCCTCAGGGCCTCCCCTGTGTGAAGATTTTAAAAAAAAAAATCAGAATGTGCAATTCACATGTGGTAGAAGTGAAACCTTCCGAAAATTAAAGTAGACAAGAGTGGGGACACTACAAAGCACCGCACAAAGAGGAGACCGATTGTACTATCTCATTCTCTCGCAGGCTAAACTCTGTAGATGTATGTGTTCGTCTCTTTTTAGTGTCGTTTTTTTTCATTTCATCGAGTTTCAAATCACAACGGTGCTAAAGAAGTTTTCACTTCAAAAAACAGAGTGTGCAATTCGCACGCGTCAGAAGTGAAACCTTCAGAAAACTAAAGTAGACAAGAGTGGGGGGGGCTGCGAAGCACCGCACAAAGAGGAGACCGATTATACTATCTCATTATCTCGCAGGCTAAATCCTATACATGTATGTGTTTGTCTCTTTTTAGTGTCGCTATTTTTCGTTTCATCGAGTTTCAAATAAAAACAAAATGCGTTTTTACCTACCAAGACAGAGTTGTGCGGCGTTCCATCCTGTCTCCCTACCGATAAAGAAATGTTATTAGTAATATTGTCGTCTAGTAAAATGGTAGACCAACCTAGTTCGCCTTCTCCCGGTTCCGAGTTGCACAGTTAACTGTTCCAAGTTGACGTATTCGTCCCACGCACGGAGACGGGGCATCGTCCATACATCATCATAGGATTTTCCCATACGACCGCCGCCGCTGCTGCGATCGGGAATACGGCACACGTGTGCGACTCATGCGCTTGGAAATAAACGTCATTTTCACTTCCCATTCCAGGAACTACAGAACTGAAATAAGAACTGGAAGAAATTTATGAAGTAATTACATAGGATTTAGTAGTTCCGTTCGGCGAGGGGATACGAATTTAGGAGGTAATTAGATAATACAGAGATGAAAATAAACTTTTACCAATACTATTATGCATGTCACTTGTATAAATTTAGCAAAGTATGAAAAATCGTGCGGCAACTAGATTAGGGAACGTACCCATACTACGTGACACGTTTAGGGGGGGGTCTTCAAAATGTGACGCTTGGTACAAATGAGCGGCGGCGGGCTTAGGTTTTTGGTCACCGGGGGGGGGGGTTAAATATTGCAAAAAGTTGGTCACGTAGTATGGGTATGTTCCCTTAGGTACTTTTAATTTACTTTAGCTCTACACAGGAGGGCCTGAGGAAAAAAATCCCTTGGGGCCTACGTCATTTGTGGAGGGTCTTTTTAGGGAAAGAAAAGAGAGAAAGTTCTGGTAAGGAAATACGCATGAGGGGTGGGTAGGAATCTGGGGGTCAATGTGTCCAGGAGTGATGGACGTATGAATCCATTCTTCCCACTATGGTGCAAGGCGATGGGTCGAGCAAATCCAGATGGGAAGGTCTGCGCTAGGTCTCCCTCAAACAATCTCTCCCGATCCGGTCCGCTACGCAGAAGTGGGCAAGCGAATTCGCAGCCAAGACTTAGACAAACCTCATCTCATGAACCTGGACATCCCTGCTATGTCGCCAAATGTAGCAAACCACTTGGGATGACCTACGGTACCAGATCCGTTCGACACATTTTTGTTTGCCACAATCACAGAGAGAGGTCGATCGTCCTAAAATGCTTTAATAAAAATTTTCCTCGTCACACGTCTTGTATGAAAACGAAAAAGGCAAGATACCAGAATGAGGACGTCACATATGACCTTTCTCTCTGGGACCCCTACAATAACACGAATCTCAGGTATATATAAATACACGTAACTGTTCTATTCTATGGGAATACGTGAGATTTTGACTTATTTCAATCATGCCTTCGATATAAGCGTGCTCGCTTTAAGCATGTTCGAATGTATATACGGTTTAAAACACTTTAATTTCCACTTAACTTTTTTTAAGACGATGTTTTCTGATTTTTGAATCAGAATAGGCATCGATCAAGGGTCACAATACACAATACACATCGTCATTTTTTGCCATAACACCATAGTAAAGTAGTAGAAAAACGTACGACATTTTTTTATGAAGTGTTTCTAAGAAGAATGCAGCAAAAGCGTTTGAAATTGTCCGTGTACGAAATAAATACAGGGAATCTTGGATGGGACTGGAAGTCTATGTATTTCCGCTTACTAGGAGCCTGAATAAGGAGTACGCCACGTCACTGCAATCACATTCCTAGGGCTCACTTCCTGGGCACGGCCCATAGAGCGGCAGTGGGAGTGTACCTCGTTCGGCCGATCGCAAGCGCCCGTTAAGGACCTGCTCCCATAGAAAGAGATTATCTCGACGTAGGACCAATTTCCTGGACGAGATTCATCAGCCTTGTCCCTCCGGCAGACATACGAATCAAGGTGTGCTCGGGGAATAAGAAATGAGACGCAGGACACATAATATATCTCCGCTTGGCGGGGGATATATTATGTTACTTGGTAATTGACACACCAAACGGTGATGATCGAGCGCTGGCTTCCTTGCTGCCTGTAGACTGTAGCCTGTATGGCGGAGAACTTCACGAATTCTGAATACATTAACATCATGCTTGATGACGATGACTGATAATGAGAATGTGTTGGTAGCCTGTTCATTTTGCTTACAAGTCTTTCAAATCAAGCACACTTTTATGTCTTCAATATAAATTCACTTGGTAGTATCATTTTAATTAAATTAAAACTTTACGCCAACTTAACGTGACGTCTATCATATCTCTCGCGAATCCCCTCTAGCATCTTGACTTATTTCCGAGATTGTGCATCATAACATAACCTTTGTCATACTTATTTGGACAGCTCCAACTGCTTAATTTTGTACTTTGCTTTTTTTATAGAGAAACCCTTCAGTTCTTCAATGTTTGCAAATTCACTTGTGGCGTCATTTTAATCAAATTAAAACAAATCGCTTATTAATCAAAATTATCAACATATTTCGAAACCAATGGCTCCTTCTTCGGGATAAAATTAAAATGAACAAAAATGGTAAAAGACAAACAAGTACCTACAGCCAAAAAACATTACAAAGTATAGAGATTAATTAGTTAGGTATCTTAAAAAACTGTTACATAAAATAAAATATTTTAGAATAGTTAATAATTGCATTTATGATGTTTTTTTTAACAAATTAACACAAAATAATCAAAGAGTAACCAAATTGTCTAGATAACAAATATAAATTACTACTAATACATGTACTAAATTGAAAATATTTAATTGGCTATTAACACTTTTTTATGACTTCTAAATTTTTCTATGTTATCTGAACTACCTTTGTGTTTTTATGTTTAAAATTTTAATCCATTATTTATATCAAAGTATGTACTTATGTTTTATTTTTATTATTAATGACTATTTCCAAAACTACAAAGGAAAATACTTTATTCACAGTCCTCCTCACTATGGATTCCTGATCCGAAGCGGAATGTAGGTAGTTGTATTGGTGTTCCATTATGATTTCCTCATCTTTATGTTTGTTGATTTCCACATCTTATTGTGGAAATCAACAATTAACAACAAGTACAAATAACTGTACTTGTAGTGAATGTTGTGACTCGGAACGAAGTAGAAGAAGGATGGGATAGTTGCTTGAATTTTGGCAATTTATATCAGCTGAATGCGTAAATTAGGTAATGAATTGCTAACTGTATATAATTATGTACCAATGTAAAAAGTTTTAATCATCATGGAAATAGAGCCTCAACTATTTGTAGAAACTTGCTGAGTTGTGAGACTTAAGCAAAGGAGGTGGCGAGAAGGTGGTGGGAAACAGGTAGGTTAAAGTATTTTTTTCACCGGTCAGTTGTTGAACGGGCATAGCGCTTGGGTCCCACCTGGGCGTCGCGTGTTCGATTCCTCGGCTGGCTAAGTCCTCCATCACAACACAAGCAACATTTTCAGTTTTCTGTGGTGGTAGTAGGAGATTTTCAAACATTGTTGGGTTATTCGTAATCCGGGAATTAGTTCAAACCAGTGATTTCTGAGCTTATTTGGAGAAAAAAATTTAGCCAATAATATATGCGTTAAAGAAAATGAAGATAATGTAGGTGGTTCTTAATCGAAGTATGGTACAGTTAAACATGACCGAATTTCATATCGACACCGTGGCGCAGTGGTTAGCGCGTTTGCCCGGAAAGCAAGAGATCCTGGGTTCGAGTCCCAGAGGTGTCAATATGTTTTTCTGATTTTTCTGTTTCCAGATTTTCGATTGAGTTTCGCTTATATTGTAGTGTTGAGTACCTCATACAAGAGGCACCTCAAATGTCCCATACAAACACGTAAAATGTCCCCCCACCTCACAATATGTATTTGTACCAACTCTTTTTCTTTGTATTACTACATATCGCACCTCCGGTGCTAAACTGTCACTTATGCAAATTATGTAATTTTTCAGGAGAAGCGTTTGAAAATTCGACATCCTATTATAATGTATAGTTCTTCTTGTCTAAAAAATGAACTGGTAATTATTTAAACTACAACTTTAAACTTCATATCTAAGTAAAAGCAAACGTCTTACAACTTTGTAATAAAAAAATATAAACATTTTAAATTTACAACCCTCCCAGAAGTGACGTTATGGCACTAGAAAACAATTTACCAGGCAATTATGACATAACAATCAAAACACGATATCATACTTTTCTAAAGTTTTATTAATTAAAATATCAAAGCAGTATAACAAACTTTCTTAATTCTACATATCAGACTTTTTAATCTCAGTCTTCTTACCATTTTACGAACGGTTTTCAGCGACGTTTCATATTAAATCAGTCATTGGTCACGTATAGTACCTATTTAAATACTATAATTACGCAATTATCAACAGTATCAAACAATTTCTTTTGCTTATTATTATTATTTTAATTAGCATTAATTTTGTACTAATTGGGTACTCTTAAAAAATCAAAAACCTTAAATTTATTGTCACATTCCCAGGAAAATCAGGGAGTCTTTAACGCTGCGGTTTCAATACACTTGTTTTCCCTGCAAGTGGAAATGTGACTTTATAAAATATTAGAAGTACAAAAAATTAAATGAGATCATTGTAGAAACTTTCATAGTATCTTGGTATGATATTTGCCTCCACTAATTGCAATAAATCACGCTTTTTGCGTTCTGTAATTGGTATTTTTGAAGTGTATGCTTGCTTGAAGGGAATTTCATCTATTCTTTGGGCGTTGCCTCTACTTCCGCGTAAATTTTTTCCTCTTGGTTGAATTATAGCTTTTGCTTCCTTCCAGTTTTCAGTTTTGTAAGTTGTTCGATATTGGTAATTTTCACAATTCTATGTGAATTTAATGCATTTAATGTCACCAGTTTTGATGACATCTCCGTTTAAATTTTTTGCTAGATTGAACTTCATGTTTTCCTCAAGTGACTTCAAATCAAAGAAATCATCGTAATTCATTTCTTTTACCACAAATGGTTTACCAGTCTTCTTCGCCCCACGAATCAGTGATATGTATTGGTCGGGTACATAAATAGATCCAGCATTTTTTGCTCTTGTTACAGCTTTTTCAATAACCGAATGCGCTACGTCACCTTCGTTTTGCGTATGACCTCGAATCAAAAAGTTATGTTGAATGGAATTAATGTCAAACTTACTGACTGCATAATAGTACATCGCAAACACAAACCTGTTCTTTTGTTGGCCTTAGCAATTGTCCGAGTAAATAATTATATCGCAGCCATGACTTTCAAGTGCAATCTGCTCCAGGTATTTATACACACACGATCCTATTTCTATGGCTCCTCTATTGCCCAAGCCTTCGTGCCAAAAATAACAGGTTGTTTCTTTCTTTTTTGCATTAGACATTGTTAAATTATAACAATTTAGTCTCGATTTGTAGTAAAAAGAGCTTGATTTGCCAACAGGACAGGGTAACACTGCTTGTAAGTCATAGGTGAAAACAATTGTGTTGGTGTCAGGTTCACGACACTTTTTCATATCCCTGTCTTTTTCAAGTCTACTTAAATTTTTTTCTTCCTGATGTAACTTGAACCTATCATGTAATTTATTCTTTTCTTCTTGAGAAGCATTTTCGTATGCTTCGCACTCGTCGCAGCGATCTTTTTTGGGTTTGAAAAATCCAATATTAAAATCTTGATTGAAAATCCGTGAGTAGGCATCGTAGTTTACAATAGGCTTGTTTTTTTGTTTCTGAATTTCGGAATAATTTCTGTGCAACTCTGCGACTGTCAAACCCCCATCAATGAATACTCTGCTAGTACTAGCCCTGAGATAGTGACTTTCGATATTTGGGATTGATTCGATGTGATCCTTTACGGCTTGTATGACTTCAGGTTGCAATTTGCATTGTTTTCCGTGTTTTCCTCGTAGATCAGGTGGAACAAAACCATCATTCCGTGCCTTGCCATCGATAACAGTCCGTATAATCCGTTGTGTGATGCCCAAAGTGTTGATCAGAAAAGTTTTACAGACGCGAATATCATTATTTTCATTAACCAAGTAATATGCAGTGTTTTCTTTTCTGTCGTATATTTTGTTGGTTTTTATACGGCGGTAAGTACATTTTAGTCTTCTTGTACAAGCATTCAAAAAATCCCGTTGCCTTTCTATACTTGTCAACTTCCAGTAAGATTCAAATATTTCCGTCCTCTTTTGTTCAGTAAATTTTGAAACACAAGACAACCGACATTTAGATGTACATGTAGGTCCCATTGTTTTACCTTGATTTACTTTTTTAGATTTTGCTGAGATATAAGCTTGACCAGAATTTTTCAATCGCTTAGCAACATTCTTTTTCCAGGTTGTTGGATTACGAGTTCGCTTTTTACCTCTTGATTTAGTTATAGGTTGCGCAGGTTGGTTGTGCTCGTAAACAAGGCTCTCGTTGTTAGAATTATTATTTTCAGCAGGAGAATCACTGGAACTGCTACTTGAGCTGCCACTGGAACTACTGGATGAAGACGACCTCGCACGGGGGCCAGGAATGTACTCATCATTGGAATCGGTGCCCGAAAAATCGCCTGTTGAGAAGTCACCTCGTTCATTCGATTCATTAGTGTCAGCTAAAATAGACGAAGAGTTACTGGGATTCCCTAAAGTAGTATTATCCTGCTCTGGAGTAGTAGTTGTTGGTTCATCTGGGTTGGCTGGTGCTGCTTTATTCTCGGAGATTGTATGATGAGACAATGTATTTTTTTGTTCTGAATGTGGCACATGTTGCTCGATCCTTGTAGCATTTTTGGCTAAAGCTTGCACTTCAACCAAGTTGCCAAGTTGTGCAAGTTGCACAAGTGTTTTGCTGCGTTGATTCATTGAAGGTCTGAAAAGAAACAAAATACCTACATAATGATAACAAACCTAAAAAAGGTTATAAAAACAAAACAAACCATTGACCTGCTGGCTGAGTGGCCTGCTGAAATTATAATTACCACTAAACAATTACTTAATAGACATTCTAAAAGGAATCACACACCCCATTAAAATAATATTTGTATGCAAAATGAAAAGCATTTTGAAGCAATAAAGTCATTACTTGTATAAGGTCATTTTTTATACAAAATAAAAACATTAAACCTTACTATTCTGGAGGAACATTGTCACAATTGTTAATCGAACGAAAACTTTATACCATAAAACACAAGGATTGGGGAAACAATGTCACTACGTACACAAGTATCTTTATTATTTCAAGAAACAAATGTCACAACAAACTTAAGTGTTGTTATTGCTCCAAAATCATAAAAATGAATTGTCACAATTACCTTAGTGGCGTTGTAGCTCCAGGAGACTGCTACTTGTGCGGGGTGCCGCGCGCAACTAACCAATCAAACGTTGTTTCTCCCAGTGGAGGTCAGATTTGCACCAAAACCATAACGACATAACTGCCCTCGCGCGGAAATTATACGCACTACACAAGCGACAATGACGCACCAAGTAAAGAGGTACATTAGTTATTTTTTCTCATACTCAGATCAATTTTGACAAAACTTGCATAAGTGACAGTTTAGCACCGGAGGTGCGATATGTCATGTCACGTATTGGACAAATATGAGGTGAGGTGTGAGTTGGTTGGTGTATCGGACTACATGTCATGTCACGTATCGTTTGAGACAAAGTATGAGGCATGAGGTGTTTGTATATTGTATGACATTTTTGTATTAGAACGGTGAGGTGGTGAGCCATTCGTATATTATTATGAATACCGCACAAGCGTCCCAACTGCTCAAAAAAAATTTTTTTTTTAAATATTTTTTATTGTAAATTATTGTTATGTGAACACGGCACAAGAGTCCCAACAGCTCCCAGCTCCTCAAGGGGGGGAGGGGGTGGGAGGGTAGGCCTTTTTTATACACATTTTTCGTATTAGAAAAATAACTAACACGGGAGTCGGGTACGGGTACCGCCGCCCCGGGAATCATTTATTAGATAACCAAAACCTCCGCCATAGATCACCCCAAGTGTTTGGTGACTTGGCAGCGGTGCTTGGGTTCATGGGGTGAGGTTTATCCAGGTCTCGCCGGCGGATGCGTCTGCCCACCAGCTGCATGGCAGGCCGGATCCGGAGAGAGTGATTGAAGGAGTCCCTTTGACTTCTCTAGACTTAATCTCTCGGAACATCGCCTTGCACCACTGGAGGGATGAATTAATACGTCCACAGCATCCCCAAAGATGACATAGGCTCTGAGGGGAATTATTTTCCTCAGGGCCTCCTGTGTGGAGTTAATGTAAAAAAACACGTTCCCTGAAATTCTCTAGCCACCCCTCCCCCCTCCTTCTCCCCCGTAAGCGAAAATATTGTCACACCTCACCTCAAATGAGGGGGACACCTCAACACCTCATTTCAGTATTTGAGTACCTCATTCAAACTCATCCTGATGTCGTGTCCTACCCAACACTATTATATTGTCTTCATTTATTTAAATATTCAAGGTTTTACTCATAAAGTTAAAAGTTAAAAATAAAATATTCATCCTAGACTTGCAGAAAAGTCGATAGATGTCGCATATTAAATAAAGTGGATAAAGATTTATCCAGACACTATCTAGAGAGCATCTTGCAATCATACATAAAGATAGTTGCCAATAATATATGCGTTAAAGAAAATGAAGATAATGTAGGTGGTTCTTAATCGAAGTATGGTACAGTTAAACATGACCGAATTTCATATCGACACCGTGGCGCAGTGGTTAGCGCGTTTGCCCGGAAAGCAAAGAGGTCCTGGGTTCGAGCCCAGAGGTGTCAATATGTTTTTCTGATTTTTCTGTTTCCAGATTTTCGATTGAGTTTCGCTTATATTGTCTTCATTTATTTAAATAAAAAAAATTTAGATTGATTTTTGGTATCCAGTGTCATTTTTACCCAAAAACATTTAAAAAAACAATAGGTCGGTGGGTGGCTATTTGGCCGAGTGACCAACATCATGTGAAAGTTTTTTTTGTTTGAATTAGAAAAAAATATATAAATAAAAAGAAACTATAAAAATTCACCGGAGACTAAAATTTCATTTACATTTTTACTCCAAGTAAAGTCAAATTCGCTGGTAAACTTTATCAGGCATGTTCCTTAACACCCTGTTAATATTTCTTAATGTATTTTAATTAACTAGAAATAGATCGACGTTGTCACTGATTCATTAAAAATACAAGCCATTTTAAATGTTATCATCAACAAGCGAACACCGCTCCTCGGAGAAGTACGAAAGCCCCGCCAAGAATAACGGAGAAGTGACTCGACAATTAATATTATTGATTAAATTCGTTCCGGTGTTTACAGCTCATAGTCGTACCTGACTTTTTGCTCTGGGAAGATCCTTCATAACTGTAATACTAATACTACCTATCTATTGACGGAGAGCACCGCTAACTAGATCTGCAATCGACCTGCAACGAAAAAAGATCAAAAACGCATGTAATCTCAGTTCGGCTCCAGACGTATTGATATTAATTTTTTGATTGGACTTTTTTTTCAAAGTCAAAGTCAGGGGTTTAGGTATTTTTTGTAGCTGTCAGATGGAATCTCGGTGCAACTTTTAAAATTAGAACACGTTTCGCTCCTCGAGATCCCAGCTTGAAGCAAGAGGTTGCATTGCCTGTCATTATAAAAGGGTATTTATTCAAAGCTTTGGACTTGAAATTGAACGGGGGGCTCTTCAAAATCATCTTATAATAATAATAATAAATTTGCATTCTCAGACTATAAAAATATTACCGTTTGTTATTTCGGCTACTGGCATTATACCTAGCTCTCTCATTCAAAATCTAGGCATATTAGATTTGTCAAAGAATGTATATAATATATAAAAATACAAAAATCGGTAATTTTAAATACACGTAGGATTACACAAGATTTTTTAAATATTTATATTGAGGGATCAGTAGGATTTATAGGTCCAATTAGGAGTTCCACAGAGCCGAACCCTCTGATATGAAAATATCTGGAGTCGGTGAATTATTTTCCCATTTAGTCTCTGGTAGGTTGACATGTTGTTCTTGTATTGTTTTGTATTTATTATAATTATATAGTGCAATTGCACAGCGTGGATTGACTAGATGATCATTTGAGGAAGTGTGTGAAAGGGTTTAGTTTTTCCTGTGGGGAAAATTTCACCCGGACGTTTAAATCTGGTGCCGATAAAAAATAATAATAACGTTATATTTGTAAAGCGCAGTATTGCAAATTTAAAAAAAATTATCCTAAAGTGCTCCTTAAAATATTGGTACAATAATATAAAATAAAGAATATACAGTATTTACAAAACAATGACTGGAGAACAAAAATTTACAGTTTCTGATACTGGCTGATTATACAAACAAATTAATAATGCCATATTATTGCAGATGCATTCAAAATAATTTGAAATGCCTTTTTAGGGAGCTGGTTATAGGTATTCTTAACAATAAAATCATAATATCTGTTTGTCTAAAACAGCTAAAACTCTATAGTAGTGATCTCCGGCGGCATTAAATGTGTACAGCTTTTTGGGTCTAGAATAAGTCAATAAAACTATTTTCAGCCTGCAGCGTGATTGGCCGTGATATACTTTATCAATTTAACTGCCAAAAAATAAAACAAATCGCCAAAATCTCTGATCTTATTCATCTATGTATCAATAAGAAAAAAGAATGTTTATACCCGCGATACGCTTGGTAGTAGATCGCATTATATTTTTTTTTAAATATAATACAGGCCTGCGATAAATCAGAGGACACCTTTTCATCCCAACAATTTGTTGGTGTCAGTGTCAAGTGGAAGTAAGATTGAGAATCCTAATATAATTTTTATCTTCAATCTGAACTGTTGATGTGCAGGTCCATCTGCAATTAACAATAACAATAATAGTCCTAACAATAACAATTGCCAGTACAATAGATGTATTTTTAATAATAAACGATTATTATCAAATCATCGTTGCCCTCCGCGAATATAACCGTTGGGCCCGAATTTTCTAATAGCACGGGTACTGATATTTCAAACAATATAATGACGATAATGGGATGGGCCAGAGCAAAGTACCTCATCATCTTCCAGACAATCTTAGAAACATGATTTTGCAAAGTGGACAGGCGCACAAACAAAATTCCCTAAAATAAAAAGGTTCGTTAGGAAAATAAACAATATAGATGCCTAATTCCAAGTAATTTATCTTGTCAAGAAACCAATTTTGTAAATTGATTGTTTTTTGTTTGCGTTTTGTAATTTAAACAAAAAAGGAAAACAAGAATATTTAACAGGTTTAGCCACATAAGACGCAGTTCAGCATACATAAATATAATATGTTTTAAGAATGTAAATGATAATAAAGCCTGCTCTTGCCTAAAAACATTTTAATTAGCACATGTCAAGGAACATCGTTCTGAGAAGTAAGATCAACCACCAAGCTTTGTATATTCATTTTTATAATAATAACTTCAAGGACACGAGGATTTTTTTTATCGAACTTACCAATCGATAAATAATTATGATTGGAGACCACAAGCTGTATCGCGTAGGCATTTATGCCATCAACACAGAATGGATTAAACAGCATCTCACCTGTGTAAGAACTCCCATTAACCTTGTCAGAAATAATATGGCAATTAAATCCACGTACATACCACATTCAACGAGCATTTCTTATAAATAATATGCTTTTCCATGGCTGCATAATAAGTGATCGGATAATTTTTGCTTTAAATTATGTATCACGGATGATAGAACATTAACTATTATTAATTGGGTTTCTTTCATTCGCTAGTAATAATGTGAATCAAGCCTAATTGAACAAGTGTTACGTGTTTTTATTCTTCGTCAGTTTGGTACACAGGTACTGTTGCTGTATTCAAGAGCGTTTCTATAAAGAATTCCATCTCTCCGGCATTAACTCTTGTGTAGTGGCATTTAACAGTGAGAATGATAAAATAAAATACTGCGTTCAAAGTAAATTTAATAACGGAAAAGTGTAATCAATTATACGATCACAGGAGTCATAAAGTGAGTTTTCATTGCCTGCCTGGATAGGACAGGTAACAAAACGGTTTATAAAGAAGTATTATACACAGGGGCGCTGCAAAAGTGTGAACTCACTTCTTCCGACATTGCGAGCCTACTACAAGTTCCTGATTTGGTTACAAAATAAATCTTACGAGAATTAAAGGTACCTATTCTACTAACGCAGATTCAAGAAATACCTCAGGTTCATTGCCCATCAAAATAAGAAATTTACTGGAAATTTAACTGGAAAAATTATAACATCGATCCAATTGTGTTATAAAAAGCACAAGACACCGTTATATTCATATTGTTATGTGTCATCCTACTGTAGCAATCACGCCGCTAACTCCTGCTACGGCCCATGCTAATAGAGTCGCACACCGCTTTCCCCTTGCAAGAATTATTTGGTACCTACTTTAGTGCTTGTTTGATAAGATAAATAGATGCAAATTATAAATTAATTGAACTTGAATAATGTTACCCATTACGCAGCAATATTTCATATTTCTAACCAACTTACCGACGTTGCCGACAGCCGAAATTAGTATGTTTAAATACTACAAAATGTTTGTACACACATTACACACCTTTGTTGTATTTATTATGAATCAATTTAACATCATACATTAATCATTATGAAAGAATATCTTGGTTGGGAATGTGTATCTTGGCTGTATTGACGAATGCACATTGCCATGTTAATGTTAATGTAACCCCACGATAATTTATATCGCCAATATAATAATAATCCAGTAAGGGTACCCAATAGGGAGGCGTCTACTAATATCTACAGGAATTCCAAAAACTGAAAAAATCGAACTAATATCTAAACTGTTGACTAATATCTATGAGAACCAAAGTGTTGACGAATATCTACAGCACTGGCAGAGGTTGGATTCGCAATTATGTATAGCATATTGGAATAACGTAATATTGCGTATGCAGTTTAAAAAACTTAATTTATGTAAGTATGTGTGTAAAAATCACTAATATCGGACTATTGGACACATTTAGCTGATTAGTCCAACCTACGCTCTGTAGATATTAGTTCAACCTACGCTCTGTAGATATTAGTCAACACTGGGACCGTCATAGATATTCGTCCGACCTTAGCTCTGTAGATATTAGTCAACACTCTGAAGTTCGTAGATATTAGTTCAACATATGAGCTGTAGATATTCGTCCGACATACAGGCTGTAAATATTAGTATCTGGAGTCATCGAATAGTAGTTAGTAAAAAATCAACGCAAATGTTAGTAATAGTAAAAACGGGTACAAACTGAATTGCTGTTTAGTGGATAGACGCAATAAAAACTTAATAGCTAATTAATACCGACAAAGAGCCCATTGCATAGAATTACAAATTTTCCAATAAACTATAAGTAGTAGGACATGTTTACTTCCAAGTTCCCATTAAATCGAGATAACACAAGTAAGTTCGCAATTGCGATTACCTACTATTGAAATCGAGATAAAAATATTGATATGTAGGTAGGTACTATGTATTCATAAGTAAATTGAAGCCAATAAAAGGTATTTTTAAATGATAGCATAGTTATCCCAAACGGCTATAAAAAGAACAAAACGAGACCGCATCAGTAAAATACGAGAGTTATTTGAAGATGCTTCCTTCTAAGTAATTCCTTAGTATTCTTTTCCTTCGCCCTTGAGGTAATAAAAGCGTAGGCAAACATCCAAATCTAAGGGTATCAAAGAAAGAAAAAAAAGCATTGAGCCCGGACAAAAAGATCGAGCGAGCCGGGCACGATATTTTGGGTTTATAATACAGTGTGTGGAAAAAAATCTAATCAAAAGCTCTGAAATAAGCCGGGGAGAAAAAAGAGGAGTTAAACAGGTCGAGTATACACACCTGCCCAGTGAGGCATCTTTTGTCAGGAATGCAGGTAATCTCGGACAGCCTTGGTCACTACACGCCATTACCATGCGCCACAAGATGGGCACCGGGCACCCGACTGGGCTCGGCTCCCGGGGCAAGATGGGAGGGTGTCGGGTCCGGCCAAATTCTCGGCAATTCTGAAGAATTCTCGGCACATTTTTGAGATTATTGTTGCAATCAATCTCGGCTCACCCGTGCAGCTATTTACGATTGCAGACGCTTTGCATATTATTACAACCTGGGCACATGCTGTCTGGGAAATTGATTAAATTACATTTTTAAACTATTTATTGATTTTAAATTATAACATTACACGTGTTAAAATACAACGTTGTATTGCAGCTGATTAGGGGTTCGACATCATTTCCATCTACCACCGTAAGGTCTACAATAAAATAATGTGCAAAATGGTAAGCCCACGTTTTGCAAAAATGGCTGTTTTTAATTTTTGTAACTGAACATGGTATCGATGATAACCACGTGGTATAAAAGCGTAATCAGGTTTAGGACCAAATCATTAAGTTCGTTTCCTGCTGGCTACGATCAACTATTGTTTAATTTTGAATTGGGCATATTCATTTCTTAAAGGCCTTCAAAATTTCCAATGAGTCAAAATTTCGTGATAATTCTTTATGCCTACACGTCTTATCATTTTATCACATCGTTGCAGGAAGTAAACATTTTTTTGGCCGAAATTGATTCATTATCGATAATTACTTACTAATAATCATAAATGTCGCACTTCTTTGAAAACACAGAATCAATATCTAATATGATTTTAGTTATTTCATTGCTGGGTCATAATCGAAAACCACGAAATACGTTTTTAAAAATCCCTGTTTGCGATCATTTTTAATACCAGATTTGCTTTATGAAGTACCTACATGCACAAGTTACTTGATGCAAGTACTCGTTTGCCTTATGCGGCGCTAAGAGTGAAATATGATCTCGTGTAAAAGCAGAGTTATAAAGATGTTAAAAATGAAACGTGTGTGAAACAGAATACGGTTATAGAACCTGCTGAGATCGTGCCGAGTGCCATGCCGGTGATAGTTGCAGAGCAAATCTATAGTTGTTTCAACTGGGGATTTGGCACGACTTCAAAATAAAGATGTTTAAAAAAGTATAGATATAAACTTCACACAGAAGGCCTTTTAAGGTTTAAGGTTTCCCCCGGGAACTAGGTAATTTTTAAGAAAGCTGTAAGGAGAGACTTTTAAGAGCGTTTAACCAGCCAGCGGACGAAAATCCACATTTCGTCGAAAGTTGTTCTTCCGATCGTGCAGGGCGGTTACAATGAGAAAGATTGATTATTCTCCGTACCAGCTTTTTTAAATTATAACTCAATATCGAATGTATTTCAATCCAAATTAGCTTTAATTTATACCTTCATCCAAAAATGCTGAAAGGGGTGATGATAAAACTATTAAAATAGTGTACTTTTTGTAGTTATTTTTTGATTATAAGTATTTATCATTTTTCAATAATGTCTAAATTTAATAAGAATGTTAAAAAAATCTGAAATATATTAGTTTGTAAGTGCGCAAATAAATACACAAATGGACCAATTTTCGTCAAGAAACACATGTACGTACATATTTTTTAATGATTTTATTGAAACTAAAATTAAAATTCTAATACATAACTTTGCTAGATAATGTATTGATTTATTTTACTGCATGATTACATTATTTGAAATGGGTGTGGTATAATACAAAAACTTTTTTGAAAATTTAACAAATCTGCCAACGACCTATGGAATAACCTTATTATACTAAAAATTAAAAAAAAAATCAAAAAATTTATTACATAACTATGCTAGATAAAAGAACAATCTTTCGAAATCCATTTACAATTTTTTGTGGAAAAGAGTCAAAACGTCTAAAAACTTTTTTGAAAATGACGTATTTCCGGCTTTCTCTGGTAATGCCCTCTTAAGAAGGTGGAAGAGTTTTTGGGCCTTGAAGAGACTCGGAAAATCAGAAGTGATGCATAGTAAAATTTGACTAATCGCTCAACTCAAGAACATGTCGTAAAAACAATCAACAAATATAACCGTGCACTGGTGTCCAATTTTAGTTCTCAGATTTTTCAACTGATAGCCAGGAAATAACAGTAAATCGTACAGGCATCGAAACTTATCTCGATTTAATATTTGATGGTACGAGTGTATTCACACTGTCCCTGGCTGCAGTTTATGGAATAAAGATTGCCCTAAAGAAAACAGTCTGTGTTCCAAAGATTGCAATCCATCAGTTAGAATGGTTAATAGTTCCTTAGTTAGATAAACTATTTGGGATGCTTCATACCGAAGCTGTCAGCGGATGACCCCTAAGCAATGTGATCAAGATTGATGCATCACTCAGTTTCCATCATGAATTCCGGAGCATACGAATAAAGCACGATGTGAACAGGGCACATACTACATACTCGCAACACGGAATACCAGAGCATTTTGGAGTCACGTATATTTTTTACGAGTTCTTTTTCTATTCACGTTTCTTTTGATGTGATGATTCTTATCATCGCGAATATCTTCTGGCATTTCTCCAAATAAAGAAATCATTTTTAATGTGGGTGTGAAGACATCGTTATAAACAATAGGTCCAACGACCCACGAAACTGGCAAAAATTTCGGTTTTATGATTGCAAGAAGAATCATTTAACGTTGTTATAAAATTATAAATGTGGGCAAATAAGTTTTGAATTCACTTTCATTTGTATAATGTAGAATCACACATAAGTGTAGAATCGTAAACATAGGCAATAATTAAAAATAACTAGAATTACGTAGGTACCTAACTAACATCTTATAGACTGAACAGATTAAAACAATCCAATCATACACCAAAAACCAAACTAGAAATTAATTGAAACTTCAAAGTTAAATATCTGTTTACCTGAAAGGCAAGCCATGTTTTGGAGATCTGTTTAAATTATAAAGCCGATAATCTGCGTAAAATTCATGAACAGCGAACTCTGGCTTCATAAAATTTGCACAATTCAAAAATTCACGAAATTTTCGACTGGAATATTAATTATTAATTTACAAGATGAGCTATGGAGCTTTGGCCAATGTAATATTATTTTTCATTGTTGTAAAAAAATAAATTTTCGAAGAGTTATTTATTCAATTTTTAATAAAACAACTCTCTTTTTATAACTTTTGAGGGTTATCAACATCAATTTTAATACATCATCGAAAAAAAAGATAACACTAATAAATAATCTAAACGAAAATATGAAAGAAAATAGGACAAAGAAAAATAAAAACGGTCGAAACTGGGACTCGAAACAAGAACCTCTCGTTTTACCGAGACAAACGCTTTACCAATTCGGCTACAGAGACCTCGTGTTTAAAAGTAATTTTTGTCCATTATTATTTATTAATAAAATGAAGAGAATTATCCGTTTAACAACAGAATATAATATATTATAATTGATCGCGGGGTCACTCCCATTAAATAATAATTGTACAATGTAATTCGAGTCCGACCAAATCGGGAATGATAAGACTAGCCCGATAAGAGAGGCAAAGATGTTGTTGTTTACTAGAGATAGTTTGTTAGCACGCCGGCAATCCGGCAAGGGTCAATGTATCCCGGCAGCCTATTGCCTATTGGGAAGGAATGTGTACGAACAGAGGTAATATTATCTGACTGAACTGGTTTAGAGGGGAATCGCTACTACTTCTAATATTATAACGAATGTTCCTTTTCGAGATGATTGGTAAATAATTGAAAAACGGCTCGACTGTGGGAATGCGTAAGCTGCTCAATGGAGCGTGGAATCTACGTAGATCGTCGCTTTCATTTATTTTTTCAAGTTTAAAACATTAAATTGCTTCATAAATTTACCACTTTTTTAAGGTGAAAACATCTTTAGCACCATTGTGATTTGAAACTCGATGAAACGAAAAATAGCGACACTAAAAAGAGATAAACACATATACATCTACAGGGTTTAGTCTGCGAGAGATTGAGATAGAAAAATCGATCTCCTCTCTGTGCGGTGCTTCGTAGCCTCCCCACTCTTGTCTACTTTAGTTTTCTGAAGGTTTCACTTCTACCGTGTGTGAACTGCACACTTGTAATATTCTTTTTTAAGTGAACACCTCACAAGAGTCACAGCTGCTCCCGTCTGGAGCCAGTGAGACTATGGCACCCCTCATTGGGGTATGTTGTGAGGATGAAGGAGATGGGGAAGAGGAAGGTAGGGGAATACTTGGCTATTCAGATCTGGTCACCAAACACGGCTAAAGCCATTTCAAGCATCGTTTCAATTCTGAATGGTGGTATTACACCAGGGTGATACTGGGAGTATCTTTTACTCTGGAACGTGCAGCAAATATACTATATGTTATTTTTAATGAACTAACTGTAAAATAACAAAAATTAATAAAATAAAATTTATTTGCCCATTGCATTCGATCCAGCAACATTCGGATTACGAGTCAAGAACCTTACCCCTCGACCACGGAGGCTGTGAAGTATTACCATACTAGGTAAAAAGACACAAACACCCATGAGAGGCATATTTAAAAAAAATAGCGTTATACAAATTGGCTAACAATTAATGAAGAACACAATTTCACCACAATCTACACATTTGTCCTGATGATGGACGCTGTAAAGATGCTGTCTAAAACGTTGTCTGAAAAGGAGGAAGCACAACACGGTTCAATAACCCAAAAATTAATCACGATAATACTTTTGGTCGTGAAAATCTCAAGTCATACACAATTTTTATTCGAAATACGATAAAAAAATTTCTTTTTGTGATCATTGATCGTTAATAAAACAGGATAAACAATGTAAGTGATCTAAAGTTCAGATAAAGGAATTTCACAAACACAAAGATTATTAAAACAAGATTACTGGAACAGTAAATACACCGAAAGTATGGACAATCAATGTGTGTTCCCGGTATCAAAAACCTTTTTTAATTGTTTCACAAGAAAATAACGCTTCAAGATATCCTTAATTTCAACTGAATCGTTAAGGATAAAAACTTTAATAAAAAAATAGCAGGTTATGAAGCAAGTAGCCTCACAATAAAAATTGAATATGAGGATCTCTTAGGATTCCAAGAATAGATCATTAGGAGAGGTATTCGGAAACCTGAAACTAGGGATAATTACGAAGCTATTAAATAATACCTGCTTATGTTTTATATAAATAATAATAATTCCAGAACGTATGCAGCAAGAATGCAATGCAACACTTTCCAATATTGATAATTAAAATAAAATAAATAAACAATAAAATAAAATATAAATAAATAATACAATAAAATACTGCGGGTAGAACACATGTGTCTTTGAAATATTCGAGAATTTTTTTATTAATCTTTTTACAAGCCCAGAAAAAATAAAGTATTAGGCCTATAAAAACTACTTTTAAAGTTCAAAATCTCCTACTGACGATTTCAGTGACGAACCGCCGATATGTGCTTGAGCTACGCAAAATAATTTATTTTTATTTATTACATTAATACTTTAGATACATTTATATAACAAAAATAATAAATAATTATTTTCATTCATTTTATATTATTAGTTATTATTTATTATGTCTTGTACGTTGATTCCCCGTTCTAATAAAACACGATTTTTGACGATTGCTTGAAATATATATATTTTAATATATAAATGCAATTATTACCCATTTAAAAATAATTTTTATATTTTATATAATTGTTTTTAATGATACCTTTAACTAATTAATCACCACTCTTTGTAATGTTTTTGTCTATAGGTATTTATTTGTCTATACTGATTTGTCTTTTGTCATTTGAACCATTGTTTCGAAACACGTGATAATTTTAACTAAATAAAGTGTGTTAATTTAATTAAAATGGCGCCACAAGTGAATTTGCGAACATTGAAGAACTGAAGGGTTTCTCTATAAAAAAACAAAGTACAAAAATAAGCAGTTTGAGCTGTAAATAAGTACCTATGAAAAAGGTATGATGCACAATCTCGGAAATAAGTCAAGATGCTAGAGGGGATTCGCGAGAGATATGATAGGCGTCACATTAGGTTGCCGTAAGGTGCATCAAGCCGTTTGTCAAAGTGACAAAGATTTATTTTTGTCGTGGGGAACAAGATTGTTGACTCGCTTTCATGCCGGGGTCAAATCATCTCGCGTTGCCATACTGCACTGCGTTTTATCATGATTAAGTTGAAAGGTGACACGGTTTTAAGATTAAAACGATTATCATAGAACGTAAATCTAGTAAATTATCTTTAAATTAAATGAAAGTATATTAAAATCCAGGAAAGAACTTATACGTATACACGCCAAATAAGCGACAAGCTTTTTATAAAAGGTTGATATTATTGTTATATGAGAACGGGTCGTTCTTGAGTTCAACAGCTCGGTTTTGGAACGATTTGCCGACCTCTGTGTTTCATATTTACTGCAACCTTTAAGACTCATGTTCACTCTTTCCTCTTCTTAAAAAAAGGACTCACCCAAAGATGAGAGTGGGGTTCGACATCATGAAATTTGCACAACTTTTTCTGTTTACAATTTGTATGTTAACATAATTATTTTCAGCCTGCTGACTCATTTCTGTCATGAGCTATGAAGCTATGAAACATTCATTTTATTGTAAAGATATGTGTTTAAATTATATCGCGCGTTCAATAAGAAAATGTAGGGCGAAGCTTGATAGTAAAACTACTTAAATATTAAATATAAATAAGTGTTCGATTTAGAAACCGGCACTTTTATTGTTGTAAACGAGGTCAAACAAATATTATTCAAGAAAAATTACGAACATCTATCAAAACGAATCGGCCACAAATTGTCGGAAACACTTTTTCTGTGTACCGCACAAAACACAAATTGTTCCGAATATAGAACACAAAATGGACATAAACGGTTTTCACATAAAAACGAAAGCAAATAATAATAGTAGCGCACTCGATTTCAGTATGCCCGCTATTATGTTCTTATACCACAATCGTTTATTTTTATAGCACATGAATGAAAGATTGGATTCGACCCAAAAAGCTTTCACTAGTAATGACAAATCCGACTGTAATAATAATATGGGAACTTTGATAATATGATCTCGCCAAGCACATTTCAATATCAATAAATTTTAAGTATGTTCAATACGATAAACCAGATTATTATGAATGTATGGCCGAGAAATGATGATTGTCTTGAAAAAGAAATCCGTGAGAACATATTCAATGAACGTAAAATACATATTATCAAATGTAAGATCGCTAAACGACCAATGTATTTGAAGGTGAGTATTTTTATACATTGCTAACATTATGTGAAACAATGTATTGCCTCAGTGAAAGACTACAATTCAGTTCGAAAACTGAGCACCTATTTTTTATGTACATAATGTGTATATAAAAATATAATATTATTGAACGTGCGCATGACAATTAAAAAATATGCAACTAACAACACGGCACCCGGTTTTAATTTTTCTATACAGGGTGTTAAGGGACGTACTTGACTTACTTCAACCAGTGATTCCTGACATTATTTGGAGTAAAAAATGTAAATGAAATTTTGGCCTCCGGTGACTTTTTTGGACGACTTTTTTTTTCAAATTTTTTTTCTTGAAAATCAAACAAAAAAAAATTCTTCCGCATGTGGTCATTGGTCACTCGGCTGAGTATCCGACCAACCCCTTGCCTCCAACTGTCCAACAATTACCATTTTTTTTATGTTTTTGTAAAAAAAAAAAAAAAAAACTATCAAAAATGTCACCGGAGACCAAAATTTTATTAACATTTTTTACTCCAAATAATGTCAGGAATCACTGGTTAAAGTAAGTCAAGTACGTCCCTTAACACCCTGTATAGGTATACATATATTTCATGATAAGATTTGGATAGCTATAAAGTACGAGCTAAATTGGTGTGCAAATATCACAATGAAAGAGCTTACCGTTCGAGACGATTTCTGCTAACAGTTAAGATGTTTTTCCACAAGTATAGAACCCTCCGTTCTAACAATATCATCAATACGTAGAATCTCTCAAGTGCAAAAAACATATCAAGGGAATTCTGAATCGTAAAATAATAAGAGAAATTGGTTAGTAAAAAAAGTGCGAGTTCTATTTTTGATAATACAGTCGGATAAGACATCTGCGGCGGTTATCTCGCTCTTGGTTCGGCCACCGGGGCCGCCTTCCGATCGCCTCCCAACGCCTGTCTCCGTGAATATCTGCAAAGTCAATAACAATCGGTCTCTTCTTATTGTTCCTTTCACGATCTATTTCTCCCGTTGCCACCAATTTACTTTCGCGTCAGAGAGCTCTGGCCTACTAACAGGCGAACCACTCAACCGTAGGTCCAAAGATATCTATAACTTATTTGACAATGCCATGGAAAACGGCGAGGCCAATTTCACATTCGTCGGCCGATCTGTATCGCGTCGTGATAAAGACAGAAAAAAGGAAAGTTACATACCGATAGATTTCGATTTCAAGGCGCACCTACGGGTCTATAATAATTTATATGCGAGACTATTAACCAACGCTATTAACCATAACCCACAAATTAGGAACCGCGGTAAAGCAGGCACGAGTTTCCGATTGAGTTCAGCCGTTTCAATCGTCCGAAACATAGGAAGTTAGTATTAACTTATTTCACTTGCATTTTGCGGGGTTGTGCAGAAAGTCTAGAAGATAGACCATTTATTTATCAACGCTACTAACAATAACCCAGAAATTAGGAAACATAGGAAAATATGCACGAATTTATGATCGAGTACAATAATTATGAAACTTTGGAATGTAGCTATATATTTGCGGTTATTCATTATAAATAAATTAAATAATATTATATTAAATGAAAGAACACACTTATTATTTTGTTTGAACCTCTAATGTGGTTCAAACAAAGTATTATTGTTTCATTCACAATAATTATTATTCCAACCACTCCATCAAAGCACGCGGTGTTATTTGATACACCTTACGCATAAAGTACATAAGGGGTCGTCCATTAATCACGTGAGGCTCCAAAGAGGGGGTGGGGGTTCAGAAAATATCACCAGGGGGGGGGGGGGGGGTATAATGAGATATCACGTGTATTTATTTTTCGTGATAATATTCTGAAAATTTCAAAAAACTTTGTATTAAAAACACACACGTTATTTTGGGGGGGGGGGGGGATTAGTCTAAAACCTCACCACATATCACCACGGGGGGGGGGGGATTAAAAAAGTTGCTAAAAAACATCACGTGATTAATGGACGACCCCTAAGATTATACAATCAATTATACAATAAAGACAATAAAGTAAGGGAACGTACCCAAACTACGTGACCAACTTTTTGCAATTTTTAACCCCCCCCCCCCCCCCCCCCGGTGACCAAATCCTAAGCAACCCGCCGCTCATTTGTATGGAGCGTGACATTTTGAAGACCCCCCCCCCCCCTAAAAGTGTCACGTAGTATGGGTACGTTCCCTAAAAGGATTGACTATACGAGTACTATCAGCAAACGTCAAAAAGGCGCGACCGTTTTTCAGCTGGTATGAAGTCCAGAGAAGGTCATTACGATCTTAATACTATCAAATATTGATATGAGACTGTTAACCTACGAAATTAACAATAATCCACAGTTTAGAAACTGCGGTAGACCAGGAAAAAAGTTTCCGATTGAGCGCATTGTTCCAATCAGTCCACCGAACAATATTATTTTATTGACGGATATGTTTGTTGATTCAGTTTAGTAGAGGCTCCAAAATAGATACATCTATGAGGACGCTGTCGCTCCATCTTAATCTTGTCTTCGCCCTATCGGTCTTGAGTTCAGCAGGGACTTTGGTGCTTGATGCTCGGTCATTCTTTCCATGTTTGTAGATTACAAAATATTAAAGTCTTACCTTAGTCCTGTTGAGAGGGTTGGAGAAATCCCAACCGGGCGCCACGAAGAGGTATCCACATTTTGAAACCTTTCGGCTAGCCTGAAAAAGAAAGTAAATACATTATTACAAAGTCATCAAAACACAAACCACATTAATAATAATTAATTTCCTTATCGCCCATGAGTATTATTATTATTAAATTGTCCGTAGCTTGAATTGAACCTTCAAAAAAATCGAAAAACGTTCACTAATTGGGTGGTAATTTGTTATTGTTCTTTTTTAATGATACTTGGTTAATTATTGGAAATGGTCATTTATTTACGGCCCACAAAAATAATATGTTTGGCTTGATACGGAAAACATGATATACAAAACCTTCACACTACTAACAAAATTTCGCAATAATAGTTTGCTGTCAGAGTAGGTAGGTAATACTATTAACTAGTAGGTACTATTAATTGCTTGTGCTGAACATACTGCACGAGAATCAAATTAAACCTAACAAAACAGCACCGTTATCATGAAATGCGTAAAAGGTTTAAAAAACTATTGACAAATGCGTTAAAAAAATTATATTAGGTATACTAAGGAAAAAATTGAAAAGGACACAAATTTTACGTAGAACATAAATTAAAACATCACAGGTGGTCTTCAGATATGGCAAAAACCGAAAACCTTTCACCGGGTTATCGGAAATTGCAAGTCCTTAAAATTGGCTGATAAAATTTAATAACTGGGACAAGGGTTTAATATCTTACATAGCTTTCTGGGCCACCCTAGTGAGGGGGACAATCTTTCGGTTCCATGCCAGATTCAGAATGAAACCAACTCAGAAATACCTCAGAAAGGTCATTAAAAGCTACGAAAATAATTTTAAAATAGCCGGTAACCCTAACCTAACTTAACCTATTTAACCATTTTTTTATATTTCTTTATCATCACTCTTAATGACCTTTCTGAGGTGCTTCTGAGTTGGTTTCATTATGAGTTGTCCGGTCACCTAATCTCTGAACCTCTGAAAACCTTCAACCTCTGAAAAATCAATACAGAACGTAATCTACTTCAAGTACAAACTCGTAAGAACAATATTCTACTTCAGCATAAAGTCAATAGGGAGTTGTAAAATAGTGTACATTATTTTGATTTGCGTGAAGAGATGTCACTCATCCAAGCAATCATATTTTTAATTTTTACAGTTATTTTGCAATATTTATTTCTATGTGTTATTTTTGCTGTATAAATATATCTAACTAGCTGGTTCCCGGCATGCGTTGCTATGCCATTTAAAAGAAATTGTTTTTCCCTGCGAGTCCTTTCCCATTCGTCCCATTCCCCTTCAGTCCCGGTGCATTCTATCTTAACAGACGTACTGCAATCTTTAGAGCACATAGGCGTCAGGTGGGAATGCTGTCCTTGTTCTACCGGTATTACAATGGAAGATGCTCCGAGGAACTAGCGTCATTGATCCCCTCGGCACCGGTGCATAGTCGGGAAACACGCCAAACACGCGCCCAACATTTGTACACGGTTGACATTAGTCACATGAGAACGGGTCGTTTCTATGACTCGTTCTTGAGTTCAACGGCTCGGCTGTGGAACGATTTGCCGGCCTCTGTGTTTCCTCCCTCCTACAATATAGGTCTCTTCAAGATCCGTGTTCACTCCTTCCTTTCCTCAAAAAGACCCTCCACACAGCATCTTCAAAGATGACATAGGCCCTGAGGAAAATAACTTTCCTCAGGGCCAAAAAAAAATCAGTTTTCAAACAGCTCGCGTGCCATCTATTGCAATTTTTTTATACAAATTTCATAATGCCAGAGCTCACCAATAGTTTTTACAAACCTTGTCCTGACAATACCGAATACAAAAAAAAAGAATTATCCAATTTGGTGCAGTCATCGGAAGTTGTGCGCATACATACATTTCGGTGATTTATTTTTATTTATGTAGAAGATGTAATGTAATACATAAAAATAAAATAATTTTATAAAATTTTCTGAAAAACAATTGAGTTACAACATTATTTAAGCTAGATAACGGCTCATGGCTGTTCGAACGAAGAATTTGCGGCACAAAAAATATCTATGCAAATAGGTATTACGAAAAATATACAACTTGGTGTACTCGTGTTATGGATGCGTATTAGTGACAAATGAATGTTCACACGTAAGTAATTAGGCGTGGTCGAGCAGCGTTCTGACATTCGCCGACCCATTTGTTTTAGTCACCCGTGACTTTTGTAACGGAACGCCTGAACAATTACCTACATTACTCATCATAATACTATCTGCCTACTATTCAGGCAATAGGTCACGCCGCTGTTCAGAACTTAAAACAATGCGCCGTACAAAAAGTCACCGTGAATACAAATTGCGCGGTTCAATAGGGACCACGTAATTGACAAAATGAGGAATGTCAAATGTCTGTCTTGAAGAATGTACAAAATAAATTATAATAGGTAATAATCAAAGACCAAACATTAACGTAACTTTCCTTTCGCAACATGGAACTGAATGTAGGTTTCCATCCATAGATTTAGGAACACATAACCAATTTGGCATGCGGGTACGTGCACCGCCGCCCCGGGAACCATTTATTGCATAACCAATACCCCTGCATTGGTCACCCCAAGTGGCACACTTCGTTTCGTGACTTAGTGAGGTTTGTCTAGGTCTTGGCGGCGATTGAATTTACCTACCCACTGCGTGACGGACCGGATCGGAAGAGCCTGTTGAAGGAGACATTTCGACCTCTCCTGCCGGACTCTCTCAACCCATCGCCTAGCATCGCAGTGGGAGGGATGGATTCATATCCGTCTCTTCTGGACACACTCACCCCCAGACTCCTACCAACCCTCATACCTGTTTCCTTCCTGAACTTCCTTAAAAGACCCTCCACATAGCATCCCCAAAGATGAAATATGCCCGGAGAGAACTTTTTTCTTCAGGGAGTCCTGTGAGAATATGAATAGTTGCACTATAGGTACATGAAAAAGGTTTTTCTCCACTGTGAGTCGCTTGTGAATCGTCAGATTGCTCTTGTAAGAACATGAATGGTTGCACTCGGAACATGATCTAATGAAAAAAAATATTAAATTCTATTCAAACTATAAAATAAAAATTTGACTGTCTCTGTGGAATTTCAGTTTGGCGGGAATGGGTACCGCCGAACCCGGGAACCTTTATTGGATAACCAACACCTCTGCCACAGGTCACCCTAAGTGGTTTGCTACGTTTGGTGATGTAGCAGGGTGTCCGGGTTCATGGGATGAGGTTTGTCTAGGTCTTGGAGGTGGATGACCAGGACACACTGAACCCCAGATTCCTACCCGCCCCTTAAACCCTTTTCATTCCCAGAACTTTCCTCTCCTTCCTTTCCATAAAAAAACTCTCCACACAGCATCCTCAAAGACGACACAGGCCCTCAGGGAAATTATTTTCCTCAGGGCCTCCTGATTGGAGCTCATGTGAAAAAAAAAAGTCCATTCTGGAATTTGAAAGTCAAAGCTATTATTAGTTTATCAATATCATTCTCATCAGGAGGTGTCAAGCTTGAAGCAGTTTGTATCAAGACAAGAAGCTACGCTGTTTATTTCCATATTTTTTAGAATTTGCTATTGATTTTACGAAAATAAAATTATAATTTGGAAGAAAATTATAATTTAAAAAGTGGATTGAAGTGATAATTAAAGCAACTTGGAAACCGAAAATTATAAAGAAAATAATAATAATCATTACCGGTCTTCAAAATCAAATCAGCATAAAATTACGAAATCATTATTTACGCACCAGATTTAAATGTCCGGGTTAAATTTTCCCCCCAAAAAAAAAAAAAAAAATAAAAAAAAAAATAAAAATAAAAAATAAAAAATAAAAAAAAAATAAAAAAAATAAAAAAAAGAAGGAAAAACTAAACCCTTTAAGCTTTCTTTGACAAATCTAATATGCTTAAATTTTGAATCAGATTCCTAGGTATTATGCCAGTGGCCGAAATAACAAATGGTAATATTTTTATAGTCCGAGAATGCCAAATTCTTTTAATCTCATTTGCCAAATTCTTTTAATCTAATTTGCCAAATTCTTTTAATCTCATTTGCCAAATTCTTTTAATCTCATTTGCCAAATTCTTTTAATCTCATTGCCAAATTCTTTTAATCTCATTTTCATTTTATTTCAATATTTTTATTTGGCACGTGTTATTAATTCAGGTGTTTAAGACGTAAGCTTTGCGGCAAAAGCACTTAATTTTGAACAGGAAATTAGTAATATAATAAATATAATTTAATTGATTTTTCAAATAAAAAGCTTAACGCAATACCGTTATGACAGTCCCACACGTGGGCAGATATAATATTCTGAAACGTCGTACGTCAAACTAAGCATTAAGCCTTCCAAAGCCTAGCGACAGCCTCTCATAAATATGCAAAACTAAACAAACAATGCCTCCATCACATGATATTACCATGAGCCCGATTATTATGTACATGTACGCAGCCCGTCGTACAATTTTGAAAAACAATAATTATTATTAGACAGGGTGGCCACAAAAAACGGATTTCAAAATTCCCTGATAATTCCAGGTTTTCCAGGGCAGTTTCTACATTTTTCCATGATATGTTTAATTTGATATAAGGGAACGTACCATACTACGTGACCTGTTCAGGGGGGGGTCTTCAAAATACCACGCTTGGTACAAATGAGCGGCGGGGGGCTTAGGTTTTTGGTCACCGGGGGGGGGGGGGGTTAAAAAGTGCAAAAAGTTGGTCACGTAGTATGGGTACGTTCCCTATGGGGATATCGTTTGTTAAATAAATAATAAAGGGAATTCCGTCATCTATAGCATAAACTATTTCTTTGCATTACAATAATCTATTAAACACAAAATACACTTGTTACAAATTTATGATATTTCGCCTGAAGACAATTTGTGAAGAAATGAAAAGACCAGAAAAAATAGAAAAATAAACAAAAAAAAAACATTAACATTAGAAGAGATACAAAAAAAACTATCACATGAAACAAGCAACAATACTAGGAAACAGTTTAGATTTAGAATATTAATAATTAAAACAATATACCCTTTGGGTAAAAGAAAAGAAAAGAGAAACCATATCTGAACCATAAGAAAATGCTTATGGTTCAGAGA
This sequence comes from Limnephilus marmoratus, assembly GCA_917880885.1. Classification (NCBI taxonomy): domain Eukaryota; kingdom Metazoa; phylum Arthropoda; class Insecta; order Trichoptera; family Limnephilidae; genus Limnephilus; species Limnephilus marmoratus. The sequence goes on along the minus strand of OU862912.1, from coordinate 22,315,816 downwards.
AAACTGAACCATAAGCATTCGACTAAAGTTTAGAAAGAGGTTTATTATGTATTTACACGAAGCTATGGTATAAATAGTGATGCAATGTAATTTTATAAATACTAAAAACCTTGATTTAAATGTTAAAATACCTACACACACAAAATAAAAACACACACATCAACTAGATGACATGATTGTGTTGCAAGGGCATTAATAATAAAAAAATACCTATCTAGTTTGTCTTTGTCGGCATATCTTTTGTTACACAAGTCGTAAGTAAAAGTAATAAAACACAACTTTGGGGTTTCACAAATTGCAAAATAACGAATATAGTTTTATTTTTGGAATTCCCTGATATTATAAATTTTTTTCGAAATTCCCTGACATTTCCCTGATAATTCCAGGTTCGGTAAAATTCCCTGATAATTCCAGGTTTTCCAGGTATTCCAGGTCTGTGGCCACCCTGTTAGAGTACCGCTAGGCTGAGCTCTGGTACAAGATCGATCCCTTGTGGAGTAACTGACGGTGCGGCAACAATAGCTGGGAGTCGTTTGCATATGACAGGAATTATAGCCAAGCCTTGATACGACGTTTTAATACCCGGTTTCGCACAAGTTATAGAGCTAAAAGATAGGAAAGGTGGGGGGAGAAAGTTAACGAGGAGCACGATAAGTATGGAGCTAAAAAATATTAATTTAGAGTTTGAAGATATGGGTACCGCCGCTCCGGGAGCCATTTATTGAATAAACAACACCTGTGTCATAATTCTCCCCAATGTGATTCACTACGTTAATGACAAAACGGGGGTGCCCGGGTTCTTGGGTGAGGATTGTCTAGATTTTGACGGCGGAGGCGTCGTGGATTTGAAGATACTTGTTGAGGGAGACCTTCTTACCTCTCCAGCAGGACACTTTTGACCCATCGCCTTGCATCGCAGAGATAGGGATGGATTCATATGTGTCACTACTGGATACACTGACCTCCAGATTCCTACCCACCCCTCATATCGTTTCATATCTTCCTTTGCTTAAAAAAACCCTCCACACATCATCCCCAAAGGTGACGTAGGCCCCGAGGGAAATTGTTTTCTTCGGGGCTTCCTGTGTGACGCTAACTGTAAAAAAATGATTTACTACTTTAAAATTTAAAATTATTTTTATTGGATGCTTTATATCAGTTTATGTAACGAATGGAGAATCAATTAGCCATATTTCTCATATGTTCGTAGTATCCTTGAATACGCATCTCAGGTATGGAACCCAGGCTATGCAGTGCACAAAAATAGAATTGAAAGCGTTCAAAACAGATTTTTAAGGTACCTCAATTTCCGCTCTTTTCGATCGCATGTTAGTAATGAAGACTCTGCAAAGTTCTTCAAAATGCAAACGTTAACTTGTCGAAGAAATATAGCAGATTCGGTAATGTTATTTAAAATTACACATAACTTAATCGATTGTCCTGATCTTCTTCAACGCCTATCCTTCCATGTTCCAAATCGCAACAGTAGACAGTCGCTTACCTTTAATCTCCCTCTTTGCAAGACCAACTCTAAACAGAACTCATTTATCTACAGATCCACACACTCATTTAACTTAAATTATTACCACATTGACATTTTTAACTCAACTTTACGTGACATAAAACGAAAACTCACCAAGCAACATGACACAAACTAGAAAGTTCAATCCCTATATATATTCCCGTCATTTACCACTTAATCCTATCCCTATATTCCTCCTCCCCCCCTCCCCCTTTTTTATGTTTTGTAACTTAACAATAAAACTAAGAAAATACCCTTACACTGTCACACTTTATTATTAATTATTATCAGTGGAAATTTCATAATTTGCATAATTATCATATTATTATTGTATTATTTTGTAATCTCTGATTTGCTGTCAACTTTCCCTAAAATAAATAAAATAAAATAAAATAAAAATAAAATAATTCGCAGATCTATTGGCATAAAAATCGAATATAATATCATTGGCTATAAGACGTAAAACGTCTATGTTATTTATTGCAAATTGCATTACTGCATACTAACAGACAAATTATTGGTTTACCAGTAAAACTAATGAATTTCTATTGAAATTGCGCAGTTTACTTTCATGTTAAGAATGAATAAGGCCCCCGTTCGTCTAAAACACCATAATATTATATTATATGAATACAAAGTATTTATCTGTGTATCTGGCACGATGGTAATAACACGCTTGTGGAACTGTGGCAGCCTTTATGATGCTTTCAAAATACTTTCATAATTGACCAGATACTCCATTTACCTTAAATAGGAACAATATGGCGGCTTGACGATTTTGACTGGAAAATTAACATTTAAGACAGAACAGATATGACTGCGTGCTGAAAATAGATTCATCGGATATAAAAAAAAAGTGCACATTTCATGACACCACAACTGAACTTCGAGAGTTTCTATTGCTTCGTCAGATAAACTGCATAATTGCACTTTGAGATGCAATTATTGTTTATGGTAAATTCATACCGTTGATATTAAATACATAAATAATTGAGTAACACTTAACTACGGCTAACTTTAAATAACCGTATATTTTTTAAATGTTCACGATAACAATAATGATTTAATAATAATAATAATAATAAAGGCGTTTGTACAGTTTGTACAGCGCCCTTGAGGTGATTTTTCACAAAAACGGCGCTATATAAATCATCCAAATATTATTATAAAGGAATTAACAAATAGTTAAAAACCCGCTTCGCAGGATTTTGCTGCTAGGCTCCGCGGGTGGCTTTTGTTTCCGCTTCGCCCAGTTTAAGTGTTGGTGACCATTTTATAAATCCGATAGCAACCGGTTCTAAAAATAGCCGGTTACTCGGATCCAGTGACAGCTAGTCATCAGGACAAAGTAACCGCGACAGGCAATGAAGTAATATTATATAATACATATATAGAAGCGTGGTAGAAATCACAACGTTCACAATTCAATATTCACAATTGCCATCCTTTGGCACTACTTTAATTCGGTTCTATTACAAGAGTTGATTTGTAACAAACTCCATATACGAAAACGGTTTTGCGTAAGGCGCGCGGCGTCAGAGTTGTTTGTATTCGTAGTAGGATTATTAAATTTCAACCGCACAGACGCAAGGCTATTAATAATGTCCGATCATTTCTTAAGAGCCTTTTCGTAAAAAAAAAATTACCTCAAGGGCGCTTTAAGGTATATGTACGCGGGTTGTGAAATACACTAAACTAGAGGCCAAAGTTTATAAGTTTTATAAGTAATAAGTTTTGTGGAGATAAAGCGTCTCGAATCAAAAATCCTTTATGGTTACCCCAACTAACCACTCTAAAAGAATAAAGCGATAGGTGGATAATGTACCATCTCATCTTCAATAGTTTTGAGACATATTTTCCATCCTACGTCCTCCCATATATGATTGCCCATTGTTTAGAATGTAGAATGCGTTTGTTAATGTGTTCGGGAAGTAAATATTTTCCCACATAAATGAATTTCGTAGTTCATTATATTCCGATAGGTCAGCCACGATAATATCGCCTAGCCTCGACTCTGGTAAAGTGGGTACTTAACAATTTATTTCATATGTGAATACCGTGAATGGTTTTCACGGTCACAATAAAAAAAATAATAATGCCAAAATCGTTCAGTAAACGGATTATTTCGAATTTATTTGTACACAAAAGAGACATTGCAAATATATAATTTGAAGCTAATTTACGAGCATGAGGGAACGTAAGGCGAGGACGACAGATTGTACCTACTGTCACTTTCATAAACCGCAAAGGGCAAATGCCAAATTGTTAAAATAATAAAGTTTTTATGTAGTAACCCTGTAAACAAATTCTTATTATTTCCGAGAATAATAGAGTTTGTTCATAGGGTTACCTACATCAAATATCCGTACCAAAAGGAGATCTGGAAAATCAAGACAAAACGCAAGTGCGTCCTATTGTTTTTGAGTTAAGCTGGAAAAGTACGCTGGAAAAATCTATCGCCTATGTACACAAAAGTGCAACCCATAATATTGGAATCCCCAAACTTTCATATTTAGTAGAATGACCCGTCAGAAGGCTTGAGAAATTAAGTTAAATTCATCTAGAAAAAGAGTCTTTGAGGAAGCCTTTTTAGAAAAAAAAATTATATATACATACTTTCCAAGACGATGCAGAACACTCGTAATATGATCTGTTTGTCTTCAAATATGATTTTTAAGCTTTTCTTTAGTTTTCTTCATTCAGAAAAAAACAGGTTCTACTATATCATATTTCTCTTCATCTTTTGAAGGCTGATCGCAAACACCCAGTTGACGATCTCTCAAACCGTTTTGACAATAATTATGAAAACTGCATATTTATGAATCAGTTTTGTGTGTAAAGCTGAACTAGACAATGGACGCATAAAGTGAGGCTATATTGTATTAAACTTACTTATGTAGGTATGCGATAACTACTCGCGGGCAGTGGCGTGTGGTAACTTTGATTCAGAATATCGCCATTTTCCAAAGCAAAAAGTTACATTGGTTTGGATTTAGTTTGGTTAGTCTACAGCAGTGTTTTTGTTGTCCGATAAAAATTTTGTAACGATAGTGTGTTTTGAAATTTATCAGTTAAGAGTCAATGGAATTTGAAGGTGCTATGATAAAAAGTGTTGACCATTCCATTCTGTTTTACAAAAATAAAAAGGGTTTCGCGACAAACTTTAACCTGTATTCAATGTTATGACGTTACGAGCCGGCTGTCCAAGATTCTTTTAACATGTTCAAATATTACAGGATGATTCGACCACAAATGCAGAAAATTTTGTTGGAATCTGAGTTTGTATAATTTTAAAGATTTCTATTTTAAAATAGGTATAATAATAAGTACCACAAATTTAAGCAATATTTTTTTTAAATATTGGAACATAACTACTAACCGGCAACATTCATATTGGTTTTAACTTTGTTCGGGAAATCCGGACTAGCGCAAAAAGAAAATATTATGAATTTTATGAAAATCTCTTCTTAAATAGTCTTCCGGTAAGGATTACCTTCCTTTCACATTAATTGAGGAAGAGGTTCAAATTTTTTTAACCACAAAATTATGATGTGAGAGGGGTGTGGAAATGTTTGAAGTGGAGTACACCACAAATAAGGTTGAGAAACAGCGGTCTAAAGAAAAAATGGTCGTAGAAGTTAAACAGATCGATTGTAAATCTTTTCATGAAGACTTCTAGGAAGAAAGCGTGGAAATTTGAAATGCTGTAAAGGACAAAATGTTAATTCTTTGGAAGAGCAAAAAGAAAGTCTTACGGTGCAGAACGAAAAAGACGAAGAAAAATGACACATTTAACTCATTTTTGGATATTTGTCCTTTACAACCTTTCAAATTTCCATGATCGATACCATGCATCTTATGTATATAACTTTTGTTCCCTATTGAATAAATAACATATTGACTATCTACATAATTTTTTATGTTAATTTCATATTCAATTTAAGAACCTAATTTTTAAACTGCTTCTCCACGGTCTGACAAAGTCTTCAGATTGCGAAACAGCTGTCATGCAAATAAATAAATCTATCACAACTTGAAAAATGTAGTTATTCCACCTATGTATCACTTTCAACTCTTTAGATCAAGTTTCATTTCATCCAATTTACTTTGAGTTAATAGAGTAATTAATTTATTGTAAGGCGCCCTTGAAGTGATTTTTCACAAAGCGGTAGATACTATGTTATAAATTTAATTATTATCACGGAAAATAAAATACAAAAAATGTATAATTGACGACGCGACAGTCGACATTTTTTGGGCAGCGTGCGCTAATTTGTCCAGTTTCACAGCTCTGTTGTATTTTTGTGACACTCGTAATACATTATGTCATTGTTAGCCTTTTTAGGACACTGCCACTGACACCTGACTGCCGATGATTGATAGTTATTTAATGACCGTTTAGCACAGAAACTTTAAAGGAATTTGAAGACTAAAACTATTTCATAACGGTTGTGTTTAAATGTTTTGTTATTCTGTTATATTTGTGAACTGAGCATCGACTACAATAATTAGATTCCATACCACTAAACAAATTGTGACTATGTTTGTTTTATCAATATAATTTTCTAATTCCCTGTAAACATTAGATCAGTTCTTTTAATGACAAAATTTAAATTCGTGGTTAAATACAAAGTGTTTTATTTATTTTTATATCAAAATTTATAATTTACTAGGAGTTAACAATTTGATGGATTGACTTTTTTACAGTTAATAAAATTAATGGAAATTTAAATATTTCACAGATTACAGTGGAAATGTCCTTGATGGCAAAAAAGGTTGCGTTCCTTCGAAAAAAGTTGAAGTTGCATTGAAAATTTTAGAGAGGAAAAGCTGTACAAATTGCAGAGCTCACGCTTCGAGACACACCACCAGATTTTCTGCTCCGTGGTTATGATGTGTATGGAGGAATAACTAGGAATAAAAATGATATCAGAAACACTGGAATTGGATTTGAGATTAGGTTTGAAATTGATATCCTAACTATATTTTTTCAATGGAATTTGACGTCACTTGATAAAAAACAGTGATTGGGATTATATATAAAATTGTACAATATTATAAAAGAATACATTTCGCGTTTGCGGTTGATAAATTAACAATGGCTGAATAGAGAAGGTTCACATCTGAGAGATAGGGTTTAAATGGAAATGTAGGAGATAAATATACACGCGGAGCGCGCCTTTATGGTGCGGAATATGCATATGAATGAAGAAGTAATGAAAGGCAGCCATTCCCGCGCAACCGTGCGAAGGATGGGGGTACTTCCGGCCGCCACGAGCCAAGGCGGGAACCCGATTGTCAACGAACTTCCGGAAGTGGCGCATTCTAGAGCACCATTTTTATAATTAAGAGTTCCATATTCAAAACGAGCGCTATCATTCCGCAAATTAAGCACGATTCTCGTGGGTACTGAAATGCATAAAAGAAATTGTGGGTGAGACCATTTTTAACGTAAATTTAATCTTCTATGGCGGATGATTGAACGAGAAATTGAACGCAATTTGGAGTGATATGCGGAATTAGAGTGTATCTATTTATATTTATTCAAGTCGGGAAGAAATAGAAAGATGGCGTTATGTTAACCTACGAAACGCATGGATTCACAATCTATAATGCATCGAATAAAACCATTGAGAATGTTTTCGACTAAGGCGTCTATAGATAAAATAAAACAGATTAAAAAGTACTAACATTGTCTGATTTTATATGTTAAATACAAACACATGTTTCTCTGCATATTTACAAATACAAAGTGACGCAAAAGTACTTACTCCTAGGTCCTAGGGCAGTAACTTTGTTAGTAAATAAAAAATAATTTGTTCTTGATAATTCATTTTTTTAAATTGATGTAAATCAAGTACGTTTTAAGATTTTCACCGCCAAAAGTATTTTCGTTATTTGTTTTTGGGGTGTTATGCCGTGTTGCGCTACCTCCTTCTTTAGCCAACTTTTATATACATCTACCGGATCTGCCCTGATGTGGACACTGCAACGCTGTCCGAAACGTTGGCTAAAGAAGGAGGTAGCGCAACACGGCATAACACCCCAAAAACAAATAACGAAAATGATGTAAATCAAATTTAATTATATTATTAATAAGTTCTTAAACAGGACTCCATCGACTCAAGGAATCAAGTTAGCCTCTTGTACAGGGCCCGCAGATACTTTAATAGTTCACAACTGCTGATCCTGTACAATTTGTAGGTGTGCCCCACTATTGAATGAACTTGGTAGCGACCCAAAAAAAACTCACCTGAAAAACCCTTGATTTTGTGCAGAAACGGGCGGTCCATTTGATAGACTCCCCCATCTTAAGAGGAAACACGGTCGCCGAGAAATTTGAGCAACAGGTATTTTACCAAACTGTTGCTATCACCGTCGCTCTTACTCCTCCGAATACTAAGCGAAAGCGACAACTGCACCTCAGGCTGATAATACATAAATAAAATCATTGAAATTGAGGTTTTGCATTCCCCAATTTTCTCTTCCAAAACTGGACTGATCTTTAAGATTTTTTTTACTAACTGTATTAGAAGAAAATACTCCATATAACGTGTATTCATCTTCTGTTTACTTCACATATGTCAAAGTCGTGATGATATAAGATGCCATTTTCAAAATTAATAGCATTTTTTTTTTTTTTTTTACAGTGAATACCGCACAAGAATCTCAACTGCTCCCGTCTGGAGCCAGTGAGACTATGGCATCCCCAATTGGGGTATGTTGTGAGGCTGAAGGTAGTGGGGAGGGGAAGGAGGTGGGGAAGAGGAAGGTTGGGAAGTACCTGGCTATTCAGATCTGGTCACCAAACACGGCTAAAGCCATTTTTAAGCAACGTTTCAATTCTGAATGGTGGTCTTACACCAGGGCGATACTGATAGTATCTTCCACTCTGGAACATGCCGCAAATATACTATATATTATTTTAAATTAATTAATTGTGAAATAACACAAATTAATCAAATAAAATTTATTTGCGCATGCCGGGTTCGAACCCGCGACCTCCGGACTGTGAGTCAAGAGTCTTACCCACTGGGCTACGGAGGTCGTCAGCATATTCTGATATGGTGATAACTTTTGCGCTTTTCCCTTTTTAATTTTCTTTTATACCATTTATTGTTATTTTAGTTACCTACATGCTTGATGCATCAAAACATTTTTTATATCTTGCAAGACAATTTGCCTCAAGAAAACCACAAAAAATAGTAAGTAACCTTGCAAAGGAAAACAATTGAAATGAGGACAACATGTTTTTAGTCAACGAATGCCGTAGGTACTTTCGCTGAAAAATAGTACAAAAATGTTTAAAAACAAACAATTACTAGTAAATACAATGTTGTTCTTTTTACAATGAAAATTATGATTGATGCGTTAAAATTATGATTGATGAAATTATACAAATTAGTAAAAATGTAAACACACAGCAAATTGTTCAACGAACTGTTCTCTTGTAACGTCTCATTAAACAGAAATGCAAATAACTGGGAGTGTTGTGAGTTGTGATGGGAGACGAGGCTAATAAACTATAACCATCTCAGGCACGCCACCACACTATCATAATGCATAGGAAATATCAACATATTTCTCATAAATAACTACGCAATAGAGAACTCCAGTCCAATTTTTTTTTTTTTTTTTATTGAATAAAGACCTTCAAACTTAAATAACTGCATATTTATTTTTATAGTTAGTTTTAATAGTTAAAATAATTGCCAAAGTTTTAATTTTTCAAGACCCCCTGAAAATCACCGTATCTATGGTGGATTGTGTGACGTCATCACCCATCGATAGTTTTATTTACTTTCAACAGGTGTTGTCATTTTGAATGATAATTATACGGAAGAAAGATGATACTATTCGATAAGTTAAAACATAATTTACGTGGAATTATTTATTCATTATATCATATTTATTATATTGTTGAATAATATTACGGGAGAGTGGTATAAAAATTGTTTGAAATTATCATTTTTTTAGCTTTTAAAATCAATATTATCAAAAACGAAGAATCACCCACAAAAGTGTAGGCATACGATAACAGCTGATCGATTGCGGCCATTTTGATTATACTCCACGGCCAAATTTTGGCCTCTGTAGCATTATGATATTTTATATTTATACGATTTTTTCGTACAGTTTAGTTAAAGTTTTTCAATATTTTAAATAATAGAGATAAACTAATAGAGATAGGTACCTCTATTTTTGATACTGAATTATTTAGGCTTAAATATTGTTTCAATAAACACAACAACTAAATCTCTATAAACAGTATAATATAACGAATAATATAAAATGTTGTTAATACTAATGGCTTTTGTCATACCCACATAATCAAAGTTTCAATACAATGACTGGTGACGTCAGCACTAACCATTCAGTAATGCCAACTTTACAGTGTGTTTTGACGAGAGGTTTAAAAATGCACTTTTTAATAATTTTTTAAGAACTCTACGTTTAATATTATGAAATAAAACTTATACATTCAGCATCAGCGTTCAATGGTCTGTATGAACATATTTTTTTGAAGCCATAATATTTTTCACTGGAGTTCCTTATTCATTTGGCATGAAACCTTAAAACACAAAATTAAGTTTAAAAATATTTTAGTATACCTACACAAATTAAAGTATAGATATAAATAACAGTTAAAAACAATAACTTAGAAAATTAAGTAAATGTCGATAAAATGTTATATATTCGATGTCAATATAAAACAATATACTTTGATATTCTGTTTATAAACAATATTTTTTCTGGCAAATAGATCAAAGTAGCAAAAAAAACTACCAATATTTAAAATTACGGGTCTACGGGTGCTTATTTGGCTATAACTGTATGTCTTCGGTTATCTTTGTTAATTCTAATATTATCTTAACGATGGAACCACTGGTTTCGAAATATGTTGATCATTTTGATTAAATAAGTGGGTACACAAGTGTTTCGTTTAAATTTAATAATGACAGAAAGCGAACATGCTATTATTGAAGAAATATGCAATAAAGATAGGAAGATCAATTTACTAAATTGTTGATTAGGTTGAAGTTGAACTAAATTATGATTGCACGTAATTTTCGCGAAATTCGAAGAACATAGTCCACGTTCTACGTAACATATACCATTAGTAAATTTCGTCATAAATACAGGTTTCCGTAGAAATCAGCAAATTTTCGCCACTCATTTTCCACAAAACTTTGTTAAAATGAAATAATATCGCGATTGCGCCCATTTTGAGCAATTTCCAAAGCAGACATAGGAATGCAAAAGAATCTAGCGTGCCAGCTCGTTATGAGCGTACTTTGTATTGAATTTTTACATCTGCGATCATCGCTGAATGATTCAAATCACGCGAGCGAAAAATGTGAAACTTTTAAGTAGGTACTATGAAAAATGGGTATGGAAGAAGTAGTGCGAGGCGCGAAGGAATTTATGAAATCGTTTAGGTATCCCCGGTACGAAGTGACGGAGAACGTGCTCACGGGTAGTAATGATAGGCTATGACAAACTGCGCGCGGCTGATGGGATGACAAGCCAGACGCTGGAGGTGTGGAGTTATAGACTTGTAGAGGTTCTCGCAGGTGGAGTCATTCCAGCTACCAAACCTAATATCAGATAGAATGATGTGAGTTGAGGTAAACTGAGATCGCAACTGTGGATGAGGGCATGGTAAAACTTAACGACATTTCGAGAATGTTTAAAACTTTGGATAAATAAATAGGAAATGCAACCAAACCAACATAGGATGTTTATGGTCAGAGGTTTAAGTAAAAACCTCGTTCGATCCGATATTGCGCAGAATTTATTGAAGCGACAAAATATATAAATCAGAAAATCAAGTAAATCAGGAATTGAAGCTATCTAAGACACAACGACAATAAAAGATGCCATTCTAGGTTACAACCGATCTGATGTGGACCCTATGAAACAGTGTAAAACGCTGAAAGAAAGGAGAAGTGCGCCACGGTCCAACTTTCCAAAAACAGGGTTGTATGTAAGCATTATGAATTCTCGTTCGGTGTACAATGTACATCGCACATAATTTATTAGTTGGAACGCTGATTTTTTCGAAAAAAGGAAAAAAGGACATGAGTTTACTCGAATAACGTCTATAATAATGGCTTACTTTGGGATTAATTTGATTTCTGCATAGGTAGCGAACGAGACCCGGAATTTTAGATGAAAACATTGAAAAACCTTGGTCAGTACTTATGGTCTCTACTAGCTACTCAGTTGACAGTATAGTGTGCGGTGTGGTTTGCGCAGTGTGGTTTGTGCAGTGTGTTCGTTATAGAATGAATAATAACACGGACATTCTGTCTCCGGCTGACGGATGAGAGCGGACAGGCGACCGCGGAGAGCGACACGGACGTGCCCATCGCCATATACAATGTATGTTTTTCCGCGAACACTTCTTCTGCCCCACGGTCTCCCACTGAACCCGAGATGCTCATCTCATAACGGACGGAGTCGGGACTCCAAATGCGGGGAACCAGTTCCCGGACAGGAGATCACGCTAGTACCAGATAAAAACCAACCACTATTATTACAGCGAGCGCATCATTTGAGACTACTCTACGCCTAGGATGTTCGTTTTTTTTAGTTTTCGCTCTCATTTCAAAACGATCCGGATGTAAGAGATCAACAATATAAAAATAAATATTTACTTTTTAACCCATGTATTTTATATAAATCAAATTCACACAGGAGGCCATAATGGAAACCACATGCCCTATATCACCTTTGCAGATACTGTTGGAAAAGATAAAGATACTTTAAGAAAAAGAAAAACCAAGGTTCTAGAAGATATCATATTGTAGGACAGGAGAAACGCAAAAGCTAGGGAAACACTTGCAATCGGGCTGTTTTCGAACAGTAACAACCGTGTACAAATGTTGGGCACGTATTTAGATTCTCTTGTATAAAAATATGAGTTCTGGTTTTACACAGTTGCTTATTGCGAGTTAATGATATCGTAGTTCTAGTAATGTCAAAATGCTAGTTATGTAAAGGTGGCAGTTCAACATAACGCTAAAAGTGTCGATTTCCTCAGAGCATTATTATCGTAAAGAATGCCCTCTGAGCGCCGTAGAGAGTGAAGAGTGTGCCAGCGAAATGAACTATGTCAGTCACGAGTGGGATAAATTTACTGGAGGTTCCTGGTATAATACCAACTAGGACAATCAGATAACTCCCAACTCACATACCGCGACAGCAGAACAAACAATAAATAGATGATTGAAATTATATCTCCGATACGAAAACAGATAGGGCGGTAATAACTCGTTGTGTCATTCTTTGAGCGGAATATGCCGTCTTTCACAATGGAACACAGAACAGTGAACAGCAATAGGCAATAAGCAATAGGAAATACGTAGGTACTGCGATCTGTTCCAAACCATGGTGGTGATCATTTACACGAGTTGGGCAACGCAGCAAACCTTACTATGGAAACTTTAAGAAATACGGAGTTGTTATTGAATTGAAAGGCGAGTGTTACGAGAAAACAATCGAAGACGTCAAATAGATCTTGATAGAATTAAAAACAATTTATTTCACTTTGACAAACGGTTACATACCCATACTCAACACTAACTGGTAAACGACGCGACAGCTCTAAGCTGACTAACGATTATACCTACTTAATGTGGAAAAGATTCTTACGGCAAGGAATAGAGAAGAGAAGAAGTTTAATTCTACGTAGGCATATAGCATATATGTATATATGTACATACAATGTAGTGCTAAAAACTAATCAATTTAAGCATTAGCCTACAGAATTACATAACGGAATATCTTTGGAATTGACGATCGGAAGTTATTTAACAGGTTGTAAAAGAAAGTCGTAAACAGAAAACTTCCTTCAAGCACGAACCAACGAACGGGAAATTCATATTTGCTTCGAGCTGCCTTTAAAATAGGTGCCTCTGTATAATATTCACAATAACAATATCCATCGATATCTTTCGCAATCTTAACAAATGTAGTCAATTAATAAAAAGCTCTCATTTGAGCAATGCGGTAGTCGTGTTTTGAAACAAATGTGCGTATATTATTATGAATGGTAAAATCAGTAAATTAATTTACATATTCATTGATTTATTCGACAGCTTAAATGGAACCATATTTTAACTGAGCCGCGGAGCAAGATCAAAAATACCTAATAATGCCACGAGCGTTTCAAATCAGTAAGAAAATAAGTATGAACAACGTCAAAGTAATACATACCTAAGTACGGGATAAAGCTTCGGCTGTTCACGTGCTTTCAATATTTCCTAAGGCTCTTTTCAGGGAAATGGTCGTTTTAATGGAGCGCACATTATGTTAAAAGCTCGGCATTTATCAAGATGTCTCTAAATGACTAACTGAAACCAATAAACAATTTGAACGGATATCTATTTAGAAAGTGGTCATCTATTTCCAATTAAGACCGATGTCATTTGTATCAATTTATTATACATTTATTTTTTCTACCTAAAAAGATACGATACGTTCGATAAGACAGGAAGCAGGTATAAAAATAATTTTGAAACTAATTAATTCTGAATTATTTTAATACGTAAGCAAATAATTATAACTGGGTGGGTATGTACAAGGCACGTGCGATTCTACTAACAGAAGAGCATTTACTGGTATATAAGAGAGGCATTAAAAATAATTATTACCGCGAGTCCTATCTGCTTTGGGACAGTGGAAGTGAATAACAGTAATGTTTTGAGACTGAAGAAAGCGGGAAAGGAGAGAGGGAAGATAAAGGTTGGTATGTACCTGGCTATTTTAACGCTAAAATCGATAACTCAATAAAGAAAGCTAAAGTCAACTTCGAACAACGCTTCGATTCTAAACGTTGGTCTCTGACCACGGCCATGCGAATATTTTCTACTCCAGGGCCGGCCTGTGCAGGCGCAATTGGAGCAGTCCGCTCCAGGCGCCGACTTGCCAAGACGCAAAGGAGCCAAGGCGCTGATAATATCTAACACCTAATTAATACAGTGCCCTCGAGGTTTTTACTAGCGCCATGCGCCTTGTGACCCAGGGCCGGTCCTGTTTCACTCCGAGCGAGGTGAAAATATTAGACTTTATTTTTTTATAATTTATTTATTTATTTATTTACGGACAAATAGTCCAATTAACAATATAACAATAACACGAATAGAAAAAAAGAGAGATCACAATGAAAGGAGATTACATATTTATTTATTTATTTATTTTATTTTATTTTATTTAATAGATGAAGAGCATTGACAAAATACATATAATACAAAAATTACATAGAGAAGATAACTACAAGTAGCTTGAAGATGGATTTAAAAAGACTTTAAAAAACCACATTGCGTAACGACTGCCGAAAGTCATTTAGGCTTACACCAAAAAATTCAATGCTTTGATTTGCGTTGACAAGTCTCGACATTCTGGATAAAGGAGAATGATATCCATAATTAGTAGAATGTTGATTGAGGAACAGCAATTCATTATTTCGGAGTCTACGGGGAGGAATGTTGAACTGGATGAGTTGTAACAAAGCAGGTGTGTCAGTAATACTGTTGATAATTTTGAAAATGCATATTAGATCAGAGTCCTTTCTACGTTTTTCTAAAGAGGAAATGTTTAAAGTTTGTTCAATTTCATCATACGAGTATTCTCCTCTTTCAAGTCCTAACCTCCAAGCAATTCCTCGTAGGAAGCGATGTTGTACAGATTCGATGTAACAAATGTGGACAGCATAAAAAGGAGACCAAATGACACTAGCATATTCAAGGTGAGGGCGGACCAGCGAACCAGTAAAGAGTTTTAAGTGTATTTATTTGTTTAAAGTCAGAGGTAATTCTATGAATGAAACCGAGTAGTTTAAGTGATTTGTTTACGATGTTATTAATGTGATCCCGGAAAGAAAGTTTACAATCCAGAGTGACCCCATTTTAAATCTATTTGTAAAATATATATTGATACATTTTCAATTGTTCACGTTAGTATACATGTACTGGGCTCAAAGCCAATAACCGCAGATGCCGATCTAACGCTCACGAAGCTCGTAAAAGGTTAAAAAAAGTCCCATTAATGACTAAACTCGTCACGGTAAGAGTTCTGAACTGATTTTTTTTCTGTAGTGACTCTCCCTACTCGCAGAAGGGTGAATCAACTCGGCTGGGTGCCGTCCAGTCTGCAGTCTGCACCGACAATCATAGCAAATAGCACAATTGCGATCGTGATGCTTGTTACTTATCAATTTACCCTGCTGCCGGTCGGAGCGACTTCCTAAGCGGAGCTATCGCGCCGATCGCCCGTCTGAATTATGAGGATTCGATTGGTAAAAGGATTTCTCGGTACCGGGAATAAAATACCGGCGGACTCGAGCGAGAGGCGAATCGGGACGACAAGGACCGCGCGCGCCGGTAGCGTCCGCCGAAACTTCACGAATAGGGGCTTAGAACGAATCGAAAAATTCTAGGGACGTTAATGGTAGAAATAGAATTTTAAGATTTACGAGGAAATTGAAAAAACTGATACATAGTAATGAGAGTTTATTTTTCACAAAGCACACAAATTTGAAGTTATTAAAAAAATACTAATTGGTACGGAATTGTTAGAATTTAAAAAAAAAAACTTCTGGGTAACAAATATTGGTGTAGAATTGTGAAATTTTAGAAAAGGGTTAAGAATTTACCACCTTTTAATTTTCTGAAGAAGTTCTGAGAATGAAAAAGGTATAAGGGATGGATAGGAATCTGGGGGCAGTATGTCCAGGACATATGAATCTATCCCTCCCACTGCGGTAAGGCAATGTTTCGAGAGAGTCCTGCTGGAGAGATTAAAATGTCTCCCTCAATCAGTCTCTCCCGATCCGGCCTACCACGCAGTTGGTGAGCAGACGCATCCGCCGCCAAGTCCGGACAAACTTCACCCCCATGAACCAGGGCACCCCTGCTAAGTCAACAAACATAGCAAACCACTTGAGGTGTTTGTTATCCAATAAATGGTTCCAGGGGCGGCGGTACCCATTTTTACCTCCCAAATTGAAATTATGATTGCTTAAGTCAATTATCAACGGAATTCGCAGCTCTAAGGGCCAACTATTCTAAATAATTCAAAACGATTTACCCACTTTAGTTGTGCTCACGGGGAAAAGAAAAATATTACCGACTTAAAAAAAAAATGTTTTCATTATTATGTAATCGCAAATAATTGCAGTAATTATTATTCATACTATAACAATGGGGGGAATCGATAACTTACCACTGATCCTCCAGGTTATTTGGGAATGTCGCGGGTGCTTTGAAATAATAAGTTGAATTTGCGTTTGTCTGTCTCCGGTATATTTAAAATTATAAATTATATTATACGACAATAAATTTCTACCGGAGGGTAAAATATGAGGATAGTAATCCAAGCACACAGCAGCCCAAACCAGCGAATAACCAAGAATGAATTTAGATATTTTTTCCTTTCTGACAGCGGCCGGTAGAAGACACTAGAATGCCAGTGTTGCCACCCTAGAATAATGTTTTTTTTGGCTGTTGAGTGCTGTGCTTAGGTACTATCCACAATACTGTGAAAAGGCGGGCAGTTACTACCCTAACACTCTTCTTTGGCATCTGAGTGCCCCACCTATAAATTGGGGATGCCATAATCATACTGGTTTCGGGCAGATGGGACATAATGTTCGGTATCATAAATAATTATATACAGCTTGCAAATCAATGATTTTAATTTTTAATTACATGGCTTACCTACCGTACAATAAATAGAAAAAATTCAATTTTACTACAAGCATTATAATGCAGGATTTCTTAGTATACCGTTTAAAATCAGAATCTAAGTGATTTAATAAATCAATATTAATTCTTGTCGGGATGAGAAATACTTATTGCCTCATTACCACTGTAAACTGATATGATGTACCAAGTGTTAGATGATTTCCGTATGCTTGAGATGTTATCATAATGGTGCATGGGAATATAATACCACGTTGAATAGGAGTCAACCCTTTCAGACCCCAGGTTTAACATCCTGGATTTATGGCAGATAATTAATTAGCAATAGGGATTATAATCGCTTAAGTGCTGAGAATTTATCAATAGAAATTACTTAGTTTGTTGGGAATTTAACGTGGAATTGAAACGATCTGCTGAGAATAAAATAAACAACTCTAATACAGAAACAACAAGTGACATTGCTCAAGAGTCATTGATTGCTTGAAGCCAGTCTATGAAATGTTTTGAGGTTGAAGAAAGCGGCGAGGGTGGGAGAAGGAAATGGAAAAGAGGAAGGTGGGGAAATGTAAAGTCTAAGGTTAGTTTAAAAAATCGTTTTAAACAATATTTTAGATGTTTGGATCATATAACAAAAATATTCCAAGGAATGGAAAACAGCTGAATGGCTCAGTGTTTTAAAACCCATCCAATTAAATTAATAAAGAGAAAATACTTTGTTTTAAGTCACTTTATTGTTATTTTTAGTCTACCGGTTTCGGTACCTCCGTACCATCATCAGGACTGTTATAAAAATACAGGATAATACACATATATACGTACAATCCTGCATTTGTTTAATATCCGTATTTGTTAGTATTTTTATAACGGTTCTGATGATGGTACGGAGGTACCGAAACCGGTAGACTAAAAATAACAATAAAGTGACTTAAAATAAAGTATTTTCTTATTATTTATTTAAAATGTAAAGTCACAATGTGTTTGCTTCTTTTGAAAAACCTATCCAATTCCTCGTGGTGACATATTTTCTACTGCAAATCTCTTTAACTGAGCCTTCGTATTACACAAAGTCCTTTGCACATCTCTTTCATCGTGACAAATCGTGGGATATTATAATTGTAGGATTTAGAGACTGAGACAATTTATAAAATGTTTGCCTTGGGATCATTACCTATCCGAAAATAATTAGAGACAATGGTACATCTGGTTAATTTATTCGAATTTTTATTCAGATTTAGATTTGACAAAAAGGTGAACAAAAGAAATACCCATTTTAAACATAGAAAAAATTAAACAATGAACCTGAGTTATATTTAATATTTATAAGTAGTTCCAAATTTTAAAACTAAAAGAACATTAAACTTGAATAATTTAACGCATTGCGCAGAACCACGGAGGAATATTTCAAATCACGCATGAACCGACTACCGAAATTAGTGCGTTTAATTATTATACCCACATTTAAAATATATCGTTTAATAATATTCCATCAGAATTAGCGAAAACCGGATGTTAGGAAGATAAAGAAAATAACTAAATTGGAGTTATGAATTTTCTATTATTTTATCTAATATATATATATATATACTTTTTTAATTATTTATTGAAACATTTATTAGAATTACAATTTTACAACAAATATATATATATATTTTTTTTTTACATGTATTTTTTTTTACTACCCTTCCATTTAAAGCATTTGCTTGTGTATGGAAGGGGAGTGTACATAAATGCTATTAGTTATTAGTTATAAGTTAGTACTTAAATAATTAATTGTACATAAATATATGTGAGCTGCAGTATTTATTTGATAATGGTGTGAATTTTTTTAAAAAAAAGAAAGAATATAATGGAAAACTAAGGATATTTGTAAGATTAATTGACAGTAGTTTTTTTCTTAAGAATATTTTTAAAATGTCTCTTGACAGAGAGCAGTATTCGGGTTTTATCATTAATGCTTCTGATTTCTTCTGGTAGACGATTGAAAAAAGTTCTTCCCTGGTAAGTATAATGATGCTGTGCAAAAGACATATTTAGTTTTAGGCATAGAAAAACATGTTTAAGTCGAGTTCTGTTTTCATTTAAAAATGGATATTTATCTTTTTCCTTTATAATTTGAATCAATGAATTTTTAATATTTAAATCCTTAAATGTGGGTACTTGAAATTCTTCAAACAGGCGTATATCTACTAGGGTTTTCTCGGGTTAACAGGGAAACTGAGATAATCGACCCGGAGCAAAGAAAAGCTCTGCGGTCATCATCAGTGAGACCACTGACCGAGACGGTTCACGTCCAACCGCGGTGCTGCACTCATCTCCCGAGTTGTGGACCTGTCTCATCCGTCCCTTTTTATGTAACCCTAGCCACGCCACGCTCCGAGCACGTTTGTCAAACACGCGGTCTAATAAGGCACGTCGCGATGATCGTTCACAACACGTCTTGTATTAAATATCAATAACTGTTGATCCTTACACGAAGTTACACGTGCAGCAAAAAAACCCTTGAAAGACAAAATAAAGGTGCGAACGGAGAGTGGATGAAATTGAAGATGTTAAAATACAACATGAAAAATATGTTGCACAAAAACAATAAATTCGGTCTGATTTGAAATGTCTGTACTTTCATCTACTTGCATTTACTCTTTTTTACTCTATCTACAACTGACATCTCAACATCTTGAAACATTTCCCGAATTCGCCGGGAAACAGTGGTGTCTAACAGCGGTGTGTTTGTTCTTAGATATTTCGTGGCCGAGCATGCATCGGACAATGTCTTTGGCACACGGTATAATTAAATCCTCTGCAATTGTATGATTTTTTCTTGATTTAGTGATGCGATAACTTACTCTGTATGATGCTTCCAGAGCGGTTTCCTGTGCTTTAGTAGCTCTTAAGAAAAGCGAACCTATATTGACAGTTAAATGTTTGTTTCCTTTCAAAAAAATCTCTAAACTGAGCTGACTGACTGACTGATATATGGCGTTGCGGCAGGCTGTCGAACCACCGAGCGTAAACCGCTGAATTTTGAAAACGTGCTGAGTTTTAAATCCTACATTCGTGCCGCATACCCCCAATCTTGCTTCGCGTACCCCAAGGGTACGCGTACCACAGGTTGAAAACCACTGGTCTAGACTAATACAGACTGTTATTGAGAAGAATTTTAAATGATTAAAGCTGAAATTACGAGTATTTTAAAAATTCGTACGAAATTCGGAATACTTTTCAGATATTTCCCTTTTTTTGCTTTCAGTAGTCTGAATTTGAATAACACCATTTCCTCGAAGATATTATTGATATCCATTCCAATTTTAAATGTAAATCTTGGAAATTTTTCATAAAACACACACATAGATTTAAGTAAGCAGATGCACTTTAACAGAACTGTTTATATTATTGTTATAACTGTTATTTATTTTTCTTTTTCAATTATGATCTTCAATTTCAATGTCGCTATTTTATTGGTCAATGATATAAATATTCTTAACACTATTATGCATGAATTGATAAAGACTGTTTATAACGCTAATAAAAAAATATCTGAAACATTTAATAATAAAATAAACACTCTAGATTCAGAATAGATACGAGGGCTACAATAAATGAAAGAATTAAAAACCAATAAAGATACGTATCTATATCTATGTACCTGGGTAGTTAAAAAACTATGGACAGGTTTAGGTAAAGAAAATACTCAACCCGATGAGAAAAAATAAAGTCTCTAACTACGTTTGGGTTGTGGTAATGTATTACAGTAAACGCAAGCCAGTCCATTACCTTAACAGTAGTCGATGATAATCTATGTATGGTTGTATGTTGTGTGGCATGCGTAATATAAAAGGGGAGCTATGTATTATTATACTTAAAAGTTATACAATATAAAAAATATAAAACATAGCTATGTAAAAGCTGACCACACTTCAGTTCCTTATTACCGTCGATTAAGTGGGGATCATAAAACAAGCACTCGTTACTTATCTATATTAAATTTTTTACGAATAGTGTAACTCCTCTTCATAAATATTCTCATATTTTTCAAGCGAGGGAACGATGGACGAGAAAACCCAAGGATTTTCGAAAACTATAGTTGAAAATTTCGACGAACGGGCAAAGAGCAAACCTTCTTCTAATTTAATATGACTAAATAAATTTAAGAGCCCAACAAAAGTCAAAACAAACATTTATTACATACATGTATTAAACTTCAGTACCTACGTGCCAAATGCAGTGCAATTATATTCTTTTAAAGCCTGTGAGCACTGATTTTACAGCATTTTATATCTACAACATGCCTACAATACCCCATAGGAATCATATTACTACTTTGGCCTTTTCTCTGACAATATGCATTTAGTACTGTTTTCAAATGTAGTCCAATAGACAAATAAGCTTAATATTTCTCAATGAAATAATATGAGCCTTTTTTTTAATTAATCTGATCTTAAAATAATACATTTCATAGCATTGCCAACACATAAACGAACACCGCAAGACCTTGAACAAGTTCGATGATTAATATTTTGACATAAGGTATTTATTTTAAATAGTCCAAGGCTGAAAAATATAAGAAATTCCAGTTAATTTCGAACATACAAAACATTCTGATTCCCAAATTTCGCAATTGGAATGTTATCATTTTATTAATTGCAGTTGTAGATCAAGAATACCTACATTGTGAACTCGAACTGAAATTGCATGAAAGGCAAACATAAAGTTTGAGGTATGGCAAAAAACTGATGACTTTAATTATGTTTCGATGGAATTAAAGATCTAATATATAAAGGAGTGTCTGTGGCGGGCGGGTCATTTAGCGGTCGGACAGCGTGGGTTTGATTACAAATCTACAGTTTTATTCCGAGGTTGATGAAATTTTGCACACTTCACCTTCAAAACATGAAGAAGGTCACTCTCTATGTAAGATTCAGAAAAACCACCCCATTCACTTATCCCACCACTTGGTAGAATAAAACCCGCAGGGTGCCCCAGCTAGTGAAATAATATTTAAAAACATTATATAAGAAATAGCAGCAGATTCCTACTAATTTACTCGTATAGCCAACGTATTAGAGTATAAATAAAAAATCTACTTCACCGACCAATAAAGTTTAACAAAAACCATTAATATAATTGTTTTAGTAGAACTAATAAAAATAGGAATATTGCGAAGAGATTACAATGAACCTATAAATTATTAAACACAGATATTAGTGACCTGTTCAGGGGGGGGGGGTCTTCAAAATACCACGCTTGGTCACAACGGGGGGGGGGGGCTTAGGTATTTATCACTTATCACGTAGTCAATCTAGAAATCTCGCGTTTTTTTTCGAGCTATGAGGGGAGGTTTTTAAGTTCGCGGAATGGGAAGGTAAGTGATTAATGGGGGTACCGCTGAATTAGGTACTAATTGTTCAACTCATTTTTAGGATAAACACCGGGTTTTATCGTAATTATTATGTTTTTTTTTTTTTACATCAACTCCACACAGGAGGCCCTGAGGAAAATAATTTCCCTCAGGGCCTATGTCATCTGGGATGCTGTGTGGAGGGTCTTTTTGAGGAGAGGAAGGAATGAACATTGGTCTTGAAGAGACCCATGTTGTAGGAAGGAGGAAACACAGAGGCCGGCAAATCATTCCACAGCCGAGCTGTTGAACACAGGAACGAGTCGAAGAAACGACCCGTTCTCATGTGACAAATGTCAACCGTGTACAAATGTTGGGCACGCGTTTGGCGTGTTTCCCGACTATGCACCGGTGCCGAAGGGATCAATGATGCTAGTTCCTCGGAGCATCTTCCATTGTAATACCGGTAGAACAAGGATAGCATTCCCACCCGACGCCTGTGCTCTAAAGATTGCAATCCGTCTGTTAAGATGGGAGAATCTATCAAACGGACCGCCCGTTTCTGCACAGAGTCGAGGGTATTTTTCAGGTATTTTGGAGCTCCAGACCAGAGATGGCTGCCAAATTCAACCGTGGGGCGTACTTGTGATTTGTACAAGGTTAGCAGTTGTGTACTATTAAAGTATCTGCGGGCCCTGTACAGTACGCCCAGTTTTTGGGAGGCTAGCTTTACTCTGGCTTCAATGGAGCCCCCATACCTGAGCTGGTCACTTAGGGTTACACCAAGCATATCAATGGAGGGCCTGTTCGGAAGATTGCTTCCGTTGAAAGAGACTAGATTTTCATTTCGATCCCTTTTGGACGTAATCAGACAAGATTGGGTCTTTGAAACATTAAATTCAACGAGATTATTTTTACCCCAAGAGAAAACACTCTCGAGGTAACCGTCCATTCTTTGCTTCAAAGCCCTACGAGCTGTTGGAGTTTGTGAGCCCTTTGGGGGGTTGTCAAACAAAAAGCTATCATGAACTGTACTGTCATCCGCATAACAGTGAATTGGTGCACATGACAAAAGGTCGTTGATGTGCAACAAAAACAAAGTTGGAGACAGAACCGATCCCTGCGGGACGCCAGCATTTATCGAGTGTGAGGAAGAGGTGAAACTATCGACTACCGTCTGATTCGACCTCCCCCTCAAGAAGTCGGCAATCCACGTACACAAGGATGCGGGAAGTCCGTAAGAAAGCAGTTTGTTGACAAGTCCTCGGTGCCAAACCCGGTCAAAGGCCTTGGAGATGTCCAGTGCAACCGTTTGGGTCTCACCGAAACGTTCCAGGCATCGCCCCCAAACATGCGTCACATACGCGAGAAGATCACCGCACGAGCGTTTCCGCCGGAATCCGTATTGACGGTCGTTGATAATTTTGTTCTTCTCGAGGTATGTGAGCAGTTTGTCGTTGATCACACGTTCCATCACCTTAGACAGAACTGTTAGGTCATTAGTCTTTGAGCTATCGTCGACCAAATACTTCAATCGGGAAGAAATTGTGAAATGTGGAGAAAATTGAGTTCCGCGCTGTTATAAAGTTCCTTTAAGTTAATTTAAAGATCGGAAAAATGTATTAGGGTAGTAGGTGAATATGTTGAAAAGGAAAAATAATTTTGGTTTTTATTTCCACTCCTTACCCAATCCGCAAACTTAAAAACCCACCCTCGTACATTCAAATAAGTGAAAAAGTTCAGGGAACGTGTTTGTTGAAGATGATTGAGATGAAAAATGTTTATAAAAATAACAAGACTTTCGTGCCCACGAGCCCTTCATTGATATCTTCAATTTGCTAATCTGATATTTAGCACGAACTATGTTTAGTTCAACTATGAAGTATACACTTTTTTCGTAATCCGTAAATTACAGGCAGATATGTTTAATATTTATTTTTTAAATTATTTTAAATAAGATTAGAAGTTTAATTAGAAGCAACGTATAGCGCAAATTATCGAACTTCGACAAGAAACATTGCGTATTATCTGTGAAGCGGGCTTATACATTTTTACCGAAATTACTTATATTTTAATGACGTTAAGTGTGTAGGTAAGTTTTGTAAGTATTGTGTAGCTATGTATTGTTAAATTAATATTCTCCTACTATTAAATACATAAAAGTTTTATGCTTTTCTTTTAATATAATATTATTTTACTTTCATGTAAAAAATTCCCCAGACCGGCGCGGCGGAGGGATTGCATCTCGTCCGGACACAACAAAGATAACCTAAAACCACCCTTTTATTCAACAGCGTAATCACTTCACATGTTTCATAAATGACAGAAAGTATGTAACAAAATGAAAAAAAATACGACATAACTCTCTGTGAAAGGTCGATAAAGGGGGTTGTTATTTGCAAAAGGGCCCCATCGAAAAGATACAGCAGGATATTTAGATGACAGCTCTATTGTTATATTTACAGCAACTTATACGAGATCTCATAACAGAAATACATGAGCAACGGAGCTCTTTGCGGCAGAATCATACTGAGGGTAAAATATTTACACCAGAAGAGCCAGTTTGTATCTTTTGTGGATACGGAATTGATTTCATACGTAATCGAATGTCAAATTTGTGTGACTGTCTTGGGCTTGATATGTCAGTAGTCGGCAACTAGTTTAAAACACGCTGTAAGTATACATGGATTTGATTTTTGCGAAGTTGCGCTTCAATCTAAATACACATGAATTACATAGTTTGCCCCATAGACATCCAAATGGATAGACAAGCAGTTACAGATGAGGGGTAAAACCAAACTATGGAGAGCGAAGAGGGGAAAGATGACTGTCATTCGTTGAACAATCAATCTGACAGTATATAGGCATCTCGCATTACAATATCACCATTTAGTTCTTAAAAGCAAAATCTGCTTTGAATGAATAGACCTTTTTACATGGGAGCGCGAATTGCTTGCCACGTTCAAAACATATTTGCTAAGGCCAAATGCTCGCCCCAAAAAGACTCGCGCCAATACACATATCAATATTTTGTTTCCGTGTTTAGTTAAAACACTTTTATTTATTTATTTATTGAATTTTACGCCCGGCTGGGCTTTTACATGCATTTTTTTTTTTTTTACAAAGAACATCTAAATTTAAATGTGCATAACAAAATTTTAAAAAACAAAAAAAAAACAAATACATAAACAAAACAAAAACAAAATCAAAATCATAACCAAATCTAAAATAAAAATACAATAAAAAAAATTGAAATAAAAACAAAATACTCCACCATGCAAGATGGAATAAAATGTAGACTGGGAAAAGTAAAGTACATGTGAAATGATTCGAAGCAGAGCTATTCAGTTGGATTAATTAAATTTTTTGTTCTTCTTTTTGATATAAATTCTACTAAGACTTGTTTGTATTTAGTAAATGATGTGTTAAATATATCAACAACATCTTTATAGTCATTACCCAAATTTTGTATACGGCGAACGGGGGTATACAATTGTGATTCTGTGTTGGAGTTGTCACAATAGAATGGTAGATACTGCCTCGATGTTGAATTGCGAGGTATATGGAAAGAAATCAAGTTTAATAGTTCAGGGCTGTCAATTACTGAATTTATGATTTTATGTAAACATGTTAGGTCATATACTATTCTGCGTTCGGACAATTTTAATAAATTAAGTTGACATAGTAGATAATCATAGTTGATACATTCACTTGTGATACCCATTCTGAAATTAATATATCTTAAGAATTTATTTTGAATTCTTTCTATCGTGAGTGAATGCTTAGCATAACTAGGTGCCCATACTGTCGAGTTGTACTCGATTTGACTCCTTACCAATGACATATACAATTTTTTAATGGTTTGAATATTTTTAAATTGGCTGCAAATTCTTATTACGAAACCCAACATTTTCAAAGCTTTATTTGATGTAATTTCAATATGATTTATAAATTTCAGTTTTTGATCAAAGTTTACACCTAAATCATTCACCTCGGTTACAGCTGTTAGCACTACATCATTAATGGAGTACTCATAAATTATTGGATTTTTTATTCTATGAAATCTCATAATAAGACATTTACTTAAATTTAGTTGTAGATAGTTCTCTTGGCACCAAACAAAAAGTTTAAACAAATTATTAGACAATGTTTGACAGTCATTAATATTTCTTATAGCTTTATATATTTTCATATCTCCGCAAACATTAAAACTTGGACATCATTGAAAATAGTAAGAACATCATTCACAAATATCAAAAATAAAATTGGTCCCAAATGTGACCAAATGAAACTTTTACAAATGTTTCATAATTTACTTACCCCTGTAACCAGCGACGAGCACATTGGAGTATCGCCCACATTCGCTATGTGTACATTGATACGTAGATATATTGTATAGCACAAGCTGCCGTTATTTCGTTAAATGTATGGATGTCAGCTTCTCGCTGTTCACGGCAAGAATGATGACGTCACACACTTTAGATTCAAGCGAGGCTATATCCCCTCCCCATGGAGCGAGCCGGTTCCAAGGAGGAGCTACAGCCGGCGCCATGTGGAGGGGGAAATAATACGTTTTTATCACTTAGGGCAGGTCCAGATATATTCATATGTCCGTGGTTTGCCCAAATTAAGAACATATTTAAGGCAACGCTATTGAGGCAGAATACACGTACGTAATAATATAACATTTGGGACGAAATACATTAATTATTCCACTAACCGCCGCACGTTTAGGCACGGATTATGGGAATTACACTTCATTTCAACGATTACTACAAGAAACAACTATTTACGTGCACAAAATAGGTTATTAGGTTCTTAATTTGGGCAAACTAAGTATTTAATGCGTAATTAGATTGAAACGAAACTTCGCAAATGTAAAATCCATGGTATACAACTTTGAACGTACATTAAATGAATAAATAATCATTTATACTTACAGCGTGTTTTAAACTAGTTGAAATCAGCGACAGCGCTAACAGCTGACATATCAGCCCATAGAAAAAGCAATTGCAAGCCATAGACAATCACACAAATATGAGAGTCGATTACGTGTGGAATCGATTCCGTATCCACAAAAGATATAGAATCGCATGGCAGGGCGCTCATTAGCTTGGCGCCTCCCTGAACGCTAGTATTTCAAACAACTCGCACCCCACCTATTTCAAATTTTTCATACAAATTTCATAACGCCATCGCTCACCATTATATATATAGAAACCTTCGCGGACGTGCACACAACAACTCACCAAGGTTTCATCGCAATCGGATGAGTTGTACAAGAAATAATTTCATAACGCCAGAGCTCACTATCATATATAGAAACCATCGCAGGTATGCGCTCATCAAATTACCAAAGTTTCATCGCAATCGGATGAATGGTTTAGTTAGGTATAAGGCACAAACAAACAAACAAACAAGCAAGCAAGCAAACATACATTCATTTTTTTATATGTAGATGAAATATTTTAAATTAAAATCTATGTAAATAATTATTGAAGAAATATTATTTTCACTTTTTTTTGTTAATGGATCTGTTAAAAAAAATACAAAATTTAATAAACAACTTACGCGAGATAAAAAACCAAGATCATTATGTTTATTTTATAGCAACTGAAATACATAGATGGTAATTAAATAAATAAAATCCTTATGAATGTTAATTGGAAATAGGTATTCCATTTGCTGGCAGGAATTGGATCCAGTTAAACATGGAGGAGAAACTAGTTATTATTGGTATCAGGGAGGCTGGAGTTAGCCTCCCACCGGCCGGAAAGTCGTAAACCAAGAAATATTATCCAGGAATTGTGAGAGAACGCTACGCAAACATTATAATGGTGATTATCATACAGCATGTCCACTTTGCTGATGGTAAACTAGAGGACGGAACAGTCAGTGGTGGATTTAGCTGGTTGCACTTCTTAGCTTAACAAAAGGCTCAAAGGCCTTCCAACAACAGTGTAGGGATGTCGAAAGTGAAAAAAAATATCGATTTATCGATGTATCGATATTTATTAAAATATCACTATCGACGTCGATATATCGAGGAAAAAATATCGATATATCGGTCAAATTTTTAAGAGATTTTGCATTTTTAAAATAATAGTGTATTCAGCTCAATATTATCGATAGTATTTTTTGTACACAATTTGCTTTTTTTAATGTACAAAAATCTCAATAAAAATGAAGGTATTTTTATCACTATTAATTTTTATTACGTAATAATTACAAAAATATCAAAAACTAAAGAGCTGTCTTCTAACTTATATGTAAATACAAAGTTTGTATGCATCTCGGTAACATTCTATTGGCGTATTAATCTGTCAAAAAGGACTTCGTGTTTGGGACAAGGTATAGTCAATAATCATAGACCAACACATAGGAGTGGCTTAGAAAAAATGGCGAAAAATAGAATACATTTCTATGTATGTACCTACACACATGAGATAGTATTGGTGATCACAAATACTAATGCAAAGTTAATAGATTTGTAAGCTATTAATAGTTAAAATTTCAACCGCCAGATGTCATGACCCAATACAGTTACTTTTTTCCGTTCGTTCCTATATGGTTTTGGATTCTAGTGACTTTAAATATATAAATTTAAAAAAATATCGATTTTGATACAATTTTCGATATTGGATATTTTGTATCGATATATCGATATATCGGATCAAAATATATCGGTTAAAAATACCGATATTTTGAATTAAAAATATCGATATTTCGATATATCGATATTTTTTCAACAAGCCTACAACAGTGTAAGGATTCACACATTTCCAACATAATATCTAAGACCAAAGTAAGTGCTTCAGTTCTGAATGTTTCTCATATTATGGAGCAATTATACCAGATAGACTCTTTATCATATAACATATCCATGCTGTAAAAACTAAAAAAAATTACAAATTATAGAGGATAGTTTCTTAAGATTTTCGATTTCAATCTAGTAACTATTAACATAACTTATTCGTATTTAATGTATTGTTGGAACGATTATACAATTATTGTGTATAGCATTAAACCTTTGTAAAGCACTCAGATGCATTTTAAACATATGTGAATTAAAACAACTATATAATATTAAAATTCGTAATTTCGGTTGATTTAATAAAATAATTATGGTTAGTCAATTCGAACATTCACTGTGGTTAAAGATGCATTTTAAATATATGTGAATTAAAACAACTCTATAATATTCAAATTCGTAATTTCGGTAGATTTTATTAAATAATTATGGTCAGTAAATTCTAACATTCTCTGTGGTTATGTGATTAGCAAATTCATGTCAGTATAGATCTGAATGGACGAAATATTTTTGTGTATTTTGGAAATCTAGGACGTTTTCCTGAAACGTGTAATACTTGTAATAAATTTGTGGTTATCTTTATTTAACAGTGAGTCACTTTCACCAGAATGCGTATAAGATCTTTAGGAATAAATTTTTTAGAATAATATTATACATATTTGCAAACGTTGGGTTCGAGAAACACCGAATAAAGTGCAGTTAATAATAGGCAGATACTATGATTTAGTAGTAACGATTGTGCAAAACGAATTTGCAGGTAATGAGCTTTTATGTTATTGTAGACTACATCGGCAGTCCGATCCTGTCCTCCGGGAAGATACTTTAATTGAGGGATGTGGAAGCTGGCTGATTAGTCGCCAGTTCAGTCACTGATCGTCTTATTTTATGAGATTACGAGTCCCTATTCTCAATGCAGGGCATCACAGTAGCGGTGTAAGTCATATAGCTACGTGTATCCCTTCCCGGTAATTTACCTAATATGCTTCTTTGACGAGACTCTTTATTACACAAACTAACGAAACATCTTCGCTTATTTATTGCAGGCACGCCATGTCATGTAAAACTGTGGTATTTTAATTAAAGTTCTCGGATTAGAAGTACATAGTAAAGGGAAATGTAGGTACAAGGTACACATATATATTACCTTTAATTCACAATATTGTTTAGAAAGGTAATTATTTGCGCAAATAATTAAAGGTACTAGCTATAGAAAGATTAAACGCTAATAGCATTTCATCTCTTTATAGCCAACTAATAACTTCATTTTATAGCTAACCATAAATATACGGTGTTGATTTTTTTTGGTTTCTTCGTCGATTTCAGCTTGCTCCTTTTTCAGTGAGAAACAGTTTCGAATACAGGGTGAAATCTTTATTTTCTTGAATGTAGTTAAAAAAATGTTAGGTATAATATTTATGGGTTAAGTAGCAGTGGCTGAGTTGGCATCGCATTTTAGTCCCATCCGGGCGTCGCGTGTTCGATTCATTCAAGTCCTCCATCAAGACCCAAGAAACATTAGTAGCATTTTAAAATATTGTCGGGTTATTCGTAACCCGGGAATGTTTGTCTTCCTTTTAAAAAAAGGTGGGTATTTAAGTACCTACTTACAAAATTTATGATTTCAGATGAAATTATGGTTTTAATTTATTAAATAATTGAAAATTAGAAACCTACTTTTTAGGACGCGAAGTTAAATAAGAGTTTTAGATCTATGAATATGTATGTTTTCATTGTACGCATGTATCTGTGTTATCTGCTTGCTAAAAAAATATTTAAAAAATCATCGGTATCACTGAAACAAGAATAAAAACAAACCTCACTTGAAAAGTTATTTTTTCGTTGTATGAATTATGAATTAAGTAATCTTAGAATAAAATTAAGAAAAGAAGAACTTCAAGAGACCTTAACAATCATGCAAAGCATTCTTCAAAACAATTACAACATGAAGATAAATAAAGACAAAACAAAGCTGCTGACTGTAGGCCGAACGCAACATCAGATGAGAGTAGAGATGTCAGGAGTTCCACTAAAGAACACCAAGGAGTTTGTCTACCTCGGGAGTAAAATAACATGGGACGGTCGGTCTAAGAGCGAGGTCAACAGCCGTATACACCAGGCTAGGCTTGCATTCAATAAAAGATCGAAAATAATAGAATCAAATAATATAGACCTGAAACTGAGAATACTCCTCATCAAGACCTATGTATGGAGTATCTTGATGTACGGCTGTGAAACATGGTGCCTATCCGAAAGAGATAAACGGAGACTAGAGGCTTTTGAGATGTGGTCCTATAGAAGACTATTAGGAATTTCCTGGAGAGACCACATAACAAATGAAGAGGTTCTCCAAAGAATCGAAGGAGGAAGGCACCTGCTCAGGACCTTGTCCGAAAGGCGCGCAAGATGGATCGGCCATGTAATAAGACAAGAAGGCCTCTTGCATGCCATAATGGAGGGTATGACCGAGGGGACAAACGCTAGGGGACGCCCACGCCGAGAGTACCTGGAGGACCTGCTGCTGGACGTGCGCTGCTCATCATATGCAGACTTCAAAAGAGCCGCACAAGACAGGGAAGAGTGGAAGAAACGAATAGATGACATTGCTGCAAAGCAATCTCAGGATTGAAACCAGAGAGAGAGAGAATAAAATTTGTCCAAAATAGCCAAAAAACACCATTAAAATTTTTTTCAAAAAATTATGTAACTTACTTGGGTTTCCTTAGGGATAACCGAAATGTATTCCTCGAGGAAATCTTAAATCGTACCTCAGAACGCTACTGTTTAAATAAAAGCATCTAGGAAATTAAACGTCTTTCTGGATGGCAATGCAATAAACATATGATATTTATTGAACGAACAGTTTAGCCAACAACCTGCCCATCCGTACGGCACATTAATAAAGTAATAGTTTCACAATGGTTTGGTGCAACATTGTAACATTTCTATTCATAACAAGGCAGTATTTCGTAAACAATGTATTCATTTTTCGCTTCAGTGTGCCTCGCACACGATGTTGAAAAAACGCGAAGTGATTTTCTTTCAGTACACATACGCAGAATATGTACATAATTGGCGATTTGAGCGATAATGCCTTTGCACTTAGTAATTTTAGAAAGCTAGAGAAATATTGTAGAAATCTCGGCGCGTTTACGATTCTGGTGGATCATAAAAGATTTAACCAGGGTACCACAATGCCGGAAGAGATGAGTTAGGCTCGTCTCGTCTCGGATAACCATCGTGCACGTGCTGAGGTTTTGAAAAAAATGTGACTGAAGCCGGGCTGATCTGATCTACGGATGCTCAACGCTTCTCTCTGATAGCATCTGCTACGTGGTGCTGGAACCACGGGACACTTAGCCGAGATAATCGTAAAGTGCAAAGTGCTGACGTTCAGCAAGTACTATAGTGCAAAGTGCCAAGCTGCAACATTAGGAATGTGCCTGAAAAGTTACGATCGCAAGCAAATTATTATTATTGTCAACCAGAAACGGTGTAACGCAATGTTTCGTGACTCGTGATACTGACAATATGTGTGATTTATCGTTTTGAGAAGAATATATTCATGTCTTCCGTATGAATGCATCGCGGGACAGATCCTATGTTTACTCGCGATGAATTTGAACGTGTTCAAATCTCTGTTCCATCGATGGTTAGATAATCCACTACCGACATGAGTTGTTATGATGGAGGAAACCATCGGAATGTTTGTCAATTTTTCGCTTACCGACCAATTCCATACACAGCCAAGCACGAATGTTTAAAACACGAATTAGGTAGGTACTCACCTGCAACAAGAGAAAATACAAATAAATCAAAATTCCAAACACTACACAAAACGTTTTCAGTAAATTGTAATAAATAAGTCGTATTTAGTTGCACGAAATATTGCGATAACTTTTTACAACAACGTGCTTCGCTATCGAATTAGATTTAGGTTACCAACACATATTTTTTTTAATAATTAGATACTTATTCTTTGATCCAATTACAATCTTAATCTCAATCATGTGTAGGTTTTGCATTAAGGTATATTTTAATGTCCAACGCAGAATGTGCGGTAGCCCGCCTTAGCAGAGTTCATTAGTATGCAAAGACCTACATACAAACAGTACCTACACGGTACATAGGTCGGTGGCGATATTAGCAATTTACAAACGTTGCCAAGAACCAACAAGACGACGAATACGAAGCTTGAAGCGCTCTAATGGAACGCATTTAATGTTCAACTGCGACCCCACCTCGGGAAATATAAAATTCGTTATATGAACAATATACAGACCTTAATTCCAATCCAATTTGGAATTAATGTGAATCGATTATAATGAACGGATGAATGAAATAAATTTACCGTTCAAATTCATGGGATCATAATATGCGATCGCAGTAGGTACTCGTGCAAGTCCATTAAACTCCGAATACGGCAGTATAAGTACACATAGAACCAACTCACATTAATAGTTAGTACCTTTGCATTAAATGTACCAAATGTATGTAATGATTTTACAAAACTAAGATGAACCAAATACGTCAATTTCCTCAAAGTTGCCGCAAAATTTATTGTCCAATATAAATAAATCAACCTGTTCTGTATCAAGCTGTATTGCCTTATAAATTCAGATATTAAAAGTACAAGATTGCCTAAGGTTACATCCCAACTCCCAACACATTCAGCGGGACGGAGTAGAGAATAAGTAGGTACGTGACATCTGACTTTGTTAGAGAAGTAAGATTAAAAAATGTAGAACGACGCAACAATTAGCTACAATCGGATGGCATCGCTAGTTATGTGTGTAATATTACAGACATCAATCTGTCAATCACATGAGTGAAGGTTATTTGAGCCGAGCAGTTGGCCCTTCACCCAGTGCCCAGGTAGATGGGTAGAATCCACACATCTGATGTGGCACAACTCTGGCTCAGGTATACGATTTTTACAGAGTCAGGTGTATAGGGCCCAGGTCCATTGTGGTTCGTTATGACAGCTGGAAATAATCAATTATTTCACTACACACACCGTTGGCTAAATATTACACGTGGATAATGCTTACAAAGAATTCAATGCCCCAGTAAGTATACAAATGGACGGAACACTTTTGTTTGAGGATTCAATTACACACGTGCCGGTCTGAACATTACGGAAAACATCCGCAATTCATCACGTTGTAGAACTAAAAGATATATAATATTACAACCACCACCGCATCGGATATGTCTAATATTGAGCGTCTTAAGGCGTGGTTTAATGACGTGCAAAAATATCATAAATATCAGGATTATTTTGATATAAAACTGATATTAATCTTAAGTAATGGAATAATAATATGCGAAACGTAGCGAGAAGTCCAGTTTATGCGACAGAAGCATCGAGAATTATTAAAGTCAAGTGTGACCGCCATCTGAAATTATTACTCGCCTACCAATAAAATAGTGGAAACGTGGGAAATCTCATCTCACCGTTCTGCATTGGAATCCAAGCCGATGCGCACTTCTGCGAAGCTTTACTGCAAACTTAACATTAATATAATTGATGCTGACGTGTAAGATCTGTTCCGACATGGTTTCAACCGTGCGGCGGTACTTAGGCCGGGTTCGCAGAGGTTGCTCGGATTTCCACCACATTTTCCGAATCCCAACGAGCAAAGTTCTCCCCCACTAAGCGCTGCATCGCATAGTTATTAGAGGCACGACAAGAATCATACGAAAGCGCGCATGAGATGACTTTCTTGAATATTTTTATAAGAACAACAAAATATGATCTGTAGCAGAGATGAAATACGCTCGTAGGAAGCTATCTACTTCGTAGTTTTATAGCCGCAAAACCATCTAGGAGGTAAGCAGGTATACACTCAACCGACGCAATTCGTCTTTTCTTTTTTAAGTGTTAACTTTTTTATGGTGATTACTCCGAATCAATGCATTCATTATATCGCATTTGCATGATATTTTATTGAGGAAGTAGGCATTTGCAATGTGAAATCAGAAATACAGGGTTTTATTCTTACTACGGTTTATAGCATCAATAAAACTTGATAGTTGGTAAATCAGAAGGCTAGTGAATCTGAGATTTCTTCTAGCGTACGCCATTTGAAAAATGCAAATGCACATAAAAAACAAATCAAATTGCAGAGCTGAACTCAAAAAAATTCTGAAAAAATAGTTAACAGATAAAGTTCTCTTATATTGATGATGTTTTTAAATACTTAGTATCCTATGTATGTAATCTTATCTATAAATATGCCTATGGGTATGTTGCTGTCTTACATCTATCTTTCAATGTATTTTATGCCTTTGTCAATACAAAGGCATAAAATAAAAATTCGAATCCAGTTTTCACGTGGCGGAAACGAAACTTTACCAAAAACAATCTCAACCAATACTTGAAAAGTTAAGTCATGTCATAATCAAAGCGACCAATGAACACATCTCATATCTCAACCAATAGGAGCCTTTAAAAGCGGCCGATGAGCGCAGTTGACGCGTCGCAGGTGCACTAATCGTCATTTCCGTTTCATCCGAAATCCAAATCACAGCGGTGCTATAGAAGTTTCACTTCAAAAAAATATTATTAAATCCTGCGATTTTTCATGAGTCTGCGCAGTAATAGTAATAAAGTAATTATCGAAGTAATAAATATCTCATTTCAAATAAAACAACAGAATGAATAGCAATGGCAATATCAATAAAATGGTAACGGAACACAATTAACACAAATACAGACTGAAACCTAAACCACACAGCTGCACTAAAAAAAAATCTAATTTAGTTTATAATTATTTCGGAAAAAAAAAATTGTAATTCATATAATTAAATTGTAATATGTAAATGAAATCCTCAGCAGTGGAAATCCCAATGAGGATATCATTATCTCTACTTGTTACAAAAACGGAAGATAAATAAAACATTTATTTTTTAATGAAATCTTTTGTTTATAGCCACGACGGCTATAAACAAAGGAATTTCATTTTTTTTTTTTTTTTTTTTTCAGAATATTTTATTGGTTACAGATTTTTTGTTTTTGTTTTCGCTACCACACGAGGCTAATGCCCGTGTTGTGGTAGTCATACATTTAATATTTAAAACAAATAAAACATTAAATATCTCAAACCACAAAGTGACTGCTTTCTACTAACATACATTTATTTTTTATTATTAATTTACTTTTTAGTTATTACAGAAATTTCCAAACATTGACCAATTAACGCAATCCATGAATTCGATAAGAAAATATTTCATGACATTCCATCTAATCCATTGCGTAAAAAATAAAACGACGATGTCTAGAAACCAAAATATTGATAACAATATATAAGTTTTAGTTAGCTCCTATGAGAAATAGGGCGTAGGTACGTCATCTTTAGGGATGCTATGTGGAGGGTCTTTTAAAGAAAGAAAGGAGAGAAGTTATAGGAAGGTAAGTGTGAGGGGTGGGTGGGAAACTGGGGATTAATGTTTCTTTTTAGAGAGTTACGGACGTATGAATCTATCCCTCCCACTGTGGCGCAAGCCGATGATCCAAGAGAGCTAATCAGGTTTGCCACGCAGTTGGTGGGCAGAAACATCCGCCGCCAAGACCCGAACAAACCTCACCCCATGAACCCGGGCACCCCTGCTAATTCACCAAACGTAGCAAACCACTTGGGGTGACCTATAGCAGAGGTGATGGTTATCCAATTAACGGTTCCCGGGGCGGCGGTAGCCCGCATCCCAAATTGAAAAAAATAAATAGTGCGGTAGATGGATGAGCAGAGTACGACGCTGGGAGAGAAGAAACAGAACTATGTGATTGACGGGTCAGAGAGTACAGAGAGGGGTCGCCAAAGCTCAACCCCATTAATTGCGCACGCGCCGAGAGGAAGCGAGACGCGGAAAACGCCGGCATTTAGTGGCTGTTGA
This sequence comes from Limnephilus marmoratus, assembly GCA_917880885.1. Classification (NCBI taxonomy): domain Eukaryota; kingdom Metazoa; phylum Arthropoda; class Insecta; order Trichoptera; family Limnephilidae; genus Limnephilus; species Limnephilus marmoratus. Next base: position 22,278,548 of record OU862912.1, on the reverse strand, counting down.
ACATAAATTGAAGAACAATGGCGACATTAAGATCACGCCGGCCGCCCACCGCCCTCCCGCCCTCCCGGCAGTGGGCGGAAATTGAAGAACCGAAAGCAGAAAGCACATTCCGTTATTATAAAGTTGACCGCGGAGTAATAATATGTTTGCTTTCGTTAGCTCCAAAGGGCCGTTTGTTTTGTTCTAACCAACCGAACAACCTTATCTCTTGCTTTGTGATGAACGTTTAACGGGTTATTACTATAATGCCTGGTATCTTTCAGAATTTCGATGTTTGTAGTTTAGATGGTTGTAGCTTGTTGTATGTTGCACATCTAGCCTCAGGCAACTGATAGAGGAAATGACCAGGCAGGTTTTATGTCATCATCAAAACCTACAAGTGAATCGTTTAAGCTACACCACGATGCGTAATTCATCAATAAATTACAAGTGAATATAATATCAAAGTTACCATTTTCGGAAATATTTACAGTAATACATAATAAAGTTTACATCAACTTACCCTGGCGAAGGCAAGCTTATGCCGAAACCGTTTGGCGTGTTGTTATACATTGAAGTGATGTAAACAAACGTATAGGAATGTAAACACAAAATAAAAGCGGAGCGCGGTTTGTTTGTTACTTGGACAGTTACATTCAACCGCAAATCGATAAACGTTGCGAAGACAAGTGTCAATATAAACCGTAAACAAAACAAAGCTGCAACCTGCAGGCAAGAATACAGTTTGAAATAGATAAAGAAAATTGGAGAACAATTGATCGAGTTGATAGATCCATCAGAATTGAGAATCCCGCTCTTGCAGATTATCGCATAGCGGTACAGAGCGACAAGGGCGGTATCCAGTACCATCTGCAATAATCGATGCTGCAGAAGACCGTTGCTGGACCACGGTATGATGATCGGATCTAAGATTAACCCTACCTCTACTGCGGATGCGATGGATTAACAGTTTTGATTTAACGTCGAGGTAGGTCCCGCAGTAATTGCTCTTTTTAATTTGAACCATCGGAGCAGAACCGACAAGTAGGGTAACGGCGATATTTGTACCCCAAAACAATGATTTTTTGTCGTTATAATCGTGATTGTTGGATGTTTATCTCCTACCAGTTAAGAAATTTACTTTCAAATCTTCTCCTTGCGAAACAATCTTTTAATGAACAATTGCGAACCTAAATTTTCCGACCTTTTCGTGCCAGACACCTAAAAAAATATATATAAACAGCATTTTATCGAATAACAAACATTAACGTAGTCCACCGGAAATAGGCACACGACCGAAAGAAATAATGCTGATTGAAAATATAATTCTTTCAAAGGAAGATAGTAAAGGATTATCCTGAGGAGAATGAGGTAAGAGTGCAGCGGGACAGTACATCGCCCGACCTTGTAGAGAGTCACGCTAATGGTCGTCCTTGGACCTGCGACAACGGGATATTTCGGGCGCAGTCTCTTCATTATCCCCCGTACTCGACGCACTGGACCCGGTGAGAGCGGAGGACACTCGATCCTTTCTCGTTTCCCTTTCCAACCCATTCTACACCTTTCTCTCTCGTATAGGCCAATCAATAAAGAGTTTGAGGTATGCAAAAATTCCCCCGTCGATGAAACTTTACAGTCACGTGGAGTATCATTTAGGGATGACGAATGACAAAAGATCCAACAAAATATTTAACGGGAAGTTAGTTATTTTTAGCAAAAACTGAAAAAAAATTATAACTCTCGCGGGAAAAGTATTTCTTTCGAAAACTCTTCACATATTGTTAGTATTAATTAATATCCACCTGATTATTTAGAAATCCAACAATATTTTTGTTGGGAAAGTATGTTTTTAAAAAGAGATTTGTTTTTTATTTCTATTGTTGCCGGGAAAATTCCCCCCCCCAATTTTTGATCACGAAGTGTCTTTATATTGGTGTTTGCTTTATTTAATCAAAAGATCCAACATTTTTTTCTTTTGGAACATGCTTTTTTGATATGAGTCAAAAATATCGCTCCGGAAAAATCCCCCGTCCAATTTTTTAAAGTCAAATTGATAGGATAGCTATGTTAAAACGATTTCTGCAAAGATCCAACAAAATTTTCAACGGCAACCTATTTTTTTTAATTGATTTCGATCGCACGCTGATTTCACGTGACTTTTGTATGAACAGGAGCCCGCGGGGTAATGGAAGGGGTGGGGCTAGACGCACGGGGGCAAGCGAACCGATCGGCGCAGGATATAGCTGCCCGAGAAGAGAGCCGCGGCCGTGGCGGGGAGGGGTGGGAAGCCGACTTGATGTATTTTTGTGTTTTATGGGATGTCCGAAAACAATGAATATTATACCTCAATGAAAGAATGAGTGTTTTAAACAAAAATTGCTTTGATTACTGTAAAAGTGTTTTAAAATAACCAAAGAATTTTATTAAATTTTACTAATGGTTTATATGCGAAGTGCAATATATTTTAACTCAATACATATTTTAAAATTATTGTGGCATTGTAAATGAGGTTGTTTCGTCACTCAAATTCTCAATAAAAAAGCAACGCAAACAGGCAATCCCGAAAGCATTGTTAAAATCAATGAAATAGGCGTAAAAGCTTCTATATTCATTTTAATTTTAAAATACCTACTTGCGTAATACAATGTTATTTTAACCAATTAATTATTTGTGTGGCCGAAAATTAAATGGGTGTATTCTCGTTACTTGTTTTTGAGTTGTTATGCCATGTTGCGCTACCTCCTTCTTTAGCCAACGTTTCGGACAGCTTTGCAGTGTCCATCGTCAGGGCAGATCCGGTAGATGTGTTCACATGATGATGGACACTGCAACGCTGTCCGAAACGTTGGCTAAAGAAGGAGGTAGCGCAACACGGCATAACACCCCAAAAACAAATAACGAAAATACTTTTGGCCGTGAAAATCTTAAAACGTATCTAAATGGGTGTAGTTACTGTAGTTGAATATTAATATTAATTATAAGACATTATAGGTACGAGTACCTACAAATAACTAACAATTGGGATCAGATTTTATTTTTATCGTTTTATTGTATTATTTTATTGTATTACATAATTTAATACCCAAAAAATCAACAATATACATGATTATTCTCTCTAAAAACTAAAAAAGGATTGGAACAATGTTTTAAACAGTGATGATACTGAAATATGTTCGACTTACTTTGAAAATATCCTGTCACAACACATTAAAAATTTGACAACTGAAATAACAATACACATAAAATCAAAATTAAGATGTTTAAAGTCTTGGATTACCAAAGGACTTATATCTATCAAACAAAAAAAACTTTACAAAACAACTTTAAAAAATCCCCATGATGAAAAAGCATTTATTTTATATAAAAAATATAAAAATAAATGAACATCTTATATTAAAAAAAAAAGTTAAGAGTTTTTTAAAAATAAAATATTATCTTCAGAAAATAACCATAAACAAATGTGGAAAACTGTGAATTTGGCCATAGACAATACAAAAAAAACATTAAGTACATCGAACATGATAAAAAAATTATAGATGCCAATATACAGCTAAACAATGTGCAAACACATTTAATTCCTTCTTTGCAAATGTTGAAAAAAATCTTGCGAAAAATATTCATAAGCCTTCTAGAGTCATGTCTGACCATATCCCCGACCAAAATTTATTTGATCGTCTGATTGTGAAATAGCCATCACCTACAAATTTCTTGTATTCCTCGGGTAATAACTGTGTTTCTAAATTTTGTATATCTTGTAAATATAGGGTGGCACATTTTGCATAGCAATAGTGGCCACTGGGGTGAAAGAATGGTAACATTTTCTTGGTTACATCAAGGTGCATTTGCCATTTTCCCGACCGCTTCGCGTCTATGAATAGTTTTACAAGAGTGACCATTTTGAAATAGAGCACCCATAATTTTGCGGTTGGCCCGTTTATAGAAATTTCCTCCATAGCATTTCTAAATTTATCCAGAATAGGTGTAAGTCGGTCCAGTTCACTGGGGGATTCATTTTTGAACAAATCATTCAACAATATGTCGTCAATTGTAATAATATCTTCATCATCTAATTCCATTGCGTCAAGTAGTTTTTTTGAGAGAGCTAATTGAGTAAGCATGTGTGCCCTTATGGCACGTGCGTAAGAGTGCCCAGACAACATTTTATCCACAGATAAAGGTGCATATACTGTACACCACAATTCTTTAAGGCCGCTTCCATTCATTATATAACCGATGGCTCCCATGAAACTCATGAGGAGATGAAAACCCCCTAGTCGAATAATTACATGTTTTAGTCTTGGATCAGTACTCGAAGTCATAATGTCTTTGGCTTTCTGATAGAGAGGTTGATTAAATGTTACTATAGTAGTTTTCATGCCGATGGACTTGGTATTCTCTACAGCCATAATTAATGATGTGTAAATAGTATCATACTGCGTTGGAGGAGCGTTGATAAATGGAAGTGGAACGATTTCAGACTTTTCATATTTATTTTCAGCAGTGAATTTTTCCATGAAATCATTCCAGCCGGGTATATCACAAAAGCCTTGCTTTTTTTAATATATCCACAGAAAATTTGTCCACGACGGCAATATATCCTTGATATCGGAGTCTCCGGCAAAATTATGGATCAGAACTTGCTGCAAACCTTTTGATGTACATTGATATGTTTCTAATGGTACATGACCAAAATTACCAATGACAAAGGATGGTGGTATGCTTTTCAGACGTAATACACTCTCATAGTTTGTTTTCAAAGCAGGAGTATAACATTTTATGCCACCCATGGAATGAAATGTATTTTTGCCATCGATCGTACTTATATTATGGTCGGCATTATCAAATACATATTGACAAAAATCAGGCTTTTCGATAGGCGAAATGTGAGCGATAGCCGATATTTGGAAGTTTGTTGCTTCGTGGTACGACAAACAAAATCCAAAAGATGCCAACAGATCGACAAGCGATTTGGAAGCAAATTTCCGATTTATTAGTGTAGCGATGCCTAGCAGTAAGGGCGATGTAAATGAACGGGGTCGAACAGCGGTGATTATCGAATGGGCGATTGCCTGGCATTTCTTGGAAGCACTATCTGTATCGCGTTTCTTCTTTAGAATGAGCTCTTCAAGAAAGGTTTTCAAAGAATGGGGTATATCTTCATTAACATTTTCAAGAAATTTTTCAGGTGGAGGAAAGACAGAGGTATCATAGACAGTCGATCTGATATCTTCTAAAATTATGGAAGCAGCAGTGCGTACAATCCTTAAGCGTTCTTCTTTTACATCATTCTCCTTTGACGTATACCATGTGTTATGCAGGATTCTATGTCCAGTATCACGGAAACAAATCAACGTTGCCTTACCATCAGTAGTTGTGATGAGAATGTCATCACCATATTTATCTCTCAACTTACTCTTTATGGTTCTATCATCGGGGCAGTCACGAGATTCAGCATTTTTTAAATCGCTAAGTGAGAACTGGCATTCTTCACGATTGTTTTCTAAAACTGCATAAATTTCTTTCATTGCTGAGTAAGTATTAGAAGATTCTGGTCGCCCTCGTTTTCGATCACCTTCTAGGGGTATTTCTACCTTCCGAAACGTATCATAGCAAGCTCGATGATATCTGGCAGCCACAGCAACTAAATCAACGTCGTGAATCCGTCGCAATACCTATAAGAAAATAATAGAATTGTTAATGCAAAAGAATAGTTTAGTACGAGGGTAACTAGATCAATAAATCATAAAAGGCGTATAAATCAATAAAGTCCGTGGCTTATTGAATGAATGTTTTTAGCAAAAAAAAAATTCAAATAATTGATTGACTTTGTTGTTGTTATTCATTATACATATATCATTACATTACATAGTATAAAATGAAGTCGCTCAAAATGTTTGTGAGCATAGATCTTTTAAACTACGCAACGGTTTTCACCAATAGATAGACTGATTCAAGAGGAAGGTTTATATGTATAATACATGCTTATTATAGTAGAGAAAAGCCGAGAAATTCAAATATTCAATTTTAAATGTAAAAAATCTATATGTAACCAAATATAACCACCTGTTGACAAGCCAATTCAATTGGCTTAGCAGGACTTGTTTGTTGATTATAATATGTATTATCTATTCTTTCAATAAAAAAAATTAAAAAATAAGCAGCGAGTGGTGTGGTTTTTATAAAGGTTGGGTAATGGCGTTGTGTTTCGTTAGCCACAGCAACGTGTGGCCGGGTCTGCTAGTAATAAATACAAATAACTTAGTATTAAACAACTTAATTATGTAATTACATTCACGAAACTAGTCGAAAATATAGATACATAATTAAGTAATTGTACCACGGTAAAAATTACTGTATAAAACTAAATACATACTAAAAATACCCGAGGTATTAAGATAAGAAGAATAGAGAGATCGTAATAATGAACATTATAAAATTAAAATAATTAAAAGTACCTTGTTCGCCCATGTATCTTTTCGTAGCGATGCTAATTCTGCGATCGACACTTTTGTTTGCGGCAATTGTATTCTGCGAACATATGACCGCAGTGCCGCAATTTTTTTATTTTCTGCACAGATAAATTCGTCTGATGCATCACTGTCACAGAAAATGCATTTCATTTCATATTGAAATTCTGCAACCGCGGCTTCTTCACTGGAAACAAGTGTTTTCCTCCTTATAAAAGCATTGATGACTCTAGCATTAATATACTGTTTTCTACACTTCTTGTGCACAGATAATTCGTTCACCCCTTCTATCGCTGTTGCGATTTTGTCATCTCTTTTTAAACTACACTCATATATGGTTTTGAGCCCTCGTTCTTTAACAACAACTACATCATCATTCAATTTTTTTTTGCAAAAAACACAATCACTTTCCCGAATACTTAAATCATCAGCCATAGCGCAAATCTAATAATTTAACTAAAAACACAACACTGACAAACGAAGCGTTGTCAATAAACCATGCAAACAATGCCCTTCTTAATTTTACACAGGCAGACTTCGCGGCCGTTAGTCGCGTAGCGCAGTCCCGAATGCGACTAGCCCCACCCCTACCCTTACCCCGCGGGCTTCTGTTCATACAAAAATCACGTGAAATCAGCGTGCGATCGAAATCAATTAAAAAAAATAGGTTGCCGTTGAAAATTTTGTTGGATCTTTGCAGAAATCTTTTTAACATAGCTATCCTAACAATTTGACTTTAAAAAATTGGACGGGGGATTTTTCCGGAGCGATATTTTTGACTCATATCAAAAAAGCATGTTCCAAAAGAAAAAAATGTTGGATCTTTTGATTAAATAAAGCAAACACCAATATAAAGACACTTCGTGATCAAAAATTGGGGGGGGGGAATTTTCCCGGCAACAATAGAAATAAAAAACAAATCTCTTTTTAAAAACATACTTTCCCAACAAAAATATTGTTGGATTTCTAAATAATCAGGTGGATATTAATTAATACTAACAATATGTGAAGAGTTTTGGAAAGAAATACTTTTCCCGCGAGAGTTATAATTTTTTTTCAGTTTTTGCTAAAAATAACTAACTTCCCGTTAAATATTTTGTTGGATCTTTTGTCATTCGTCATCCCTAAATGATACTCCACGTGACTGCAAAGTTTCATCGACGGGGGAATTAATGTTTGGGTTTGCCTCATTTTGAGCCTTTATTGACTGGCCTAGTAGCCAACTTTCGGGGAACGAGCGCCGAGCGGAATTCTCTCGGGGAGATTCGTATCGGATTCCGCAAGGTGAAGAAAAGAGGCCATTAAATTGCGACATATCGGACTCCGGCTTGGAAAAACAATATTCATTTTAATGATCGCGGACACAATACAACGAGGCAAGCAAAGGACTTTTATTGCTTTGTTGGTAGGCTAGCGTGGAATGTCAGCAAATAGGCGTAGCTGGAAATCCACAGGCTATCAATATTTTCTATCATTTACCGTTTTTTTTCGAGGCACCTCGCCATCAAAACAGATAAATAACCAAGCTTAACGCACCAGTGCGCGGACCGCAATATGGGTAAGGCTTAATATCAAAAACTGCCATCTACAAAATTTTTCAGTATTGTATTAGAACGCGTTTCAGCAGAAAAATCAGACATAAATTAAATCGGCATTTTGTGTTTAATTTATAAAAATCTTAATAATCATCAACGAATCTTGTCAATACTTGGTAAAAATACCAATTGCATAAAGCTTTAAGAGCGTTTAACCAGCCAGCGGACGAAAATCCACATTTCGTCGAAAGTTGTTCTTACAATCGTGCAGGGCGGTTACAATGAGAAAGATTAATTATTCTCCGTACCAGCTTTTTAAAATTATAACTCAATATCGAATTTATTTCAATCCAAATTAGCTTTAATTTATACCTTCTTCCAAAAATGCTGAAAGGCGTGATGATAAAACTATTAAAAAAATTTACTTTTTGTAATTATTTTTTGATTATAAGTATTTATCATTTTTCAATAATGCCTAAATTTAATAAGAATGTTAAAAAAATCTGAAATATATTAGTTTGTAAGTGCGCAAATAAATACACAAATGGACCAATTTTCATCAAGAAAGACATGTACGTACATATTTTTTAATGATTTTATTGAAACTAAAATTCAAATTCTAAAACATGCGTTTGCTAGATAATGTATTGATTAATTTTACTGCATGATTATATTATTTGAAATGGGTGTGGTATAATACAAAATCTTTTTTGAAAATTTAACAAATCTATCAACGACCTATGGAATAACCTTATTATACTAAAAATTTAAAAAAATTCTCGAAATTTATTACATGCAAATGCTAGATAAAAGAACAATCTTTCGAAATCCATTTATAATTTTTTGTGTAAAAGAGTCAATACGTCTAAAATCTGATTTGAAAATGACATATTTCTGGTTTTCTCTGGTAATGCCCTCTTAACGTATCAAAACAACTGTCGTAAAATACAGTCATCTGAATGGTGCAAATAAGAGGAAACCCTCTCCATTTAAAGATGTAGGAAGCGAATTGAATTGGTACCGAGTGTAAACTCTGCTACAAAGTTGCAAACGAGATGCGGTACGATATAAAGGGAATAATATGAATATTGAATTCAGATCAGAGTCCCTCATAGCCATTGCCACAAGAAAGGTGATACGATGTTGGAATAACTTTCAACTCAGGTTAATTAATGAAGCAGTGGTTCCTTGCGGAGTTGGTACCAGTGAGTGTTGACATTGAGCAAGCTTATAAAACCTTTAAAATTTAATCAGAATGTTAACAGGCAACAGACTGTTATTTTTGTTATTGGGGCTATCATGTCCGGAGAAGAATGGTGCGAATTTTGAAAATCACCAATGATTCTAAAATGAAAGTCTAAACGTTACGGGTAATCCGAGACCATTAGCGGTTATAAGCCGGAACGGGCTCAACAATACTATATCACGGAATTACAGGAAAATTGCATTGTGTTCCCCGGAGGAAGCCGGCAATTTTCGACAAAGGACGGTTTATCTGGATTTACCGTTGCCTGTTACTATCGCGGCAGGCTTAGGGACGTCCCTTTATGATATCAAGATTATCATAAATTTATATTGCACCCACAACTCAATATATTGATTGGCCGGAATGGTATAATGTTTTATATATAATCGTTGTAAATAGTGCAAATTGAGTTATACACTGAAACTGTTAAGTGTTTAACACGTAACCCTCTTTGTACCCACGATCATCACGGTTGTTATGCACTTGAAAGCAACTAAGACCTGTGGATCAACGCATTAAACCAACGCTTTCACTAATTTAAGTCAATTTCTGCAAAACTAGCTTTGCATCATAAATAAATAAGTTTCATAATAATTTCATATTTTTATTCAAAGGAGAAATGCCACTTTTTTGAGGTCTCATGGAACCTCATTTTGTACAATTGTTGCAAGTGCTTTCAATTAAACGTGTTTTGAACCTAGCATTTCTAGAAACTAGCAGTGCAGATGGAATGAAAATGAATCTGGTTTAGCATATTGTAATATATGTATAATTAAGCATTACATTGGAAATGCTCATATGAATGTGAAATATGAATACTTTTGATATCAGAAAACGGTAAAAACTGGAGCAAAATCTTCTGAGGGCACTTACACATGATAGACATCTCCTCAAGATATATAGAAATTACAGTAACATCACTCGAAGGTAGTATAATCAATATACAAATACTGGCATTCAATGGTACTAAATATCTTCCTAAAATCATAAGGGTCACACTTCAATTTGGGAGGCGGGAATGGGTACCGCCGCCCCGGGAACCTTTATTGGATAACCAACACCTCTGCCATAGGTCACCCCAAGTGGTTCGCTACGTTTGGTGATTTAGTAGGGGTGCCCGGGTTCATGGGGTGAGGTTTATCTAGGTCTTGAAGGCGGATGACCAGGACACACTGAACCCCAGATTCCTACTCACCCCTTAAATCCTTTTCGTTCCCAGAAGTCTCCTCTCCTTCCTTTCCTAAAAAACCCTCTACACAGCATCCCCAAAGATGACATAGGCCCTGAAGGCAATTATTTTCCTCAGAGCCTCCTGTGTGGAGCTGATATAAATAAAAAAACTTCGCACGGGGAAAAATAAGATTTTTTCTTGATAAAAATATAAAATAATACAAAGGACATAACACGATATGCAAGGAGACATGTTAAGGGTAAAAGGCGTAACCTGATAACAGTGATAACTCAGTTATAATTCATTCCCATAAACGACACAGAATAATAAAAGGGTTCCGTGACAAAACAGCACAGTGACTAACCAGGACATTTAAGAAAAAAGGAAAAAGAATAAACAAATCTAACCTAACCTATTGTTTTATCACTTTCTGCTTTGTCGTCGTTCTGTATTAAACTGATACCATCTCAAGATAGATTACAACTTTTTCACATTCATACATCATCTCATACATACCCTTCTGTTATTCAGATACTAGACATGGCCCGACTCCAAGTATTTGATATATTCCACTATTTAGTTAGAGTTACATGTCTATGACTCACCATCTTTCCTTCGCAATCTTCCCAAATAGTATTTAATCATTTATTTGAGAGTGGCGTACCATTAGGTACTCGGAAAGCTCGTCTTCGAAAGTATGCGACGAGCACGAGCGCGTACGGGAGCACTGCCACAATAACCTCCAGGAGCCGTTGCACCGTCCCGTCCCAATTCAAGTGGATTAGTCCCGGTCACTCAGCCAGAATGGGAGTCCGCGAGGCCCACAAAGGGTCCATCTCCCCGCGTACGTGACGCGAGGGCACGCTCTGCCCGTAATGATGGCTCGATGACGGGGACTCTTCATTCAACTCTTCATTTTCTCACTCACGACTAAAATGACGACGTACGTATTTGAAAAAAAAACGATCGAAATGAGTTTACGAGTTACTCGCTCAGAGTGTAATACGAATTTAAATGGAAAATCCAAAAAATTTAATAATAAGTAATATAATTTTTTGGTAAACAAACAAAGTAGTCACGCATAATATGCATATTTTTTTATTTTTTTTTACAGTGAATACCGCACAAGAATCTCAACTGCTCCCGTCTGGAGCCAGTGAGACTATGGCATCCCCAATTGGGGTATGTTGTGAGGCTGAAGGTAGCGAGGAGGGGAAGGAGGTGGGGAAGAGGAAGGTTGGGAAGTACCTGGCTATTCAGATCTGGTCACTAAACACGGCTAAAGCCATTTTCAAGCAACGTTTCAATTCTGAATGGTGGTCTTACACACCAGGGCGATACTGATAGTATCTTCCACTCTGGAACATGCCGCAAATATACTATATATTATTTTAAATGAATTAATTGTGAAATTACACAAATTAATCAAATAAAATTTATTTGCGCATGCCGGGTTCGAACCCGCGACCTCCGGAATGTGAGTCAAGAGTCATACCCACTAGTCCAGGGATTCCCAAAGTGGTCGATATCGGTTTCCTAGGGGTCGACATAAACGAAAACTGATTTTGGGGGTCGACGAGGTCTGAAAATCGACCCTTGCGCATGCCCGAAAAAAATATTCCCATGAAAACATGTTTGTCTGCGATTTTGACCCATCTATGTACAGACGTTGTATGAAGAACAGTGTCAGAATCGCTTCCGTCATTATATAACCATACGGCGGGTAGAAATTTTATTCACCTTGCAACCCCAGGATATTTTTAAATAATTTTCTCTATGACATCGAACTGTCAAATTTTGCCGCGATTGTTATCTGTCAAGGTTGATGCGTGTTCCTCGACAAAAACATCGTAAAACCTATTAATTTACGTAATTAACGAAAGTAGTGTTGTTTTGGTACATAGTTTATTGTTTTAGGAATGTGTTTCGGTCAATAAAATATACGATAGTTCAAAATTAATCGACAAAATATTGAATTCAAATTTCAAAGTCGTGATTTCGCGGGAGCTTTCGTAAATTTTCGTGATTTTGGACGGCATTTGACCGGTTAACAGTTAATTATTGTTTATTATTTAGGTAGTTTCTTTTTTTTTTTATTTGCAAGATTACTGAGAGTTTTATGATGGCGGACACGAAAAAAAATGCAGACAATACAGTTTGGACTACTTGAAGTTCGGATTTATTGCATCTCCATCAAATCAACACTTACCAATGTGTCTCTAACATTTTTATAGCACTTTGCGCAACTTAAATGTGAATTTCAAGTAAAGCCACTTGGGCGATACGTAACGCCTAGGGGGGGGGGGGGTGTACAGGAAAACGTTACGGCGCGTTACATGGGGGGGGGGGGGTCAAAAATCTTCAAAAATTGCGTTACGTAATACTTGAACGGCCCCTAAGGGGGTTGATTTTAAAAGTAGGTAATTTGCCATGGGGGGTCTGGGGTAACAGTTCATTTTGGAAAAGGGGTCACTTGTCCAAAATAGTTTGGGAATCCCTGCACTAGTCTAAAAAAAAGTGATGATTTTAGATTTTCACGGCCAAAAGTATTTTCGTTGTTTGTTTTGGGGGTGTTATGCCGTGTTACGCTACCTCCTCCTTTAGCCAACTTACACACATCTGCCCTGATGATGGACACTGTAACGCTGTCCGAAACGTTGGCTAAAGGAGCAGGTAGCGTAACACGGCATAACACCCCCAAAACAAACAAAAAAATACTTTTGGCCGTGAAAATCTAAAATCATCACATTTTTTTAGATCGATAAAAATGAGTATTTCTTTATTAATAAATACCTAGTTTCTTTAAAATAAAATCGATTGTTTACCTGGCGGCCAATTATATCGATGTCGAAGTTTTAATACTAGTTTCTTTTTCTTCTCTTACCCAAAATATTAACTAAAAAATTGATCCTAAAATAGGTTCTTGGTTCGGGTCCTAAAAACTATTTCAATATAATGATGTCAAAATATGGGGTGAAGAAATGACGTCAAATTATTCGTTTTAGAACAAGTTACTAAAATGCATTATTTTCCATTTTAGAAACTTTGTTGTAAAAGGGCCAAATATTTTATGTGGGGATTAGTGAGGGCCGGACTTGGGTCACATGTCTTTACAGTATACCTGATATTTGGTGACTTAGCAGGGGTGCCCGCGTTCATGGTTCATAGGTCTTGGCGGCGGATGCTTCTGCCCACCTGCTGCGTGGCGGGCCGATTGATAGAGACTGGTTGAGGGAGGCCATTTGACCTTTCCAACCGGAGTTTCTCAACTCATCGCCTTGCACTGCAGTTGGAAGGATTGATTCATACATCCATCACTACTGGACACACTGGCACCCAGATTCCTACCCACCCCACATACCTTTTTCCTTCCCAGAACTTCCTACCCTTCCCTTCCTTAAAAAGACCCTCCACACGGCGTCCCCTAAGATGACCTAGGCGCTGAGGGAAATTATTTTCCTCAGGGCCTCCTGTGTGGAGCGGTTGTAAAAAAAACTACAATATTTGTGTACAAATATTTTAGTTTAATAAAACACTTATATATTTTTACCACTTGTATATTTTTACGACATTTATTGTAGTTAATAAAATCAATGAATACTTGCAAGTTTTCTTATATATATATTTTTGAAGTAGAGTCGCGTAGTATTGCGTCTAAATGTGAATCCGATAACCGACAACAGTTTTTGTTTTCTCGATAATTCAGAATTGACAAAGCTTGCTCACAAATTTATTTGCTCATAAAACCATTTTAACTCCTTGTAGTTTTTAGAAGGCAAACCCCCGTAGTAATCCACCAAGTTTTTTCGTTAAAACCGTTTTAAGTGTGATATCACTTTGCAAACCTATCACGTTGATTTGCAAATCGCTCCCCGTTCGCTATCTCTTGGCTCCCTTTCACTGCGTTGTGTATGATATCGTCCATCGCGTGCATTGCGGCAAGAATCTTGCGGGCCGCACCAAGACGCCTCGCGGGCCACAGGTTGTCCACCCATGATCTAACTGATAAAAAGTGTTTTTTGAATAAAAATGTGCGTATTAAGCGTATCTCCATTTTATGTTTCATTTTATTTTTTTAAATCTGGTGAATGATTTATGTCCCGACCTGAAACGTTCTTATCATATATTTTTAAGAACTATTAGACCGGACAGTGGCTGAGTTGGCATCGCGTTTGGATACCACCCGGGCGTCGCGCTTTGATTCCTCGGCTGGCTAAGTCCGACACAAGCAACATTTTCCGCTTAATGTGGTGGTAGTCGGAGATTTTCAATTATTCGTAACCCGAAAATGTTTGTCTTTCTTAAAAAAATGTAAATAAAGGGACATTATAAATTCTACTAATCTTTTCAAATAAAAATCTTCTTTTTAATTTCTGTTGATAAAAAATACGATCAGAATAAAAGGTTTAGAATCGCACTCTTATTCCAAATACCTATTTAAAAAATCCAAACTACAAAGCAGAAAATCGAACCTTCGAACGGTGAGGTCTGGCGTTGTAAAATTTAAATAGTTTTTTCCTTGACACAATTACGAGACTATTTTCAGCTAGCAACGTCATTAAATCAAGAACTATGAAGCTTTGAAAAGTGCATTTAATTGTAAAACAAAAAACAAAGACTGACATAAAAAACGCCAGGCAGCTAAAGAAATTAATTTAATCACGTTTGGATTCCAATAAAAAGCTCAATTGGCAATGAACATCACGGTAGGAAGCTTTTAGAAATTTGAATACAATAAGAGCTTTTATAAACACATACAACTATAAAAAGTATTATGGCTTTCTGGAATTTGATTAATTATTTATGAATAGTAATTTTATTTGTTTATCTTTGCTTACGTAATCCGAAGAACGCTTAGGAATTTCAGGAAATTTCGATGCGTGTTTACGACAAACATTTATAAAACGTACCATGAATTCTAACGACAATGACCAATTGACGATGTATTAATTAGCTTTAATTTTATGTTTTATCAATTATAAATTGTTCTAGGAAACTCTTTATGAAAATGACTAAAACATATGTGGTTGAAAATGTATATTTTTTATGGAATTAAAAGAATTCCCCTAAAATATAACTATTTATTTATTTACGGTACAAGTAACTTTGGGAGGCGGGTATGGTACCGCCACCCGGGAACCATTTATTGGATAACCAACACCACTGTCATAGACCTCCCCAAATTTGGTGGACTTAGCAGGGATGCCCGGGTTAAATGAGTGAGGTTTCTTCAGGTCTTGGCGGCGGATGCGTCTGCCCACCTGCTGCGTGGCGGGCCAGATCGAGAAACTAGGTGAGGGAGGCCTTTTGACCCTTTCAGCCTCTCTCGACACACCGCTTGCACCGCAGTTGGAGGAATGGATTCATACGTCCGCCACCCCTGGACCGACTGACCCCCAGATTCCTACCCACCCCTTATACCTATTTCTTTCCGAAAAATTCCTATCCTTCACTTCCTTAAAAAGACCCTCCACACAGCAGTGGCGATCCGTGAGTTTACAGTGAACTAGAGCGCTAAGATTGAAAAATATCACGTTATTGACGTTGTTGTAGCTGAAAACGAATTTATTGTTTTCAAAATTTAATCTTTTTGTACGAAGATCTTTAGGATTCTTTCAGTCAAGGGATGCGCCGCATCTACATACTGAAAGATCTTCATACAAAAAGTTGAAATTTTGAAAAAAAAATTTAATTCATTTTCAGCTACAACATCAATAATGTTGTATTTCTCACTCTAGCTCAATGAAAACTCACGGACCGCCACTGTCACACAGTATCCCCTAAGATGACGTAGGCCCTGAGGGAAAATATTTTCCTTAAGGCCACCTCTGTGGAGCTAATGTAAAACAAAGGAATGCTGGAGTGCGTAGATATGTGTGGATGCGATTCGCAGATGTATGTTTCATACTAATAAAGAACCACGGCCCATCTCCCTTTATTCCATTATCTATGGATCTTGACGAATGTGTTCGGAACTATTCGGATGTTTCCGTCTCCGTCTGGCCAGCAGCTTCCGCGTGAATAATTACCGGGAAAAAGCAATTACCATGGACAAATAAAATTCATTATGCCGGCCGATGTTTTCATTGGCTCTGAGCGTGAAATTCGTTACCACGCGAAACTTTCAACTTCGAAGTTGATAATAATAGTGATTAACCTAATAGTAATAAATACAGTCACGTATAAAGTATTGTCACCTAAACTATAAAAGATGTATAATATTAACTACCTCACACATGCACCTATTCCACGATTTCATACACTAGCAAACAAATTCACCTCAAGTATCGATATATTTAATACAAAGTTACCATTATTAAGGAAACACTTGAACGATATTTTTATGTAGTATAGTTTAATCACATAGCGCTTTGCACATATTTGTGTATTTTTGTATTTATCTACAATATGAATACCTGTGGCCGTTTTCTTTTCTTTTTTATGTATTAGTACTGTGACATCTGATTTGAGTTGTCTAAAACTGTTTTTATGTAAATTTTGTAAATACACAATGTATACTATTTTATGTCATCTGCAACTTTAAAAATTTTCTCTTGTATTGTAATGCATTATTTTTACTAAAATGTATCTTTATACCTTCCATTCATGTGATGTTTACTTTTCAAGTTCATCTTTTTTATTGTTCAACTTTGTCTCTGTATTATAAACTTATTTACTGATATATTAATAAATAAAATAAAAATATTTTTCCCTTTGTCAAAGCATTTTAATTTATGGTATATCGGCATGGGGTGGAGCCGCAGACACATACATTACGCTACTAAATACAGCTCATAAATCACTTATTAGAACTATGTTCAAAAAACCATATCTTCATCCCACTGAAAATCTTTTAATTAAAAATAAAATACTTGATATCGGGAAGAAATTCATAAAAAAATATATCCATACAAATTGCATAAAATCGTCACCTTCCCACATATCTCACTCCCAGAACACTAGAGCTAAATCAAACAATCGTTTACAAGTAGTGCCAAAAATTAAATCCACTCTTGCTAAAAAACATGAATCTTACCTCGCACCTTCCATATTCAACATTTTCTTAAAAGAAACACAACATATAACTCAAACCAACAGAAAACGGTGACCGGACAACTCAGAATGAAACCAACTCACAAGCACCTCAGAAAGGTCATTCAGAGTGATGATAAAAAAATATTTAAAAAAATGGTTAAATAGGTTAAGTTAGGTTAGGGTTACCAGCTATTTTAAAATTATGTTTTCATAGCTTTTAATGACCTTTCTGAGGTGTTTCTGAGTTGGTTTCATTCTCAGTTGGCATGTAACCCGGAAAACGTACATATAAAAACTTTAATACGTGGTTGATGAACAAAAAAAGGAATTGCATTAACAAGTTACTTGCAAACCGACCGTGTTAATTTTTTATACGTTGTATATTGTTATTTAAATTTTAAAAAATGAACTTTCACACAAAAAAATGTTCAATTTTTTTTATATATGTTTGTAATACATATTTTATATTTAGATTATTTTATGTAGGTAATATTTTGTATTTTTATTTAAGTTTTTTCTTTTATACTTTTTATTTTTATTGAAGTTTTTCTTTAGCACTTTGTATTTTTATTTATTATCTTTTGTATTTTTATTTACTTTAATCTTTATTGATATATGTAATGATAGATACTGCTACCCGGCTCAGAACAGATATTGTCTAGTGAGTCGGGTAGCGCACATTTCTGTAAATAACTATTGATGTTAATAAACGCCCGGGTTACCGGCAACTTAAAAAAAATGTTAAGCTTTTATCGACAAAAACAATATTGTAACTTACAAAGTTGTTACTAAATAATTCAGATACTTATTATCGTTTTCGCTTTTTTTTTTACATTAACTCCACACAGGAGGCCCTGAGGAAAATAACCTCCCTCAGGGCCTATGTCATCTTTGAAGATGCTGTGTGGAGGGTCTTTTTGAGGAAAGGAAGGAGTGAACACGGGTCTTGAAGAGACCCATGTTGTAGGAGGGAGGAAACACAAATCGTTCCACAGCCGAGCCGTTGAACCCAAGAACGAGTCATAGAAACGACCCGTTCTCATGTGACTAATTTCAACCGTGTACAAATGTTGGGCGCGTGTTTGGCGTGTTTCCTGACTATGCACCGGTGGCGAGGGGATCAATGACGCTAGTTCCTCGGAGCATCTTCCATTGTAATACCGGTAGAACAAGGACAGCATTCCCACCTGACGCCTGTGTTCTAAAGATTGCTTTCCACCTATTCAAGACAAATGCAATAACTGCGGAGCGTCAGAGGAAGCCACAAGTCAAAAATGTATGTGCCTTATATCACCACGAATAAAATAGGCGGAAAAATCGCTTGGCAAACGGAGTCCAGAGGTCATGATTTCAAGCGCAATTTTTAAAAATTTATTTTGAGAATTTTTTCATAATAAAGAATAAAAGTTAATTAATGGAAACTGTCACAGATAATTTTAGCCATAAAATAGTATTTTTAAATTCTTGAAAGCGTTCATTCATTTCCAATGAAAAAAATACATTATTTAGTAGTAGTTTATTTCAATACTACTCACTGGAACCGGTAGGAAAATCTTCCATTTATCAAAAGCATCTTTTTTGTATTTATAATGTAAACCGATTCGTAGTAAAGATGAATCGAAAATAGTGATTTAGCATTAAGCTTCGCCTTAAGGAATTCCGGAAACTGCAGGCGAGCACCAGGAATGCATAACTTCCCAGGGTAAGAGCAAGTGGAAGAGGTATGGGCGAACGTGAACCGTGAATAAGTACACTAGTACAGGCCGAGAGACTGTTTCCTGGCCCGAGCCATACGTAACAGGTTGCTTTTATCCAAAATAACCCGGAATGCGGTCC
Source organism: Limnephilus marmoratus (assembly GCA_917880885.1). Classification (NCBI taxonomy): domain Eukaryota; kingdom Metazoa; phylum Arthropoda; class Insecta; order Trichoptera; family Limnephilidae; genus Limnephilus; species Limnephilus marmoratus. The sequence goes on along the minus strand of OU862912.1, from coordinate 22,259,279 downwards.
TTCCACATAACGGATTGGCTCCACAACTTTACATTGTACACAGAGTAGACTTGTTCGTGTCCATAATGTTCAAAGTCCAGCCGATCCGCGATCGTCTGTCATTTAATGGTTTTTCTGAATATTGGCGATAAAAGGTACAGATAGTAAATGTTAAAATATATCTATTTTTCAAATTTGTGATGCGTAGCGAAATTCCTTTGAAATGCAACGGTTTAAAAACCATAGTATAATTAAGGTTCTACATGTTTATTAAAAGTTACAGAAATCTTCAAACTGATAGACAAATCTGAATATGACAGTAGCAAGGCGAAGGCAAGGTGAGGCTGAATGTAGTGGGGAAGGGAAAGAGATTGTAAGAGGAAAGTTGTAAGATATCTGAGCGTTTTTGCCAAAGTTGTAAACGTTTTTATCATTTTTATGCTATCCATTTCGATACTTAAACGTTTTATTTTTAAGTTTTTTTAAGAATAAATAAAACATTTAAATGAACAAATTGTTAATTTGGAGTAATGAAAATAGATTTTACTTAAATATCTCAAAATGTCAAATAATTAGATTTTCTCCAAAAATCCAGTGATCTTTAATTACTACATTGATAACAATGCTCTTGAAACAAAATTACAGACACTTATGCATCACTTTTCAATCAAATCTTTCAATTGTTAACCACATAACAGAAATCTCTAATAAGGGCTTAAAAATGTTGGGATTTATAACTAGGCTAAATAGAAATTTTAACAATATAAAGTGTATTAAAGTGTTATATTTTGCCATGTACTCGTAAGAAGTAAACTTGAGTACAATTCTCCCGTCTGGAACCCACATTATAATACACATGTACAAGCTGTTGAAAGAATACAAAACAAATTCTTACGTTTTCTAAATGTTAAAATGGGTATTCCAGCAATTATGTTGAACTATAACACTCTGTTAAATAATATGAATATGCTCAAATTGTCAGACAGAAGAATTTTCACCGACTTGGTACCTATTTCTATATAAAATTCGAAATGATTTAGTTGACAGTCCGATATTGCTTGAATTGATAAGCTTCCGGATGCCACCACGTAATACTAGAAGTCAGGATTTATTTCAGTGCAGAAATTCTGGGACTAACTACCAAATGTATTCCTCTTAGCCCAAAATACTAATGGAGGGAAACAATTATACCAAGTCAGTGGACATCTTCAATTTATCTTTAAACAAATATAAAATATTGTTACTGAGGCGGTTCAGTTATGTACAATAAATACTGTATTTTTCTTACCATTCATATGTAAAAGCCCCGAAAAAGGGCGTTAATCAATAAATAAATAAAAACCAGAATAATAGAAGTCGGTTTCGGGCAAGACGGAAAAACAAGTTGAATTATTATATTTTTTTATATATTTAATTTAATTCCGTGGGTATATATATTATGTACTATATTGTATTTTTAATATATAATTTAATCGCATACAATAATATACACTATATCACACTAACTATATTATTGTATTATACATATTAAGTATAAAAATACACATTGAAGTTTAAAAAAAAATTATAAGCACAGTAAGGTACATGATAATGAATATTACAAATATGCAGTGCACTATATATTTTATTGCACTATAACATTATATTATTTCGTTAGAAATTTTATGAAGTGTGAATGACTAACACTTACTTGTAATCTTATTTATATGTAGAATATATCGAATGTGTGTTCATTCAACAACATTTAAAATCTTTTAAACAGCCAATTCAAATAATTTGGAGAGATTTAAGTTTTAGTTTGTGTTAGGAAGATATTGAATATGTGTAGTGTCAGGCAAGATTCGTGTTTTTTTTTTGCATAAGTTGATTTGATATAGGGTACTTGAAAGTGTTTATTTATTTTTTCTCTTGCGTTTTGTAAGTGGGGTATGTGGTGAGGCGATGTTTTAATACTTTTCATACAGTTTTTATAGATGATCTTCCTTAATAATAGTATTTTTACGTTTAGTTATTTGTTTTTAATCATTGGCTGTTTTATCGGATGTTGGTGAGACTTTTTAAACGTAATTGTAATAATTATTTTTTTACGATTTATTTGGTGAGTTTTGAGGTAAGCATCTGCTGCTCCTCTGCATACATTGAAATACTTTGTCAAAGAGCACATATATACACTTTTTTTTGTTGATTTAATGACATATATAGTTACAATGTTTCATTCATATTTAGTAATTTTCTAACATAAAGTTGCCAATTTTCAACAGGTTTCATATATAGACAGCAGAAAACACTCATATCAGCCTGATGAATTTATCGTGGTTTCGAATAAATGTTTTTTTTTTTAAATACAGAGTTTCATTCACGATTTTTTATCATGGTTATTAATGTTCAAAGCATAACCAAAACAAATTCCTTATTGTTATAAACATATTTCTTAAAGCCTGTTTTATTATCTTAGTATCTTTCAGTTTCGATCATTTATATTTTATCACGGCATCTATTAGTGCTAATTTTACAGATTTTTTATTTAATTTTATTTCTAATCTTAAACCTATCTGCATATATTAACATATCGATAGGCATTTAGATATATCGATAACACGCGTTCGTAAAACAAATAGAATTATTGTCATCGTGTTAATCAATGGAATGTAAATTAATGTGGCTATTTGTGTTTTATCACATATCTATTCATTGATAAAATATTCAATACTAATTATTTTCTAAAAAATAACAACAAAAACGGGATTCTCTAAAAACAATTAAAATCTCTGATGGGGTCATTTCTTCAAGGTCCGGTATTTTACGGTTAAAAATATAAAGTTATTTGACCTCTTTTGTTCGGGATATAGCACCTACCTATAAAAAGGCTGCGAAATATAATAAAAAGATACATATAATATTATCATAAAGGTCAGACATTGCCTATCAAATGACATATGACGGTTTCCCTATTTCTGTATTTCTACTCAGAGGGTATTACCAGAGAAAACCAGAAATATGTCATTTTTAAATCAGATTTTAGACGTATTGACTCTTTTCCACAAAAAATATAAATGGATCTCGAAAGATTGTTCTTTGTCTAGTATAGTAAGGTTATACCATAGGTCGTTGGCAGAGATGTTAAATTTTCAAAAAATATTTTGTATTATACCACACCCATTTCAAATTATATAATCATGCAGTAAAATAAATCAATACATTATCTGTATCGCATGTTTTAGAATTTTAATTTTAATTTAAATAAAATCATTAAAAAATATATAGGTACATGTGTTTCTTGACGAAAATTGGTCCGTTTGTGTATTTATTTGCGCACTTACAAACTAATATATTTCAGATTTTTTTAACATTCTTATTTAACTTAGACATTATTGAAAAATGATAAATACTTATAATCAAAAAATAATTACAAAAAATACATTATTTTAATAGTTTTATCATCACGCCTTTCAGCATTTTTGGATGTTGAAAATCTTAAATATATTAGATTGTAAAACCGTAAATAAATAGACAAACTGAAGTATTTTCGTCACAAAACACGTGTGCGGATCTTTTTTAAATAATTTTTATTTAAACTAAAAATAAATTTCCTTTAGTTAAGTAATAATCATTCCTATATTGCGAAATAACACAAGGAGGGCAATGTACACAGCTAGATCTAAAATAATTACCTAGCTTAAAAAATAATTACTAATTAATTAGAGGAAACAGGGTGGAGTTTTGTCTACAAACGTATTCCCAAATTTCCTTTATGGTTTACATTACTGCAAATATTTTTTTTATATTATGTAAATATCGACCACTGGCGTGTTGGTACATATTGTTTTTTTGGTAAGTTACTTCTTACCAAAAAACAATAGAAGTTAGGAGCCTGCAAAAATCGTTAAAATTGTCAGTTTTGGAGGAGAAAAATTGGAAATACAAAACCTAGATTTTTATGATTTTATTTAGGTATTATCAGCCTGAGGTGCATTTGTCTTTTTCGTTCATATTCGGGAAAGTAAGAGCGGCAGTGACAGCAACAGTTTGATAAAATAAGTAATGCTCAAATTTCTCGGAAAACCGGGTTTCCTATTAACTACTCACCTACACTATTTATTCGGCTTGGACTATTTCAGCATATCGCTCGCCATACATTCCAGCTGGGAATCTAATAATATATATACTTGGTCGAAGGTTGGAAGACATCTTCTTAGGAATTTTATTGTCTTCTTCACAAGAACGCTCTTCTCTGCACAGTGTAAAAAACAGATAAAACATACTGAACTAAACGTTATTATATTTCCAAGTTGAGTACCTACTCTTTGAAACAGATATAATATTATCCATTAGCAGCCTTCCCCCTTTTACTTAAGTGACAATTATTTTATTGATAAAGTGTTAATATTTTATGATAAATATATCTTTTCTTTATCATGAATAATTTGTTGCATAAATACTCATCTACAAATATTATGATCACCAAAATATGCACATGCCAATATTACGTATCCGAATTATGAGAAATGAGTAGGTATGCATTATGGGTTGAGTTGGTAGTTAAATTATACTGTGCAATATAAACAGGGTATTCATTAATGTGCATTTCCTTATTTCTCGTTTGTAAACGGAATCATAATAGTATAATCTAGCCACTAGCCACCCACGTGTTAGCATTATACAATAAACAATAAGTAAACATTAATCTTGTGGCGTGACAACTTCAAGTGCTAATCCACGCCCATCTCGACACTCTGCACTCTGCTATACTCTTGGGACGAGAGAAAATTATTTTCGAATAAAGAGGGAACTGCAGTATCTATTCATTAACATTAAATAAAAAACCTTGACACATAAATTTTTCCTGGCACAATTTCCTTGCGTCACCAACATTCATATGCATATCGTCCCTCTGGACTTTACCCTACTGAAGTATTGGATTAAATAATTGACCATGGAATGAGTTCCTGCGATGTCCCTGACTTATTATTCCATCCACATAGGCGTCATGCGTTTAAGTCGAAGCGTGGACTTTTCACGTACTAAATTGGTAATGAAAATGGGGATTTTACCGGTATATCTATCGTAGTGCAAAGAATACAAATAGAATTTCGGGTCTTCAACAATATTTATTTTGGAATTTCAAGCTGAATGCTGTTGAAATGAGATCCCTGAGACGTATGTGCGGTAAAACAATGTATGAGAATGTGGATATCCGCAAAGAATGTAAGGCTGATGTAAGCATAATGGGTAAGATTAAGAAAGGGACCCTCAGATGGTTTGGGCATGTAGAGCGAATGAACGAAGAAAGTAGTGTAAGAAGAATATACGACGCGAATGTGAATGGTAGAAGAAGTCGGGGACGCCCGAGGAAGACATGGCACGATCAAGTGAATCAAATACTTGAGTCGGGCCATGTTAGTTAGAATAATAGAAGAGAATGTATGAGACGATGTATGAATGTGAGTGAGGCAAAGAGTGTGTGCCAAGACCGAGTTGTTTGGCGGTCCGTCCTCTCTGCCTACCCCTGCGGGGAAACGTCGTGATGGTTAGTTAGTTAGTTAGTTAGGAATTTCACGCACGACTGGGATTTTACATGTAATTTTTTTTATTGATTACAAACAATATCTAAAAAAGCACAACAAAATCAAGACGAAATCTAAAACAAAACCAAAAACAAAATAAAAAACAAAAGCAAAGCCAAAGAACGAAATAAAATAAAAAGAAAATATTCCATGATGTAAGATGGAAAAATAGTATATTAGGAAAAGTACAATACATTGGCAAGATACGTAGTTTGTTTAATTAAATTAAATTTGATGTTCTCCTTTTCGATATGAAATGGGCAATGACATGTTTATATTTATTGAATGATATTATAACGTATAATATTATAGTGTATTATTTTTATGTAATGAATATACAAAAAAATATGCATTACATAAAAATATTCGTAAATATTGTTTCAAAAGAAAAGAGCAATCTACTAATATACCAATCATATATATATCAAAAGAAAATAGCAATCTACTAATATACCAATCATATATATATCAAAAGAAAATAGCAATCTACTCATATACCAATCATATATATATCAAAAGAAAATAGCAATCTACTAATATACCAATCATATATATATATCAAAAGAAAATAGCAATCTTCTAATATGACATCTCATCGAGAACAGTTATCGAATGTGAATGGTTGTTACTTACTATTTATTATTCTGTATGTATGCAAATGGGAAGCAAGAACCTATCAGGATCAATAACAATCTGATCGACTATGTGGATGTGTATGTATACCTAGGTCAAATAATATCTCCTGTAGATTTGACCACAAAAGAGATAGACAGACGTATTGGAAATGCTTGGAAACAATATTGGGGTTTTAAAGAAATAAGGAGATATTGAAAGAAGGGTGAATGCTGGTAACTCTATTAATGGAGGACTGAACGCCGTTGGCACCAACAAAAAACTGTCCAAAGACGCGAAACTAGCCGTCCATAATGGAGTACTGGTACCTACCCTGATGTATGGCAGTGAGGCATGGAACTGGCAGAGGAAGGATGAAAGTAGACTGAACGCTGTAGAAATGAGATCCCTGAGGCGTATGTGTGGTAAAACCATGTATGATCGTGTGAGAAATGTGGAAATCCGCAAAGAATGCAAGGCTGATGTAAGCGTAATGAGTAAGATCAAGAAAGGAACGCTCCGATGGTTTGGGCATGTAGAGCGAATGAACGAGGAAAGGAGTGTAAGGAGAATATATAACGCAAATGTGAATGGTAGAGGAAGTCGAGGACGCCCAAGAAAGACATGGCACGACCAAGTGAATCAGATACTTGAGTCGGGCCATGTCAAGAGTCAGAATAATAGAAGAGAATGTATGAGACGTTGTATGAATGTAAACGAGGCAAGGAATGTGTGCCAAGACCTGGATGTTTGGCGGTCCGTCCTCTCTGCCTACCCCTGCGGGGAAACGGCGTGATGGTTAGTTAGTTAGTTAGTAAAGAAATAATGAAAAACAGTGAACCCAGGATAACTATTAAACGGAAACTTTTTGATACCTGCATACTTCCTGTACTTACTTTTGGTTGCCAAACTTGGGCACTCACAAAAAATGACAATACGAAACTCGAAACTTGCCAAAACTCCATGGAAAGAAGTATGTTAGGGAAAAGACTGCCCGATAGAATAAAAATCGAAACTCTTAAGAAACAAACAAGAATAAAAGATGTCACAAAAACAATAAAAAAGCTAAAGTGGAAGTGGTCAGGCCATACAATCAAGGGAAGTGAAAAATGGTCAAAATTAGTCATGAATTGGTTCACAAGTGACGAGAAGAGAAAACGAGGTAGACCATTTAGACGGTGGGTTGACGACATCAAAGCCATAGCAGGTGGTACATGGACAAGAGTAGCTAATGATAGAGAGATATGGCGACTGTTGGAGGAGGCCTTTGTCAACTGGTGACATACAGGGAGTCGATGCATGATATTATAAATAATGTAATGTAATTTACTGTCTGAATAAAGGCTTTTATTATTATTATTATGTATGTAAATCATACTTAAATATTTTTGTTTTAAAAACAAAATAAAAATATTAAAATTATGTTTTTTTTTCACTAGCTCCACACAGGAGGCCATGAGGAAAATATATGTCATCTTAGGAGATGATGTGTAGTGGTTTTTACTTAAGGAAAGGAAAGTGAGGAAGTTCCGGGAAGGAAATAGGTATGAGGGGTGGGTAGGAATCTGTCGATCAGTGTGTCCAGAAGTTACGGATGTATGAATCAATCTCTCCAAATGCGGTGTAAGGCGATGGGTCGAAAGATTCTGGCTGGAGAGGATAAAAGACCTCCCGCAACTAGTTTCTTTCGATCCTGCCCACCACGCACCGGAAGCCAAGACCTGGACAAACCTCACCAATATAGATAATTTTGAGGTATAATTTGTTTTCATTTATTTTTTCTAATTTCTCTTTTATTTTAGTTTTATATCTATTTACATCTCTGTACGAAGATAAAAGCAAATCTTAAACTGTGAACATTTTTAAGTGAATTATTAACTCGAATGCGAATGGTTGTTATATACTCATTATTATTCTCCTTTTACGTTTTACACGATATTATAATTTTCATGTTATATTTTTTTATCTCTCTTTACATTTTTGTTTATATCTTGTTATTTCTAATTATTATTGTTAACATCTCTATATATTGAACAAAAACAAATCAGAAACTCTACATTACGTCAACATTTTAAAGTAGACTATTAACATTAACGCTCTTTACAATAATGACACAATATTAATGCAAATAAATAAATAATACAATAATTAATGTTATAACTTTATATGTACAGTGTAAATGTTCCAAAACAGTAAACAAAAATCGAAAAAGAAGTTTTCCGAATAACTTTATATACACACGGCGAGTAAAATTTTTTTATGTATAAAATCTAATAACGTCGGTAGGCATAGTGCTAAAAATCACACTTATTATATTACATCACTGCTACAGGCATTTAAAATACGCTACCTATACCTAAAACTAATATTCTAAAATAATATAAAGTAAGAATGTAACGCTGGTAAAATCACAGGAAAAGGTAGAACAATAAAAGTTAGTAGTAATACACACTTTCTTCTGGGAGTTTTTCCCATGGCGAATCACTGACAAAAAATAAGAATAGCGCAGACACTCCACATCATTTAGATCAGGGATTCCCAAAGTGGTCGATATCGACCCCTTGGGGTCGATATCGGTTTCCTAGGGGTCGACATAAACGAAAACTGATTTTGGGGGTCGACGAGGTCTAAAAATCGACCCTTGCGCATGCCCGAAAAAAATATTCCCATGAAAACATGTTTGTCTGCGATTTTGACCCATCTATGTACAGACGTTGTATGAAGAACAGTGTCAGAATCGCTTGCGTCATTATATAACCATACGGCTGGTAGAAATTTTATTCACCTTGCAACCCCAGGATATTTTTAAATAATTTTCTCTATGACATCGAACTGTCAAATTTTGCCGCGATTGTTATCTGTCAAGGTTGATGCGTGTTCATCGTAAAACCTATTAATTTACGTAATTAACGAAAGTAGTGTTGTTTTGGTACATAGTTTATTGTTTTAGGAATGTGTTTCGGTCAATACGATAGTTCAAAATTAATCGACAAAATATTGAATTCAAATTTCAAAGTCGTGATTTCACGGGAGCTTTCGTAAATTTTCGTGATTTTGGACGGCATTTGACCGGTTAACAGTTAATTATTGTTTATTATTTAGGTAGTTTCTTATTTTTTTATTTGCAAGATTACTGAGAGTTTTATGATGGCGGACACGAAAAAAAAAATGGGGGGGGGGGGGGGGTACAGGAAAAACGTTACGGCGCGTTACATGGGGGGGGGGGGGTCAAAAATCTTCAAAAATTGCGTTACGTAATACTTGAACGGCCCCTAAGGGGGTTGATTTTAAAAGTAGGTAATTTGGCCATGGGGGGTCTGCGGTAACAATTCATTTTGGAAAAGGCGTCACTTGTCCAAAATAGTTTGGGAATCCCTGATTTAGATGAAAAGGTTGTAATTGCTCAGCAGTTTTAATGTTTACGTTCAAGATTGTGATTAATTACCCGTCACCGGTCGCCGTGGACCATTCCGTTAAATTACAGAACAAAAAATGAACGTTTCAGTAAAAGTCGCAGTAGGTATCTCATTAAACGGTGTTCAAATTCATGAAATATTGATTAAAAATCAATCAAGACGCGCATTCTCGTAGCGCTGTGGGTTTATTTTGATACCTCCCACGTTGCTGGGATATTATTAACCACATTGAAAGCTGCACGACAGAAGTATTTTAACATAAGCAATTAATATTTTAATAATAGTAATAAAAAGAATTACTAACATTAAAACATGAATATAAAATACATCATGCCTCATCTCCAGGAATCCCGTTGGACTGTAGGTTGAAGTCCACTATAGTCAGTCTGTTCTACGGGCATCTCAATGGAGCCTGCTCGAAGGAGCTAGCAGCATTGATCCCCTGTGTACCGGAGCAGTATTCGAATCTTGACAGACAAGAGCGGATACCCGTTCACAATTGATGTTGACTTAATGAGAACGGGTCGTTTCTTCGACTCGTTTTTGTTGATTGAACTACCGACATCTGTTTTTTCTCTTTCATATAATCCGGGCTTCTTCAAAACAATCCCTTCCGACAGCTCTTACCTTAACTTACCTCACAACGCTGCGCCCAACCGGTGGCGATATAGTTCCCACTGTACAGATAGGGTCTTTTACACTGTAGGGTCTTTTACACTATACAGATAGGGTCTTGTGAGGTGTCACACAAATATTTATATTTTGTATAATGTTAATGTAAGTACTTGCATACTGCTTACTAACCCCGTATGCATGGACATTGGAGGGTCTAGAGTCGTTCAAATAAATGTAGCTTCGTTCAAAAAAAAGTAGAGTCTTGACGTGTGCGGTGAAGGAGGAAACCATATGTTTCCTTATAACGCCGTTGGGAAAGTGGAAGGTCCCCTCCAATGTCACACAAATATAAAATTTTTAATAAAAAGTCAGAAGACAGAACTCTATTCTAAATATTTGTAGAATATTGCGTAGCTGAAGCGAGAGAGTAAGGTTGGGATGTGGTTGGCTATTCACACATTGCCATTAAACATAGCTAAAGCCATTTCAAAATAATGCGTAACTATCATCAACTCCCTTCAACCTTAACAGAGAATAAGAAGCAGACGTAGATCCAAATGAATTAGGTTTCAGAGTACATACTCGTATAACAATGATTGTACGCATGTACGGATGATTGTTGAATGTAAAAATATATCCTCCTACAGCAAATATAAAAATGTAATAAAGTCTTGGATAAATACCATTGATGTAAACATTTACTTGCTGTAACATCTGACCTGAGGAAATTTAACATGTCGTTTGAATTGTAATTCAGTTTACACTAATTTTATTTTTTGTTTATTCAATTTTATTTTTTAATCTTTTCAAAGATATAATGTACCTACTTATGTATATGAGTAAATTTTAACTGTTTTAAAAAACAAACAAGTATACCCACGAACTGGCGATACCCATGTGGAATTTTTTTGGTTAATCTGCTAATTGTAATATTCTCTACTTTTTAAATGTTTATTATAAAAAAGCCCTGATGTATTGTAAAATTACACCAATGTTCGTACCAAAAAAAATATTAATAAAGAAAAAAAAATCAAATAATCAGAAAGAGCGCCACAATTTAAAACCACACTTACATCTCTCGGTACGTGCGTGAACGGAGCACGCTGCTTTTGTTTATTTGTAAAACAATCGGGCTTACTTTTTAGTGGTAGATAAAAATAATACCGGCACCCATTGTGACGGATTACTGTTTCAGCGCCAATCCAGGCTTATCTAATCGCAAAAAATTGATAAATAATAGTAACAAATAAATAACAATGGAGTTACGGCATCACTACTGTCAAGGCTACGGGACGTATTGAAAATTAACTCTAAATTACTTGGTATAATTTATTTATTATGTCCCTAGTGATGGGCTTTTACGTGAAAATTTTACAATTAATTACAGTATAGTATGACACGATAAATGTAGTAAGAAAACAACACATATGTATATAACAAAATTTTGTGGAAATTAGCAAAGTACTAATAAGATACTACACGATTGTATCCCCCAGCCAGAAGCACTCCTCTCCCGGTGAGACCGGTACACTAGGGGACACTGATTTGTTAGGGCTTGTAACACCTGCTCTGAGGATCAAAAGGAGGTTGGAGTTTAATCGACCGGTGTAAATGGCAAACTAATAAACCAATATTGTAATTAATTGAATGGATTGATAAATAGATTGAACGTTATGACTTTCTTTCCTGGCTCTTTTTTCATCTTGTCCCTCCTTCTTGGCTCGCCTTATCTCCTCTTGGCTCCTCCTGAATCTTTTAACTTCTTACCGCCTAATCTTGGCTCTTCTTGGCACGCCTAGACTCTTCTTTTATCTTATCGCTTCTTCTTGGCTCTTATTGGTTCTTTTTCGCTCTTGGCATTTCTTTACTCGCTTTGGCTCTTCTGGCCCTTTTGGCATCTTCTCGCCGTTATTGGCTTTTCTTGGAACGCCCCGGATCCTCTTTCAGCTTTATGAATTTTCTCTCCCCTTTCTGGCTCTCCTTGGATCTTAGTAATCATCACGCAGAGGGGATAGACTGCCGCACCACCCGCATCCTTCCTCACTCACATTCACACATCGTCTCATGCTTGTGATTAAAAATATAAGCCTACTTGTAGTAAGTACTTAAAAGAAAGTATAACATAATAAAAGCAAGTGTGTGCGTAATGCTTACAGTATTAATTATGTGTGTTACAAACCAATAAAACAGAATAAATAAGAATTTAATTTACTCGTAAGGTATATAATATTATAGCAGAGATTTAAAAAAATATATAAAAATGATAATAAAAAGCAATGCTTGTTCATGACATATTTACCTTAGATAACAGTTGTGCAATTTAATTATGTAATTTTCTAATCTGACTATTTTTTGTCCTTTGTTACAAACGTGAAGAATTTTGACATCTCTATTTTTGTAGAAATTATTTTGGTTTTCTGGTAAATGCAAGATTGTGTTCAATAGATCATAACCCCCCCCCCCCCCCCCCCCTCCCCCTTTTTGATTTGCCCAACTGACGAGGTGTTCTTTTCTGCAGGTTGATTCTTCTCTTCCGGTTTGTCCTACGTGATATGCAGGACAATTCATTATTTTTAATTTATTAAATTATCGATTATTCTGCTATTATATTGTTATATTATTATTTCATTTGATATTTTTCCCAATGTAAATATTATTATTTCTTATTCATGACATATTTACCTTAAACGAGCAGTTGTAACGTAATAACTCAAACATATGTACCTACCTTAACATTGTGTACCTACCTACCTGATTTTGTATAAATTCTGTAACAAAATAATGTCAATTGCTAGCCTGAAGATGTCCATAATAGGATAAAACCGGTACTGGTGAAATAAATAAGTGGAAAAAAGTTAAAAAGTGTTTCAATTTCAATTTTAATATGATAAAAAGCCATTGATCCATTGAAACGTTGTCTATCAAACGGAATTTCTGTAGAGTTCTAGGTAAGTCATGGTCATTTTGATTTTGGACAATTAACCAAACAATAATCCAAAGAATTCACATATTTGTGTTGTAAATCGTGCAACTTGTCGCAGTAAATATAGCGTTCTAACTAGAGACAAACGGTACAAATATATTCGTGGTCTTTAATTTATACATATATGTATTAGCATGTTTATTTACACTCTTATCGTGATACCATAGATATGTAATCGGATATAAGGTATAAGTCATAATAAGTAAGGTAAATAAAAATGCATTTTAATATTGTACTCATATTTCGCAATGAGCGTTGAATATTGCTTTTAACTGGAAGGGTCAAAGGAATTTATTGCATATCAAGAATATACATGACGAACACCCCGTAAAAAAGTATAATACAAATGAAGATATTTCATATTCACCCTAATTTTTGCAAAGTCTTGACGTGACTTGACACTTATTTTTTCTTCTATTTTCACTGTTTGTCTTTGCTTTCATGTACCATCCGAATCCTTACATTGTTCCTTTAAGCATTGGCATTGGCTTTGGCATTTCTTTACTCGCTTTGGCTCTTCTGGCCCTTTTGGCATCTTCTCGCCGTTATTGGCTTTTCTTGGAACGCCCTGGATCCTCTTTCAGCTTTATGAATTTTCTCTCCCCTTTCTGGCTCTCCTTGGATCTTAGTAATCATCACGCAGAGGGGATAGACTGCCGCACCACCCGCATCCTTCCTCACTCACATTCACACATCGTCTCATGCTTGTGATTAAAAATATAAGCCTACTTGTAGTAAGTACTTAAAAGAAAGTATAACATAATAAAAGCAAGTGTGTGCGTAATGCTTACAGTATTAATTATGTGTGTTACAAACCAATAAAACAGAATAAATAAGAATTTAATTTACTCGTAAGGTATATAATATTATAGCAGAGATTTAAAAAAATATATAAAAATGATAATAAAAAGCAATGCTTGTTCATGACATATTTACCTTAGATAACAGTTGTGCAATTTAATTATGTAATTTTCTAATCTGACTATTTTTTGTCCTTTGTTACAAACGTGAAGAATTTTGACATCTCTATTTTTGTAGAAATTATTTTGGTTTTCTGGTAAATGCAAGATTGTGTTCAATAGATCATAACCCCCCCCCCCCCTCCCCCTTTTTGATTTGCCCAACTGACGAGGTGTTCTTTTCTGCAGGTTGATTCTTCTCTTCCGGTTTGTCCTACGTGATATGCAGGACAATTCATTATTTTTAATTTATTAAATTATCGATTATTCTGCTATTATATTGTTATATTATTATTTCATTTGATATTTTTCCCAATGTAAATATTATTATTTCTTATTCATGACATATTTACCTTAAACGAGCAGTTGTAACGTAATAACTCAAACATATGTACCTACCTTAACATTGTGTACCTACCTACCTGATTTTGTATAAATTCTGTAACAAAATAATGTCAATTGCTAGCCTGAAGATGTCCATAATAGGATGAAACCGGTACTGGTGAAATAAATAAGTGGAAAAAAGTTAAAAAGTGTTTCAATTTCAATTTTAATATGATAAAAAGCCATTGATCCATTGAAACGTTGTCTATCAAACGGAATTTCTGTAGAGTTCTAGGTAAGTCATGGTCATTTTGATTTTGGACAATTAACCAAACAATAATCCAAAGAATTCACATATTTGTGTTGTAAATCGTGCAACTTGTCGCAGTAAATATAGCGTTCTAACTAGAGACAAACGGTACAAATATATTCGTGGTCTTTAATTTATACATATATGTATTAGCATGTTTATTTACACTCTTATCGTGATACCATAGATATGTAATCGGATATAAGGTATAAGTCATAATAAGTAAGGTAAATAAAAATGCATTTTAATATTGTACTCATATTTCGCAATGAGCGTTGAATATTGCTTTTAACTGGAAGGGTCAAAGGAATTTATTGCATATCAAGAATATACATGACGAACACCCCGTAAAAAAGTATAATACAAATGAAGATATTTCATATTCACCCTAATTTTTGCAAAGTCTTGACGTGACTTGACACTTATTTTTTCTTCTATTTTCACTGTTTGTCTTTGCTTTCATGTACCATCCGAATCCTTACATTGTTCCTTTCTAAATTTCGTGATACTTTGTTTTAAATTGGACGCAAGTCCGTAAAGAAATAAATAAATAATTACTCAAAATATTTCCGGGTTTCAAATTTACTATTCTCGACGTTATTACTATGAATGCAAAAAGATCAACACATCTCGTGAAGAAGATAATTTAATAATTTAGTTAGGTCACATTCCGAAGCATTCGTCAATGCATAATTAGTGCTATTTTAACAATGATAGCACTTAGGGAACGTACCCATACTACGTGACCCGTTCAGGGGGGTGGGTCTTCAAAATACCACGCTTGATACAAATGAGCGGCGGGGGGCTTAGGTTTTTAGTCACCGGGGGGGGGGGGGGGGGGGGTTAAAAATTGTAAAAAGTTGGTCACGTAGTATGGGTACGTTCCCTTACTATTAGGTTCTTACATATGAAATTGGGATTTTGCCGTACTGGCAACTTTGATCTCAAATATCTTCTCTTTGGTTAGGAATTCCAAATTCTAATTTATACAGCTATTTTTAGCTTTTAGTTTTTCGAAAATTATAATTCATTTGTTTTTTCGTTAATTGTTTTTTTTCTTTGCGTCACTTACTTTACAAAATGGAAAACTTGAAATATCGCGTTATTTACGAGTACGACTTCCACCGTGGCACCAGTGCTGCAGAAACGGCTCGAAGGATTAATGATGTGTATGGCGACGGTGCCGCAAAAGAAAACACAGTGCGTTTTTTGTTCCAACGTTTTCGTTCTGGAAATTTCGACCTGCAGAACAAGCCCCGTAGACGGCCGGAGACCAAAGTTGATAATGAAGAATTGAAGGCTAGTGTGGAAGCGGATCCATCGCAAACCACGTCCGAGTTAGTTTTAATCCACTTGAAGCAAATTGGGAAGGTGAAAAAGCTTGAAAGGTCACGAATTGAGTGAAGCAAATCAACAAACGCGCGTTAGAACGCTAGACCACACACTGCACAACAGACGGCTACCAAATTAGAGGAGCTTCAATTGGAATGTCTAAGACATCCACCGTCTCCGGACCTAGCCCCAACAGATGACTATTCTTTTCGAAATTTGGATAACTTTTTGCAAGGGAAAAAATTCAACTCCGATGGGGCAGTCCAAACCGCCTTCAAAGATGTTATTGATTCCCATCCGAATGGTTTTTTTTAGTAAAGGGATCGATGAACTACCTATGAGATGTCAAAAGTGCATAGATAGCAATGGTACATACTTTGATTAAATAAATATATTATATTAAAAAAAAATCGACTTTATGTTCCTCCCATACAAAACGCCAATTTCATATGTAAGGACCTAATATTATATTTACAAAAATATACGTGTAATAATGTAAACACAATACAGTTATTTTTTATTATTGTCCTACACGAGTCTCGTTTTATTTAACAGTAAACTTGTAAGGGACAATGAATTTAAATAACGTATAACTTACTTGCTCACCTTTCTTCTTTATTTCAAAAGCGTGGAATTAATCAATCAATTTTGAAAAGCGTTGGTCTAGATACCTCGCGAGCATAATGAGCTTTTATCACACTGACAGGGTCTATTCAATCAGAGTGAAGATCCCATTTAGTTCCTCTCGCGATTCAGATGTAAGACAATGAAGTGATTGAAGCAAGAAAAGTCACCGTGGCACCGTAATAGATTTGCGTACGCTAATTTATAGCGACGTCTCAGGTTCGCTTCTCGTGCGGGGCAGAAATACCCATACATCACCGGCCATGCTTGTCAAGACCGGTGCATTTGTAAAGGTACACCATTCATTAAATCTCAGCCACATCATCAAAAGGCGCAAAAGATAAGCATCAGATTGAGATTTCAACATTACGTAGAGTCTGCCCATCATTGCGATGCGCTATGTTTATGATTCTACTGCACCGATTTTTAAGATTGTTCCATCCTGAACTATACTGAAACTAATTTTGCGTCACTTGTATTCAAATGTACCACGTTGAAGAAAGGAGCGATTTATCTCCAAGCTGTGTTGTAACGGCGGTCGTAAAAAACGTACTCTCCAATTAAATTCGGCTTACTCAAGAGAATATTGTCCATAAAACAAAGGCAGGGCCGGTATAGGCGATGAGCGAGCGGTTAACAGGCCGGTTGCATGCGTTGATTGCACTTCCTCGTTCGTTATTTTGTATGCAGTCCGCAGAACAAGAATTATGTTCCCGAGGTTCAGAAACAGATTATTCATTAAGGCAAGTCATTATTGTCGTTCTTTGGGAACGCTGGAACAATGTTGTAACATTCAATGTGAGAAATAAACATCGAAGACCGTTTACATTACATGTGCTTCATAAATGAACAATGAAAAATGTCAATATTATGGAAACATAACAAAATGCGCAAAATTGTTGAAAAAGTCTTGCAATGAAATGACGAATTTCAAATTTAATATAATACCTTTTTTAATAAGATATTATTACATTCATTAAATGCTTTATTAAATGTAATAATACCTAATAAGGCTTATTAGGTATTATAATAATGCTGATGATGCGGTGCTGATTTCTAACACTATGGAAGATCTACAGTCTCTCGTATCTAGGATGAATGAAGTATGTATGAAGAATGAGTTAATGATGAATGTAAGTAAGTCTAAAGTCATGGTGTTTGAAAGAGAGAGTACGAAAACAGTATGCAACATAGTTGTGAATGATGAATACTTGGAGCAGGTGGAAGAGTTTATGTATCTGGGTAGTATGTTTACGAGAGATGGGAAGGCTGATAGAAATATTGAAAGATGGGTGAATGCCGGTAACTCCATTAATGGTGGACTGAATGCCGTTGACGCTAATAAAAAAACTGTCAAAAGAAGCGAAGCTAGCAGTCCACAATGGAGTCCTGGTACCTACCCTGATGTATGGCAGTGAGGCATGGAACTGGCAGAGGAAGGATGAAAGTAAGCTGAATGCTGTTGAAATGAGATCCCTGAGACGTATGTGTGGTAAAACAATGTATGATCGTGTGAGAAATGTGGATATCTGCAAAGAATGTAAGGCTGATGTAAGCACAATGAGTAAGATTAAGAAAGGGACCCTCAGATGGTTTGGGCATGTAGAGCGAATGAACGAAGAAAGTAGTGTAAGAAGAATATACGACGCGAAGGTGAATGGTAGAAGAAGTCGGGGACGCCCGAGGAAGACATGGCACGATCAAATGAATCAAATATTTGAGTCGGGCCATCTCAAAAGTCAGAATAATAGAAGAGAATGTATGAGACGATGTATGAATGTGAGTGAGGCAAAGAGTGTGTGCCAAGACCGAGTTGTTTGGCGGTCCGTCCTCTCTGCCAACCCCTGCGGGGAACGGCGTGATGGTTAGTTAGTTAGATGCTTTTGATACCTTAAATTATTATCAGTTTCCAATATCAGCCCATTACATGACGTCATGGACATGGAAAACTAGAAACCAATAAGCAACTTTAATTCATTTTAGATAAACAAAGTTGGTTATTATAATTTAATTTTAATTAACATTATCAGAGGATAATTAATCTGCACCGATAAACAATACAATAGTTTAATTTTGTAATTTATGTCCCGTACCTATCTTTGACAAAGATGTGAACCCATTTTAATACATCGAAACAAATGGATAAGAAGATTAAACACATTAAAGACATTGCTAGTAATTAGAGATAAGAAAAGAAAATAATAACAAGGAATTGAAAATATCTCTCAATCAACAAGAGATACGAAGTTCAAATTTGTAAGAAATATGGGGCTTTCGTCCCACAGCGAACTGACACGCCATGAATTTTTACAAGCCTTGGCGCTTGGTTCTGTGATCCTCTTCTGTGCCGCTTGTCACCCGGTGGCCGCGGAAATTTGAAATGCAATTTTGACCCTTATGTATAAAGGAAGTGTATGAAGAACAAGGTCAGAAACACTTGCTCTATTCTCGCCCTTTACCATAGCGAAAAATGCAATGCGCCTAGCCACTCGGAATAATTTATATTTTATTTGCCGAAGCGCGGGGATGTGCGCAGTTTGTGCGCATGCGCGTGAAAAAATATGTTTTTCTGCGATTTTGACCCTTCTATGTACAAAATTTGTGTAAGGACGAGGTCAGAATCGCTTGCGCCAACATTTCCCCATAAGATGGGTAAAAATTTCATTCACCTTGCAACCCCAGAATATTTTAAAATTATTTTTGTCTGTGGCATGAAAATGTCAGATTTGCCGCCATTCTTTTTGTGAAAAGTCGATGCATGTTATTTGACGAAAACATCGTAAAACCTATCAATTTACGTAAACTACGCAACTAATGTTGTTTTGGTGCATAGTTTATTGTTCTAGGAATGTGTTTTGGTCAATAAAATATACGATAGCTCAAAATTAATCCACAAAACATTCAATTCAAAATTCAAGGTAGTGAAATTTACTTGTTGTTTTTGGCATTCAAGAAGAGGAGTGAGTTTTGTAAGTAAACATTTGCACTAACTGCCGAGTTTTTCGCAAGAGGCTTTGGGAATAGATGAGAATACTGATTTTTCTAGAAAAGAAACAGGCGTCATTAAAAAGCAACCCTGATTGTGATCGTGTTGGCCCTAGGTGGTTATTATCTAGTATTATGGTCCATAATTAAAAGCGTCACTGCGTTATTAAGGAAAACGGAAGCAGTAGCAATGTTAGACGCGGTAATAAGGAAACTGACGCGAAGCAATAATGAGTAATGAGTGATCTTCAGAGACGTGCCGTTATCTGTAATAAATTTACTCTAGTTCTACCTGGATTTAAGTGCTGAGACGTTTTACGGGTTTTGCTTTAATGTACGCACGTTACGCTTAATAAGTAAAACAGATTATCTGTGCATTGGTTGAAAACTGCTACTTGCAGAAGTGAGCATCCACACGACTTTAAAACGCCGCTACATATAAAATTTTAGGCAGTAAAATCAATTCATCAATCGACAAATTTGACAAGAGTGCTTGCTAGCTTTGGTAGTCAGAAGTTTGGTGCACGCAATAATTCTTAAGTTATTTGTCGTGACAGAAAGGTGATCCACTTGGCACGGAGAGAGATGGATGAGCAGAATAATTATGCAAACCGAATTCGGTGCTAGCTCTTTTATCTGGCGGCGTTGGAGTGGGGAGCACGATCCCGTTCACGTACTAAATTGAAAAGTGAAGGTGAACAAATGATCGATTGTTAATCGAAGTGGTTTGACACGATATCACAATGTTTGATCGCACGCTACGTTAATTTACTTTGCACTAGAAAATTTACCCAAATAAGCTCTCAATTTGAGTAATACAATTAGTGCAGGGAATTCGTACAACGGGATTCTTTTAGTATGATGCAATTATTATTGTCATCCTGATTTTGTATTGGTTCAAGCATTCATGACAGATGATCCGCCGACAATTAGCCCCCGGCTTACTTATATACAATATGCAGTCTAGTAATAATACGGTCTACGTAATTACATAAAATATAACTAAGTGACACCGAAGGGATGTGCAGAGAGGACGTATCGCCGAATAACAAAAGTACAAAACATATTTTCATTCAAATGCATCAAGGAAAAATCTGCTTCTCTATATACTGTGCATACCCACCAGCGACAAAAAACGACACTATGTATATTATTCGTTTGATATTCATACCAACTTATTATTAAGGGTATTTTTGAAGTCGAT
Source organism: Limnephilus marmoratus (assembly GCA_917880885.1). NCBI lineage: Eukaryota > Metazoa > Arthropoda > Insecta > Trichoptera > Limnephilidae > Limnephilus > Limnephilus marmoratus. The sequence continues at coordinate 22,238,372 of OU862912.1, read as the reverse complement.
TTTACGTTCGAAATTGGTAAATAATGCACAAAAAATTATAATTTTATAGTAAACTAGCAGACCCGGCCACACGTTGCTGTGGCTAACGAAACACAACGCCATTACCCAACCTTTATAAAATCCACACCACCCGCTTGCCGGCTGCCCGCTGCCCGCTGCCTGAATTGAATATTTGAATTTCTCGGCTTTTCTCTACTATAATAAGCATATAAACTAATTAACTCGCCACTAATTATACAATGCTTACAATGCAATATTGGATATTCGAAAAGGGAAAATCAAATACCTACTTACTCTAGGACATCTATTTTCCAATTTCTTCTGTAGAACGAATTTCAAAAGCGACTATAGTACGGCCCGCCAGCCGTTTTAAATCACACAAAAATATGTTTTCTTTAAATTTCTCGGCTTTTCTCTAATGTAATTTACATGTATTATACATATAAACATTCCTCTTCAATCACTCTGTTTATTGGTGAAAACCGCATGAAAATCCGTTGCGTAGTTTAAAAGATTAACGCGCACATACATTTTGAGCGACTTCATTTTATACTATGTAATGATAATGATAATGATGATGATGATGATATCATTTTGGGGGGCCAAACGTCGGGTCACCGCAAGCATTATAGCTACCTTTTTTTCCAAACCAATTTTACTATCTTGATTTAAATGTACACGTGCGGCACTTAAATGTGCGCTTTTATAACTAAAAACCTATTAAATGCGTTATTAAATAAATAACTACATACCTGACAAATTTATTCAAAACGAAAGGGATTCAAAACCAAAGAGACACGAAAATAGGCTTAATTTAGGTACAGTAGTATTAAGTTGCATTCCTTTAATCCTCATACAAATCCATGTACAACAAAGCTAACTTTCCATTAATCGATTATAGTATTAAAGATTATTTGCATAGACAGATACTATAGCATAGATATTAAGTGAATTCTCGAGTGAAAATAATTTTAATTTATCTACCATATAACCACATGTAACCGTCATGCATGAAGCGGGAAGCAGCTTTATTGTTTGGTACAATGTGCGAATCGAATGACCCGCTCGTTTCATTTGTCATGGCTCATGGCTGACCCGGGATCCTTCGCATCCGGGATGCTTCTCCTGGGAGCTTCTGAGGTGGCCAGTGGTCATACAGCATGCAGCATCCCCGCCCCGGACCATTACGTCTCCCCAAACGATTGATGAATACGACACAGCTTGATTGGTCTCGCTCGTGCGATTCCTCAGACAAATAATAAAAAATACTTTTCCGTTTCGCAACACTATATGCAACTGGAACCGATCGAGCCCTATCTGAATCTTCAATACAAACCGATTTCACGCGCACTTCGCAAATTATCCACGTAAATAAAATAAAATTTCTTCAACCAACAAATAATATTTCAAGTTATAATAAGTTCAAATTTCCGCGGATAGCATTTATTATTAAAAATGGCGACTTCGGCGAGTTCACTCGTTATAATAATTCAACAAGCAACAAAATTATCCAACTAGCCTAACTGTGTAATAAACGAAACTCGATGATGATAAACGATGACAATTAAAATCAACTTAAATGGAATAAAGGCACTTAATATAATAATAAAAATTCTATGTGGCTGGGTCATATTTAACTACATCTTTTTAATAGACACGCGAAAGAGATATTAAATTGATAGAGGAAGAATCACATGAAAAATACACATGATTCTAATCAATTTAATTAAAGTTAATGCTCTAAATGACCTACGGGTTGAACAACTTACAACTTGATAATAATATATTTTCCAACTACGACCATTCAAAAGAGGGGTTAATTTTAGAAAAGTGAAAGATGGCTCAGAAGGCATACCAAACGCCCCATTGCTCAGATGGTTTAGCGATATAATTTTATTACATCATTATTCTCCTCGGTAAGGAACTGTGTAATTAAAGGTATATTTCATATGTCAAGCTGTGTATAGTTGTGGAGCAGGCAGAGACCTCTAGGAACAAGGAAGACTAACAACCTGTGGGAGGTCGAGAGGTCGCAAGTGACTACACGTACTGGTGGAAAGTACGAGGACCAGAACTTGCATTAGACATAGAAATTCCTCGCTTAACGATAGGAATAACGGGAAACATTAGGCTAATAATTGAACGAGAAATTACAAATAACATAATAAGCTGAAAAAAAAGAAAGAATAATGATTAATAATAGGTGCACAACGCATCTTAAAATAACAATAACAAAATACATTTAACTCGTCCTTGTATAGACTTCATAATAATATGGACATAGTCATCATCATCATCACTATTGGTTCTACAACCCCTGGTGGGTCTAGGCCTCCTCAAGAATCTTCCTCCACTCATCTCGGTTTTGTGCCAGCTCTCTCCAGTTTAGAAGCCCCAAGATAGATATGTCTTTGAGGACGTTGTCGCTCCATCTTAGTCTTGGTCTTCCCAGGCTCCTTCGCCCTATTGGTCTTGAGTTCAGCAGGGACTTTGGTGCTTGATGCTTTGGTGTCATTTTCTCCACATGACCCAGCCACCGAACTCTTCCCAGTTTTATAAATTTCGCGACGTTTAGCTCCTTAAACAAAGTATAGAGCTCATCGTTATAACGTCTACGCCAAAATCCATTTTCTTGAACCGGTCCGAAGATGCGCCTCAAAATTTTTCTTTCAAAAACGTCCAGTGCTCGCTCATTCCTCTTAGTTAGTACCCAATCCTCAGCTGCGTACGTAAGTACTGGTCTGATAAGTGTATTATTAATATGGACATAGTATTATTATTTTAATAAATATTGTTCTGAGGATATTTAAAAATCAGAATTACTGACATAAAAAGGTGAAATTAATTAAATCTTTCTACAAACCTAGTCTATTATTCCTATTATATTTATTTTATTGTCATTTAACTTAATTTTCATTTTACTTGTGATTCCAGTTGTAACACTTTGGCTATAATTCATACATACAATACACTTACACTTACTTTGTACCTACTTTATAAGTACATATATCTACATTATTTTATAAAACAGAAATTCTCCCATGAACACTGCATACCAAGATTTAACCTTCATCTAAAAGCCTTTTAAGGCGAATAAATAAACAAAAATACGTATCGCAAAAAACAAATAAAGCATTAAAAATGCTTGGTTTTATATGTAGAACCGCATGCGACTTCAAGTCATTAGAATGTTTGAAAACACTGTACACATCTTTAGTAAGAAGTCAAGTAGAGTATAATTCGCCTATTTGGTCCCCCTTTTATAAAATACATTCCAACAATATTGAAAGGGTACAACACAAATTTCTACGATTTATTAACTTTAAACTAAATATTCCAATCCAAAATATAAATTATTACCAGCTGATGCACCAACTAAATTTGATTACGCTGTCAGATAGGCGAATTATCTCCGACCTTGTTCTACTAAATAAAATTATTAATTATAGAATCGACAGCCCTGAAATTCTGGCCACAATAAAATTATTTGTACCTTCCAAAAATACGAGACAAAATTCCACGTTTTTCTGTGACAATTTCAAAACAAATTATCAAGCGCACATATCCCTAAATCGAATACAAAATTTTGGTAATAAATTTGGTAATGTCGTTGATATATTTAGAGATTCCGTAGCAGTGCTTAAACGAAATCTACATAAACACTTTGCTGAAATGTATGACTTCACCATTCCATAGTGAAAAACCCTTTTTAGCTTCTATCTATTTCACTCTTTTCTTTTAGACTTTTTAACTTTAATATATATATGTAACTTTACAAATTAATATTGTAATTTAATTTATATTTCGATTATGCTTAAGTCCCTACTAATGCTGATTAATTTCAATCCCGTTATTTTTGTTTGTAAGTACAAAAAAAAAACTGTTCTCCATAATGGTATTCTATATTATTTGTAAAACATTTATGTAGGTACTACACATATAATAATTATTTTATTCATATATGTACTTAAACTTTTATATGCCTTATAGTTAATGTAATAATACTTATAACAATGTATGTAAAAGCCCAATGGGCGTTTAAATAAATAAATAAATAAATAAAACTTGCTTTGAAAATCGTTAGTGATTAGGAATGAGGAATTTAACAAAAATAATTATCATTATTAGGTGGTAGGTACAAAGCTAACAAATAAAAAAAATAATTAAAGGTTTCAGGATTCCGACGTGCATTTTTTCAACTTTTTTTGATAATGTTTAAAACGTGACGCTGAAAAATATGGTGATATCATAAAATGATTTTTTAACCAATATACTCGTACCAACGTAAATAAATATGCACGTGCATTTTTGTTCAGACGTTAAATTTGAATATTATGTTTATAGGTAATGTGTTCTGTTGGAGACAAAAATCTATTAAAAAGATATACATGATACATGGTGTTAAGGGACGTACTTGACTTTAACCAGTGATTCCTGACAATATTTGGATTAAAAATGTAAATGAAATTTTGGTCTCCGGTGAAAACGCTTTGAAATTTAAATTTTGTAATGTTTTAAAAATGAATAAATAAATTGAATTGAATTGAAAGTCTAAATTATAACCTTTTCTGGTTGTTTTATAGTGTAGATCACGGAGATTTGAATCGAATACGATTTTAAATCTTGCGTAAATTATACATTGCATTCCGTAGGTTTATGAGCCACCGTGATATCGTATGCAGAACTGTGAGAATGAACCCAGCGGGTGTCCACATTGCCAAGGAACATCGAAGTATAGCACATTTAGAAGTATTTATTTGGTATTATTTAAAATGTACGCATAAGGCCAGGCAGTTCAATCTGGAAAATTTGCAAAGACAAAGAATTTAATGACACCATTAACATTTCAAGTTGCCGAAAATAGAAGGGAATTACAAGATTCATGCTGTTAAGTTCAGAGGTGATATTTAGCATAGTTATTGCACGTGAAAAGTTTACAAAGGTGACGGGTTTTGGATGATATTATTGTTTTTTTTTTAACAGTTTCGGTGTAAAATTTATGAAGCTAATTATAATTTTTATCGACAAATAAATACTACATCAAATTTTAATTATTTGAATTTCGTGTTTTTATTGGTTCGGCGAATCAAGCAGAACTTGATAATTACAATACATAAAATTTGATATTGCATAAAATTATCAAAAAATATTCTGAATTTTCCCGCTCGAATGTTTTTTTTTAAAACCTAAAAAACTGAATGGCGATTATAATAAAATGGTTTAAAAAAGTACCTGTATAAGGAATAATATTAAATCATTATATAAACTAAATCTAGTCCACTATCAATTGCATGTTTTTGCCGCTGCAAAATCGGTTGAAAAAATTAGAGTAAAATTCGACAGAAATAGAAAAGTCTCCCGCGAAACCGAATGCAAGGAATAGTACAAACAGAGCGTGAAATTTAGGCTTCCCATTTCCCACCCGGCACGATTCATCAGCGAGTATGATTAGATTAGAAGATAAATAAGAATATACATCGTAATATAATACAGACTCCATATCTTCTTTTTTAATATATTATATTATAAAAGAAGATACGAAAAACCATGGAGCGATTCGCAAGGCAATTGTTAAGGGATTATTTTACTAAATATTCGAGAGGCAATAGTATTTGAAAAGATACGAAAATATTAAGAGCTTTATTGAAATAAAAAAATACTATATATAATATAATAGTAGGATATATTGTGTTAATGACTTAAATAATATTCGAAAGGCATTAGGATTCCAGTGACAAGATCCAATATCGACCAAGAGCTTTATCGTTATAAAAAATCTTTGATCATCTCAGTGAGGATTTATATTTCGAAGTATCCACTTGACTCTCAAGTATTTAAGTCTGGAGTGTAACAAGAGGCTGCATTTGAATCCAAAGCATGTTGTCAGGTGTTGAATTGTTTTATACGTGATAATGTAATGACAAGTGCTGCATTTTATGTACATATTATTATAAGTACTAAACAGCCATTGGCACCATAATTAAAAACACAAGTAGGAGATTGTTTCTTTCACCTCGTATCAATGCCTCGTACCCATCACCTCAAATAACCGTTTTCACAAACTTTTACTTTGATATATCTACATGTACCGAATTGCACAAAACAAACCTTTTGACATCAATTAACTAAGCTTTCACCCGCTCGTGTCTTCAATGCAAATATATAGCTACTTGACAATCATTTCAACCGTTTGTCAGGTTTGTTCGGACACATTAATAATCGATTTTGTAATTTTAAACGTCAAAGTGGTTGTCGTTCGTATCTTAGAGAATGATTCGAAAGACTATCTGTACCGTTTAGCTTTTAGGTATCCCATGGAATGCCTATCACTAGTAGATACTATAATACGAGAATCGTTGAAACTGGCAACTACCATAGACAATATTGCATCTGTAAATAACAGCAACCGTGCCACACATAGGAGTTGCTTATTTTTTTAGAGCCGATAGCATCAGTGGACAGATGAATTGGCATCGCGATGAATTGACGTGCGTGTGCGGGAGACTTATCTGGCCAGATTCCTGTATTATCTTTCAGCTTCCATACATGAGAAATGTGCGATGCTGTGGCTTCTAAGACAAGAATGGGGAATCTGTCGGTAACAAGATACTCGTGACACTGTGGAAATGCAATATATTTCGAATACGAGAGTAGCTTCCTTGCACAACTCAACACGCAATCTCTAGTCACTAGCAACCGCACGTTGGAGATGGAATGCCTTGTCTTTGCAGTACTTAAATAAATAAAAATCCTTATTTTTTGAGCTTCTTACATTTATCGAATACACAACATGTTTATGTTTTCTATGCTAGGTGGAATTCCATTGTTACCCGTCACAAAAATATATAAATAAAATAAATTTAAGCAAAAATGTACCGAAGTGGAATTCGATGGATGAATGCAAGAAGATGGACATCATCGTCTAAAAGCGGTCCGGCCAGAAAAAAAGTGGAATATTGCGAAATTTTAATATTATGAGATCGTGCAAATTCATGATTGTAAAAAAAGGTTATGATAATTAAGTTACATTATTTGAGGTGGTCGATAGTGAAGTGGATCGAAACTAGCAGTTCAATTAATCAATCAAGGAAATTCATTGAAATTGGAATGGATGATTTAATAAATATTTTTTTTTTTTTTACGTGAGCTCCACACAGGAGGCCCTGAGGAAAATAATTTCCTTCAGGGCCTATGTCATCTTTGGGGATGCTGTGTGGAGGGTTTTTTTTTAAGGAAAGGAAGGAGGGGAGAGTTCAGGGAAGGAAGAGGGTTTTAGGGGTGGGTAGGAATCTGGGGTTCAGTGTGTCCTGGTCATCCGCCTCCAAAACCTAGACAAACCCCACCCCATGAACCCGGGCACCCCTGCTAAATCACCAAACGTAGCGAACCACTTGGGGTGACCTATGGCAGAGGTGTTGGTTATCCAATAAAGGTTATCGGAGCGGCGGTACCCATTCCCGCCTCCCAAATTGAAATATTGTTCAAACCGTAACGAATTATATATACGTCTATTATTCAGAGAAGTGACAAGAATAGTAGTATCTAGGAATGACGAGTCACTTCCCATTTAACACATTATTTTATTCGTGAAAATCTTAAAGCAGAAGTTGAATCACAGTTCTTTTTATGTTGGGTTAGTAATTTGTACAAGATTTTTAGATATTCTCAGAACAAGCGTATTATAAAGAATTGTTAAATTTCAATCCAAAAAACGGAAATATTTGGCACCTACATAATAGATTCTGCAAAATAAACGGTTATTTTTTGGAGAAAAAACCGTGCCCATTATATTTCTATCAATGAATACAGATGTATAGAAAATAGAAAGTAGCGTAACGGGTCTGAGTTTCATAGGGTCCCACAGAACATTAAAATGAAAACAAATGTTCATTTTATTTTAATAACTATTGAAGATTGTATAAATGTAATATATCATTGAAGAAGATGATAATACTGATAAAAAGTACTCCAATAAAATTGAACATTCTTTTAGAATTTTAAAAAAGTGGGTGGGTATAGGTGTCCCATATACTTGGTCCAAGAGATGGTCCGAAAATTTAAATTAGATGTACCTATTACAAGAAGAAGAGCTTTGTTTTTTTTTTATCAAAGGTTGCCTTTTTGATCGATATAATATCGATGAAGGATTGAGTTTATCGCAGTGCCACTGGACAGATATATGCCCAAGCCGATAAAAAGTAAATGCCCGTGCATTTAGAATTAAAATTCCATGCCACAAAAAATTACTTACACAATTCAGGTACGAGTATTCCATAGAATAATGGAACGATAGAAGCAACCCACGGTTGGGAAAGAATATGCTGATCATCTAACAAGCAAGCCAATATAGTCTCTCTAGTCGATAAGACAATATAAATGTCCAAGATACTTGCTATTGAGAGATGTGTACGTATGCACCTTATTAATAAAATATCAGCTTGATTATCATATCCAAGTTCCAATAAGATTATATTTAATAAAAAATAGACGAATCTGGTGGAGAATGAAATAAGCAATAAATGGAATAGAAAAAATACGATTAAAGACAATGCAATGTAATTTGATAGATCCGTTCTGAACTCTTCTTTCTTGTAAATAGTGCATGTAACAGAAATGAATGAAACAGAGCTCTCAGTGGCAAGTTTATAAATATAATTGATTAGTAATACTAGTAAGGTAATGATCATTTCATAGCATATTGTTGTGAACTCCCGCATTTAATAAATCTACATGTACCTGAACAACTAGGCAAACATTAACCTTTTATATACATAATATCTCATTCCAACTATAGTTGCATTCCTTAATACAACGTAACAAATACAATAATAGGTATGGATGTATTTGACAATAATTTTAACTTGGCAAACTTCAAACGACGTATGTGTGAACTATTTCTACCTACTTCACAAGCTATGGTGAACCCCAATTTCAAATATTTAAAAAATATATTATTGCTGATTTAGAGGATATTGGCACATTGCTTATTTTAAACATCACCTATGTTCTATTAATTGTTTTTTTTTAATTTAATTCCTAGAACTTCTTTTAATTTTTTAAAATTTAATTAAAATTAAATTTGATAATGCTATTATCAAGTTCTGCAAGTATTTTTTTATGCATTTTTGTTACAGCTGTTTTGGTTTACAAGACCATTTTCAAACGACAGTTTGTGACAAACAGTTTGTGACAAACTGTCGTTTGAAAATGGTCTTGTAAACCGAAACAGCTGTAACAAAATTACATACCTACCAAAATTTTTGCAGAACTTGATAATAACATTATCAAATTTAATTTTAATTAAATTTTAAAAAACTTACATTCTAAGTTATCTGCTTTTGATCAACTCTTATATTTTATTATAACCTATATTTTGAATCTTATATTTTATGTTAAGTTTATAAACTCTTTATTTTCATTGTATTTTTTTACAGACGAACTGCATTATTTGTAAAAGCCCTATAGGCCTTTAAATAAAATAAAAGTAATATCTGTATATTTTAAATTGAATCGGTGAAATCCTCACACCAAACACTGCAAACAAGATGTTAACGATATAAAGTTGACTATTTAGTTCGATAATAATTACGTATGTATGCCATGTGCCATCTTATGCAAACATAATTGGCACAGGTTTCTACCTATTTGCTCGAACAACGGCGATTTCCCATAGAAATTTCAGCGGCCTCTTTTGCCAGCCACGCCAAGGATAGTTTATTGTTCAGAAATCTGTGGAATTAACGATGACCTATTCGTATCGCAGGCTGAATTCGCGAAAGCGTCACCAATAAACAATTCGTTTGACAAAGCCGATATCAAGTCTAGCGAGGAATGGACGAGGTCAAGAACCAGGCAGCATCCTTTGATCCCCTGACAGACTTGGCGTGTGAGCACTGTGAGCCGGACCAAAAATAAATAATATTGCACGGCCAACGCAACGATTGCAGCGAAACAGCGACCAGTGCCGATATTGGCTGGGGATACTTGGTTAAAAAGTCCCGCTGGCCGGCTATAAACTGAATTGGTATCAATCAGATGAACGCAGACGAGAGTGCTGAATTTCGACAGAGTGTATCGGACATAGACTCCATCATGTCGAGTGTCGATTAATGTGCTGAATTATATAAATCACAAACAGCGACTGTTACGCATTATTATTCGATTGTCTCAGCAGACAAACGTTAACAACTATACAATAATGTATGTTTTACAAATATTTTATAAAAACAGCGAATGGTAATTTATACATCTTGAGCCTCCGTATTCCGAATTTCTACCGATGAATAACATATTTTTCTTTAACACTTCAAGTTTTGAAGATCCTAAAAAAATACATATACGATGTATCGTATGTTATTTTTTAAGATAATATCTGCCTAAACATTTGTAGAGCCGATACGGTGATTACACGAAATCCCTGGATAGAAAAAATCGCAAAGTATGCTCCGAAAATTATGAAAACCACATTTTGTTCCGTTATTTAACATGTTTTATAAATGAAAAAAATCACAGCTCATCTTTATATGGAACTTACGTATTTATCGAGAGATTTTTGCTCAATTTTAAAAGAGTAATGTTTTATTAAATATTTTCACTTAAAATTAGGGCGCTCCCTCTAACATTCGTATTTACACATCTCCCTTTCAAACCATCTTCTTCTTTTCTTTTCAACGCTTACTACGGAGCGTTAATAAATAGCAGTAGGGATGAAGCAGTAAAAACTCCAGAATTCCAGTAAGCTCTGACGTCGTCAAGTTTTTAATTTATGACTGTACTTCAACTTGAGCAAACATACTTTTAATCTGTGTTTTTTTTTTCAGATTTCCTCCTGTCCACTTTATGTTTTTTTTTAACTACTATTTTTTTGTATATATTATTAATTTTTTGCGGGAATTTCACCGGTTCATGTATAACTGTTTGTTTCTCCAAATGTACTAATATACTAAATACTAAATAATATATTAAAACTAATATACTAAAATAAATTAAAAACCCAACAAAAATAAAGGTATCGACAGGTAAGGAAATAGATATGATCAACCTGTGATTACCTGTGCGAAGAACAAGTCTTTAATATTTCACGGTTTTTACTGGACCGTATTCTAATTCCTAATCATGGTCAGAATCATATCACATTTTGTACACCTGTTTGTATAAAGTTTAAAAAATGCCCGAACTAACTACATGTCCGTCATTATCTTTAAAAAATCGTTTGTAATTAATTATACCCCCGATTCTAACTAGGACAAACTATTTGTTAATACAAGTGACCGCATTTCGACTGCGATCTTATTAAATTTGCATTCAGAACGGTCATAAAAAGTGTCACATTCGTGAATTTGTTAAATACATCGACTGTTTTCGATTCGGACTGAAGCGACTTCTTTGGACCGGTAAGAACGGTATTCATTCAGAAAAATGGCCAACAACATGTTTCAAGATGACACCAATATGTGAATAATATCGATCACGCGTCAAAATTCGCGACTCGCTTTGCATGCTCAAGAAAGGCAACACGATAAATACCAATGGCAGACGTTTACAATTTGCATACCTATCTAAGAACGACCATGAAATTTTAAAATAATACTATCCTACGATGTTGATAAAAATTATGGTTCCTATTTTCACCAAGGTCTGAGTAGACATCGAAGTAGTGAATTCATTCCAGTATTAATTTACTAATTTAACCTGCCTTTGGTAGGACAACGAAGGACACTCTTTGGTATTTCGATGGACGATAGCCCGATGGACAGAATCAGGCGATAAGTTATGCCTGCACTATTATTGTAACTCTAATAGTTTATTTTTTATATGCACACAGAATTTAAGACTGAAACAATTTTATTGGATTTTTACTTGGAAATTATGTTTTACCTGTGACAAGATCACTTGAAACAGAAAATTATCCTACAAGAAGAGTATGGGACAGGATCATACAGAACAATACAAATATATTTTTTATGTTTTTAATACAATAGAGTAATAATAATAATACAAGAGTTCCAACCGTCTCTGGGACTATGGCGTCCCCAACTGAGGTATATGGTGCATGTAAGAGGAAGGTTGGAAAGTATCTGGCTATTCAGATCTGGTCATCAAACACGACTAAAGTCATTTCAAGCAATGTTTCAATTCTAAATAGTGGTCTTTCACCAGGGCGATACTGAGAATATCTTACACTGTGGAACGTGATGCACATATATACCTATAATAAATTATTTGTGAAACGACACACAAACTACGACGGCCGGCGTAGTCCAGCGGTAAGGCTCTTGACTCGCACACCGAAGGTCGCGGTATCGAATCCCGGCGTGGCAAATAAATTTTATTTGATTAATTTGTGTTATTTCACGATTAATTCATTTAAAATAATATATAGTATATTTGCGGCACGTTCCAGAGTGGAAGATATTCTCAGCATCGCACTGGTGTAAGACCACCATTCAGAATTGAAACGTTGCTTGAAATGGTACTAGCCGTGTTTGGTGACGAGATCTGAATAGCCAGGTACTTCCCCAACTTCCTCTTCCCTATCTCCTTCCCCTCCCCACTACCTTCAGCCACACAACATACCCCAATTGGGGATGCCATAGTCTCACTGGCTTCAGACGGGAGCAGTTGGGGTTGGGACCCTTGTGCGGTATTCATAAAAATTTTTTTTTTAAAACAATTGATAAAATTTACTTGTGCAAGCTGTGATTTGAACTCATGACCTCCGGATTCATAGTCGAAACTATTTCAGTTCTCAAAACCAAAAAAATATTTTTTTTTGGTTTTGTGAAATGTTTTATATGGAAAAAAAACAAGACCAAATTTCGTTCCGTTCCTCACAATTCCATAAAACGTATATTTTAATTGTTATTAATTGCTTAAGATAGCATCAGCTAACTACTAACTAGTTCACAGTAAATAATTATGAAATAATTATAATGCAATCAAAGAAATTAAAAAAGATATTACCAACATATATAATATAAACTGTTAAAGTAATCTCTAAATGCAAGCACAAGTTATGTTTATGATATGAATATGAAATGAATGCAATTAATTCAACATGAACATGAGATATCGAATGCCTCGCGTTTGCGATTATTAAAATTAAAAGGAAAACCACGGGCAGCCGAGCGAAACTAATTTATGCATTTCCAGCTAAGATAAGTGACAAATGGTTTATGTTTAGTCAAATTGATAATATGGAATAAATTGGCAAGTAGGTAATTGTAATGTACTTTTATTGTGGCCACACTAGCCACACAATAATAATAAATATGTTAAACGTAAGTTCTCGTCTTTATTGTAAGAGTACAATGGATTCAATAAGTAATATTATTTGTCTCGGTAGCGACTGATTATACTGGAAGTTAGAATGGTTCTGGCCGCGGCCGTACACCGGACCGCTGTCCCGGCTCGTATGCCCGATCGGCAATGTTCGGCGACCCGAGCATTCCCGAATTACTACATAGATACAAATGCGATATAATTGCATATATCACACCCTTCCCCCTGTAAATCAGTCACTACATATTTAAGTATTTCAAGTATTTCATGATTCTATATAATTCAAACACTGTAAATATTATACTGATATTTCACTCAAGTTCTTATAATGTTTTTTCATAAACACATCATTATTAATATTTCACACAAAATTATATTAAGTTAGAAGGCTTTCCGTTCCTTCCTTGTGGACTATCTTGGGCGGAGTCTCCCCAACCAGGGATTTGAACTTTGACTTGGACCAGCGATTGCCGTGTCTGTGACCTCCGGTGACCTCTCTCCTCCCTCCGCAAATCTGAAATCAGGAGAAAACACCGTTAACTCACTCCACAGATTGGGTAACTCTTTCTCAGAGTGCTCAGTCCTCGTGTCATCAGACGCGGAATCTGGCAAATCTGACTCAACATCACTCCAAGACACTGATAAGTTCCTCATCTGATCCACATGACGTTTCCAAATTAATTGAGAATCACAAGTTTTTACCAAATATAATTTTTTTCCAATTTTATCTGTAACAATTCCCTTTACCCATGTAAATTTATTATTCTTCCTGAAATCTTTAACTAAACATTTTTGTCCCACAATAAAATTTCTTGTTTTTACACCACCATAATACTTAGATTGTTTACGTTGATTTGCCTCAATATTCTTATTCGCCAAATCATGTTGTTTTGACACAACCCGTTCATTCTCTTTCGGAATGAGACTGTCAAAAGTAGATCTAAGTTTCCTACCAAACAATAAAACTGCTGGCTCGACTCCCGTCGTACAATGTGGAGTATTTCTATAATCGGACAAAAAATGTAACAATTTATCCTTGTAATCAACCTGAAATTTATTTCCTACCATAAGTTTTTTAAGAAAACTCTTAGTAGTTTTCACTGAATTTTCAGCGATCCCATTACTTTTTGGGTGCATAACTGGAGATGACATGAATTTAATATTGTTTTCCCGAAGAAACTGTTGGAAAATTTCACTCGTAAAACAAGTTCCGTTATCTGACACTATGAGTTCAGGGTAGCCAAAATTTGAAAATAATTTCCTCAATTCAAATATAGTATTAGCTGAATCTGCCCCTTGAACTTCAATACAGTCAACCCATTTAGTGAATGAGTCGCAGATGACCAGAAACATTTTCCCTGCCAGCGGTCCACTATAATCCAGGTGTAACCTACTCCAGACCTTCCCAGAATTAGGCCATACCGATAATTGACTCTTTGGCGGAGATTGTTTCGTCGACGCGCATTCTGGACATTCCTGAACAATTTTCTCTAAATCTTTGCTCAGCGATGACCACCAGAAATAACCCTTTGCTAACCCTTTCATCTTAACAATACCTAAGTGTGAACGATGCACGAGCTCTAACACTTTTTTATGCAACGAACTTGGAACAATAATTCTATGTTGCCAAAATAAACAATCCTTAACAATCGAAAGTTCGTTCCTTTTTATCCAGAATTTCCATAATTCCTCCTCGCGTTTAACACGTTTGGGCCACCCTTGCCTTAAACACGTCATTACGCCTTGAATGACCGTATCTACTTTAGTGGCTTCCCTAATCGAATTAACGTCAAGATGTTCACAATTGCTAACAAAACTTACGAACTCAGACCCGTAGTCTTCTTTGAATTCCTCAACTGACGATTCTAAAGGTAGTCGAGATAGGAAATCCGCTTGATTTTTGCACGATCTTACGAATTCCGTTTTATAAGAAAACCCTGCTAAAATAATTCCATACCTTTGCAATCTGTTTGCGGCTAGAACAGGAATATTCTTGTGCTCACCGAGAATTCTCATCAGAGGCAGATTATCAACACACAACGTGAATTCTCTGCCATATAAGTATTGAAAAAAATTATTCAAACCGAACACTATAGCTAAAGCCTCTAAATCTAAGATGCTATATTTCTTTTCCGCGCTATTTAAACTTCTAGATGCAAACGCTATAGGTCGCAACGTACCGTTTGCGAATGAGTGACCTAGACACGCCCCCAGACCGGATGTACTCGCGTCCGTAAAAAGTTTAACCGGAAGGTGCGGAATGTAATTTGTCAAAATCGTATTTTTACTCATCAAATTCTTTATTGTATCTACTGCGTTAGCGCATTCTCTAGAAAAAACCCATTTGACATCTTTCTTTAAAAGATTGTGAAGTGGTTCTAGAATTGATGACATGTTAGGTATAAAATTCCGGTAAAAACTGAAAAATCCTAGTAAACTTTTAAGTTGATGAACGTCCGTCGGATAAGGTGCATTCTTAATGGCTTCTAATTTATCCGTTTGAGGTTGGATTCCCTTTTCGGAAATGATGTACCCCAAAAATTCTAACTCTTTTACAAAAAATTGACATTTTTCCGTATTTACACATAAACCGCAATCTTGTAGTCGTTTACAGACTGCCATGATATTATCCATTAGATCCTTTTCGTTGATCCCTGAGATAATAATGTCATCTAAGTAAAATGCCACGCCTTTTAACCCTTGCAAACAACTTGCAATTGTTCTAGCAAAAATTGCCGGAGCAGATTTAAATCCAAACACAAGTCTATTGTAAACAAACAATCCTAAATGTGTATTAATCGTTGTAAATTTCTTACAGCTATCCTGCAGTTCTAACTGTGAATAAGCTTGTTTTAAATCCAGTTTTGCAAAAATTTTCCCCGAACTAACCTTGTGGATAACCTCTTCGATCCTAGGTAGCGGGTATTTCTCTAACTCTGTAATAAGATTTAAACTTCGTTTATAATCTACACAAATACGAATCTCGCCGTTTTTCTTTACTACCGGAACGATGGGAGATGCATACTCACTGCTTTTCACTGGCGAAATAATACCATCCCTCACCATTGATTTAAGTTCACATTCGATCTTATCTCTAATAGCGAACGGTACCGGTCTAGCATTACAGAAAAAAGGATCCGCATCTTTCTTTACTTTAAAATTCACTTTGAATTTATTAAATCGACCTAGTTTCTTGTCGAAAACTTCTGGAAATTTATTTTTAATTTTATCAATTTTCTCTTTTTCCGATGAAACTGAATTGATAGAATTTTGTTTTGAAACAATGTTGAGGTTAAAGATTTCCATGAAATCTCTTCCCACAATCATTTCCGAACCGCTTGTTACAACGACAAAGGTTATTAACCTAACTAGATTATTGTATTCGACCTTGAAATTTGCATTACCCACAACAGTCAACATATTCCCGTCGTAACCTGAAATTTTTCGTGTTTCGGGTGACAACTCTATATTACTGAAATGTTTACAAAACAATGTCTCCGGAATGACACAAACTGATGATCCTGAATCAATCATCGCTTCGAAGGATTTCCCATTTAATTTCAATTGTGCCTTGATTGCCTTAACAAAAGCTACATTTTCAATATTTTCATTATTACAATTCATAACTGATTTTACTGACCCGTTTTTACAAAATCTCTGTAAATGACCCAATTTACCGCAAGAATAACATTTAGCTTGCTTAAACTTACAGTTATGAGTGTCATGATTTGATTTCCCACAGATCTTACACTTTTTTAGTGATGAACCGGTTTTAACTTGTTTATCCGACCTACATGAATCGGAACTATTCGACCGATAATAAAGTTTTCGCGCCGGAGAAGCCGATTTTCCAAATCTCTTTACCGAATTTATTTCTCGCGCCGGAGAAGCCGATCTTCCAAATTCCTTTACCGAATTTACTTCCAACTTCATCTTGATTGAATCGACCTCAGGACCTTTCGCGGTCACTGCAAGTTCAACTAGTTGATTAAAGTTTTGTTTAGGCCCTTCAACAAACAATTTTACCCGTACAGGGCCCGGAAGTAGACCGATTGCAAACACGTCTACAAGATTATCCTCCAGCCTGTTTCCGAACTGACAGAATGAGCTGAGCCCTCGAATTCTTGCGGCGAAATCCCTTATCGATTCGTTATGATTCTGTTTAGCTTGGAAAAATGATTCCCGCTCTTGAAAAAGAGATCTACATTTACCACAATGTTTTTTTAGCAACTCAATTAATTTCTCAAACGTAACATCTGTGATTTTAATCGGGAAACATAAGTTGGACAGAAGAGTCAAGGTCTCCGTTTCAAGCGAGTTTATCAGATAAGCCTTTTTCTTAATCTCGGTAATGTCATCATGTAACACGAGAAACTGCTCTAATCTGAGTTGAAACACATCCCAATCTCCGTTTATGTGAGAGAACGGTGGAATTCTCGCCGATTCCATCTTCACAAAAGGAAAAAAAATAATCACGCGAAGCTACGACAACAATACTACCCCGGAAAAAATTACAAAAAACCCAGACAAATCCTCCACAAGAAAGAAAAGAAAAACCTATCTTAGAAATTGCGGTTGCAACGTCTCCAGATTGTTTCCTCTTGATGAGTGAGTGACCTTCCTCGACACTAGCACTGTTTGCCTTGTAAGAATGCCTTCCCTCGGCACTCCCTCGGAACTTCACCTTCGTGGAAAGGCTCTGTTGAGCCCCAAAAACGACCACCGCCTCTTGCTTCTGAGTACCCTTGGATGGTACTCCAGAACTCTGACTGTGGCTCCAGGAATAGCCAGAGATATCCTCGGTTTGTTCTGCCGGTCCTTTCACTCGGTCAGACAAACCCAAAAAATACTCCAATGTTCCGCCTCGGCTGTAGGTAGCCTTGAAAAATTTTTCGGGGTGACTTAGCTCTCCCCGCTTTGGTAATTTTTTTTTTGTGATCCAATTTGGTAATCCAATATTGTACTTTAATACGGCTGCGCCAATTGTAATGTACTTTTATTGTGGCCACACTAGCCACACAATAATAATAAATATGTTAAACGTAAGTTCTCGTCTTTATTGTAAGAGTACAATGGATTCAATAAGTAATATTATTTGTCTCGGTAGCGACTGATTATACTGGAAGTTAGAATGGTTCTGGCCGCGGCCGTACACCGGACCGCTGTCCCGGCTCGTATGCCCGATCGGCAATGTTCGGCGACCCGAGCATTCCCGAATTACTACATAGATACAAATGCGATATAATTGCATATATCACAGTAATACAAAAACCCTTGAAAATGTTATGCTACGTTTCCACGCTTGCCAAGTCTCGGCAAGCGTCCACAAGCGCAAACGTGTAAACAGGTCGTTTGGCTTGGCTTGCGTAGGCTTGCAAGAGCTTGCGAGAGCTTGCCGCCGATCCAGTCGGGGTCGGATCCAGCGGCAAGCTTCGGCAAACGCTCAGTGGAACTTTCGAACTGACGGCGAATGCACGCCGTTTTTGCTCCATGCGGTCTATGATAAAAATCATTACGAGACATATGTATGACGTATGAGGCGTGCCAGACTTATTAAAATGTATAAGTACATAATTTTAATGCACTTATGTTAATATAAATAAATAATATTTTATTGATGATTTACTATTTATTATAGTAAAAAAATATATGATTTTTCTTAGAATAACTTTTTTTATAATACAAAATAATTTTATATAAGACAAGTGATCCTCGAGTTCGGGTCCCAATTGCGATCATTATTTTTGAAGCGAAAACTTCTCTAGCACCGTTGTGATTTGAAACTCGATGAAACGAAAAAGTGGTACTAAAAAGAGACAAAAATCTATAGGATTTAGCCTGTGAGATAATGTCTCCTCTTTGTGCGAAGTGACCTGGGACGATTTTTATGAATCTGTATCAATCAAAATCAAAATCATTTATTGTACAAAATTTACATTTAGTACAAAAGGTATAACTTATAGGTACCTATATCCTATTTCTTGCAGTTATCATCCATCATCTTCGTGGTCGTCGAGCTTTCCTTGTTTTTGTTACACTTTGCATGTATTTCAAATAAAAGTTTGATAAACCAAACGCAATAGCCGACACAAGTTCGGCGTCCGCCATACTCGGGTGTAGGTAGCGCACTGACGCATTCACAAGCATGTAAACGACTTCCAAATGCCAAGCGAGATTTGTGGACGCTTGGAGCTTGTGGAGGCTTGCCAAGCCTTGGCAAGCGTGGAAACGTACCATAATAATATTCGCGATAAGTTATGTCATTGTGAAGTCGATATCACGCAGCAGTAGGTATCTAACGATCAATTAATTATTGGTGCACGTTTTTGCTTCAGTCATTTTTCATAATATTGACAGCTGTGGCCGTAAATTTTCAATACGCTTCACTGCACATAAATACATTATTAACGTCAGTGGGTGGGCATTGTGAGGATGGGGATACGACACAAACGCGTGTCGAGGTAATTTCGTGAAATGCAATGACTATTTCGTTTTATTATTACACTATGCTAGAATGGAGTGCATGGCCTCGTCACCAAAACCCAAACGGTTTAGTTGTCACCAAGGCTGTCTAAATATAAATAATAATAAACATGCTTCATCGAGTTGGTTAAGTGTACTTATTTGAGTGATTTCATTATACGATACGATTGTACCACCCCAGCCAGGAGTACTCCTGTCCCGGTAAGACCGGTACACCAGGGGGCACTGATTTGTTAGGACTGGAACACATGCTCTGAGGATGGGAAGGAGATTGGAGTTTAATCGACCGGTATACATGGCAACCTAACCTAACCTAATTTTTTAAATATATTGAGGGATCAGTAGGATTTATAGGTCCAATTAGGAGTTCCACCGAGCCAAACCTTCTGACATGAAAATATCTGGAGTCGGTGAATTATTTTCCCATTTTGTCTCTGGTAGGTTGACATGTTCTTGTATTATTTTGTATTTATTATACTTGTATAGTGCAATTGCATAGCGTGGATTGACTAGATGATCATTTGTGGAAAAGTGTGGGAAAGGGTTTAGTTTTTCCTGTGGGAAAGATTTAACCCGGACATAAAATCTGAAGCCTTTAATTGAATAATTTGTAGAGCGCTGTTTTTATGAAAAATCTAAGCCGAATTAACATTATGCAACTAGTTGCGCACAAGTTGTATCATGATATTAGTTGTGATGCCAGTTTAACGGATAAACATATAATTTTATGCAACTAATTAGGGTTAAAACGTGATGCAACTAGTGTCGCGAAGGCATTTTAGCTGAACGGATATGTGGGTTCCTTGTAACTGCGTAAGAGTTACGAAAATGACAAAATAACTATAGAATTCTCAATAAAGAACTGCACCCATCGTCCCAATCCAACATCGTCTTTTCTTTCGTGACAGTCTTTTCTTTTTTTGTACATCACCATTTGTACAACAACTTTGTGCATTACAGAAAAGGCTTTGATGTTGATGGTGCCAGGGTTGCTGGGATACTAAAGGTTGCAAGTTGCGCAATTTACACCAACTTTTTGGTGTATGCATTTTTTCCTTATTCATTGCTTCGCTATTACATAATTTGGGGATTTTTCGACCACCATCCTAGGCACATGCCCGTGTTGTGGTGGTCGATGAATTTTTTGGAACATGCATGCAACTAGTTAACGTAAATTTGGCTTAAACGTTATACTAATTTCGGTTGTCGGTGCATGGATGCACGCGTGATTTAAAATCGTATTCCTGCGTACGGCATAAAATTATCAAATTCAATGAACTTTAACTTTACAAAATTGGAAGTAGGTACAAATCGTATCAGACAAGCGATAAAGTAGGCATCAAAATTATTTTATTAAGGCGATCCACTAGTTCACTAATGTGCCGTGGACAGTAGTTCTTCGGTGGACGCCATAGGGGTCACTTTGAATAACCGAATTCGTCGACTAGCGGCCGTATTGTAAAATATCAACGCGAAAATGCATATTTTATTTTATTTTGGGAAGATTGGGTGTAAATATCAACTTTTTTTGCGATTATTATAAAATAAACTGAATTTGCCACATTACACAATAAAACCATATCCGAAAAGGGGTTTATAAATAGGAGAGTTTGGACTTGAAAGTGTGTTTTTAAGACCTTATACTTTATTTTTTTATAGGCTTATTAAAAAACTTATAAAAAAAATGACCGATATTTTTAAGGGCCAAGGTATGTTCTACACGCAGTATTTAATTGAAGCATCTACAATACTTCTAAGCGATCAAATTTTCAAAACAAAAACATATGATTTTGCATTATTTACTATGACTTCATCTTAAGCAATATAATTTTACTAAGCATTTGCAATGCGAATTTGCTTTGTTTAAGTTTTTGACAGATTTACCTGCCAGGTCAATTCAGATAAACACACTTTTATTAGAAAGTTTTGAGAAGCTTTTGTTTTTTTATTAGAAATCTTGGAGAAGATAAGACTGCACGCAGAGGACACTATATTAAAAACATTGCATATTGCAATTTGCAGTTGCTATTTTATCCTCCACTACTACTGATATTATTACACTTTTAGATCTCTCTAATTTCTCAACAAAGAAATATTTATTATAAAGAAAAACGATAATATTTGTTTTTGAAAAGCAATGAGATTAAAAAATCTTAATACAATTATAATTATCCCGCGATTTTAACGAGTCTGCGTTAGTAAAATAAATAAATCTTCAATAAAAAACGGAAACTTTATCGCATGGCTTATCATACCCACAAATGATTTGACAATGCACAAGGATTCAAATTTTATAAATATTCAAAGGAACTTTTTTTAAATGAACGTACCATTCTTAGAAATAATTTATCAGATTTAGGTATCAGGCAATATAAAAATATCTGCCGATCCTTATGCAGAATTTTATTGCTTTATTTGACTGGTTTCTCGAGCACAATAAATTCCTGCTGCGTTAAAACGCCAACCATTGTGAATGTGGAGTTGTTGGATTTTTTTCGTCCCTCCGATCCTTGCCATCCAGAGGTGTCCTTAAATAAACGTGCCCACAATATCAAGATCGGACCGTAAATTATCAGTTCGAAATTCTTCAAACGCTCATTAAAGAGTAGACTATATAAAACAGATGACGAATCCTGAGTTATAATGAAAGTATTATTCTTGAAGGCGTTAAAATCTCAACGCTTGTTCGCAGAATATTGCATTTATTTTTATAAAGTAAAAAGTTTATCCTTAATCATTTTAGGTTAATGCAAAAATATAAAAAGCTTTTGTTTTTCCTCTTTGAAGGCAGTGGATCCGGTTTTTATCAGGTTGGCATTAGATTTGGGGATAACGATGGAGCGTTGGGAACGTGTGGCGTATTGTCGTCAAAGCTCTAACACTTGGGCTATAAAAGAGCAAGTAGTAATAAAATAACGAAAAAACATATTTACGAAACATTTACTATTGTATCAAAAAGCCGAAGACTCTTAACAATGCCGTTAACACTATAAAGATTTGGTCACTGATGTGTAATAGATTAGATTTCGCAGTAAATAAACGGTGTTCTCAACTTTAAATGGCCACGGAATCCGATATGCTTAGCACTTCCAACAAACTGCACGGTGTATCGATATTCAATGACAGAATTAATATGGTCGACCTCTTTAGAAGCAAGGAACGGGCCACCGAACACCTGATCCGACTAGACGCATCTTTCCCAATACGACACGGTATTAGACAAACTACACGGTATAAAACATCGGCTCGCTATTCAAAAAGCGACCGTTTTACTTACGGCACTGGATTGAAGAAAGTGAGGATGTTTTATAGCTTTTTACGCGCTGGCTCTGAACAACGGCGATTCAAAACCTGCGGATCGAATCTAAGAATATGACCAGTATCTTCGAGTACCATCGGATACCCGGCAGTCTGCTCGGTGGCTTTACAGTTAGACTTTAATACGAAGCCAATGTGATTATGAAACTACTGACGTGCAAGCAAGACGCAGGGAATCTGTACAGTGAACAGGCGCAGGTAACAGCTATCAGGTCCAGGTATGTGTATTAATAACCTTAAGACAAAAAGACTCGGCCGAATGAAGCGTAAAGCTATCACGAGAAGAATAATTTCAAGTCGTAAAGTCAGTATTGCATTAGCAATTAATTAAACCTCCGAGTGTTAAAGGTTCATTCCACAGGTGCAGACCAGATTTATTTACAAGATGAAGGGAGATTTGTAATTGGACTCTTAATCACACACTAATTAAGATGTCCCGTATAAACCTTATTGATTAATTAGCGAGCTTCTATGTAATAATATCAATATTATATATAAATTCTTGATCAAACACGCCCTGCTGTAAGTAACAATCTTATTTATAATACAGCCGAGCGCGTTCGAGAATTTTAAATACATACCATATTTTTTGCATAGAAAATCATATACAGTCATTACGAGCTTTGTTGGCTCCTTCACTTTCAATGGCTCATTAGGTTTAATCTAATGTAACGCAAAAGAGAAAACTCCATAAATCAGAAAGTCAGTTGAGATTGATACTTCAGAGAGATTGTAAAAAAATCATTTTTAACTATCCAATACAATTCGGTATAAAAATTACGAATAGGAATTATTGTCAATTTGCGGTCAGTACATAAGCCAACAACAAACCGCCACATTACACTGGGGAATGCTAAGCACTAAGCAACTGATAAGCGAGCAAGATACAGTTTCGAAACGTCATGTTACCGACCGTTCCATAGGGCAGGCCGGCATACGCAGCGGCCGAATATTTCCCAGGGAGAAATAATCGAGAAGGCACCACAATATTGACATTCCATCTATTAATGGTCCATTCGAACCAAACCACGACAAGATGAGATAAACGGACACCTGATGTGTTGAAAAAACTGAATGGAGGAAGATAATTTATCGAAATTGTAATCAGCACAGATGTGGTAATGAAGGCTTGAGAAAATTCTGAGTCAATGGCTCAAATTACTTTGCGTTATTCAAGAATGTATCAATAAATAATTATTACATCGACAGTTGACAATAATAAAACAAAAGTATAGGGTTCATGAAGCTGTTTTATTAGCGCATTCCTGTTATTCTGTAGGTATAAAATGCACATAGAACACAGATTTTTTTGCATTAATTTGATTCTATGTGAGAATACAACAATAGATACGAGAGGAAAGCACTGAATGAAACAATTCAAAATTTTTGCAATTAATTCATAAGGGCGACGGAAAACCAAACGTTTTTTTTCACTTCCACACACTTGTGTGTACAAACACGCTTGTTGGAAACGGTTGAATTTTGCTAATAAACTACTTTACATCCATTGACATAGGTATACTTGGTCGTTGTTTACATCACAAAGCATCCGAAAGATCCATAAAAAAACGAGTTACGTCCTAAAAAGAAATGAATTACAAAATCACGGAAGCAAACAAATCAAAATAATTAATTAATTGGCGTGGTTAATCAAACTGAATTGATTTGACGGTGTGAATGAATCCGCGCAATTCTAATTAACGATATTCAGACCAGAATGGCAAATGGAGCCGGCCACAAATGAAAGGTGATGATTATTGAAATAATAACATGTGAAGAAACACCTTAAAACAATGCCCAAGCAGGTGACCTTTCGCTATCCAATCACATACACAAAGATATTGACGATGAAGATATTCGCGATGTTCGGAATGATTGTATCGTGATTCGTGATTCAACCGAGGATCTGGGTCATCTTACACATCGACTGAATTTAGTTTTTTGATTTGTGTTTCAAAATTGTCTTCTCGAGGCACTTGGCAGCCTTGCCCGTGGCTATAGCGGTCTAACGGGACGACCGGCTCCGTCAAACATGGCCAGTAACAAACATACACGCTTCAATCAATTATTATTATATTATCCAACATTGATAATTTATATCGGCTCTCGTTTGGCGGATTGTTAGCTGAGTGGGTGCCCTGAGGCCGCGAGGAAATGCATTTCAATAATAAAATAATGTTTTAAACTGGGATAATAACACGAATTGAATGCCAATTGAAAAATAATTAAATTACACATACTAATCTGCAAGTCGGATCGTGTAAGTCAACGTAATACATAATACGGGAATGTTTGCCTTAACATATATTTTTTTATTTTATTTAGTAATTTGTACATTTAAGTTTACAAAATTTATAATTAATTATAATATTTCATATTGTTAACTAAATTTTATGTAGTTTTATGTAGCTCCTACAATACACCTTGAACTTTCCAATTGGTGTGGACTTTAAAGTTTCTGGCAGCGTGTCATATAACTTCATCCCTTTGTACAGTAAACTGTTCCGCGTATTCGCCTTGTCCTTTTTTTGAAGCCTGATTTTCTTGCACATCCTTGTGTTATGTCTGTGAATGTCCTTGTTGAATATAATTTTATTTGAGAAGTATTTTTGTAAAATGTTGTTTATTATTTTGTCTATAAATATCGTCGTATTCAAGGTCAGCATCTGTTTCACGGTTAGCCAATTCACTTCCTTTAACATTTTGTTTACGTTTGAAAATCTATTTCGCCGAAGTATTATTCTCATTGCCCTGTTTTGGAGAATTTTAAACTTATTTTGTTCTCGTTCGTTACATAGGAAAAGTATAGGATAGGATTATGTTTTATTTTTTTAAAGAAATGTCAACATTCCTGGGTTACGAGTTACGAATAACCTGATAATATTTGAAAATCTCCTACTACCACCGCAATAAGCGGAAAACCTGTGCTTGTGTCGTGATGAAGGACTTACCGAGGAATTGAACTCACGACACCTGAATGGGACCCAGACGGAATGCCAATTCAGCCACTCACCGGACATATAATCTCTTTGTATGTTTACATATCTAATGTTACCGAGGGGAAGTCCAAGATGATAATCTCTCTATTTCTAGCTGAACCTATTTGTGACAAGGTGAACCCATTACTTATTAGGTGCATGTAAATTTAACAGCTATATTTTTAAAACTACTATTAGCATAACAGTATACGTGTATGACTTGGGGTCAGAAGTCAGAAGGTTGCACGTTTAAATCCCGACGCAGCATAAAAACTAAATGACATGGAATTTTTCATTTCATGTAGCGAAGAATGATGCGAGTCTGGTTGCTGAGGATCATCTGACGTATCTTACAAAATTGACTTTACAGCTGCCATAAGAAAGCTTCACTAAAATAATATTAATACGTAAATTGTTCAAATACAAATAAGTTAATTTCTCAGAATATATGAATTTTATTTTGGGTGAATACGGCTGAGATTTGAGATAACGATTATTATATCATTAGTTACAGAATGTCTGTTAATTCGAAAACATTTAATTTCACACTCATGTTAATAAGATAAAGATCTACATGTGAATGTAAAAAATTCAAATATTATATTCTATCCATTAAATAAAAATAATATAAATTCAGTCAAATACGGTTACAAAACAGTGACGTGCAGTGATTTTATTTACATCTAAGATACAAAATGTAATCAATTAAAAAAAATATCTACTGATTTACTGAAAACTTGAATGAACAGAAATCATCGTATAAATTTGTAAGTTCAAATTTTTTTTTACATTAGGTCTGCACTGGAGGGCCGCCTGGAAAAAATCCCTCAGGGCCTATGTCATCTTTGGGGATGCTAAATATATCATTTTTTGTAAAATTTTAACAATTAATTTGGTATCGCAAATGCGACACGTGGAGTGGACTGTATCAATATATTTAAAAACAAAAAAAAAAGTTATGCTTGTGAATTCTTTGACACAACTATGGGGAATGGTAAACAGATGAATGAGAGAAGGAAACTGACTTACCCCTTATGGTTGATGTTCTGCTCAATGTTATGGATTTGAGGGAGCACTAAATCACTCACTGCACAAGCTTCCATAAACTGGTCGATGTTATATAAACTGAGAGAATAATGATGTTCGTGGCACAGCTTCTTTTAACAGACTGGTGACATATTGATTTTTGTTGTACAGTAGGTAATATTGTCAGTAGGGACAGGTAATTGTGGTAAGCAAAGGATGGGTAGATAAATGGAACAAGGTATATAGGTAGGTATACATAGTTGCGTCAACATTTTCCGCCCACCTAATTTTGGAACAAAATTAACAATAAAAAAAAAAAAAAATAACAATAATAATAAAGTAGCTTGAATACTATGTTATTAATCAAAAATTATAAGGAAAATTATTAAAAAAATATATATATATTGTGAGACGTAAGCACACCAGCTGTCTTCTGTGTATTTATCAAAGGAAACAAAAGGAAAACAAAAAACATAAAATATAAGTAATAGATAGCTCTATGATAAAAAAAATGCTGAGTATTGAATTAACAGATGACTTATTCTATAGGCAAAGGACAAAGCTTAACCGCTGGGCGTACAAATATACCTTTAGTGGTTTTAATAGTTGCAACGCGAACAATATTATCTTTACCCGGATGGACGGCAACAATTCGCCCTAAAGCCCAGCGCATGGGGGGAAGACGTTCATCCTTTACTAGCACGAGTTGACCGATCTCTAAATTGGGTCTGTCTCTCAACCATTTTGCACGTTGTTGTAGAGTATTAAGATACTCCACATTCCAGCGTTGCCAAAAGTGTTGAGACATCTTTTGTATGTGTTGCCAACGACTTAAACGGTTTGATCCAGTAGCGGACAGGTCATATTCAGGAAGTCCTAAGAGGAATCCTCCTATCAGAAAATGGCCGGGTGTAAGGGCGTCGACGTTGTCTGGATCAACCGACAAGGGGCAAAGGGGGCGTGAATTTAGAATAGCTTCAATGGTAGTAAGAAGTGTGGCAAACTCCTCAAATGTTAGGGAAGTATCACCCACTACTCGAACCAAATGATGCTTGACGGATTTAATTCCGGATTCCCACAGTCCGCCAAAGTGTGGACTGGCGGGAGGATTAAATGTCCACAGGATTTCCTTTTGGGCAAGATAGTCTGAAATCACTTCACGTTGTGGTGAAGAATAGAAATATTTAAATACTCCAGTTAGGTATCGCTTTGTTCCTACAAAATTTGTGCCCCGGTCACTGAAGACTTCGGAACACAACCCCGTCGATTTATGAATCGGGTTAGGGATGCGATAAAGGCATCCGTGGAGAGGTCTGACACGACCTCAAGGTGCAAGGCTTTGGTGGCCATGCAGACAAAAAGACATAAATAAGCCTTAGTGGTTTTTGCTCCGCGACGTTTATGATCTTTCAGCATAAAAGGTCCACCAAAATCGACCCCTACACGAGAAAAGGGACGACTAGGTTGAACACGAGAGGACGGCAGATCCGCCATCATAGGTGAATGTGCAGTGGCCCGAAACTTGTGGCATGTGACACATTTTGATAACTGAGATCGAATGACGGTACGACCGGACATAATCCAGTATTTGCGTTGAATAAGAAATTGGAGAGTACGCGGTCCGACGTGAAGATAAGCACGGTGATAGTAATCAATTAACAACCCGGTCAAATGACTAGACTTAGGAAGTAAAATGGGATGCTTACTATCGGATGGGAGTGCAGAATTTGTTAGCCGACCGCCCACCCTCAGGATACCGTGAGGGTCAATAAAAGGTTTCAGTTTTTGAAGGCCGGAAGAACACATTTTGTCAGAGCTTAACAGAATAATATCGTTGTGAAAATAAGCCTGCTGTTCGAGTTTTATAATCTTCATGAATGCGTTGTCCAGTTCTTGAAGAGTGAGTGCCGCATGATTGATGCTCTGTTTCGCCATTTTGGAAACATTAGAAAGACAATTTGTTTTGAACCTAAGGATCCATGCAATGACTTTCTTTAATTTTGATAATGAAGAATACTTCGCTATGATGGAAGATGATTTTAATTCGACATTAAAAACTGTAGGTTTAGGGGGTTGAATTTCTGGCAATTCGCTTGCTGGAATAAATGGTAGTCTCGCCGAAGGCCAATCCTCAACTGGATTACGGAGCCACGGTGGACCCGAAAGCCATGATAGATGTTCTACAAAATGAGCAGGAAGGGTACCTCGGGACCCATAATCAGCACTGTTATCCTCTGAAATAACATGCTTCCAAATTGCTTTTGGCGTGTTATCAAGGATCTGAACAACACGGTTTGCGACGAAAGTTTTTAATAAATGTGGTGGCGTTTGAAGCCAAGATAAGACAATTGTCGAGTCAGTGAAGAGGATAACCTTTTCAATTTGCGCGGCAAAATGTACTGACGACAATATATATTTTACAAGTTTTGAAAGCAGCACGGCTGCACACAACTCTAATCTCGGGATTGTTAATGACTTTAAAGGTGCAACCTTGGATTTGGCCATCAGCAAGTGGCTAGAATTATGGTTTTGAACAACTAAATATGTCACGGCTGCATAACCCAGTTGTGATGCATCGCAAAATCCTACGAGGATACAATGACTATCTAGATTCGTATGGTAATATCGTGGAATTCGTAACTGTTGTAGCAATGGAAGTTGTTCCACAAAGTTGTTCCACGTGGACATGATGTGGAGTGGTACTTCAGTGTCCCAGTCCACGTTCAATTTCCAAAGTTCTTGGATAATCCGTTTTGCAGTGAAGATCACAGGAGACAACCACCCTAGCGGATCGTATATCCGAGCAAGGGTTGATAATATATTCCGCTTCGAACATACTGCCGAATTGGGTATCGAAATGTGATAAGAAAAATAATCCTCTTCGGGATTCCAAAAAACACCTAATATTTTAACATTCGATTGAGTTTTGTTAAAATTCAACTGTTGTTGTTGACATTCAGAATCATGCTCGAGTAATTCTGAACAATTGCTTGCCCACTTGCTGAGCTCCAGTTTGGCTGATTTTAAAACGGCTACAATTTCTTCCTTGAGGTGTCGAGCAGATTCAATGGAATCTGCCCCAGTCGCCAAGTCATCAACATAAAAATTCTCTAACAGCGCCCTTGAAGCGGCAGGATAGCTTTCCCTCTCATCCCTAGCCAATTGACGTAAGGTCGAAATGGCTAAAAATGGGGAGGACGTTAAACCGTAGGTTATGGTTTGAAGTTCGTAATCTTTCATTGGTTCACTTGGGGAGTCGCGCCAAAGGATGTGCTGATATTTACGATGATTGGGAATAATTAAAATTTGTCGGTACATTTTACAAATGTCAGCAGTAAATACAAATTTATGAAATCTAAAATTTAATATCATGTATGGTATTTCTGTTTGTAGTTTTGGACCGCTATATAGCATGTCATTTAATGACATATCAGAGGCCTTCGCAGACCCATCAAAGACAACGCGAATTTTACCTTTTCCATTGATTACCGCATGATGGGGAAGATAATTTGCCCCAGAGTTGGGTGCTACGCGTTTCATGTGACTAAGACTTTCATATTCATGAAGAAAATCCCTATAACTAGTCGCCAACGTCGCATCCCTATCAAAACGCTTTTCCAGCTTGCGCATTCGCGATTCGGCCAAGTTGTAAGTACTTTGCGGTGGAGGACAGTCCGATTTTAACAGAATCGGAACCACATATCTCCCATCCGTCTGTCTGTAATGCTCCTTCTGAAACATTTCTTCCGCCTTGGTGTTGTCGGGGTTTAAATCAGAAACGACGGGAGCCTCTTCAATTTCCCAGAAATTTTTCATTGTATCATTTAATGACATGTCGGACAGTGTCAAAAGTGACGTTGGCGATGAATCGATCGATTGACATCCAACCTTCCCAAGAATAATATATCCAAAGACTGTATTTAAAGCACTAGGGTTTCCACGAACGATATGTGATTGATCATCCAAAATGTTGGGATATAAATCGGCGCCGAGTAGAAAATCTATTTTACCCGGCTGATCAAAATTTGGATCTGCTAACGATAAATTGAGAAATCGCGATTTAACATCTTTATCTAGTGTGACAGATGGCATCCATGAAGTAATTTCCGGAATTACTATGGGTGTCGCAGATAACATAGGTGCTCGCTGTTTGACAGGTTTGATAACACATGAGGTTATACCTGTGCATGAGTTAACAGCTGTATGTCCTAATCCATTTAACGGAGTCTTGTATTTCCTTATAGATAAGCCTAGCCTCTTGGCACAGCTCTGCGTGATAATGGAGACTTGACTTCCATTATCTACGATGATACGTACAGGAACGTAGGCGCCAAATTTGTTTTGCATGTGAACAATCGCTGTACCCAAGAGCACATTTGGTGCGTTGCTCACATTTTCGTTTGACTTTGTGACGGCAGTCAATGACGTGGTCACTTTTTCACCCGTAGAGGGTGTTTCAAAATGCAACATAGAATGGTGCCGCTTGTTACAAATTTTACAACTAGATTGTGATTGACAATCTCCAAATCGATGAAACTTTAAACAATTAAAACATCGATTTAAATGTTTTATGCGATTTTTCCTTTCAAGGGGAGACATTTCAAGAAATTTTTCACATTTATAAATTGAGTGAGTTTCCTTACATATAGCGCACAATTCAGAGCTAGAATTCGCCGCCAATAAGGATTTTCGTGCAACCGCCGTCTTTGGTTTAGGTATGTTTGCAGTAAGTGGGTTAGACGCTTCGAGAATTCTAATCTGATTGTGTAAAAATTCAAATAATTGAGATGTTTCCGGTAATTGTGTTCTTGTAAGTGACGTTTCGAATTGTCGTCTGGTGTCTTGATCCAAACATCGTAAGATTATGTGGGCAACAAACTTACTAAATATATTTTCATGTTTCATTGCATTCAAAGCAGATAAATTTTCTTGAAAAGTGTTTAAGATATGTGTTAATCCATTTATCGATTCATTAGGTAATGGTTTAAAATTCATCATTTCGTCTACATAAAAAGTAAATAATAATCTACTATCTTCATACTTTTGCAGCAGAATATTCCAAGCTATTGGGTAATTCTCAGCAATTAATGGTAACGATTTAACTAAATTCAATGCAGTTCCCTTCAGTAACGAAATCAAATGATGAAATTTCTCTATATCTGTATACATATTATTATTATGTACTAGATTTTCGAACAATGCATGGAAGGTATGCCAATTTTTTACATTGGAATCAAATGGTGTTATTTGAATCGCGGGTAATTTTAAGTTGCCAATACTATTTGCAGAAATTGGTTCTGACTTAATGTTTGAATTTTGCTGTCTTTTTGCAGATGAAATTTCAAAGACCATTACATCTAATTGTTCAGAGATTGTTGCTATCTCCTTACAATCACTTGCCTTGTCCGCTTCAATTAATAAATTTTCCATATCATTATGTAATGACTCTACCTCTCCGAGCCATTCGAAAACTTTTTCATACCGGCTTAAAAACGTTTCCCTTTTTTTTTCATCCATGTTTATAAAAGGTATTAATTGATGCGTTATTTGTATCCTAGCTAAAAAACGATCCCTTCGAGTTTTCAATACGGCAATCTTCTTATCTGCCATCTTAAATTAATTCTTGTTTAGTGAAATATTATGTATTTAACACAGAAAACAGCCAATGTATACGGCGACAATAATTATAGAATGTAATGAATTTAATGTTTTCTAGTTTAATCCGGCTCGAAGGACCAAATAATGGTATCGCAAATGCGACACGTGGAGTGGACTGTATCAATATATTTAAAAACAAAAAAAAAAGTTATGCTTGTGAATTCTTTGACACAACTATGGGGAATGGTAAACAGATGAATGAGAGAAGGAAACTGACTTACCCCTTATGGTTGATGTTCTGCTCAATGTTATGGATTTGAGGGAGCACTAAATCACTCACTGCACAAGCTTCCATAAACTGGTCGATGTTATATAAACTGAGAGAATAATGATGTTCGTGGCACAGCTTCTTTTAACAGACTGGTGACATATTGATTTTTGTTGTACAGTAGGTAATATTGTCAGTAGGGACAGGTAATTGTGGTAAGCAAAGGATGGGTAGATAAATGGAACAAGGTATATAGGTAGGTATACATAGTTGCGTCAACATAATTATTAATTAACTTAATAATTAACTTACTAATTACCTGTTTTTCTCTTTCTTTCTTTGTATTATCAATCTATATTCATCTCTATTTTATTTAGACTTTCGAATTTCTCTTAAGTGCACAATATTTTAGTATGTAACC
The DNA here is from genome assembly GCA_917880885.1 of Limnephilus marmoratus. Lineage (NCBI taxonomy): Eukaryota > Metazoa > Arthropoda > Insecta > Trichoptera > Limnephilidae > Limnephilus > Limnephilus marmoratus. Next base: position 22,204,999 of record OU862912.1, on the reverse strand, counting down.
ATTGTAACCATATCCCATGGATGTACACCTACACTTAGATAATCCAGAAGTTTCAATTCCATTATATACTTACCATTGCATAATGTTATTCTATTTCTGTAATAATTAGTGTAACTCGCTCATCAAGCACAAGAACCAGTTTCTTCTTTGGTGAGATTGCAATTTTAAATAATAATTTGTGTACCGATATGTAATATATATAAAACCACTGTACTATATATCTATATTAAATAAAAAAAAAATAAAAAAAAAAATTAATTTTTCAGAAAAAAAATCCTACACACGTCGTAAAAGACGCACTTATTTCGACATCGCATATCGAAAGAGAAAAAGAAACGAAGAAAAATTAAATATTTAATTAATTTTTGGATATATTTTTCGATGTATCGATATATATTTTTTACTACGGAAATAGTCGAATAATAGTAAACTGGGCGAACTGTACAGGGCCCGCAGATACTTTAATAGTACACAACTGCCAACCCTGTACAAATCACAAGTGCGCCCCACGGTTGAATTTGGCAGCCATCTCTGGTCTGGAGCTCCAAAATACCTGAAAAATACCCTCGACTCTGTGCAAAAACGGGTCCGTTTGATAGATTCTCCCATCTTAACAGACAGATTGCAATCTTTAGAGCACAGGCGTCGGGTGGGAATGCTATCCTTGTTCTACCGGTATTACAATGGAAGATGCTCCGAGGAACTAGCATCATTGATCCCTTCGGCACCGGTGCATAGTCGGGAAACACGCCAAACGCGTGCCCAACATTTGTACACGGTTGACATTTGCCACATGAGAACGGGTCGTTTCTTCGACTCGTTGTTGTGTTCTTGGCTGTGGAATGATTTGCCGGCCTCTGTGTTTCCTCCTTCCTACAACATGGGTCTCTTCAAGACCAATGTTCATTCCTTCCTCTCCTCAAAAAGACCCTCCACACAGCATCCCAGATGACATAGGCCCTGAGGGAAATTATTTTCCTCAGGGCCTCCTGCGTGGAGTTAACGTAAAAAAAAAGGCATATTGGGCTTCATTGCGCGAAATACCTTACATCTCACGTCCACGTCACAACTATTTTACCGCTAAGCATAGATACGATGACCAAAATATAAAATTTTACGATATTCTGGAAAATCTGATAAAAGTCGCAACACGCCCCTGTTTTAAAACGTGTTTAATTATCTATAAGAGAACAGGTAGCGGACATTCATGGCGTAGTCCGTGGCTATAAAGTTCTATTCAGTTCAATACCTGCGAATAACTCTTCGAGTTAAATATACATTTTATGTATTTAATGTCCGCAGCAAATTTCCACGTCTGTTGCGATTCGCAACTGGACCAAAAACGATTAAAAATATTGCCACTATGAACCTTATCTAAGTGTCATTTTATAGGTGATTATTTGACAGGTGTTTCGAATTCGTCGTTTTCATAGAATTGTATGTATAATACACCGATAAATAAAACATCGACTTAAAATAATGTCGGTAGGCACCATATATGGTCAAAATGAAGTGAAGGTAAGTATCTAAAGGTCAATTCTTACTAAAGTTTGCAAACTTGTTTCAAAAGGTTATAATAAACTTGCAAACCACGATAGTAATTAATTAACAATGTATTATGCGTACAAAATAATCCTATGCCAATGGGAATGAGGTACACGAGGAAAATAATAAATAATTTCCCTCAGAGCCTAAGTCATCTTACGGGATGCTGTGTGGAGGTTTTTATAAGGAAAGGAAGGAGAAGAAGTTCTGGGAAGGCAATAGGTATGAGGGGTGGGTAGGAATCTGGGGGTCAATGTGTCCAGGAGTGATGGAGTTGTGAATCCATCTCTCTAACTGCGGTGTAAGGCGAAGGATCCAAGTGATTCTGGCTGGAGAGGTCAAAAGACGTACCTCAACCAGTCTCTCTCGATAAGGCCCGCCACGCAATAAGTGGTCGGATGGATCGACCGCCAAGACCTGAATAAACCTCACCCCATAAATCCAGTCACCCCTGCTAAGTCACTAAACGTAGCGAACCACTTGGGGTGACCTATGGCAGAAGTGTTGGTTATCCAGTAAATGGTTCCCGGGGCGGCGGTACCCATACAATCCTCCCAAAATTGAAGGATCATTATTAAGGTTTCAGGTATCAGAGTAAGTCTACTTCACCAACATGAGCAGTGAGTACCACCTTGGTAAAAAGTATTTTTATGGTTATTATTATGGTTACATTATAATATGAGTATTATATTTTATTATAATTTTAACTAATGCCCGGCGTTTCAATTTCAGCTGAAATTCAATTTCAGGGGAATAGTTATTGATTTCACAAATTGTTGTATTTGAACTTTTAAAATTAAAACAGTGACATCAGATGCTGTCATAATAAAGATACACATACACATTTTTTGTTGGTACTTGCCAATTGATTTGAGATTTATTGTATTACTTATGTTCTCTATTTTATACAGGTGCTTGCAGGTTTTCACAGATGTAATGCCGACTTATGGAGCCTCATGAATAAGTTTTTTTTTGCCCTGTTTAATTTATCTTTGTCTTACTAACCCATTTTTTTGCATTTTATTTTTCCTGTTAAGCACTTGCATACTGCTTACTAACAACGTATGCATGGACACTGGAGGTATAGATTCGTTCAAAATAAATAAATGTAGCTTCGTTTAACAAAAACAAATTAGAATTTTGCGAGAGCCTTGAAGGAGTAACCATCTGTTACTTATACCAGGGCGGGTAAGAGGTGGATAACCTCCACTGTCATAAGAGGAGTCATAAATAAACCATACATTACTCAAACCGACACTTTAGTATCAGTGGCTGTTTGGAAGACGAACAAACAATATATTTATATTATTTAATAATAAATTTGACGAACAATAAAACAAGATTTAGAGGTCATTATTGAAGATTTAAATGCTTCAATGAATGACATTCATAGTAATACAACCATAACTCAAACCAACAAACTTTACACGTATTATACTTATATATTATACATTATACAAAGGCATCAAGCGATAGATTGAGATTCATGAAAAGATCTGTGGAAGTAATGGAAGACAAATCTTGGTTTTATTGATCGCATCTCTCGGAGACACGCATTTCATATTATTATACCCGTCTAAAATTTATTGCAAACACTTATTCATCTGCAACGTAACTAGATTTCTCACGTGGATCAGAACGAGCACGTTTTAACATATGTCATGTAAATCATTGATAGAAATGTACTGTATTTACTTTATAGTACTCCAGCTTTGGCCTTGTTTTAGCAGGTGTGAGTAGTGAGTAACGCGAAGCAAACAACACTCGTACAACACTTCTCGGAATAATACTAACACTATGTATCCACTGGTATGCAATGATTATGATGTAAGTGAAAAAACAAAAACAAAAAGAAAAATTGTAAAAATAACCAAATTTGATTAATAAAAATGAAAGGATATTATACACCTTTAAAAATATGGCCAAGGAACCCTAGAATCAATGTTGTTCGAAGCCAACGTAATTTTTTTTTTAACATCAACTCCACATAGGTCTCTAAGGAAAATAATTTCCCCCAGGACTTACGACATCTTTCGGGAGGTGGAGGATCTATTTTAAGGCAGGGAAGGGGAGGAAGTTCCGGGAAGGAAATAAGACCTAGACAAACCTCACTCCATGAACCCGGGCACACCTGCTAAGTCACTAAACGTAGCGAACCACTTGGGGAGAGCTATGGAAGTGGTGTTGGTTATCCAATAAATACCCGCCTCCCAAATTGAAATTGAATTACGCACGGTGTAAATGATATGCCGCGCGTAAGGTCGGAATAATTTAGTTTCAAAATAAGAATAAAACCACGGCGTTAGTATACTCGTAGAAATCCAGTCTTGCTCCTTGCAATTTCTATTTTATTTACACATTATTTGTGAACTTTGTAAATCGTATCTACCATGTTAGTATTGAGTTCTATTTTTAATCTTTTATCTATACTTAATACTACTTCTTGTCGATACGCCAGATTTCCACGTTATCTAGTTGATCTAGAAAGAAATATGTTCACAAAAAAAACGTATTATCGATCGGCTCATCGGAAAAGGACACAAAAGATTTGCACCAAAGTCCTCGAGACGGTGAGGGGCTTACCAAGTGGCGGCAGCCGCGTTAATGAAAATTGGCGTGTACGAGTATAATCTAGGCGGGGCCAAGTGTAATTTTTGTAGAAACGAGTGTCCGATTAACGAAAGACATGCTCCCATTTTTTGGGCGATCGTAACGGTTGATCGGTCGTCGTGACGCCGTGACGCCGGTAAACTTGCTTCAGCCAGGGCGGACCGATGAACAGGTAGATGAGATATGAAAATCCGCGTTTTTTTGTTGTAAAGAAAATATTCTATCACTGACACTATTAATATCGCTAAAACGAGGCTGTCAATGCGCTTTGTAACTTCAGTAAAAGCGTGAGGAAGTTTTGTGTAGGTACTTTTTTTATAAAACTTTATAACACATAACTTGTGCACTGTTTAATCTTTAATCTATGCTGTCGTGACAATATATACTGAAAGATTAAGGGTATTTATTTATTTATTTATTTATTTTTCCATGTTCTCCGTAAAACGGTTATTCACCAATACATTATGAAGAAGATTACAAATTAGACAAAAAGTATAGCAAAACACATAAAAAGGTCAGTTTCACTACTTTGTGACATACGTCAAAAGATAATTGTTAAACTGCCTGTAGGTTACGTTAAAAATGTCAATGTTCAATGCAGACTCGTTGAGCAGTTCAGTCGCTCTGTTGACTGGCGCGTTCTGATAGGCAGAAGTCCTCGCTTTTGGAGCATAAAAAAGGGTATGGGACCTTCCACGAGTACGAAGAACAAATCCAAGCATTTTGTTGGCACGGGAGACAATATCAGATATATGGGATTTGAAAGAGAGATTTGCTTCAAAAATTACGCCAAGGTCTCGAATCTCATTTTTACGTGTTAATTTATGTTTATTAATGTGATAGGGGAACAGGAATGTATCTTTGGATCTTGTAAATGTAACGACACTGCATTTCTGAATGCTGAAGAGTAAGTTGTTCAGTTCCGACCATTTGACAAGAGAATCAAGATCGTTCTGCAGAAGAATGGAATCGATGTAACTTTTGATTGCTTTGAAAAGTTTTATATCGTCAGCAAAAAGGAGATATTTTGAGTGGTTTATGGTGTTGCCAATGTCATTGATGAATAAGAGAAAGAGAAGGGGTCCTAGATTTGATCCCTGGGGAATCCCGGAGTTAGTTTTGTATTCGTGAGAGAGATGGTGTCCGTAACTGACATACTGACGACGATTGCGTAAGTAGCTAGCCACAAAAGCGAGGAAATTCTGAGAGAATCCGATGTCACTTAATTTTTTTAATAAAATATCATGGTCGACTTTATCAAATGCTTTCTCGAAGTCTGTATAAATCACATCAACATGTACAAAATTTTCGAATGAATTATTAATATAGGTAGTAAGATTCATAAGATTCGTTGAAGGTGACAGTGTGGGACGAAATCCGTGCTGATTTTCGGTGAGTGCGTGTTTTGTTTGGTTATATATCTGTGAATAAATTATGGTTTCTAAAAGTTTTGCGGGTGCTGACAACACAGCTACAGGTCTGTAATTATCTATTTCTGACTTTTTTCCTTTTTTGTGTATGGGCGTTACTTTCGTTAGTTTCCACATTTCCGGAAAGATATTTTTGCGAAGTGATAGGTTAAAAATATGTTTTAGAGGTTGAATAAAATAACTTGCATATCTTTTGAGGATTATATGTGTGATTATAGGTATCAGTGTAGCAAATTTATATAAAACTTTTGTCCCAAATTAGGGCAAGTTTCAGGACGATTTCGATAACATCAGTTAAAATGAAAAATAAATATTTATACTAACTTTGCAAATGTAACGCCCCTTTTGAGTCTGTAAGGTGATTGTATCACAAAACAGCGTGGCGCCATATAAAATAAAATTGTCCAATAATGTAAACCGTTATATTGATTAACCTTTGGCTGGTGTTTGCCAGTGTTAGAGGACTTTTGAAGTGCATGTTGTTTTCTTCAATTGCAAGCACAAATTTATCAAGTTTATTTATATTTATAATTCATAACATTACAGCACAAAACTGTCAGAATCGGAACGCGTAGAGAAAAAACTGCGAATGATAAAGCAGCAAAAGATGACACTGAGTACAATAATAAAATGATTCTTCAGCAGGTCTAACTGAAAAATTTAAAATATTGAAATTAACAGCTGATTGTTGAAAGTACCAGCCCTGGCGTGAGGAGAGTTCGACCATCGGTGATTATCATGGCACAATATTTTACCAACAGGTTTCTTTGGAACTCCGTCAGGGCAGCATTCGACTTAGCGCTACAATTTTTTTGTACATTTCAATAATTATTCCGGTGTTTACATCTCGGGGCCGGGGTTATCCACGAACACTGGCGCTATAAATGTACGGTAGTTCTAAACAGAGACCAAAATGGACAAAATTAGACAACCGGATTCGGAACCTACCGGCTTTAATTTTAATTTTAGTTCTAGGTTATTTATTAAAAGCCTCAAGTTGAAACAACGGGTAAATACAATATGTGTTCTCTTGTGTGTTATTTCCTAATTTAGGTCACGGATAGGGCAATTAAAATAGAGGATATTTGCACCTCCTTCCAGAGTGAACGAAACAAGTCTCGCATTGATGAAATCACTATTCAGAGTTGAATCGTTGCTTGAAATGGCTTTAGCAATGTTTAGTGACCAGTTAGTGAACTTGAGCGCAAACTTAGCAATATTTGAGAGAATCGCCATATCAAAATAAAATGTTTTATTTGTACTACAGAAAACTGAACGAATTTTTGTCATTTCGCTTCACAATGCTCGACACAACAATGGTAAATAATTATGGGTATTTAATCGATGAATCATAAAATTTAAATTTTTTTTCCTTCAAATAAATGTACCTGTGGCCCCTGTGGGTACATAATTTTTGCATAAATGGAACAGAATGGAATATTTATACAACTGTTTTGTTTTTTGTTTTGTTTTTAATATTTTCGTTATTCCTAGACAACTCATGATTCATAGATAAGTCAATTAACTTGAATCAACCCATGAAGACCAAGATGATTTACTAAAAAAAACTTTTTAAAAGTCTGGCGTAAAAGATGTTGATTCACGGATAAGTCAATAGCTGCGTGCAGACAAAGTCGCACAATGCACTGGAGGCGCTCCCAACTAGCAAGCAAGTCAATACTAATAAACACTGAACATTGATGCGAAGGCCCGAAAACACTATTAGAGTAAAAATTGATATCATGGGTTGTTCTTCTTTTCAACCTACATAATTTTTACCACTCTGTCACATTTCCACCCCTCCATCACATTTGTTTTTGCTATAAATGAATTCCGTCTGGATTTCAGAGGGGGAATTGTAGCAAGGGGGGAAGGTTTAAAATGCCTATCGGGGGTGACGAACACGAGCTGCGTGTATACCTATTTCGAATGACAACCCACGTTACAAAGTTGACGTACGACATAAAAGTTGGAATAGACAAGTTTTTTGAGATTTTTTAAAAATATTTTATTAATTTTTCGTCATTTGTTTTTGGGTGTTATGACGTGTTGCGCTACCTCCTTCTTTAGCCAACGTTTCGGACATCGTTGCAGTGTCCATCATCAGGGCAGATCCGGTAGATGTGTACCCACATCAAGAAGGAAAGGAAATTAGAGGAGCTTCAATTGGAATGTCTAAGACATCCACCGTACTCTCCGAACCTTGCCTCAACAGATTACCATTTTTTTCGAAATTTGGATAACTTCTTGCAAGGGAAAAAATTTAACTCCGATGGGGCAGTCCAAACCGCCTTCAAAGATTTTATTGATTCCCGTCCGAATGGTTTTTTTAGTAAAGGGATCAATGAACTACCTATGAGATGGCAAAAGTGCATAGATAGCAATGGTACATACTTTGATTAAATAAATATATTATATAAAAAAAAAATCGACTTTATGTTCCTCCCATACAAAACGCCAATTTCATATGTAAGGACCTAATAATTTATGTCGTCATATCATTTTTTGTAACACGCAAGTCGAGGTGGTGGGAGACAACTGCGATTTGTATGAAATACACTTCTATCACGAGGCGTTACAACTCTGTCACGTAATTTTTACTACAATAATATAAACACATATTTTTTTTAAAACGCACACAGTCGTTAAGTCTTTAGTATAGTAGATTTTAAAGTAATTATAAAAAAATAATAATATCGATTAGTCTGTTGAATTTTTCTCCAATCTCTAGTGGAGACAACTTTATATAGGTTAAAAAGAAGAACGACCCTCATACAGTTTATTTTTTCATTTTGATGGCTTAAATTATTCGTTTGCTTGTTAGAAGCGGCTCCACGGGCGTTGTACGCAGGATCTATTGAAGATGATCTGTCATTAGTCGGCGGCAGTTCATATTATTTATATAATGATGATGTCAGAAATGATAAGCCACAAAGATATAAGAGGTTAAATGCAGTGGACACAGCTGGTTCGGTTGGGCGACATGTTTAAACAGATGTGGAGGTACTTTAGATAGTGATGCGGATTAAGGAGATCCAATTAGTCACCAGACCAGATGCGTTTTATAACGTCGTAGATCAATAGTCATCTATGATTAATTTTAGGCACTTCCAGACTTGCTTCAGAGTTTCATTACTCTTTCTTATTGAACAAAAATAGGGGAGCGACAATGATGTAATCTTGTTTAAATTTTTATAACGAGAATTTCAAAGTTCCATAGCTCATAATGAAAATGTGCGAGCGTAATTCATAAAATCCACACAGTAGGCCCTGAGGAAAATAATTTCGCTCGGGACCTAAGTCATTTTTGGGGATGCTGGGAGGAGGGTCTTTCTAGGAGACGAAGTTCTGTGAAGGAAAAGGGCATTAGGGGTGGGTAGGAATCTGGGGGTCAGCGTGTCTAGTAGTGCCGGACGTATGAATCCATCCCTCCCACTGCGGTGCAAGGCGGTGTTCCAAGAGAGTCCTGCTGGAGAGTCCACCATTCTCTCCCAATCCGGCCTGCCACGCAGTTGGTGGGCATACGCATCCGCCGCCAAGACAAACCGGACCCCATAAACCCGCGCACCCCTGCTAAGCACCAAACGAAGCGAACCTGGGTGACCTGTTGGTTATTCAATAAATGTTTCCCGGGGTAGTGGTTCCAAGCCCGCATCTCAAATCAAAAGCATTACCCAAGAAATTTATATATTTTTGTTAATTTTATGTCACCAGAATTCATGTTGGATATTTTCAGCTGGTTCAGAAAACAGACCTCGAAAATATAAAATAAACATACTTAACAGAATCTAATTTATTATACAATGATATTTCGTTGGTCCAAATCTTGCTGTTGAACAGAATTAATTCGGATATCGACATATTTAGCGTCAGTGAAGCTGCCTTTAAGAGGGCATTACCAGAGAAACCGGAAATACGTCATTTTCAAAAAAGTTTTTAGACGTATTGACTCTTTTCCACAAAAAATTATAAATGGATTTCGAAAGATTGTTCTTTTATCTAGCATTCGTATGTAATAAATTTTGAGAATTTTTTTTTTAATTTTTAGTATAATAAGGTTATTCCATAGGTCGTTGGCAGATTTGTTCAATTTTCAAAAAAGTTTTTGTATTATACCACACTTATTTCAAATAATAAAATCATGCAGTAAAATAAATCAATACATTATCTAGCAAATGTATGTTTTAGAATTTTAATTTTAGTTTCAATAAAATCATTAAAAAATATGTACGTACATGTGTTTCTTGGCGAAAATTGGTCCGTTTGTGTACTTATTTGCGCACTTACAAACTAATATATTTCAGATTTTTTTAACATTCTTAATAAATTTAGACATTATTGAAAAATGATAAATACTTATAATCAAAAAATAACTACAAAAAGTACATTATTTTAATAGTTTTATCATCACGCCTTTCAGCATTTTTGGATGAAGGTATAAATTAAAGCTAATTTGAATTGAAATAAATTCGATATTGAGTTATAATTTAAAAAAGCTGGTACGGAGAATAATTAATCTTTCTCATTGTAACCGCCCTGCACGATCGTAAGAACAACTTTCGACGAAATGTGGATTTTCGTCCGCTGGCTGGTTAAACGCTCTTAAGAGCGCTGCCGGTCGCTGCGAACATTTATGAATAGGTATTTTAAAAAATCTCTTTTATTTCACTCTCTGACAGTAGTCAGAATCGCGCTATAGATGTGTGAGTGAATGCAGGCCTTGTGTGTGTGGGCTACGCGCTTCACCCGTGTCGAATTATTATTTCTGCCGACCACGCATGTTCCAATCTGCAAATGTGTAGAGACAAGACCGCTCGCAGGGGCGTCCTATGAATATGCTATTATAGCTACTTATCGTTGTTGCGCGCACAAAATATCCTGTGGGTATTTTAGAATATTAGGATACATAATAAAAAAAAACCGAAAAAAAAAAATTGGGGACCCATATTTTTATTTATTTTCATTAATTGTAGAGTTATTTTTGATACCATGTTTGGGTGAAAACAAGTGGGCTTAATATACATTTTTTTATTAAAACCGACAATTTTTTCTTAAATTTTGCATTCAGGATTTTTGTGCGCACTTTTTATGCACATATGATATTTTGTGTAGCAAACGTAGGAAAGGCAACTTGACCTTTCTCATAGGACCCATATCCCTCAGGCCTCGGGCATATTTTTTCATAAGGTCGAAATATTTCCGCTTTGCAATAAAATCCAAATAAATGGAATATTTCTGATAGTATCCGAAAACTAAAAATTGTTTTTGAAAGGCGATGAAATACGCTTTTAAATTTTGAAATCCGAAATAAACCTTTGCTTTTCGAATATAAAAATTTTGAACCACACATAATTTTTTTTAAAATGACTCATCTTACGTTTTTTCTAACTAAAATTACTGATAACGAAAAAAATAAAAACACGTACATATTTATTACACACATGTATTGTTAACATTTCCGTCACCTCACTTTTTTATTGTTTCATGTAAAAATAATTAATAGATACAAAATTCCATAAGTTTCATAAACTTTGGTTTTATAAAGGTGTACAATTCCATTATTTTGTGGTTAACTTTTGAATTTGAATATAAAGTTTGATATTTTCTCTTTCTCTTTCGAACACCGTTTAAAACTTATTTCTCAACATAATAGTAAGGGAGACACAAGATCGATATGAGTTGTTCCCAAAGCTAACAAATAGCCGAGGGGGGGGGGGGGGGGGGTTAAATTTGGATTTGTGACCAAAACACCCAAATAAATTGAAAATGTATTTTTTTAGCAAAAGGTAGAGAAAATATCTTGTGCTGATAAATATGTTTTATTTTATTTATTTTTGTTTCAAATTACGAAATATTGGTCTTAAAAAAAATGAATTTCGTATGATTTTGGATGCAACTTAATTTTTTGGTAATTTTTTGACAGTTAAATAGAAATATTAAAAAATATTTTTGCTTTACCTACTGAGTTAATATTGAAGAAAATATATATATTTTAATATTTAATATAGATGTATAATTGTACAGTGGAGTTATATAAATTACATATGGTGTACATACATAGGATACGGTTACATACTAAAATATTGTGCACTTGGGAGAAATTCGAAAAATCTAAATAAAATAGAGGTGAATATAGATTAATAATAAATAGAAAGAATGAGAAAAACAGGTAATTATTTAGTTAATTATTCCTGATGAAGTTTGAGTTTCAGTTTATTGATGTCTTTGGTTTTTTTTATTTCAATGGGAAGGTTGTTGAAAAACTTTATTCCTAAATAGATGTAATTGTTTTGCATTAGTTTGGTATTAAATTTTGGTATTTTGATGTTATCTTCATATCTTTTTGATTTTAGTTTAAAATTTTTTGATGATATTATCTTTGTAAATTTGGGTAATTGCATTTTTCTTGAAGATATTCTCTACTCGAGGCACCGTGAAATCTGCGAAAAGCGTTTCTGTTGGATAAGTGGAGGGTTTCTTTAGGATTACTTTAATGATTAGTTTCTGGATTACTTTGATCGGGGTTAGAATATTGTTGTATGACCCCCCCCCCCCCCCATGCAATAATTCCATATTGAATTAATGACTGGATTAGTGCATAGTATACTCTTTTTAGATTGTTGAGATTATTATTATTTTTTTATATGAGCTCCACACAGGAGGCCCTGAGGAAAATAATTTCTCTGAGGGCCTAGGTCATCTTTGGGGATGCTGTGTGTATATTATTAAAAAAAACATTTCTTTGGGTAATTTTAATTTATGTGCGACAATTTGAGTTAAAAAAATAATACGAATTCTTGCACACAAAAAGACTTTTTTTCTCATTTTAATTTTATAGTTTTATATTTTTTTTATATTTCTGTAGTATATAGGGATTTAATTTTATAATTTTATATTTTTTAATATTTCTGTAGTATATGTAGTATATTTTTTTAAATAATTACCATTAATTACAAGTAATGGTCAGAGTTGCCTCTAAAATGATTAAAAAGATGAATTTTTGAAAAATGGGATATATTTGTCAGATTATTTAGGAAACCGTGGTGAATCAAATGGTGTAAACAAAAAAAAATTTGGTCGAAAACCTCACATGGGATATTTTGTGAATGCAACGACGATATTTTCTCAAGAGTTTTGAGAATAAATATATATATATATATATTTTTTTTTTATACGTTATTAATTTATCAAAAAAAACATTCTTGCATCTATTTATTATATACTTGATGTGGAAAATAACATAGTTACTATATTAAGCCAAATAATGTATATGCGGATATACAATTGGATATATGCATAATAATAATTATACCATAATAAAAAGTCATACAGCTTCATATGTGCTAGAGCTACAAAACTACACTACTTGGATGTTTTTGACCACAAATGTTTAAAAAACTGGCGTAAAAGTACTAATGACGTGTAAGCCCATAGAAGGGTTCTCGAGAAACACAGAAATGCATTGATTGAAATTGCACAAACGAATTGGTTATGGCGACCCAGCTTGAAATGCTGCAAATGGGTCCAATCTTTGTGGCGTCATTTTTAGTAAAATGAGAACAAATAACTTTGTAAAAACAGCTTTATGTAATCAATATTATCAACATATTTCGAAAACAGAGTATTCTCTTCGTCAGGATAAGATTAATATTAAAAGACAAACAAGTATAGGCATATGAGAATTATAGACAAAATATTAAAGGGAGAGGTGATTAATTACTTAAAAATATCACAAAATGCAATTATACATATAAAATGAAATATAAAAATTATTTTTAAGTTAAATACCCTTATAGTATAGCAAAGTCATTGGAGAAGCTGTGTAGAGGATATTTTTAATGAAAGGAAGGAGAGGAATTTCTGGGTAGGTAAAAGTATAGCGCCTTCCACACGCACACTTCGGAGCGACCGAGTCCCGCGACACTTCAGGCCGCCGCGCAGAAAAGTAAAGACCCATCGGTTTACAGCACAGTTCATTGTGAGACTTTTCTATGCGGCGGCCTGAAGTGGCGCGGGACTCGGTCGCTCCGAAGTGTGCGTGTGGAAGGCGCTTATGAAATGATGGTGGAGAGAGTCCGGCTGTAGAGATCAAAAGATCTCCCACTTCCAGTTTCTCCCAATCCGGCCCGCCACGCAGTAAGTGGACAAAATCATCCGCCACCAAAACCCATGCAGACCTTACCCGTGAACCCGGGAACCCATGCTCAGTCACCAAACATAGCGGACCACTTGGGGTGACCAAGTGGCGGGGGTGTTGGTATCCAATAAATGGTTCCCGGGGCGATGGTACCTATAACGCCTCCCAAATTAAAAATTTATTATAGTACTTGACATAAACAATTTTAATTTTGCACAATTTTAGTATGAAAGCTCGGTCAGTATTGGTATACCGCGATGAGTCACTGAACAGAAAAAAAAACGAATAAAAAATATCGATTACTCGGGCAAGGACAACACTAGTCTACCGATAAAATTCGTTACATCACTACTTCGCTTTATATGTATTTGTCAACACCCTCGTTCCCCGGCCCCCCCAGGAGAACTGAGCGAAAGGGACACCTGCACGTCGGGCCGAAAATACCTAAATAAAATCTTCGAAATCGATGTTTTGTATTCCCCATTTTTCTTCTCCAAAACTGGACCGATTTTAAATTTTTTTTTCACTAACTGTATTAAAAGAAAATATTCTATGTCGGTACGTTTTGCTTTTTTTCAAAATACATTGTTTAGTTTGTATACTGAACGTTTTTTGACGGCGTTTAAATTAGGCAATTTTATTCATTTTTGGAAGGTCCTAACTTCTATAAGAAGTAAATTATCAAAAAAAGCAAAACGTACCGACACGCTAGTGGTCGATATCTATATTATGTAAAAAAAAATTTTGCTCTAGGGTCAAAATCCAGAGAGATAAACGGGGAATACGTTTGTATGGAAAAACGCAGCTAGTATTTCCTCTTAAAAGGCAGGCTCAATTAATGCTTATATAGTTTTCTTTTACAAATATATTTTAAAAACACATTAAAATTTTAAATTTTGTAATGTTTTTGAAAGAATAAAAAATAAAAATAAATTGAATCGAAAAATAAATTGAAATTGAATTGAAACAAATTATTGAAATGACGTTGCGAGCTCAAAATTGTTCGTTAACCTTGCTTTTTTGCAAAATTTAAAATTTCAGATTCCATAGCTCATTGGTTGACAACTCACTAGACTTTCAAGGTTAGAAAACAGATTTCTACTATTGAACAATAAAAATACGTATAATAAAAAAAAAAACGAAAACGGCTTCTTATCGGAGTTTTGACAACGGATATTTCAAAGATCCATAGCTCGTGATGGGTGTGAGCTCAAATTGGTGGCTTTGATCTAGAAAATCGAGAAATTAAAATCTATGCATTTATCATGAGGCCAGAGCTTACCTTTCCCCAGAGTTATTGTTGTATCATATAAAGATAATATAGATTTCTGCTTTACAATGCTAGGTGAAATAATTATCTAGCGTGACAAGCATTCGGAAGGCGAAACAGCTGAAAAGCATAATGTTGAACCTAACACTCCGATTGTAGTAACGCTTGTTTTACGCCTTCTACGCAACATTATATTTCTCAAGCTCTATTCCCGCATTTTGTATCTTAATTGAAATTCCTATAATCTCCCACGACTAAACATTAACGGGGATGAGTTATAAATTCGATCCGCTTGTCAATTAAATGTAATAAGTTAAATATTTAATCTGAGTTTAATATAGGAATTACATAATTAATATACATAGGTACCTACTTGATACAAAGTAACCGCAGAGACATGTCTGCCTAATGGTGTTAGCCAGAAATAAATGTATGTATTGAGAATATTCACGTAATAGTCAAATAACAAGCAATACGCCACATTATTTAAAAATTGAAGCCATTCGCGCCTCCACATCTCACGCCCCTCCACCAATATTTACTATAAATTCTAAAGGAAATTTGTCTTCCTTCAAACTGACAACGCTGGAAGAAGTAAAAAAATTAATTTCAAGTTCGCCAAATAAGCAGTGCAGTCTTGACCCTATACCAACATGGTTACTAAAAAAATGTGTCATTGTCTTAGCCCCGTTCCTAGTTCATCTTTTTAATAAATCTCTGAGCACAGGTGACTTCCCTGAACCTCTAAAGTCTGCTGTAGTTACGCCGATACTAAAAAAATCACAACTTGACCCCGATAACTTAGGTAATTATCGACCCGTTTCAAATTTACCTTTCCTATCAAAAATCCTGGAGAAAATTGCTGCTGCACAAATAACCAGTCATTTGAATTCAAATAAATTATTCACTAATCGTCAATCCGCATATAGAAGGTTTCACTCAACAGAAACCGGAATACTTCGTATGCTGTCAGATATAACTTTGGCCATAGAGTCAGGTAAGTTAGCACTTATCTCACTCTTAGACATGAGTGCAGCGTTTGACACGATTGATCATGACTTTCTCACTAAGAGATTAGAGGAAACATTTGGTTTGAGTTCCGATATTAAAAATTGGCTGGTGTCATATCTATCCAATCGCTTACAAGCCGTTAAGGTTGGAAATAAGCTCTCTAACTTCGCAACACTTTCTTCAGGGGTACCCCAAGGATCCGTTTTAGGCCCACTTCTTTTCATCCTTTTTACAAATGATGTCGCCAAAATAATCGAGTCATTTGGTCTTCTGTCCCACTGCTACGCTGACGATCAGCAAGTTTATTTTTACTGCTCTCCAAACGAAATCAACAGTCTCAAAATCCGCATAACTGAATGCCTAGAAGCAATAACTCGTTGGATGTCTTCAAACAAGCTGAAGCTGAACCCATCTAAGACTGAGTTTCTATGGGCGGCCACAAACAAACGCCAACATTTCATAGACAATTCACCTATTTCCATTTCCGGCAACGATATTATTCCAAAGACAACAGTCAAACTTCTTGGCGTTAATTTAGATTCAGACTTTTCGTTAAAAAGTCAAATAAATAGGACAGTAAGCACCGGTTTTTTTCACCTAAGACAACTCAAGTCAGTTCGAAGAAACCTTCCTACAGAGGCGACAAAACTATTAATTAACTCTTACGTAGTCTCGCGGCTCGATTACTGTAACGGCATCTACGCTAGTCTACCAAAATATCAAATTGACAAACTTCAATCCGTGTTTAATGCAGCGGCAAGGCTCATAACTGGGGTTTCTAAATATTCACATATTTCAGAACACCTTCGTAACCTTCACTGGCTAAAGTGCCCTGAGAGAATCCAGTACAAATTGTGCTGGATGGTTTTTAAATCAATCAACGAAATGGCCCCACCTTACATCTCCGAATTATGCGTCCCGGAAAATACCGGTCCGAGACAATTAACCCTTAGATCAGCAACTTCATCTGCCAAAGGCAGACTAATAGAACCTAAACGAAAGCCAAATACTATGTTTGGAGATCGTGCTTTCGGAGTATCTGGGCCTAAGGCTTGGAATAGACTCCCTCCGGAATTAAGATGCATAACAAGCCCAACAGAGTTTAGGTCCAAACTAAAAACCTTCCTTTTTGGGCTCTCATACCCGTAATTTAAATATACCTATTTGAGAGTATCATACTTGTATTGTCTGTGCTATGTCTTAATCACACTTTTCTTACTAAATTAAAATTACTCGATTCCTTACACATCAATCTGTCTCTTGACGAACCACATTTAGAAAGATCAAATCCTTATAGGTACTACTGTACCACCCACCTTTACATGTTGCTTTTACTTTCCAAAATACACTCGTCAAAGAATACATTACATATTAATATTAAAATATTTCTCAGGATTAAATAACATGTGTTCACAATAATGTCCTCTGCGTGCGAACTCTATCTAAATTTCTTTTAATGGACAATATATAGTGTTAATTTCAAGCGACCTCTCAGGTAAGTATGGTCCTGTTTTCATTAAATTTTAGGCAGCATCGCGTTCATTGGTCAAAATATTGTACATATATTTTCGTATCGGTGATCAATGAACCGGTGTATGCAATTTTTAGCCATAAGTTGTTTTTAATTGTTTGTCTAGCTTGTAGTTTTTTAGATTTTAGAAACGTATTATAAGTTTGTACAGCGCCCTTGAGGTGATTTTTCACAAAAACGGCGCTATATAAATCATCCAAATATTATTATTATTATTATTATTATTTAATCTGTTAGTAGTTATATTAGTAAATTTGATATTTCTTAGAGTCAAATATCTATGTCTACCAAATCTACATTTTCTGTGCCTGTACTGTACCCACTTTTTCCATAACGTTCACTTTTCAATTTTTTACCATTCATCTTTCCAACAAAGTGAGCACCGTTAAAGTAGATATCCCAAAATGCTAATGGCGTCCACAAATTGTCGGAATAAAAAGTACAAAACCCTTTCACCGGATATAAATAGGTACATGCGCAAATAAAAATTAAAAATAATATTTGTTTGGACAACGCAAGCCAGAGTACAACAACAAAAAAACCGGCGACAATTACAGTTGTTGTACCAGGAGATAATAAGTTGGAATGGACCAATGCAGCAAGAGGAGATGATACGACGAACTATTATATGTGGCCTCGTCATTCGTCTATTACTTTGTTCATCACAGAGCCAACATGACAATGGCAAGAATGCACAACGCAAGTCATACACAAGCAATCATCATACTTACGAGTACATACATACCTCCTGCCATATAAACGAAAGACTTTAACGTAACATCTAATACCTACCCACTAAAGAAAACATTATTTTTAAGCTATTTAAGTGTTAAAATGCTATTTTTAAATACACTGTAGATGCAAATCAGTCCCTTGGCGAAAAAAGTAAAGCGCAAAAAATCCACCGGTTCTGATAAAAAACACTATGTGGCATTTTGCTTCGAGGTTTGATCCGTCGGTGAGTTCGAACCTCACAAAATGGCTGAATAACTGTAGTGGGCACCTTCTGTTGTTGCTTGTTACATAAATAAACAATATCGCAAGTCATCAAATCCCGAGATAAGCGTGATTTGAATATGGTACCTATAAAATGGTCTCCGATCTATGGACCACATTCCGAATACCTACACAGATTGCTTATCGGTAAATTAATGTATCACAATGAAGGCAGACACCCGTTTAATAAGTACTTCAAAAGTATCTGAAGTGAAACCAGATAAAAATGAACTGTTAGATATATTCATTTTTAACATTTTGTCAAATAGTCCAATTCTAACGGCACGTGAATTATAAAAGTCATAAATAAGTTTATTATTGAATTGCTTTTGACGGTTTCAACGATTTTATTGCGATGTATAGCGAACAGCAACAGGTTGTCATTTCACCACAAGTCGTCAAGCACCTTAATTTTTTCGTTGAAGATCACGATTTATTGGTCTACTCTTTGCATACTTATAGCAGCGATACTGTGATCTGTGATACATGGTGTTCCTTATTATTCAAGCCGCGGCGCATTGTTTGGAAATCATTGTCTCTCTCTGGAGCGAGACTCCATTTCTCTCATTGTGCTCGTGCGACATGATGGCTTGTTACAAAATGAGAGAGAAAAAACGCTGTAAACAGAGTTCCAACAATAACACGAGATGTTTTGAATATCGAATTCGCAGTCCCAATCGCTAGTACCGCAGTACCTATACCTTCACAATGCGAGTGCGGCGAAAGGCAGATATTGTTTGCGCAAACCATAGGCTGACAATGTGAAATTACGTATGCAAATAATCGACGACTAACGCAACAATGGCAGCATAATTACCCACTCGGGAATATGCACCACAAACAGTTCGGGTTGAATATCGAAATCCCAAATAGTACCTACCTACGTGACACGAAATACCCGATTAAAAGCCGTTAGGTTTTTACCACATGTTAAACCTACGTGGAACAGCACATCTAATGGTGAAGATATCTTCGATTTTCTATATTTCAGTCACGAAATCAAAATGAAGCAAATCAATATTGTTCTATTTTTACCACAAACAATAAGTCCGGTTTGTAACCAACCATACCGTCGCCATCCATAAAACATTCAATAATAAGTCGTTTTTACCGCGTTGTTGTAAGTTGGAGAAAATTTCCATCCATTATTATATGAAAAGTTTGTCGAAAAAACCAATAGAAAAGTATTAAACGAGGCTGGGGCCGATCTTGGTTTTTTGTTGTCCGTGATTTGAACAAGTTATTGTCAAACCGGTGTAAATCTTGACGACCCTGATGATATTTTTTCGTCGCGTGTGTTTTAGTGTTATTGAGAAATAATCGAGAAACTTTGGAATGCACACTTCAAAAAAATTGCGAAGATTTATTCATCCTACAGGGGTGCTTTGATCTTATACCGTTCACAACTAAAAGAACAAATTAAACAAGAAAAAAAACGTGACTTTTACAAAAGTTTGGGATAAAACTATATTTGCTGCCTGGTAAATAAACCGTTAATCAATAAAAAATATAAAAAGTAATGGTGGAATAATATTAACGTGTTCTCACGTCGCAGACGCAGACATCCTGTCGACTGTCGACAGCGCATATTCCAACTTGTTGCATTATGTCGCTAGAAGATGACAGCAACAGCGACACTGAACTTGAGCCTTATTTCCACACGCAGATAATATTGATGCGCCAGATACTAGATTGCTAGATAAAGCTTTATTCCCCGCTCGGCTAATACAGAATACAGATGGCTATCCGCGATATACCTTGAAAGGCCATTTGTCAGCGTGAAAATTTTCAGCTGATTTATCTGCGGCACGACCGGCGCGGCGCGGCGCGGCGCGCGGCGTGTGGGAGGCTAGTTCCATATTATCGGCTAATAAATTGTTGTACAAAACAATCATTACATTACCATGTACATCTAGGGGGAGGGTGGGGGGACACAAAACCAGAAGACGGGTTCCTAGTTCCTGGGTCACTCCACGGAATGCAAGGTGGCGGAACTATCCCTCCTTTTGTATTCTTCCCATAAACTTGTATTTTCCTTGTTTAGAGTATACTATTCTACAAATAAGTGTGTATCGTTATGTTGGCATAACGCAGTTTTGTGTTATTTCACTTCAAGTGCACTTTACTGTTCAACGAGAACAAAGCTAACTTTTTTTCAAATGTACATTTAGGTACATATTTCGTACTTTGGTGAAATATTAATTAAAAAGCAACTTGTTAGGTAGCTTCATTTCCCGGTTTGTGGAATTCGTTGGAGACCCATAATAAACAATATTATGATTAAACCACGAAAATAGTATATTTTGCAAATCTCATTTCTTCACTTTTTTCTCTCATGCCTTTTCTCTGAGAACCATCGATCTTAAACCAATTCTGAGTACAAATAAAAAAATAACGGAAAAATCATGCATCCTTGTCTCACACCTGGGCATATCTCCTCATTTTAGACATGCTCCGTTCGTACAACTGTCAGCTAATACCAAAAAAATATTTAATTAGTCGGATTAAATTCTCACAGATATGCGTAACATTCTTCTACGCACAAACAAATGGTTCAAACAGAAAGAGTAGTGTAAATTCCGAAACGAAAATTACTTTGTATTGTATACATTGATAAACATATTTTTTTTAAATTTTATAAATCCGTACATAAAAAAAGTTATATTAATACTTACATTTAGCTATGCTGAAGCATTTCATCAATTATTGCTGCATTTGGCCTTGATAATTTTTTTGTTCTACTCCTTTTACGTTTACCAAAATCCATCCATTTGTAACGTAAGCATGGGCACATTGTTACTTTAATTGATTTAGACGCCCAAAGGGCTTTTACATACAACGCAGTGCATCTTTTTTGTAAAATTATAATGAAAAAAAGGTAACTAAAGTACAGGTTAACAAAATAAAGGTAACATAAAATATGCATAAATCACATAAAAATAGATAATTTGCCAATAATTTCTAAATCAACGATAATATTAATAAAATTGTTGTTAAAACAATCATTTACACTAGTTTGAAATAGTTCGCACATACAGTGTTTGAAGTTTTCTAAGTTAAAATTATAAACGCAGGTTTATTGTTTTAACATTTACGCATGTAATGGATTCAGAAAAACAACAATAAAATAAGCAGCTCCGTGTAGAAAAAACGAATCCAGCGCGTTTACGAATATTAATCGCCATTTTACATTGAACAATTCCTCGTGGCAAGCTGTAAACGCGATAATAAACGCCATAAAAATACGAAAGCATCCATAATATAATAACATAACCATCATACGGGTATCAACAAAATCATCAAGGCGTAAAAAATACTATGACGTATATATTCTGTTTATATTGTCGCTGTTAAAATATGAGAACATTATTTGATTACGTGCTCAGAGAAATTCCTGCGTGGAAATATATTATAGTATAATGGTTAAATACCTCAACAATATCTCGTAGCAAAGTATTGATTAGTTCCCACAAAATATAGACGTTTTAATCTAAGCATTACCGTTAACGATAAAACCTAATCAATGTAGGTACAATTGTTGGAAATGTTATCAGTTTTACAAATACAACTTTACGAACGAAAAACACAAGCGAATAAATAATAAATATTTTTCGAATAATGTATTTTAAATCTACATAATATTATTACATCGACGGCATGATTATGACTGGGAAAGGGAAAAACGATGAACGTTCAATAAATACTGAATGACCATCATTATTCACTAAGGTTTTAATAGGTTAGGGCATTTCCGTAAATTTAATGAATATTACGAGATTCTGATTCTCTTCCTCGCTGTTTTTAGGAAATCGATTTTTTTTTAATACCAGAAGAATTCCACTGTCGGGAGGTTGAGGACTATAATAAAATTATAGTATATAGCATACCCAAATGGGGAATTTAAGGGGGAGGGATAGAAGCAAGTACACAATTATTCAGATCTAGTTCCTAAACAGCTAAGATTATTAGGAGTTAGGATTAGGAGTGTTCTCTCTCATCAGGGTGATACTTAGGACCAGTCGTTTCACAGAATTTGAAGAATCAACAGATTTCGATGTCGAAGTGAAAGTTGAACTGAATTTCTGTTATTATTTCAATTCTGTGAAACTGGCCAATAATAATATAAAAATAGAAGAAACTTCAATAAGACTTTCACAGAACTTGAAAATTTATTTGGAAAATTTATGAATTATTATTGTTTAAATTGAGTGAAACGACCGGTCCTTAGTTGTTTAATCTGGAACGTTGGGAAAAATATGTAATTTTAAAATAAATGAATATTTAAGAAAATTGAACCAAAATGAAAACATCTATTAATTTAATGAAATTTATTTCTACTTCCCCCGGGTTGTGAACCCGCAAACCCTGGGTTCCTTGAGGTAATAATGTGGTAGCCTGAGGATCGTTATCCAATCCGAAACCAGCATTATTTGCGGTTCCTGCGTTCACCTTAAATGCCCCAGCAAACTGAGACTCAAATTCTACATTCAACCTCCGCAGCGTGTACTCGAAATGTTGTTTCTGCTTGAAATAATTACATAATGCGCCTGGGATTTATAACTTCAGTCCGCGGTTTAGTAACACAGTAATACGCGGCCCAAAGATTACACAATATGAGATCGCGTTCAATGACAATTGTTATTCGTTTTTTACGCGAAAATAAATTTAAGTTGCTGACGGTTGGAATCCAAGAAATTTATTGATTTTTAACCTGCAAACAAAGTTCATAATGTTGAGACTTTAGTCCTACAAATGGGCCAGAGAAAGACCTGAAAGATTAGGAAACATCCCCGGAAAGCGGAGAAGGATAAGGAAAGGAGACGAGAAATCTCAGTATTATAAATGGTTGGATAAAGCACAGACACGACGCTATCCGTAATTCCTTCCACGCAAACATAAACAAGATAAGATAAACGAGCGGCAGAAAAGTGAGTGAATGAAAAATAAGATGTGAGTGAGTGTAAAAGTGAGATGTTGGAATAAAGTAGAAGAGGGGATCGCCACAGACACAGGATCATAATGTTAAAACATATTTATACGGTATGTACCTAAACCTTCCCTTACAAAAGCTAGAAGACAGGACAGTTAACTTCCAAGTGTGTGTAGCCGTGTAGTGGAGGGCAAGTGCAATATATTTCCAAGAATCTATCAAGAAGGATAAACGGATACTTGTGTACTAAAACGTGTTTCCGTCGTGTGATTCGACACCAAGCCAACAGCCCGGGGCGAAAACCTTGAATAAATTAAGCATCATACAACTCGGAGTGATTACAAAGGCGACCTAACGCATAGTTTGGTGAGTACCACGATCATCAGTATGCGGAGATGAGTGGCCATGGCGTTATTATGCTAATCACACGTCTTCATCTGACTGCAGCCCCCCGGGGCATGTCTCTTCCCTTATTTACACAGGCCTTCCAGCAAAGTATTGCCATCGGGACAATGTTCTGTAGGAAACACAGAAATTAAGACTGCAGACCCGCGACAACATGTTGAAACACTAGAAAAGATGGCGAAGTTAAGATAAACAGCGCTAATTCTCAACAGAAGTAAAGATGTAGTCGCTTGATAGACGAGGAAATCTCAAATATGGCCAAAGAAGAAATAGCTGATAAATTTTCTCTCATCTCCCAACAAAGTACCCAAAAGTTTAAAAAAAAAAGTAAAAGTATCTTCTAAACAATTCTGCCATTAGTCTCTTCAGATGACACATTTCATGTATTGTCAACAGTGAACTAATACGAGTTTAAAATATTCCGTATTATATTATGTGTGCGAGGGTGCCCCAGGCGGAATTCGTCTAAACGCAGGTGAGTGGAGACGGTGACATGGGTCCAGTATGAACACTAAATTCCGAGGAGGTCAAACCGGTCAGAGTCCTGACCCCGGCCACGGGAGACTATAATTTGAAACCCGTCATATAATGGCGCCTGCGATGTGGAAGACATAATGCGAATTCCGTGTTTGAGAAGATTTTTACGAGGCTAATAGGAGGTCTTTGGGTCGAAGACAGTCAAATTTACGACATGCTCTGACAAAAAGATTTCAAGTTAACAAACTCTGAACCACACACTAAACTTTTGGCTGTATGACACCATTTATGGTATTTATCATAATTACGTAAAACGTTATTTAAGTCGTGAAAGTAGAGAAATAGGTTTCGGAAAATTACGGCATTTATCATACAAGATACATAACGGGTTCATTTAACGACTTGTTTTTACGTTATTTATGAATTATCGTTATCGATTTTCAAATTTGTAATGCTATAAACAAAATGTGTCATTTTTTAAGCAATGATTAACGTGTAATTAGTGTGAGTTAATCAAGATTTGGTATGCCTATCTGAACACATAGGTATATTATAATATCACATAGTTGATATTAAAAGAATGAAACTGGTATATCATGCATTGGTGCAATCATCAATATCTTATGGAATAATTGGATGGGGGGGTATTTATTATACCCATATTAAGCAACTAGAAATTACTCAAAAATTAATAATAAAAATAATGTTGCATAAAGATGTTACCTACCCCTCCTTGCAATTATTCCAAGAAGCTGAACTCTTAGATATAAGAAAAATCTACTGTATGCAATGTCTGAAATATATATTTTCACGAAATGTATATTTTACAAAAAACGAAAAACGCTCCAGCAGTAGAGTAAATAATGCACTGTATCAGACTATAGAAATTAAATCTAAAAACATATCCTCTTACAGCATATACAAAAAATTAATAAAGACTTGGGTAACTACAAATGACACAAATACCTACCTGCTATAACATCTTACCTGTTATAACTTTACAAATCCCTAATTTTTATTTAACCTTTTTTGTTTTTCATATATATATTTTTTTTTCTTAACTTTTGTTTTTTAAATACGGAATTATTTGTTCTATAAATGTGTTAAAACATAATTATGTTTCAATTTACTAATTTAAAGTTTAATTTGCTATGTTGTATCTTAACTGCATTAAAAAAAAACTTAAGTATACCCACGAACTGGCAATGCCTATGTGGGATTTTTTTTGTTACCATACATATATATATAATATTGTAATATCTTTTTTTGTTGTTAAATTGTATTATTGTTTATCGTTAAGCTAGGTACATATTTTATTTTATTTTTTTTACTTCTTATCAAAAGAAATGTTTTTTGTAATATTTTTATGTATGTAACAAAAAAATTATTAATAAAGAAAAAAAAAAATATTATAGCATTTCGATTTCTACGCAATGATTTTACATACAGCAATAACAATAAGATTTTATTTGAAGGACCGTTCAAATTTCGCTTGCCTGGTAGACCTCAAGGTAAGATCCAAGAATGTAATGCTTGTTGTTCATTTTTCCAATCGTCAGCCAAACATGTGTGTAGGTTTATCAGAATTCCATTGCAGTTTTGGGTCTGGTTTATTCACAATTGCAACGATTCCTCTACGAGACTTGGTTAGTCTAGGTCCTGCACCTGTGGGCAGTCGCTAATTTGGTTTTGGTACCCCTACGTGCGTATGCAAATCGGGGAAGGCGGGTCCCACTCCTAGACTGTCTTCAGCTAATGACATACATATTATGTATATATGCTTAGAGGTCTTGATAGTTGTAGCAATTATAATCTTAAAGTACAGTATGATGTATTCATACGAACGGAGACAAGCAAGGTTGGGTCCCACGCGCGGCGCACCCTTTCGGCAGTCGCTCCATCCGTATCACTATCCGAAGCGTTCTTATTACAAAATTACGCCCGCGTTCGAACGTTGCGTAAAATTGTACATTATTGACAGAGTTGAGTTTATTTACACACCGAGTCAAACATTGATATCAAGAGGAGTCAACAAAACTTACATAACTTTCCAAAGCACTTTACGCGAACAGTATGGTGAGAGAATTAGTGAACAACTGACAGAAAACGAAACAAGAATATAATATGAACTTTTAAATCGTTTCAAAATAATATGGCTTCATCTGCGTGCGGATTGCGGTTCGGTGTACCTGTATTATTCGTTTAACCAACCGATGTAGTGAGGCAGCGAGCACCACTCGATCTTGTTAACATCAAGCAACAGAGATTTCGTACAAAACGGCTACACTTTCCTTGAAGTATGGGGCCTCTACCGGCTCGTGAATCTCATACATACACACGAAAAGCACCTCTGAGAGGAACCCGAGACGCTGGCGAACGTTTCACCTGACGTCTTGAATTAGGAATATTGCATTCGCCGTATCAAATTTTAAATCACGTCAGTCAAGAATGCACATGTCAAAAATTCGCTCTTGGTTTTCTTGTCTTTGCGGGAAAAGAGATCAGCGTGAATGTAAAACCGTTGCATTTGATGCACTCTCTAAAATCTCGCTGCTATACGTTACATCTAGTGAATGAATAAATTACCTGTGTATAATACTTGAAACCAAAGTGGCGAAAAATTTTAATAGTGAGTTATGAACGATTTTGATCGGTCATCGTACTAATCGTACCTACTTGCCAAAAATTTAATTTCAAGCTCTATTCCCTTCACTGCGCACGCACTTGCAGCGTACAGGAAAGCGGGGAAATAATACTGGTTTACAGTTTGAGTTCAGTAGACGATTGCCAGTTAACATTACCGAGTTGTTTGATGTGCATTGGTCATGTAGTCAGATGGTCTATTTCTGTCCACGCCGAGCCACGAACGACCAACATCAATCCGTTACGGAAATGTTCGGTGCGCCAAGCGACAGCGTTTTGCTTGCTTTATTTTGGGTTCCTCTTACTTGGAGGATATTACGTTTTGGAGCAACAAGAATTAACTGTCTGAAATGTGCATATAATTATCTGGTCAAAGCCCCTCAACTTCGTACATAGGTGCTAACTTACCACCGAATAAACACACCAACAAAAAAGCAAATTCTTCTTATTACTATGTTTACTGTGCGTATCCCACTGGAAGCTGATATTAAAGAACACAGGTGACATTAAGCAACCTTGAGGGATACCGCTATTAATTGAACTCTTTTTTAAGACTGTCCTTACAATACACACGAAACCAGGTTGGTGTACGGGACCGTTTCGGGGTAGATAAACTGCGAAAAGGGATTGGAAAACGAATCCTGGGCAAACAGGATAAACCCAAAACAATCAAGAGGAATCAAAGGTTAACGAGGGCAGTCGAGCGTGTCAGGAGCCCTACAACGAACGAGCGTATGTCAGAGGAACCGTGCAAGTGGAAAGAAAAAGTTTTTTTTATTGTATTTTATCTTACCTGGACACCCTAATGGGATATGGCGTGTTCTGATGTGGGTGCCTAAATATCATGGATATGATTTACAATGTCTGAAAGACCAATAAAAACGCCATTAAATCACGGTTCACGGAGCTTCACGGCACTCAAGAACCAAAAAATATGACCTCATTTTTTAGTTTTCATTTCGCACAATAACCCGTCATGACAGGCTTAATCGAAATTGATATCGAGTCAATTGTCGGTAGCACAAGTGACATAACTAATTATTAGGTATTTGTTATGGCCAAGTTACATTAATAATTTGATATATCTACATGGGAGCTATACCAGATGTTAAATATAAATTAGATTGTGGAAATGACTCAGACAAGCGATGAAGAAGGTGGAGGTACCAAAATTATTTTATTCATTAAAAATTCTATCCTTGAAACACGTGTTTAATTTGTTAAAAGTTTTGACAGATGTGGTAATTTTTCAAGTTTACTAACGGTGTTCATTTAAAGGGTATATTTCTGATTGTCTCTAAAATTGACAATGTTTGTTTTCGAAGGGCAATGATCCTAAGTCAAATATTTATTTGGAAAATACTTTCAGCTTCACAAATGCTAAAGTTAATGTTGGAATAATTGAGGTAGGCACCTACTAGTTGTTGTCGAATATTATAGTAATTGGATAATTTGTAGAGCGCCGTTTTTGTGAAAAATAAGTAAACTATTCTAACCTAGCAAGGTGTCCGGGTTCATGGGATGAGGTTTGTCTAGGTCTTGGCGGCGGATGCTTTTGCCCATCTACTGCGTGGCGGGCCGGATTGGAATAGACTGGTTGAGGAAGAACTTTTGACTTCTTCAGGCATACTCTCTCGACCCATCGCCTTGCACAGTAGTGGGAGGAATGGATTCATACATTATTCACTCCTGAACACATTGACCCCAGATTCCTACCCACCCACCCCTCATACTTTTTCCTTACATAACTTTCTTTCCCTAAAAAGACCATCCACAGAGCACCTCTAAAGATGAGATAGGCCTCACTCAGGGCCTCATTATAGAGATAACACAAGTTTTCCAAACATTTTTCAATCGTTCAAGCAAGTATTTACGAAGTGTTATTTATCGAATAATAGTAATAAACAATAACTACTTCTGAGTTGGCATTATTTCCTTATCTTCTTCTTCCCACATATAAAATTATTATTTATTTGATTGATGGCATCCCTACAACATTGAGTATTTGAAAGTATAATGATATTTATTATTACAAATAATTACCAGTACAATAACAATAAATAGTAATTATACACTGTTTACTGTCGTAACCTTGTTTTAAAACACTGGCTCATAATATTATCGTGTTAATCGATGATACAGTAAAACGCAACTGGAATGCAAAACAAAGATTTTTTAATAAACGAAAGAAGCTAAAAAACATTTGGACATTACCGTGATTTATTTTTGAGGTATTATGCCGTATTGCAATCATTTGCAAATTGCATGCAAGTTGTAATTATTGCACATCTATCCTGCAATGCTGTCCGAAACGTTAGCGCGCAGCCTTGCAGTGAAAAGGCGGTAGCGCAACACGGTACAATACCGCAGCCTTGCAGTGTTAAAAAGTTAAAAAGGCGGTAGCGCAACACGGCACAATACCCCAAAAATATATCAGTCAATCTCAAATCACACCTAAGCAACTTTAATTGAACTTAAGCAGTGGTAGATGATAATCTCAGTTATCGTCCTGGTTAGAGATCACCATTCGAAACTGAAATATTGAGCGTTGTTTGAAATGGCTTTAGCCGTGTTTGAGGAACGGATCTGAATTACCCATACCCATCTCTTACTCATCCCCTTACTTTCCCACCCCTTCAGCCATACAACACATACCAATTAGTCCAATGGGGATTACCGCAGTCCCACTTGCTCCAGACAGTCGTCAGCATTTGGGATTAAGCGATATTAACAAACAAAAAAATCGTGGAAGTCGGCATTATTGTAAGCATTGCCCTAGTGTAGGGTTGCCATCTCCAAACTTTGAAATCCAGGATTTGAAGGTAGAAATACCAGGACATTTTGGTTTAAAGCCAGGACTATATATGTATAAGAGCAGTACCTATTTGTTATATTATAGTTATATTGCACTGAAAACAGGGTCAACAAAAAAACTAATAAAAATCACATTTTTTATTAAAGTGTTCAACTAACATTTAGTTACTAAATTAGCGAATCAAATGGAGGAATGATGTTTTTTAACGATTGGACGATGCTGAAAAACTATCCAGGACAGCCCAGGACACCCCAAAAAACAGGACATGTCCTGGGAAAACAGGACGGTTGGCAACCCTACCCTAGTGAAACAACAATTTATTCAACAACGAATCATAGACTGAAAACACTTTAGCCGTATTTGATCATTTTGATGAAATTTGGAGATGCTGAATGGTGATATCCAAGGCAGAGCTGTAAGCTCCTTTGGCACTGAACCTAGAGGTCACGGATCATAACCCGGAAAGGGCAAACAAAAATGTATGGGGTTTGTTACATTTAAATGTAATAGAAACAAGGGAGATGGCCCATGAACACTATTAGAATAAAACCGCGAGCACAAAAACGTCTTCAACATACTTCACCCGTACTCGCCCCGCATTTGTTTCTACCTACGTACCAAACTCAAAACTTTTATTGGTTCCGCCGCTTTGATACTAACAATTTGGAAGACGGGTATGGGTACCGCCGCCCCGGAAACCAACATTTATTAGATAACCAACACCTTTGCCATAGGTCATCCCAAGGGAGTGGTCACCTAAGTTTGTTGACTAAGCAGTGGTGCCCGGGTACATGGAGTGAGGTTTGTCTTGGCGGCGGATGCCTACTTACTGCGTGGCAGCCGGATTGGGAGAGACTGGTTGAAGGAGAGCATTTGGCCACTCCAGTAGGACCCATCGCCTTGCACCGCGATGGAAGGGATTACCCTTCCCAGAACTTCATCTCCTTTCTTTCCTTTAAAAACCCTCAACACAGCATCTCCAAAGATGACATAGGACCTGAGAGAAATTATTTTCCTCAGATCCAGGAGGATTTTACAATAGCTCTATAGGATATGGAGTTATCGTAAAAAAAGTGCGTTCGCTTTTGGTCTTAGTTCGGAGACAGTCGGTACGTTTCCACATCATATCTCCCTTTGTTCATATTATTATGGTCGGTTCAAATATGTCAAAAAAATTGAACAATTCATCAAATATTTGAAGTTAATTTTCACGAAGTTAATTTTCAAATATTTGAAGTTAATTTTCAATTTGTGAAAGTTCTATTAAGTTCTGTGATTATTTCAGTTTTATGAAGCAACAGGCCTATAATGATGTAATAACAGAACTTGAATAGAACATCCTAAATGTAGCACATAGTGGGAATAGTAATTTGGTAAGAGCCCACAAACCAAAACAGAAACTTAGATTATAAAATCATAAAAAAAGTTGAAGTTATGTAAGCGAGTTGATTCAGTCGAGAATGCATGTGACTGTCGCGTCGGTGCCATCAATAAAAATATTTAATAATACCATTATGCAGTTATGCACACTGAAAAAAGGCGCATCACGCCAAGAATGCATTGTGTTTAGCACGAGCCATTATTTTCCCATTGTAATCATTAAGAATAATAATTTAATAGATAATATCATTTACACTAATACAATGCACCCCTGTTTAGTATTAACATTTCCATGAATTATTATTTCATCACAGATGAAGTAGAATAAATATTGTATAGACAAGTTAAAATTGTAAGTCCTGTAAAAGTGGCACAAAAACTAATTATTAAAGTAATATTAAAAAAACAACCAACATTCCCTTCAGCATCATTGTTCAAAATTTTCCAAGTACCAAAAATTGAAGACCTCTATAAAAAAGACTCAATACTACAAATATTCAAAGAAAATGTAACTAAAAAATTTAAACTCAACTCATCATTAAGGCATAAATTTACGTTCCAAATCCCTCTGTTTTCAACACAACAAATGCACAATAATTATATTTACAAAGGCATAAAACATTTTAATAGCCTTCCCGAAGAAATTAAAAAAATTACAGATTTCGTATCATTCAAGAAAAAAGTCAAATTAATCTTTAAAAAAAAACAACAACCATAACATCACCAATCAAAATGTTATAACTTCAATTCATGTCAAATCAAAATTAACATCACAACATAGTTTATATTTATTGTATACACTGAGCAAAATGTATATTATAAAAATGAAATAATAGTAGTTTATATATTATATTTATATATAGTTTATATTTACTGTATACTGTAAGTAGAATGTATGTTATAAAAATGAAATAGTGTAAAATAACTCCTATGCCAAGCTCAGGAGCTAGTACTCTTCATTGGCGTAGAAATTCATTAAACCATGTTCTTTTCATTCAATAAAAAAAAAAAAAAAAAAAAAAATTAAAATAAAAAAAAGTACAGCGAGCAGATTGAGCCCCGCATTCCGAATTTCTATTTTTTACATACTACCGACACGCGTTACAATGCCACTCAAATAAAGAAATTGTCCCCCCTCTCGACTTTCCTCCCTGTCGCTGAAATCGCGCGTCACAATCCACGCGGCAATTGGATGAATGGTATAGGAAATAATTTCATACCGCCAGAGCTCACCATTATGTAAAGAAACATTCGCGAGCGTGCGCACAAGAAATCACCAAAGTTTCATCGGAATCGGATGAATGGTTTAGGGACGCAAAAGGGACAAACAAAGAAACATTCATTTTTATACATACACGTATAGACACGTAAATAACATATATTTTTTAAGTTCCTAAAAAATATATGTTATTTCTGAAGATAATATCTATACATTAAAATCGCAAAGTATGCTACAAAATTTATTAAAAACATATTTTTATCCGTTATTTAACATGTTTATAGGTATGAAAAAAATAACAGTTAATGTAACTTAGGCATTCTTTGTCGAGAGATTTTTGCTCTATTTTAAACGAGTCGTGTTTTATTAAATTTTTTTACATTTTTCGCTTTATTATTATCGTTTTTTAATATTAGCGCGATCCCTCTAACATTCGTATTTACATATATTATCTCCCTTTGAACGCTTACTACTACTAAGAGGTGTTTAATAAAATAGTTTACCATATTGTACAAAATTATTGTACAAAATTAACATTTAGTACAAAAGGTATAACTTATAGGTACCTATATCCTATTTCTTCCAGTTAACCTAACATGTTGTACAGATTTGAACACAAAAAATATAAAAGTGGTGTAATACAAAGGGAATTTGTTTTAATTTTTTATATAAACGTAAACATAAAACAGTTGTACCTATGTGAGGTATTCACTTAATGTGTAATGAGACCTGTTCAGGAGGAATGTTTTTAGTGATGACTTAAATCTGAGTGTATCTTGTATTTGTTTAATGTCGTGTGGAAGGTTGTTGTATACTTTAATGGCCATGTAAAAGGGTCCTTTTTGGAAAATTGTTTTGTTTGCTCTTGGTATTGATAAATTTTCTGTAAACCTTGTAGCGTGTTTATGTGTAGAGTTTTTTTGTGGAAACTTTTCTGGAGATGATCGCACTAACATGCATAACTCTATTATATATATGTCGGTGACTGTAAGAATTTTCAATTTTTTAAATATAGGTCTACATGAATCCCGATTAGCAGAGTTTGTCATTTTTCTTATACATCTTTTTTGGATGATAAAAACATCTTTGGCGTTTACTGAGTTTCCCCAAAAGATAATTCCGTATTTTATTATTGAATATACATAACCATAGTATGCGGCCATTACCGATTCGATGTTTAATATATTTCTCAGTGTACCTAGAACGAAAGAAAAGCTACTGATTTTGGCTACTATTTTGGATACATGTTCTTTCCAGTTTATATTTGCATCTAGTTGTATTCCCAGCAGTGAACAAGTTTGGGAAGGTTCGATAATATTATTATTGAAGTTTACATTTATGTTTATAGGTGTAGCTTGCACTGGACAAAATTGTAAAACTTGAGTTTTGTTAGTGTTGAGTGACAGATTTCGTGATAACAACCAATTTGCTATTGATTGACAAGTCTCGTTAATATGTTTATTAAATTCGTCAACGTCTTCATTACATTCAAACAACAAAGCAGTGTCATCAGCAAACATTGAACATTCTGTGCCAGCAATAATTGGAAGTTCGTTTATGTATATAAGGAACAGGAGGGGCCCAAGAATGCTTCCTTGAGGCACACCCTTGTTGATTGTTCTCCATTTGGATTCTACCATGTACTGCATCATTTTTTCGTCAATGTTTGAAATTTGAACTATTACACTAAGCCAGCGATTCTTAACCTCGGGTCGCGACCCAAATTCGGGTCGCGAGAGGTATTGGGTTGGGTCGCGGAAATCGCGCATTGATAGCTCGATCGATGTCACTAAACTAGTATAGTCACAATTATTACTACTCACAGAACAAGGACTAAAGGTTGTGTTACTGCCATCTATTGTCCGTTCACGTTCTTAAAGGCAACCGTATTTTCGTGGAGACCATGCC
Source organism: Limnephilus marmoratus (assembly GCA_917880885.1). Lineage (NCBI taxonomy): Eukaryota > Metazoa > Arthropoda > Insecta > Trichoptera > Limnephilidae > Limnephilus > Limnephilus marmoratus. Next base: position 22,170,692 of record OU862912.1, on the reverse strand, counting down.
TATTTTTTTAGAACATTTGAGAAAACTTGAAATTGAAATGGAAAGATATATTCCACAAAATGTCCATATCGTGAAATACAGTTGAGTAAGAAATTTATTTGAAGTCGATGTAATGGGCGTTGAAACCAATTCAGCTGGATTACAATAAGAATTGCTCGAAATGCAAGGTGATGCACTTTTAAAAGAGAGATTTGCCTGAACTAGTCTCACAAAATTTTGGGTACAATTATCTGGGAAGCCTGTTCTGAGCAATGAAGCTGAAAAAGCCCTGCTACGTTTCCCAACTACTTATTTTTGTGAAGCAGGATTTTCATGCCTTGATGTTATGAATAATAGGTACAGGAATAGGTTGGACCCTCAGCATGACATGCGGTGTGCACTTTCTATAAACATAACTCCACGTATACATGATCTTTGCTCATAAATACAACACCAGGATAGTCACTAATTATTTTGTTGTAAATTTTTTAACTGTTTTAATGCTGAATTGTCTGATTTTAATACAGAACATTTAAATAAAGTTGTTTATTTCTAATTTTACAACTACATCTTATAAATTTTATAGGATGTAGTCGTAATTTTATAGTATAAAATTACATAATATATCATTTTAGTACCCGTCACTGGAAAATAAAATAAAAAATTAGATTGGGGTCGCGAACTTCAAATATATTCGTACTTTGGGTCGCCAGCCTAAAAGGTTAAGAACCACTGCACTAAGCGTTTCCTTCTATGTGAGAGTTCTAGCAACAATACACGATACTGGCAGTAAAAACCTGCGGGCGTTAGTTAGTGTTGGTGATCAATAGGAACTGGTTCCAAAATTAGCCCGTTCCTCGAATCCACTGTCAACGTGTCAACCAGTGATGGCTAGTCACCGCGAAAAAGTAATCGGTCGGGCGATGACCTCATATAATAAACAGCCGCTTGACACAACTGAGTATTACCGTCAATCTTTCGAAATCCGGGAGATACTCCAGGTTCACAAATTCGTAGAACTTATACCTAGGAAGGATTCGTCCCTATGCGTCTTGCCGACGAAAGTGGCGACAACTTGTGACGAATTCTTGAAGAAACCGAATTACAACGGTAGCCTTGTCTGAAAATCCACGTAACAGATGTTATTTGTGGCGCGGCGTGTAAGACGTGGCGTCGAACATGCAATCGAAACCGGGTTCTGAAATTCAACCACGCAGACGCTACGGTATTAATAACGTTTGATTATCAACAAAACGAAAAATTAAATTAATTAAAATAAGCAAGCGTACTACAATAGTGAAAATTTAAAAAAAAAATCATGCGTCGCACGCCTCTCGAAGTCCGGGCAAAGCTGTTCCATATTTTTTATAAGTAGAGTTTAATGACATTTTGACGAACAACGCTGCAACGCATGCGACCATTGCTTGGCGTTATAGATAGATCTCACAATGAAGGTAACTTCAAGAGTACCGACAAACAATGGCCTGGGTGTGATCGCCGGTTATCAATACACGAATGAATGGCGCTGGTAGGTACTTAGGTACTGGCAATAATCAAAATATAATCGTAAAGTACCTACTCGCTACATAGTCATACTGAATATCAGTGTAAGGGCGGGGTTCGAAGTTATTAAGCATTTTAATCATAACATTGAGGGTCTGGGAGAAGAACTTTATGTAAAAAATGTTAAAAGGATTGGCATGACGAAATTAATATAAAAGAATCATATATTTACTGACCGATAAAAATCATTACCATTACATTTGGCAGGTTTTCGAATATTTAGGTAGACCAATGGAATATTTTAACAAGCAGCTTTTGTAAAATAAAAATAAAACTTCCGAAAACGGCCAGTCCTTTTGTAAATTGTAACCACAATAATTATGGAAAAAGGTTGTGCTGTGTATGAGAAGAAATAGGAGAGGGTTAAATCGTGGAGGGTTGGATAAAACTGTGTTTTTTTTTAATCCGATTATTTTTTACAAATTTCATTAAAATAATTATTATATCTATATTTTTTACTTTATGAATAAAACCTCAAATTGTAATATTAGGTCATTACATATGAAATTGGCGTTTTGCCGTACTGGCAACTTTGATCTCAAATATCTTCTCTTTGGTCAGGAATTCCAAATTCAAATTTATACCTACAGCTATTTACTCATGTATTTGTGTTTCGAAAATTATAATTCATTTGTTTTTTCCTTAATTGTTTTTTCTGCGTCACTTGGTTTACGAAATGGAAAACTTGAAATATCGCGTTATTTACGAGTACGAGTTCCACCGTGGCACGAGTGCTGCAGAAACGGCTCGAAGGATTAATGATGTGTATGGCGACGGTGCCGCAAAAGAAAATACAGTGCGTTTTTGGTTCCAACGTTTTCGTTCTGGAAATTTCGATCTGCAGAACAAGCCGGAGTGGACGAGGACGGGACGTGGACGTGGACGTGGACGGCCGGAGACCAAAGTTGATAATGAAGAATTGAAGGCTATTGTGGAAGCGGATCCATCGCGAACCACGTCCGAGTTAGCTGCAGGCTGCGGTGTTAGTGATAAAACTGTTTTAATCCATGAATTGAGTGAAGCAAAACAACAAACGCGCGTTAGAACGCTAGACCATACACGGTACAACAGACGGCTACCAAATTAGAGGAGCTTCAATTGGAATGTCTAAGACATCCACCGTACTCTCCGGACCTTGCCCCAACAGATTACCATTTTTTTCGAAATTTGGATAACTTCTTGCAAGGGAAAAAATTCAACTCCGATGGGGCAGTCAAAACCGCCTGCAAAGATTTTATTGATTCCCGTCCGAATGGTTTTTTTAGTAAAGGATCGATGAACTACCTATGAGATGGCAAAAGTGCATAGGTAGATAGCAATGGTACATACTTTGATTAAATAAATATATTATTTTAAAAAAATCGACTTTATGTTCCTACCATACAAAACGCCAATTTCATATGTAAGAACCTAATATTTAATTAAATGAAGACAATATTAGCGAAACTCAAATGGAAAATCTGGAAACAGAAAAATCAGAACCCAGCACCCTCGGCTTTCTGGACCACAGCTCTACCAACTGAGCCAAGGTATCTCTATCCGATTCGGTCATTTTTAAGTATGGTCCTGGATTCGAGTCCCAGAGGTGACAATATCTTTTAATGATTTTTCTGTTTCCAGATTTTCGAGTGAATTTCGTTAATATTGTCTTCAATTAATAAAATATTACAATTTGAGGTTTGATTCATTAAGTTATAAAAGTAAAAATAAATATACATCCGAGACTTGCAGAAAAGTCACATGTCACATATTAAAAATAAAATGGATAAAAATGAATCCAGGCACTATCTAGATAGCATTTAGTTCGGGGTATAATAATACAATCATACATACAGATAGAAGACAACAAAATATGCGTTAAGAAAATGAAGATAATGTTGGTAGTTCTTAGTCGAAGTTTGATACAGTTAAAAATTACCAAATCGAATACAGACACCTTAGCTCAGTTTGTAGAGCTGTGCCCGGAAAGCCGAACTGGGTTCTAGTCCCAGAGGTGCCAATATCTTTTTCTGATTTTTCTGTTTCTAGATTTTCGATTGAGTTTCGCTAATATTGTCTTAATTCAATTAAATAATTATTTAACCATTGTGTACCTACATATTTGTGGTAAGATACTGCTAACGGGAAATCATTAACCACGCCGGTCGATGTGGGATCACTTTTCGTCAAGCGGGAGCCAATTTAGTGTAATTCGTGTCAAACGGTAAGGAATGAAATGCGGGTGCGATATTCACATCAGCATTCCCGTAAGAATGCAATAATTGATTCCACAGAGAAAAACAAATAATGAATTGTCGATATCCGTCCGCCAGAACGTCGAAAGACGACCAAGAGACACGCGAATCGTGGCTCAGATAAGTAACTTACCTGTATTAGTACCTACTTACACGCATTTGATAAGTACATTCAAAATAGAGAACACATTAATATTAAGTACCGGGAGTAGAGTATGAATGGCGGGCTTGTTTTTGGGAGGCTTACTAGGGGAGACTGACCATTGTGCAGAAATGACTAATCTCTTCTACTCCTAGGTAGGTATGTCCTATTACCTATTTTGCAGGCATGGGCAACTTCTACTGGATTTGTTCATCGTTTTTAATTTAAAATAAAACACATATATTAATAGTTACAAAAATTAATCAATATTAAAGTTTGCTTTGCTTCATAAGTAGGTTATTAGGGTGTATTTTTTTAGACTATATTTTTTTACCTGCCCACGCCCTCACTGTGCCATCTCAACGCCCCCTAATTTTCTCTGGGTCTTCTACCGCCCCCCTGAACAGTCACAGTCACAGTCACAAGGGGGCGTTATCGCCCACGTTGAGAACCTATGGTATAGAGTAGAGGTTCCCAAAACTTTTTTTTTTCACATAGACCACTTTCAAAATTTTACTGTTTCGGTGGACCCCCTGCTGCGACATTTTTACCATATTCCCAAAACTCGTCAAAAAATGTGAAGATTAGATTTAACGAAGGAAATTTGCGTTGCGGCCGAGTTCTAAACCTAAATTTAGAGTGGTAAAAAGAAAAGAAAAATAATATATTTTAATAATAATAAAAATAGTATAATTTAAAAATAGTAAATCAGCTAAAAATTTTGAATTTTTTTTAGTAGTGTACTATCTTCCTATATTAAAAGGGCCAAGCCAAAATTTTTGTTCTTTACTCTCGAAACCAGATAAATTTTCGTGGACCCCCACTTACAACTTGTGAACCCCCATTTTTTATCACGCCAACATAGACCCGGTGGACCCCTGGGGGTCCACCTGGACCACTTTGGGAATCACTGGTATAGTGTTGATAATATTACGATAAGAAAGGTGAAGTTTAAGTACCTAAACATAACATAATAACAGCATTAATGTTTAAATGTTTATGATTTTGTTGAACTAATAGGTGCTCAGATATAATTAATAAATTAACTTCAAAATATATTAATTTTTACTATTATTTTATCACTATATACCTAGATACAACGTAATTTATTTTTCCCAATGATAATTAATGTAATAATTAAGCTAAGTCCTGCGAGCATCTTCCATTGTAATACCGGTAGAACAAGGATAGCATTCCCACCCGACGCCTGTGCTCTAAAGATTGCAATCCGTCTGTTAAGGTAGGAGAATCTATCAAACGGACCGCCCGTTTTTGCACAGAGTCGAGGGTATTTATCAGGCATTTTGGAGCTCCAGACCAGAGGTGGCTGCCAAATTCAACCGTGGGGCGCACCTGTGATTTGTACAGGGTTAGCAGTTGTGTACTATTAAAGTATCTGCGGGCCCTGTACAATACGTTAAAAATATTAAAGGTCTTGAAAGCTAATTCTAAACCTGATATTAAAAATTGTAGTTCCATCTAATCGTATCGGTTTCATTGGAGAAAAATTGTTATAATCAATGCAGTACACATGCGTAGAACGTCACCGATATCAAATTTCTATTATCGCAAACTAAATTTCTTTTCTAAGTTTTGGATAAAAATATTTTATCTTACCAACCCTGCAATTTATAATATTATTAAAATGCCCAATAAAAATAATAAATTAGGTACTTAAGTAGGTACATCATATTAACTAATAATTAGGACATATTTATGTGCAATATTGTTATATATTTAATATTTTATTAATTTAGTAATATTAAAGAACAACTGGACGAGCGTAATACGAATATTTTTCGAAATAAAACTCTTCATATTATTTACACAGATGAGATGGCAAAAGATGCATGGTTCCTTCATCAAAGTTCAAAATGAACTGCCTACCTATGACGTTTGCCGGAAGGTTCCGTTTCAATCTAAATACCTACGCACAAATTATTTAAATGACCGAAACTAAGAAACTAATAGGTACCTTAGGTACCTACCTAGTCCATTTTGTGTGTGTTTTTCCATCTCCCCCGACGATAATAGGTGTATTTTATCGTAATTAAACTGAATCGAACAGAGTTCGTGTAATTTTACCACGATTTTCTGTTTTGGGTTTGTGATTCTAAAAATAAAGTGTATGATTTTGAGGCTTGGAATGTTAGTTTGTAATGCAACCCCCTGGAATGCCGGCTTTTGGCGGGAAACTTATGGGACTTGTATAAAAAGGGACTTCGCCGGTTTGTGCCAGTGTTTATAATAATAAAGTTTTTGTTATTCAATCACTCAAAAACCTGATTTTCTTACATCAATTAAAAATGATGATACAGTAATTTCTGTAGTCATCAATATAAGAACGATTTTTAAAAATTTATGTAGATAACATAATAGGTAGGTACCTCTCCCTTGTAAATCTATAATTTTGTAGGTAATTATATAAAAAAAAATTAAGATTCGAATGCGGTATTATAATAAATAATAATAACAGGTGCTTTTAATAATAATGATATGCTTTAATTTATAATTATTAACATCGGAACTGACATATTTTCGCAGTCTAATAAGTTTTCGGCGAATTTCAAAAGATTTATTTCAATTTTATATTACATTCGGTATGATTTATTCGATGAATGGGTGTTCGGCATTGAAGAGTCTATCCAAAATATTCAAAATTGGATGGCAACAGGCTTTTGTATAATACCCATTTAATGAAATAGAATAACTTACCCGATTAGATTCCAAAGCCTCGGCACTGTGCTCCTCCTTCTGCCGGAAGCAATTGGTACATTTGCTCTTGTTGAAGATATTTGGTGCAAATTTCCTACAATCGGATCTTGCAGACATTATTCCAGAAAAGCACCAATAACGGATTGACAATAATTTTAAACGGAATAATGAAACACAAATTCAACCATGATTGTCACAGCACATCCGCGGAAAAATTCCGGGTTAGCTTTTTACAATATATCAAAACAAATTACTGTAAAAACACGTTTCTCAATATACGCCCGATGAGGCAATTAGTAAAAATCACCGCAGTCACAGCAAACGTCAGTTTTACAAGCACGTGTGACTGTTAAATGAATGTCGATTATATTCGATAACTTCACTAAACACAGGTATCGATTTAACAAGACGTAAACACTCCACACTCGGAACTTCGCTCAATTCGAAAAATCATAACAAACGAGTAATACCGACGGACCGCGACACGTCCGCACACCCATTTTACATCTGATAGAATCTGATAGAAAAGTACAAAACGGTAGTAAAACAACTCGGACTTGTTCAACTGCAAGTGTGTGTGTACTTTTAATTTGTTTATTTTGCCTTGTCGCACACCTCAGTCTCGTATCTCGCTGTTCCCTTCTCACAATCTTTGATTCGATCGGCTCTCATGATCAACAGAGACATCTATCGGATTTGACTACTAACACTATCCGAACATGTTCACCACCCACATAAATATATTACTATTCACCAAGAGATGGCGGTATAATAATAATAATATTTACATGCTAGAAAAAAATGTTATTTTGTTAGGTAAAAAAACACGAATTAAATGAACTATGATTTATTATTCATCATCATATTATTATTCATTCTCTCTCTCTGGTTTCAATCCTGGGATTGGTTTGCAGCAATTTCATCTATTCGTTTCTTCCACTCTTCCCTGTCTTGTGCGGCTCTTTTGAAGTCTGCATATGATAAGCAGCGCACGTCCACCAGCAGGTCCTCCAGGTACTCTCGGCGTGGGCGTCCCCTAGCGTTTGTCCCCTCGGTCATACCCTCCATTATGGCATGCAAGAGGCCTTCTTGCCTTATTGCATGGCCGATCCATCTTGCGCGCCTTTCGGACAAGGTCCTGAGCAGGTGCCTTCCTCCTTCGATTCTTTCAAGAACCTCCTCATTTGTGATGTGGTCTCTCCAGGAAATTCCTAGTAGTCTTCTAAAGGACCACATCTCAAAAGCCTCTAGTCTCCGTTTATCTCTTTCGGATAGGCACCATGTTTCGCAGCCGTACATCAAGATACTCCATACATAGGTCTTGATGAGGAGTATTCTCAGTTTCAGGTCTATATTATTCGATTCTATTATTTTCGACCTTTTATTGAATGCAACCCTAGCCTGGTGTATACGGCTGTCGACCTCATTACACTACCTCATTACCTCATTATTCATTACACTACTGTTATTTTTAAGCACCAGATTTAAATGTCCGGCTTAAATTTCCCCACAGGAAAAACTAAACCCTTTCACATACTTCCTCAAATGATCGTCTAGTTCAGGGTTTCCCAACCTTTATTTCGCCGAGCCTACCCGAACCAAAAAAAATATTTTCATGCCCCCCTTAATTAAGTTTCAACAAAAATAAGAAACACTTTTTTATATTAACCAAATTATTTATTTGAATTTCAAATAGGTACACTTTTAATCATTAATTACTTTTACATTTACATTTTTCAGTTTTCTTTTAATTATACATATTATTCTATTATTTTTTTATTTAAATTATATTTTTACAATTAGATAATGTCTAATAACTTTCAAAGTAATTTTAGAACAAATAAATAAAAACTTTTAAAGTACTAATGAGATACTTGAGCTTGCATGCTCTGTTCTGTACCAGTTTGTCGATTCTGGGTTCAGTTATTGATAGAGTTATGGTTAAATCGCTATGGACGGCAAGCGATTTCGCTGTTTAATTTTTATTAAAACTAGAGCTGAAAAACCTGTCTCGCATAAATAAGTGGACAAAAATGGAATAAGCATTTTCAAAGCAAGAGAAGCAACTTTCGGATTAACAAGGAATCGTTTGATCCAAAATTTCTCTAATGTCAAGAGATGACGGTCGTCTTTCATGGTCGAGTCTGCCTTCATTTTTAGAAATTCTCCCTGAACTTCTTCAGGTAATTGTAAGACATCGACAACAAATGGGTTTCGGTCATGTGCCATATTGGTAACTCGAAATTAACACTCAATAGTATCGGTGAAATTCATTTTCCAACGCTGGTAAACGAGTTTCTATTTCAAATTTTAAATCTTTATCCAGTTTTTCATTATTAATTGCTTCGGATAGCCGTGATAAAGGAAAAACATTTTTATTATTTTGATCTTATTTTTCCAAGTTGAAGCTTTGATATGAAACCTTGAATATGATCATAGTTACTAGTCAAGGTGCCATTTCTGTCCTGATGTTTCAAGTTTAGCTGATTCAGGGCGCATCACATGTCGTGTTATGACTTGTCGAAACTTGTATAGCAGCGATTGAATGGCAATTCGGAACACTTAATTTATCTACGCGTTAAATAGATTTTTTTTCGGAAATACAAACGTACCTATTACGCTCTCCCTGACATTTCTCTACGCCCCCCTAGGGGGCCGTGCCCCCCTGGTTGGGAAGTCCTGGTCTAGCTAATTCACGCTATGCAATTGCACTGTAAAAGTATAATAAATACAAAACAATACAAGAATAACATGTCAACCTCAGAGAACAAATGGGAAAAATAATCACCAACTCCAGATATTTTCATATCAGAGAGTTCGGCTCTATGGAACTCCTAATTGGACATATAAATCCTACTGATCCCTCAATATAAATATTTTTAAAAAATTTTGTAATCTTACATGTATTTAAAATTACTGATTTTTGCATTTTTATTTATAAATTATTTGACAAATCTAATATGCCTAAATTTTGAACGAGAGAGCTAGGTATACCTATAGGGTAGGCATTATAATGCCAGTAGCCGAAATAACAAATGGTAATATTTTTACAGTCTGAGAATGCCCAATTCTTTTAATCTCATTTCCTAAATCTGCATATTTTATTATTTTTTCAGAAACAGATTTTTGAATAATACAGGAATTTGGAATAGCTACATCAATGAAACAAGTTTTTTTTTAATTTTGTCATGTAAAACTATGGTCTATTATGACTAATATTGGTTCTGTCTGTTAGTATAGTTTTATTTTAGTTTATTTTATAAAATTCATTTTATAAAAATGAAGTTGGTTCATATTCATAATATGGTAGGTACTATATTACGACAGTCAATCAAGTTATGTTTAATCACCAAACTTTGGTGGATTATTTTTAAAACCTGATTGTGCCTAAAGGTGTGCTCGGACGGCGCTTATACAGAACATTCCGATATAATATGTTCTATAGTATCCGGAAAAGCCAAATATTTTCTACATAAATCATCAATTTGATTTATATCTTTGATTATATGCTTCCTATAATTTTTAGTATTAATGACTCTATCTTGAATGGCAAGCATAAATCCTTCTATTTCTGCGCTCAACTCTCCAATACTCAACCATTTGTTTGACGAAAGTTTTTTCAACATACGTTGAAGTGTTTTCCGTGAATAATTTTATTTGACCAGGAACCTAATAATTTCTGGTTAGTATTTATAAGAATGTTGGCATTCTCGTCATATAAATTTAAAGGTGTAATGTTTCTATCTGCCTTGCAAATTATTTTGTGCATTTCTGAGCTTTCCTATGGAAAAAATTTCTAAGCATTTCTACCCGATTGTGTTTCAAAGGTGTTATTTTGACTACACCTCTACCTCCTAAATCTCTAGGTAAATTAATTCGTTCTATAACTGAATTTGGATGATGGCAATTAAACTTTGAACGTAGTTCTAAATAATCGTTCTAAACTATCTAAATCTGTATTGGACCATTTAATTATGCCAAATGAGTAGGTTAATAGAGGTATTGCCCAAGTATTTATTGCTTTTACTAAATTTTTAGCAGATAGATTGCAATTTAAAAATTTTCTGATCCAAGTTTGAAATTTAATCCTAATTTCATTTTTAATGCTAGTATGATCTAATCTATTCGATTGCGGGTATCCTACATATTTATAAACCTCATCCCCTTTTATACTTTTAATTTTGAAATTTCTAAATATACCCTCGTCTCCTTCTACAATTTTGCCTTTCTCTATATAGATCGTTCTACATTTTTCTAAACCAAAAGTTATTTTAATATCATCTGAAAAATTTTTAACTATCTTAATCATTTTCTCTAAATTTGATTCAGAATTCGAAAATAATTTTATATCATCCATATTTAATAGACGTGAAACTATACTACTCTCTCCTGTATTACCCTTAATTTTTATTCCGCACTTGCTTTTAATTAACATTTAGATAGAGGATTCAATGCTAAGCAAAACCAAAGAGGGCTCAATGAGTCTCCTTGAAAAATCCCTATTTTTATTGAAATGCCCGGTACTACTATTTTCTTACCTTTTAAATTAAGGTTAAACGTCACGTACGTTATAATCTACGCATTTACAGATGGCGCCAATTAAATAATTTTAGGTTTTTAATGCTTTTTGCAAGTTACGCTTTAAAATATTATTCATATTATTATATCATATTATTGTATCGGTGACTCAATCCAATATTGTATTTTTTAGCTTTTCTTGAAAGATTTGGGTTTGTTTACGGACAAAACTATTTATATATTCATATTAAATATGTACGGGCGCAAACAAATCATTTACCTTAATATTTTACAGCGTAACGTGCAAAAAGTATTAAAATCCTAAAATTATTTGATTGGCGCCATCTGTGAGTGCGTAGATTATAACGTACGTGAACCTTAAGGTTAAACGTCACGTACATTATAATTTACGCATTCACAGATGGCGCCAATTAAAATATTACAGTTTTTTTTAATTCTTTTTGCAAGTTTTGCTTTAAAATATTGAGGCGAATTAATTGTTTGCGCCCGTATGTATTTAATACGAATTTAAATAAATAGTTTTGACCATCAACAAATCCAAATCTTTTAACAGAGGCTGAAAAATTCAATTCTGTATCGGTGACTCAATCCAATATTGTATTTTTCAGCCTTTCTCGAAAGATTTGGATTTGTTTATGGACAAAACCATTTATTCATATTCATTTTAAATATGTACGGGCGCAAACAATTAAATCATCTTAATAATTTAAAGCAAAACATGCAAAAAGTATTAAAAACCTAAAATAATTTAATTGGCACCGTCTGTGAATGCGTAGATTATAACGTACGTGACGTTTAACCTTAACTAGTAAATCTGTATTCCAAAACGACAAAATATTTTTCAAAAAGCTAATTATAATTGGGTTAACTTTATATATTTTGATTAGCCACGAGTGCGGGACAGTATCAAAAGCTTTTTGATAATCTATATAGCAAGTATGTAAATTACGGTTTTGATTTTGTTTTAGAATTACAGAATCAATAACTAACTGTTCTTTACATCCCATATGTTTTATGCGACAACCTTTTGTTGTTCAGATAAAATATTTTTTTCATCCAAATGAATATATATTAAATCTGTCAAGCAAGAGGTTAAAATTTTGTATATTGTCGGTAAACATGTAATGGGTTTATACTGAGAGGGATTATTAATATTTTTGCTTTTAGGCAACATATAAGTAATGCCTTTAGTTAGAAAATTTGGAAAATTTTGAGGTTGTCTGACAAGTTTTGAAAGATTTTTTCCAAAAAGAGGATGTAAAATAGTTAGACGTTCGTACCAAAAATCATGTATCCAATCGCCAGGGCTGGGCAGTATTTGATATACTTGTATTTGAAATACGTATTTGAAATACAAATACGTATTTTGTATTTGTATTTCAATTACTTCCTAACAATGTATTTTGTAATTGGTATTTCAATTACCTGCTGTTGAGGTATTTTGTAATTTGTATTTCAAATACTTATGGTTTCAAAATACATTTTCAAATACATTAAGCGATCTTAAAAATGACAATGAAAAATAATATAACATAGATAATACATAATACGTAGAGTAAAAACGCTAGAATCCTGTACTATTGTCCTATTATCCTGTGTTATAGCACTCTTACTAATGACTATTATTTGTAGTTTTCTTATCATTGCTTTGTATTGTACATTTTTGTATAATAGTATTAGATCAAGCACTATAGGAATAATTTGACTGAACACTAGATATTTTTAAGTTAATTACTGTAGAGCGCCCTTGAAGTTAAATAACACAAAACTGCGCTATACAAATGTCATCTATGTTTATAAAAATGAATTCTTGTTTCCCTTGGTCATTATTATTTATCTTGGTATTTTATTAATTTTTTTAAAGTTTTCTTATACTTTGTAGAAGGTTCTTACGGAAAGAAAAATTAAGAAAATTACACAGAAAATTGGATAATTTCAGAAAACTTGATGACTATTTTAACTTCGCGCGTTTGACAGTTGGCGCGTTTTATGAAATTGAATTTAGCAGACCGCTGTTTTTTTTTGTAACAAAAGAATTGTCTATGGTTTTTTTATTATAGATATTTTAAATAGGTACCTATGTTAGGTACCAGATTTAATTGCTTGTTCTTAAAATATACAAAAATGAATATTTGTAATATGTGGAAATGAAAATTTTAATAAAAAAATGTAATAGCTGGCACGCGAGTTGTGTGAAAACTGAATGTACTGGGACTGAATATGTGGAACGCGGAAGGGGTTTGGCGGGGAGTGGGAGAGGGGAAAGGGTAGGCGGGGAAGGTGGCAGGAGAACGCGGAAGGGGAATGGGATGTGGGAGGGGAACGGGGACGCGCGGGAAAGGACATGCAGGGATAAACAATTTATTTCTTTGTATATGGCATTTCAACGCATGCCGGGAACCAGCTAATGTTATTATAATAATTATTATTATTATCTAACACCTAACCACAAAACTTTACAAGTGGAGCGGAGACGAGATGTGTCTTCTGAGCAATATGATTGGTCAATTTTTGCACGTCTCTGTTTCACTCTGCTTAGCTTTGCTTCTATGGAAACGCACCCTTAGGTAAGGGCACTTACGACAATTTATTGCAACTAAAGGTTCTACCAAAACCAAATGTATTTTGTATTTTGTAATTTGTATTTTGTATTTGAAATTAAAAAATTGCTAAAATACTGTATTTTGTATTTTAAATACACGACTTGAAAGTATTTTGTATTTGGTATTTTAAATACATGAGTAAAAGTATTTTGTAATTTGTATTTCAATTACAGCAAAGCATGTATTTTGCCCAGCCCTGCTAATCGCAACCCGTGGCTTTCTAATTATTATGAGTATTTTTTATAGCTTTGGCTAATAGTCCAGTCAAGTTAAACATGAAAAGGGGGTTGTGCTTGCAAAAGGTCCGGTCATTCTGAATTTTTTATATGTTGTTAGGACCTAATCCAGTATTAAAAAAAAAAAATTGCAACTTCGAAAGTGCTGTGCGAGCGGCGGTGGACCCAAAAAACCAGGAAATTTTCGGATTTTTTTCAGTTTTTGCTCAATATCTCAGTGAAGGAAGGGTCTGACCGGTATAGTTAGTATGCATACTTTTAAAGAAGACTAAATTTTCTACAATTTGAGACTAAAGCAAGCTAGATACAGTCATTGGTTTCCAAGATACAGTTCTTCGAAAATAGGCCATTTTTTCCAAAAGGTGAAATTTTTTCAAAATGTTCACTTATTTTGTAAAATATTTTCTAAAGCACGCATCCCACGTCAAATATTATATTAAATAAAGTTGTAGTAAATTTAATTTGCTTTCATTTAAGACTAGATTGATATCTGTAGACCTAACGGTTCTCTCAAGAACGCCAGATAACCAAAAACAGTCATAAGTGGGTTTTGGGGAGAAATGCAAATAAACGGTTCTCGCGTCTTTTTATGGTTTTATTTATCAAACAGTTACAATTTTGTTTTGTTATTGTTAACAAATTTTTGATGAAAAAAAGAAAAGATAATAAATCTATCGGGAATTACGTCATCTTCAAACATTGTTTTATATATCTACATACTAAAATGCTTGTACAAACATCATGGTACTAACTATAAAGATAAATTACATGTACCCAAAAAATAAAACTAATATAAATCATGTAGGTATTGTGTCTTGGTTGCCAAATCATGTCTTTCTTTTTATCTTAGATGGCCCGGGCTTAGGCTCGCACGAAGAAGGTGTCTCGATATCTGTGGTGGACGCTGGGAGAGGCGCCAAGTCTGTAGTCGGGTCATCTTCATCGTCCGAGCATTTCAGCTCCACATCCGGGATGTTAAAGCACAATTTGTCACCACATGACTGACAGAGGACTGAGCAGTGGAGCCCAGCCTTTCTGCACGAGCAGCTCCCAGAGCATCCCTTCTTGCATTTACATGAAATTTTTCGCAGAAGGGCAGGAGGTGCGGGATCCATCGTGGTGAGGATGGGGGTGAGTCCTTGAGAAGACAGCTTCCACCCCTATTCAGTGGGATTCAAGTTGACTCCACGCCACTTCTGCACTTAGAGGTAGCACCTTGCTGCATGGTGGCCTGCGGCATCTTCCATCGGTGGCAAATGGGCGAGGTTTATGCTTGTTGAAGTGACAAACGTCTTATACCTCAGGAAATCCAAAGTATCCCTCGCGATCTTACCCCCATATAGAGCCACAAAGCACTTGATGCCTGCTTCACTCACGGCTTGTGTGGTGGAGTCTGGCTGAAGGAATACCTCCACTTGCTCAGCAAGTGGTTCACTCTTGCTCAGAAGTGTGGTGATTTTGGTCTTTCCTTGGCCAAACGATGCTGAGGTGGTATCGCACCCGGTAAACGCGTGGGTGAATAGTGCCGTTCCTGGTAATCGCCGGGAGCCCTGGTGGTTGTAGGAGGTCGTAGAGTAGTGTCAGCAACCAGCTTCACCCTTCGTGCTCTTCTGAAGATAGACGTTTGTCTATTCAGCGCCTAAACCATTGAGAGAAGAACGAGCAGGTCGACGTCTTCTCCCACTATGACGACCCGATCGGCTACTGCTCTTTTTGAAAGCACCATCATGACGATCTCTCGATTCGCATCTTCTTCGGCAACAGCCACTTCTACTCCCTCCTTCTGAAAGGCGTCACAGAGAAGAGTTATAAGCTGGGATAAGCTGCGTAGCGCCGGAGTCGTTCCGTTGTTTTGGTGGTTTTTTTTTGTAGCATCTTCGGGGTAGCCGTCAAAACCGATGGAGACGTTCTTCCCAAAGTGGTTTCGGACGTAGGTGGTATAATGCGCCAAAAGTGCTCGAACCGTGATCTTTCGCTGCCACACGACCTTGTGCAAGAGGTAGCCACCATCCAAAATGACGTGAGTGCTGGCATCTATCGGCGTGTGGCTGGAAAGAGGAGTGAAGGCAGATTACAGAGTAGATTTTGTGCCCTTGCGCATCCCTTGTTCATTGACCAGAGACATCGGGAACGGGGCCAACTCAAACTTGAAGTCATCCTGTAAATCCTGTTCAGATTGCTTTGCAATACACGCTCGCTGGAAAATTGTGAGCGGATCCACAGCCACTCTTCTGTTTTTGTCCGGCAGTTTGACGGTTGAAGTGATCGATGCCAGCATGGTAACTTTATTTTTCCGTTTTATTACTCCCTTGTCGTACATTTGCCCCACAATTTTCATCACTCCCTCCCTTCCAATTCTCTGGGCTGTATGGCAATTAATTTCAGGACCTACCAGTAAACCACTACTGATAGAAATCGAACTGTCAGTTTTGGGAAATGGAGGGTGGAGAACAAACCAGTTTTTAGTTTTTCCACATCATTGTTATCTTGGATGATTTGAGAAGGTCTCATGTCTACATGCTGCTCTCCAGTAGGACATGAGATGCTGCAAAAACTTTCCAGTTCTTCACAAATGTTCAACATAAACACCATTCCTGTTGTCCACCTTGCTAGAACACTGTCGGAGATTCCCCTTCCTTGGGTCAATCCACCATAGGTTTTCATGGATCGCATCATGGATTTACGTCACAGCACAATAAATGGTCTCATGGATTAGTCTCATGGATTTACTTCACAGCACAATAAAACCATAAAAAGACGTGAGAACAGTTTATTTGCATTTCCCCCAAAACCCACTTATGACTGTTTTTGGTTATCTGGCGTTCTTAAGAGAACCGTTAGTTCTACGGATATCAATTTAGTCTTAAATGAAAGCTAATTAAATTTACTACAACTTTATTTCATATAATATTTGACGTGGGATGCGTGTTTTAGAAAATATTTTACAAAATAAGTGAACATTTTGATAAAAATTTCACCTTTTGGAAAAAATGGCCTATTTTCGAAGAACTGTATCTTGGAAACCAATGACTGTATCTAGCTTGCTTTAGTCTCAAATTGTAGAAAATTTAGTCTTCTTTAAAAGTATGCCTACTAACTATACCGGTCAGACCCTTCCTTCACTGAGATATTGAGCAAAAACTGAAAAAAATCCGAAAATTTCCTGGTTTTTTGGGTCCACCGCCGCTCGCACAGCACTTTCGAAGTTGCAAATTTTTTTTTTTAATACTGGTTTAGGTCCTAACAACATATAAAAAATTCAGAATGACCGGACCTTTTGCAAGCACGGATGTACATCTTGACTGGAGTATAACAATTAACAATTCAACCGATATACCAGAAAAACTCATTTGTTCAATGTCTGAACAATTGAGTTCTTCATTTTCTATCCAGGGACCTGACTCATTATGTTTTATATCTTTACTCCAAATGTTTGTCCAAAAATCGCGCATATCTGATTCAGATGGCAACGGAATATTATTATTCGAAATAATATTTTGTTTATCGTCAAGTTCGGAATAAAATATTTTCTCATTTTTTTGAAAATTGATTGTAAATTGGCTATTATTATTTTTTATTATACGTATAATTATATCTTTTTAATCTACTAGCTTTTACACGTAATTTTAGTTTTAATAAATCTAATAAAATCATTGATTATATTTTCATTATTATTACTACCAACGCTATAACCAAATTTTCTCCCAATTTCATCTACATATATGTCTCAAAATATTCCTACTTCTATTTCCATTTTTATATTCAATAACTCTAGCTACGTTACTTCTTAAAAATACTACATCATTTTCTAATCTAATCTGCCATTCTGGTTTACTATAACTATATTATGATCTATCATCAGAGGACGTTAATTTAACTCCTAACTTACTACATATTTATTTTTATTTATAAAATACATGTTGCATATATTAGACATTTACGTAGATTAGATTTATTAAATCACCATATTAGGCGGCTGCCTGTTTCATGGTGATCAATTAAGGATAGTTACTTTGAGTGAAGTCTAGTGTAAACACATGGTAAAATTGGTAAAGTAATAATAAAAAATAGAAAAGAGAGAAAGCAGTGCGTAAAATAAACATGTAAATAAAATAAATCTACAAGCATATGTTATGATGTTGAAAATTTAATATCACTATCTGAGTATGTGAAACAAGTTAACACTGTCATTGTCATTCATCAGAAGGTCAGCAAGCGCCTTTCTGAAAGTGATATATTTGGCTTTAGACTTTATTTCAATTGATAAGTTGGTAAATTTTTGAGATCGCTGGCAATGGTTAATACGCACTTTTTTGAAAAAATCTTTTGATTCACCTTAATTACATTAAAAGACAACTATTTGCATTGGGGGAAGTGGAAAATATTTCATTCTAAATTTCGATTACATAAAATTAAAATTAGCTTTCATTCTGTGAAACGAGACCGTTCATTTTCAAAAATTATTTTCAAATGTCATTTTGTTATGTTGGTATTCTTGTTACTGTACGAAAAGATGCTAGAGCAAAGCGTAGCAGACTTCATGGGAATTCTAGGTTTCTCCTTTATAACGCCTACTCGCGTCAAGGCAAGAAAAACAACCCAGTTTTCAAGTAGTTTAGCGGCTACGCTAGATTTGTGTAACATGGTTTGTGATGCAAAAGAAAGTGCCCCGTACCTTCAAAATCTTTTAGCCGTTCGTTATACATTCAAGTGTATCAGGAATACCAACATACCAAAGTGACAGCGAATGAGCTAATAGCTAATGGCGTACAATCTCACAAGACGAAAGCTGATTTTAATTTTACGTAATCGAAATTTAGAATGAAATATTTTCCACTTCCCCCAATGCAAATAGTTGCCTTTTAATGTAATTAAGGTGAATCAAAAGGTTTTTATTTTTAAAAGTGCATGTTAACCGTTGCCAGCGATCTCCAAAAATTAATGATAAGTTATTAAAAATTTTAGGTGCAAGAAAGTGCCTGGGACTGTGCCATTGAAGTTTTTGTAGTTGGAATAATATAATTGGATTGGTTGGAATATCTTGTGTTATATTTTGAATCCATAATATTTTCTTTTTTTGGAAATTTGAATTTAAGTGGTGATAGCACTAGCATACACTATTGTATGAAGATCAAAAAAACCAATATCGTCAAATATTATTTTTGGCAAAAATATATTATTTAATTCAGAAATTAGTTTAGATAATTTCTTTGACGTATGCAATTGTGGCATTTTTGGTCTAACTGTGGGCTCTATATATTTTATTTTAATTTTATTTTTATTGTTTTTATTTCTTGCTAGAGCAATCCCGATGAGTTACAGAACTCATTTTAGGACAGGAGGAACGTATAATTCATGGGTGGGAGGAAATAGTTAAAATTTAGCATAGGAATTTATATATTAAAAATATAAGTTTTAAATCCAATATAGACGAAAAATAAAAGACGGGTTGAGTAGAACAAACAACAATAGAAAACAGGAACAAGATTATACAGATATGGATGATTACAACTAAATGGAAAAGAAAAGAAGAGAAAAAGAAACAAGAGAATTGAACCGGATTATCCCTAAGGCAGAGTAGGCAACTGCCTAGGGGCCCCGCATCGGCTAATCGGAGAAAACATGACTTGCTTCAATTAGTGAGCAACGAAGTTTCGGAAAAAGTCAGCTTTCAAGATGTTTATTTTTTTTTATTAGGAACATAATACAGGTTAGTAACATTAAGTAGGGCAATAAAGAAAACAACAAATTATAATAATTAGGTTATAACCCAATAAATAATTAATGTTCACATAATGCACAAATAATAAATAAAAAGTCTATAATTAAAACAAATATATAAACATAGTTGTATTTTACTTTTCTTTCCTTCTATTTGTTGCAACATTTCTTAGTATCTGAAGTGATTGAATGTGCCGTGTATGGTTTATATTGGCATTTGTTTTGTTTTATTTCTAAATTATATGTTTAAAATATAAATGTTGTACAAGCTTCAGTATGCACTACCTATCTGCTTGCTAAGATTCGCTGGGAAAGGTTGTCAGGAAGAGATTACTTTAGCGACAAGATGGCTCATTGCAATGTTTTTTTAAATAATATATATTTTTGTTTCTATGTACGTGTCCTTTTACGTGCAATAAAGGGTTATTGTATTTTATTGTATTCGTTTTTTTCGTTAGTTTTGCTCCGATTTACTTGAAATTTTGACACAATCCTTAATATACTGACATGTTTTAAATTCAGAAAAAAATCAAAAAAAAGTTTTAAAACCTTACCCCCCCCCCCCTTAAAGCCTTGTTAAGGATTTGATAAGGAAGGAGGAGTTTGGAGGCCCCTTCAACCCCTCCCCCGTTAGTCCGCCATTAAAGGGGCCCCGAGACGTGCATTGCCTAGGGGCCCCTACATGGTTAATCCGGCCCTGAGTACACCAGTTATGGGTGTAATTTTCTCCTTTACATGATTTATGTGGAGATCCCACGAAAGTTGGGAATCTAAGAAATAGACCCAAATATTTTGTGCTCATTTTCTTTTCGAGGCAGTTATCACCAACTTTGATATTGAGGCAGATATTTTTCTTGTTGCCAAAAAGTTTATAATGAGTTTTTTTTACGTTAAGAGTTAGTTTGTTTATTCTTATCCAGCTTGTGAGTTTAGAAACATCAGCAGTCATTTCCGTTTCAAACTCCGCTAGGTTCAGTTTATTGTAAAAAAAATACTGTATCGTCCGCATAGAGTTGTAGAGTTCCTTTAATACCCCACTTTGTTATTTCATTCACATAGATTAGAAATAGCAACGGTCCAAGAATTGATCCCTGTGGCACTCCGCATGTTATTTTACCCGACTCACTCGTTTCTCCTCCCAGTTCTACTGCCGAAAAGCAATTTGGTAGGTAAGATCGGAAAAGTTCCAGAGGAGTGCCAATAATACCCAAATGTTTCAGTTTTTCGATCAATACTTTATGATCCACCGTGTCAAACGCCTTCTTTAGATCAATAAATATTGCTGTCGTAAAATCGCCATGATCAATATGTTTCTGTAGATTTGATATAAAATCGAAAGCTGCACATCGTCGTCTGAAACCGTATTGTTTTGACGTGAGAATTTGTTTGTGTTCGAGATATTTCAATAGTCTTTCTTTAATGATATTCACAGATGGCCATTTAAATATTTTAGGTTTTAAACACCTTTTTAAATGTTTGTGCCCGTACACATTTAATTTGAATATAAATAAATAGTTTTGTCCATAAATAAACTCAAATCTTTCAAAAGCGGCTAACAAATCGTAGCACCGCGGAGGTCAAAAATAACAACTTTTCAGAAGAGCAAAAAAAACGTGCCTTTTTATATATCGCGATCATAGTACATATATTTTTTAATGAAAATTTATAAAAGAAAGGTTTTTTTAAGATTTTTGTAATGGTTGTTATGAAAAATCATTATTTGAATTATTTTTTTGACATACGCGGTGTTACCACATTATAATAAATAAAATGGGGAGACTTGCGCTGAGTTATTATAAATACTCTGTAACTATCTTTAAATATTTATTTATATAATTAAAATAACAGGTAGACTTATACCTCATAAAAAATTAGAAAACATTAAACATACTTCTACAACTTTCTTAACAGACCTTCTTAACTTGTCGTTATAGATAATTAACAAATTCACTTTATTACACTGTTTTTTAATCTTAATACTTATTTGGTATAAAATCACATCAAAAAGGAACATCAGTATTACTTAAATGCGAAATCAGTCCTACGTTATGAACATAATCAAAAATACAATATAAATTAGTTATTATAAAATCTTAATGAAGTACAGTATCGTAAAAATTGTGATAGTCAGGAGGTATAACTGACTTTAGTTCTTGGGGACGTTTCCATTAATTTATTTTTTGATGATTATTATAAAGCTTTGATCTTGGGCCTGGTCTTGTCCATTTATTTTTGGCTCTTCTGGGCAAATTCTTATTGCATTTTAAAGTGAATAAGTAAGTAATAAGTAAGTATACAAAATATTAAGGTGAATTAATTGTTTGCGCCCGTGCGTATTCAATATGAACTAGAATAAATATTTTTATCCATAAACAAACCCAAATCTTTCAAGAAAGGCTGACAAATCCAATGTTGTATCGGTGACTCAATCCAATATTGTATTTGTTAGCCTTTCTTGAAAAATTTAAGTTTTTTAATTAACAAAACTATTTATTCATATTCATATTGCGTATGTACCTACTAATTTTATGTATGTTTGCTTATGTGCAAACAATTAATCATTCTTATTATTTCAAAGCATAACTTGTAAAAAGCGTTTTTCCGTGAAATAATTATACGCGCGCCATCTATGAAAAAGTAGAATATGAATTCTTTTAACGTTAAACGTCACATACGTTATAATCTACGCATTCACAGATTGCGCCAGTTAAATTATTTTGGGTTTTTAATACTTTTTGCATTATACGCTTTAAAATATTAAGGTAAATTAATTGTTTGCGCACGAACATATTTAATATGAATATACCTAAATAAATAGTTTTGTCCATAAAAAACCCAAATCTTCCAAGAAAGGCTGAAAAATTCAATTTTGTATCGGTGATTCAATCCATTGCATAGGTATGGGCGCGAACGATTAATTCATCTTAGATATTAACTTGTAAAAAGCATTTTTCACTAAAATAACTATACTTGCGCCATCTATGAAAGAGGAGATTATGAATTCTTTTGAGAATCACCTTAATTACGAAATTGATGCACTTGACCTTCAGGAAGGTAAATTTAAACTTCCTGACAACAGGAAGGCTAGTTTCTTAAGATAAAGCAGAATTTGATACTAGATGAAATTTCGCACACCTCATTTTCAATGTAGAGGAGAATTAGTGTCTACGTCTGATTTCAGCTAGTAATAACATATTAATTTATAAATAATACAATCACGAGGTCACTTTCAACGGAAAACCTCTGAAACCTTTTTCATATAGAACTATACTTTATCTGGAAATCCAGATACTTGCATGCATGAGTGCTTGTGCATGTTTTTTTATAGCGAAAAAAACATTTTTAAGTTGTATTTCCCCGAATACACCACTTCACGTAGTTAATAATAGGTAAAACGCGTAATAATGGATAATTAGTGATGTAATAATTAATGCGTGGGTGTTAAATTTATCAGTCGATTTGCGGTATTTAATTTTACTGTCTACTGTTTTACTTACGAAATATTCTGTCGTTCTACAGGTCTGATGGCTTGGAAGTACGCCTAGAATAACGTGATATGAATATATTTGTGATTGAAAAAAAAAATTCTTATGTGCGTGACTTCGCGGTCACACTGCGTAGTGCACATTAATTTTGCCGCCAAGCGAAGCAGAGACTAGTGAATCCTAACTTGTGACTTGTGACCATAATAATAATTTGGCCGGCGTTTGTGCTTCCGATCACGTCAGGTTTTATGTTTTAGTTTATCTATGGGCCTCCTCAGCTAGTGTCATGCCGCTACTTTTTCCGTATTCCTAATTCCTATGTAATCTTGTAAATGTCATACGATTGTTGTCGGGATGTTCTCTTTTTGCCCTGGTAATATGTCAGATGCTATATTTTATTTACTTAAATAGCATAATTCGAAAGAATACAAATTATTTATAGTAGTTTAATACATCACTTTGGTTTTTATTGTAAACTGAGCTCTCGGAGGCTCCGGAAAGGTTGGGCATTCAATAAATTTTGGGGTTAGGCGTGGCATTAAGTTTACATTTGAAAGCTAGTAATTTTTTTTAGCTAAATATATTAAGTGAAAATGACATCGTATTCGAAGACCTCAGATGGGGTGTCGAGAAATTCAGTGGATTGTGATTTTATCCCCGATTTACCTTCGGGTGCCTTGGACCACTACAGGAAGCAGGCCAAATTCGAATGGAAGCGCTTAAAATTAGTATTCGAGGATGCAAATCTTCTAAAAATTAAGGTATGAAAAATATTTGAAGATTTTGTGCAATTTCGACAGTGTTTTATTTCTTGTGTAAGTTACTCTGAGCACTTTTATCCCTTTACAGTACAAGATTTGGGATACTTTGGAGGCAGACCCCCTTTTCGCCCACAGTCCTTTAACTCTACCAGTTGATGAACAGAAACGTAGAACGGCTCTACAAATTGACAAAATTAATAAATATAAGTTTTTACCTGACAACATAATCGAGGCAGACTACAAAACTAAGGTTAGTTCAATACTTCCTCCTTTCTGGCAACTTACTTGGTCACATTCAGTTAAAGGAAGAGGGCACGTCAGTATATCTCGGTTTTGTTTTAATTTATTAGTGTATTTGTACTTTCAGACAAGAAATTTGATGAGTGTCAATGAGGCGTTGCAATCTTTGAATCCAAATGTTTCTGTTAAGATGGCAATTGGAATCCATTTATTCACAAACACATTACTGTCCCTGGGCACAGAGAGGCACCTGCCTATATACAATGCATCCTGGAACCGACAGGTATGTTTTTATTACATTTGTTCTAATTTTCAAGTTGCAAGTTTTTGGTTAGATTTTTACATGGACGAGGGAGTTAACTAAACTTAAAAAACAATAAATAGGGTGAAATGCAGATCCTGCCAAAGTTTGGAAATTTAATAAAAAGGCACTTTCTAGATGAGAAAAGTGTGGAGAAGCTGAATAAAAAAAAATTAAGGCGCGCTCGGCAAAATTGAGGGAGATACAGCCGTTTAAAGTATAAATAAAATTTCACTTCGCGAACCGATACTACGACACTCCGCCCGCCATTTTGTCACTGTTATGTTGGTATCCCAGACCTACAAACAAGAGCTAGATACGATTGTAGCCGACTGCGTGGGATAAATAATAAGGCGCGTAATTATGAAAAACAGAATTAATAATATAATGTAAACGAACCTCTAATCAGGCACTGGAATGGAGACAAACCATTCAAATCCTGGGATGTTTTTTTTAAATAAAGATAATATACACAAGCCCACTACTCAAACCCTGCGTAGCCAAACAAACCATTCAAAAACGTAGGCTGTTTTTTAAAGTAAAGATAACAAACCCAAGCCCGCTACACAAACCCTGCGTAGCCAAACAAACCATTAAAAAAAGTAGGCTGTTTTTTAAAGTAAAGATAACATACACAATCCCGTTAGACAAACCATTTAAAAACGTAGGCTGTTTTTTAAAGTAAAGATAACATACACAAGCCCGCTAGACAAATTTCATAATTACGCGCCATGTATCCCACGAAGTTGGCTACAATCGTATCTAGGCTATTGTTTGTATCAGGTCAGGGATACCAACATAACAAGTGACAAAATGGCGGGCGGCAGCGGGCGGGCTGTCATAGTGTCGGTTCGCGAAGTGAAATTTTACTTCACGCAATTGAAAATTAATTACTTATTCAAATTTTTTTTCTGTTGCTTTCCGCACTTTTTTTCACCTTCCAGATTAAAGTTCTCAACTTAAAACGCGGTGAAAACATGGTTTTTGGCAAAAAACAAACTTTGGCAGGATCTGCATTCCTCCCCAATAAATATGTTTGTTTGATTTTGAAGTCTTTTTCGTGAACTTCCTTCCACTTTTTTTTTTTTTTAAAAGAAAGACAAACATTCCCCGGTTACGAATAACCCAACAATGTTTGAAAATCTCCTACTACCACCAAAGAAAGCCGAAAATGCTGCTTGTGTTGTGATGGAGGACTTAGCCAGCCGAGGAATCGAACACGTGACGCCCGGGTGGGACTCAAGCGCGATGCCCACTCAACGGTCAACTTAAACTGTAAAAGTTCTTTCCAAATTGGACTAAAAACAAAATTTTCAAATCTTTCTCAATGAAGATTTTTCATTTTGTGGCAAAAGAGTTGTCGTAATTTGTTGCAAGCTATAGTTGTTTTGTTAGTAAGATATGTAAGAATTTTATCAATTGATACTTTTATCGATTCACCGCCTTGAATCAATTTATAAGGTATGTATATATTATTTAATATTTATGTAGCCGATAAAATTGTTAATGATAAAGTCTACAAGAGCTCCCACCTAAACGAACAGACTGAATTTGAGAAATTTCCTCCGTGCAGACCAACAAACGTTAACAAGCAACGCTTCTTCCGATTTACGAGATAGCGCACTTGTTTTTGTTAAAAATGAAACCAATACTTTTGGTTTCGGTAATAATTTTAAAATTCACACGCTCTGGCTAGATATTACTTGGTAAAATGGCAATCAGCATCCGTATGCCGGCCAACACTATTTTCTTAATAATTTACTAGTTTTTTGCAAAATTATGTTTTTGTAATTTCTTCTGTGTTAACAGATAATGTGTTTATACATTTATAATACTCATATATTAGAGGAATGCAGATCCCGCCAATGTCTGGAAATTAAATAAAAAGGCACTTTCTAGATGAGAAAAGTGTGGAAAAGCTGAATAAAACAAAAATTAAGGCGCGCTCTGCAAAATTGAGGGAGATACAACCGTTCAAAATATTTAAAATTACACTTCGCGAACTGATATTGACAGTCCGCCCGCCATTTTGTTATAACCTAATACGCTAAACATGGTTTGTGATACAAAAAAGTGCCCCTTTATAACGCCTACTCGCGTCAAGGCAAGAAAAACATCCCAGTTTTCAAGTGGTTTAGCGGCTACGCTAGGTTTGAGTAACATGGTTTGTGATTCTGGCGTACTATTAATTCTGTATTAGGTCTGGGATCCAACATAAGCAGTGAAAAAATGGCGAACGAACTGTCAATATCAGTTCGCGAAGTGAAATTTTAAATACTTTGAACGGTTGTATCTCCCTCAATTTTGCCGAGCGCGCCTTAATTTATTCTTTATTCATCTTCTCCACACTTTTCTCATCTAAAAAGTGCCTTTTTATTAAATTCCCAGACATTGGCGGGATCTGCATTTCACCCCTCATATATTTATCCCTCGGATAGCTACTTACATTCAGACAAATATTTTTTTTCTCATTTAATATAATGGATGAAGAAATACAGAAATATTCTTGAGTTTAATTATATTTTCCAGCCATATTTATCTTCACAATAAAAATAAGTCATTTGAGGCTTTCCTGTAAATAAATAAAGTACTATGACTGTCGGAAATGAAAAATTATGACAGTTGAAAAGAAAATTGTGACGAAACGACAAGCAATATAATATTAGATACAATATATTCTTGCCATGTAAAAAATTTATTTTTGTATTTTAGGAGCATTTTTAAGATTGAAAATACCATAAAATCGAGGCAAGTCCTGTGAGTTTCTAGGAAATCCGCATGGAATTGCTGGCTTTCCAATTAAAGCAATGATAATAATTTCCAGTTAATAATTGATAAATAATTTCCAGTTAAGACAATTAAATTCTTGTGCAAAATAACCTAATCCTATGTTTTTTAAAGGTTTTATCATCGTTGGCACTAACGGAGGTAGCCCACGGTAGCAACACCAAGGCCATGAGGACGACAGCCACCTATGATCCAAACACCCAAGAGTTTGTCATCAACACGCCTGACTTTGAAGCTGCCAAGTGTTGGGTCGGAAACTTGGGTGAGTCATGATTCAATTATGATATGAAAAGAGAGAGATAACGTTCCCGGATTACAAATAACCTGACATTGTTTGAATTAATCCTACTTCCATCATCGTCTAACATAACCATTATAACAAATAACTCACCAGATGACACAACTATTCTGCCTAATCTTCCTTAGAAATTTTCCAAAGCCGAGCATCCTAACATGAAACAATATCTTGAAATTGAAGATTGGTCATTTCTTCACCACAACAATAATATTAAGGGCCCGCAACCCGGATTTGAACCGATTTATTACATATTTCCCTTTAACACAGTAAGTTTTAAAGCTCTTAAAAAAATGTATGTTATTCTTGAAGATAATATCTAGACTTTGCCCGCGCCGAAACGCAAATTATATAAAATTCCCTCGATAGAAAAAAATCGCAAAGTATGCTCCAAAAATTATTGTTAACACGTTTGTGTCAGTTATTTTACAAGTTATATGTATGAAAAAATTCACAGGGTTACTTTAAATGCTGTTTAAGATAATGCCCGCGAGATTTTTGCTCTATTTTAAACGAGTCGTGTTTTATTAAACATTTTCGCAATTTTCGCATCGATTTTGTTGCTGTAAATGTTAGCGCTCTCCTCTAACATTCTTAATTTCGTATATCTCCATCTTCTTCTTTTCGGGCCCGGTTGCAGATCCTTAATCAGACCACGGTGCGTAGGCGGTACAAGGGTGTATTTTTTGTAATTATTTTCAAGTGTTGAATGATTTTTTTTTATTAATACTCATGGTCATTAAAAATTAATTCATTCCTTTCCAAATAATTTATAGTTACTAGTGGTGTACCACAAGGGTCTCATTTAGGCCCAATTCTATTTTCACTGTTTATAAACGATTTTGTTAATATATTGGATACAGATATTAATGTGTTACTTTTACAGACGACTTAAAAATATTAAAAGTAATTAAAATCACTGAAGATTTTAAGATTATTTCTAGTATTTTCTTGCTGTATTTAATTGTGACATGGAATCACTGTTTATGGTATATTTATACTGTTGATATTAAATAAATAAGTTATAAGCCGAAAAAGTTGCTTGTCCGATGATCGAGGGCTTAGCTAGAAGAGGATTGAACCCGCAATGTCTGGGTGCGAACCCATCGCATTTATCACTCTGCTACTAAACAGTCATGATGGAAAAGCGGGCTTGTTGAAAGTTGCGAGCTTACGATAGCTGCGTTGATCTTGAATAAAGAAAAAAAACTATAAAAGGGAAATGTTGCTTGTGCAATGATGGAGGACCAAGCTTGAATTCTCACTCGGTTGAAAACCTGACACATCTGTCAGCTCAGCTTTACCTATCGAAAAAAGCTAAGCAAATATGTCGACGCCAGAACTCATGATTCTTTCATTCATTCATTGTTATAATTATGTAATAATAATTTGAGGTATTTTTCACTGTAAAACAGTGCTGTGCAAACTATCCCATAATAATAATAATTATTATTTTTGACAGATTCAGTAACAGCTGTTTTTTCTAAATTTTCAGAATTCAGCTTGTTTTGTGTTAAAATTGTCATAAAAGCTAAATTGATTTGGTAAAGTATCATATTCTTCTGTTATAATTTTGTATTCAGAAATCTTTGACAATACATATTCCCATTCAGTTTCAGTGAAGTCTTTTGTTTATAAGTTGCCATCTTTTAAAATAAAAAAGCCTGACTCTGCTCTGTATTTGGCCGGAGATTTTGCCCTAAAAGCCGGACACACATACGCAATTTTGGACATAACTTTTATACATAATAATAAAAAATCTGTACAAGTTACAGTTGTTTATTAATCACACATTAACCAGTTTAATAACACCAATCATTAATCAGTCTCATTCTTGTCATCATTTGGCATTTATATAGAATATGTCAATAACAAAATAAATAATATTGAGTCTTCTGTCTGTAGACATAACATAATAAACTTATAAAACAAACAAATATAACTAAACTCTTTTTCTGGTTAAACAGTTAACTAAATTTTTTCATTAAACAAATATATAATGAAACATATCTATCTTTGTGGACACAAACGAAAAAAATAACTTAAAATCTCGACTTCTCCAAATTATTCAAAAATTACAAAAATCTACAATTTTGTATATTGGCCTTTTCACCTTATCCACTTTATCCAAAACGTCGTTTTCTTTGGAAATCATTTCATAAAATTCTTGACATGTCATTTTTAAATTAGACAATGTGTACATCATCTTATCAATTGTTTCTGTTTGCAATTTATTGCGTTCCTTGGTCCACTGGGCGATTATTAAAGAGAAAACTCTTTCAACATTGGCGTTATGGCCTGGAATCGCAAAGTTCTGCGTCAAAAGTTCACCGTCATCAAAAATTTTTTTAGACGGAATGTATATCGTTTCTGCTACGTGCTACCAGCTTGGTACCCCAGCTAAAGTCATCCACTTAAAGTGTTTCAATTCGGTACTGAATTCACTTGTCCAAGAGTTTAAATAGTCTTAGGCAATTTTGTACATAGTATTCATGTTTTTTTAAATTCTTCCACGCGATCTGGGTGAGCCTCCGATAAATGTCATAAAATTGCGGTTAACTTGATCGGGCAGAAATTTTGTTCCAGTCTATCATTTTTTACATTGTCCATTATTTGTGAACACTGGTCAATTACTTCGTTGACTGAAATATCTGAAGTTTCTGTACATTTGATTCGACTTTGATATATTGACATAAAAGAGCCACTAACGAGCCGACTAAACACAAAACCCTCTCGAACCAAGAATAGCCACTGTCGCCCACCCCCGCCTCGTCCGTAACACGTTGCGCCTTGCGTAGCTTGCATTGCGTTCGTTCTGCAGGCGCTGCGTACACTGCGTTACACTTACAAAAAGCCTAACAGAAGCTGTACAGGCCGGACATGTAAATATTTAGCCGGACACTCCCTAAAAAAGCCAAACATGTCCGGCTAAAGCCGGACAGATGGCAACCCTAAGTGAGACACATAAAAATGTAAGTTATGAAATTTATTTGAATAGTGTTAATTGTTTCTAAACGTTTTAGTACTCCCTTTTAACCTGGGCTTTGTACACCAAATCTGAATCTCAATAATAATTTTTTATCAGCAGCAAACTTTAAACAAACCATTATTCTAATGGTTCAACCATGGTTCTAAGTGTGGTTAGGATTTTATAAACATTTTTGTTTCGCATTAACTTTTGTGTGATATTATGTGGTTAAAATGGTCAGCGTCGTAATAAATTATTAATAACTTCAATAGCATTCTGTAGGGCAGGGTTTCCCAAACTGTGTTCTGCGGAACACCAGTGTTCCGCCGAACCTGAATAGGGGTTCTGCAACAATTTGTCGGAAGAATTTCATTTAATATACACATATTCATATTTCAATACTACTGATATTATTCACAAGGAATTATTATTTGTATAAATATTTCACAATATCTAGTTCTTACTAGGTACTAGACCCTTCCAAGTAGAGAGAAACTAACCTGGAAGTTGAAAGATCCGTTTATGCTGTAATTACAGTAAATCTTCATTTTGCATATTAAAAAATTTGGGTGAAATGCAGATCCTGCCAAAGTCTGGAAATTTAATAAAAAGGCACTTTCTAGATGAGAAAAGTGTGGAGAAGCTGAATAAAAAAAAAATTATGGCGCGCTCTGCAAAATTGAGGGAGATACAGCCGTTCAAAGTATTGAGAAAATGTAACTATGACAGCCCGGCGGCCATTGCGTATTGCTTCACTGTTATGTTGGTATCCCTGATACAAACAAGAGGTAGATACAAACCCTGCTTTGCCAAACAAACCATTCAAAACCTGGGATGTTTTTTTTAAGTAAAGATAACATACACAATCCCGCTAGACAAACCATTCAAAAACGTAGGCTGTTTTTTAAAGTAAAGATAACATACACAATCCCGCTAGGCAAACCCTGCTTTGCCAGACAAACCATTTAAAAACGTAGGCTGTTTTTTAAAGTAAAGATATAACATACAGAAGTCCGCTAGAAACATTTCATAATTACGCATCTCGTCATTTATCCCACGAAGTCGGCTACAATCGTATCTAGCTGTTGTCTGTATCAGGTCAGGGATACCAACATATCAGTGACAAAATGGCGGGCGGATTGTCGTAGTAGTATGCTTTACGGTGAAAAACAGTTCAAAAATCATTGATAAAATTTTTTTTTTTTAAGTTCAAAAATTTTTTCTATTGCTTTCCGCACTTTTTTTCACCTTCCAAATTAAAGTGCGCAACTTAAAACGCGGTAAAAACATGGTTTTTGGCAAAAAACAACATTGGCAGGATCTGCATTCCTCCCAAAAAATTTTCTGAAATTTTTAACTGTGCTGTATAATTCTGTGATATTGAGTCAATAATATGAACATCTGTGCGATGTGGAAACAATAAGAACGGGATAACGGACATGTGTTTCACGAAATTTCTGTTCCCAAGGAACCCAACCATATTTTTTTCGAAATCGACTTCACCTGAAAGTAAAATAATGTAAAAACCAATCAGTCTTACTACATCATAAAATGTTGGTGAAAAAGTGAAAAACCATTAAAATTTTGAATTTCATCAGTTCAATCCTTCGATCAAGTATATCTAGATACGGCCTATCTTAGTAAGCAAGCCAGTAAAATTGACCCCGTGTAAGTAAATGTTAACAATACAACTATTGTACGTATTCCAGCGCCTCGCCTTGAAGTTCGTAAATCCGATCACAAAGTTCATTCTCAAATTCCATTATGTAGTTTTACCATTTAGCAACCAATCAGATATCGCGCGTGACGTATTATGGAGATGAATTTATCAATCCTACTTGGTATAAACTAGCCGTACACGCTCGTAAAGAAAATAACCCGAGAGCGTTCATTGTGTGACAAGAGGTGTTCTTTTAATTTTAAACAAACGTCGAGAAAATACGTCACGAAACCAAAGAAGGGCTGAATTGGGAGAGGATTAATAAATAACATAAAACATTTTAGTTTTCATTTTTAGTTTTTACATTCTGAACAGGTCCTCTAGAACCAAAAACGGTAGGTAAACCTACATTTTTTATTATTGGGCAAAGGTTTTATCTTAGTGAAAAATATTTGGTAAATAAATATTAAATAACCACTTGGAAAGACCCATTGCAGGGGTGTTAGTTACCCAATAAATGGTGGTTATGGGTTTCTCCCAACCGCCTGGAACCAGTTAGACTATGGCATCCCCAATTGGGGATGTGAGGCTGATTGTAGTGGGGAGGGGAAGGAGATGGGTTAGAGCAGCCGTATTTCTATTTAGTTCAGTCAAGGAAGGAGGTGTAGAGTGCGTGAGCAGAAACCTAAGCGATTCCTTCAGAAACTTGTTCAGGGTGCTTAGGGTGTGAACATACTAATAGTCCTGACGTCTAGGTGGTGAGCTAGGGAAGGAAGGGGGGGGGGGGAGAAGGTCCCAATTTTCAGATGTGCGCTTATATCTCGAAAACGGTGCGTCGAAGAGGACAATTTTCTTATAATAAGTAAACGCTCATAAAATTATGTACAACTTTTATTCTATACGTAATTTTCTAAATCCAAGCTGAAAATAAATTAAATCCAAGTCTAAGTCCCACAATCTGTTACAAACAAAAGTGATGTGTCAGTAATAAGATAAAAACAGCTTTTTCTGAAAATGACGACATTTTACTAAAAAACTTAAAATTGCTGTAAATATTTACTGGTTAGAGATTAATTTGCATATGTTTATTCCAAAAGAGAATTAAATTCTTTACAACTTCTTTCAAATAAATTTCTTTCATTGATGAATATTTTAGACGATATGAAGGAATGTTTGATTCAAAATGTGAGGTAAAATGATTTTTTTCGAAAATATCTAAATTTGTGGAGCGTGAAGTTTCTGTTCCTGCTCACGCACTCTACAACACCTTTTTGACCTTTCATTGACTGGACTAATTGTGGGATATTCCTTCGAAACTTCGAGGCAGAAATCTACCAGAAACGTTTTTTTTTTCAAAGTAAGTTTTCAGTTAAAAAATAGTTGATACTTAGTCTTCTCCCACTAGCTCAATCGGAGAGTTATTTGCGGTGTTTTCAGTTTGTTGATGATCGATTTGGGAAACTACCAAACAAGGTTGGAAAATGAAAAGATTGGTACATAAAATAAAGAAATGTTTATTAATAAAACCATGTCCTTTGATATACAAATGCCCCTTTAGAGATATTGCAGCAAATGATTTTCTGACGCTTCTAGGAAAAGTTTTAATCTCTTTATGGACGGATTTGGAAGCTTATTTACTGATTTTAAAATTTATTTTATCGGAAGCAGATTTTTGAACAAACCAAAGCTTGTAACAAGAATTAAATTTACGGTACCCATCGCGTTGTTGCATCGCAGCCTGGGCAAGGGACGGCGAAATTTGACTTTGATCCTTTTTTTAAATACATACTAACTAATATATATATATATATATTTTAATCTACACGAATCAATCATAATCTTATTTCATAATCTTTTTTTTAATTAAGTAAACGCTGAGGAAGTGAGCATTGCTCAGGAAATATGTCGGTTTTTTATAAACAATAAACGTGGTTAAAACTAAGAAAATTATTAATTGTGAAAAAGAAATTCATTCAGCAAATAATACGTAGGTAATGGGCTGTTATATTTTGTGCTTAAAATACGAAAAAAAAACTGAGAAACGTTTTTTTAATTAAAAAATAAATTAATTAATGAGCCCATTACCAGTTCGGCCCTTCCCTGTAAAGCGCTCACCCCCCCCCCCCCTCCCCGCTCGCTGAGCGGTAACACCGTTCTATCTCAACTCCCCGCCACGTGTCGAAGCGCGAATGACGTCAGAATATTGCTTGACAAATTTTAAAAACTATAATGTTTTTCACGTTTATGAATGCGCTGTGTAAATGCGATCTGTAACACATATATTTTCTTCTGTATTCTGATAGCTGACTACGTTTTCAAAAATAAAGTCCGCGGTGTGTACCTTGTAAAATATTCGGTAGTGGTATATTTTTGTGTTTGAAAAAATTTACCCCCGTCTGGACGGCTGGCAATGCAAATTAGTTTCAGTGTAGCCCTCCAGCCCAATAAAAGATACAATTAAGAACTGTGCCTTCTAAACGGTGCAATACGATGCATATACTTTTTCATAAATGGGCCGTAAGCCAATTTTATTCTGGTTTCGGGAGTTTGAGGGGCCATTATTATTTTTATACGGCCTGTCTAGATATCCTTGGTCGAAGGTTCAATCTAATCATTTTGATTGTTTTCCTGCCTTACATGAATGTTGGAATAAATTAAATTTGAAAGTAGATGAAGAGGTTTCCAAAGAATTTTTAGAACACCTATACCATAACTTGAAACAATTCTTTTGCAATATTTTCCGTAAACTAGTAAGGACCGTTCCTGGGTTCAGAATCCATTTTCTGTGACAGCTAAACCAGTAGGGAAGCGCAAATGAGTATTAAAACCTAAATGATTTAATTAGTGGCTCTCACTTGAAATAAAAATACAAAGATCAGCCTTTAGTGATTTCTGGGCGAGTTGTACGGCGATGGGTATCCCAATTTATCAAAACAAGTCTTCCGTTTCCTACAACCTATTTACGCAAAGCGGGATTTTCTAATTATGCAGCAATGAAGTCAAAGTGCATGAACAGGCTCGACGCCGGACCAGATGTATCCAACTTATCAATGTATTTTTTTTAAATTTATTTTTTTGCGAATACCTCACAAGAATTCCAGCTGCTCCCGTCTGGAGCCAGTGAGACTATGTCATCTTGGGACTTGTCAATTGGGGTATGTTGTGAGTCTGAAGGTAATGGCTAGGGGAAGGAGATGGGAAGAGGAAAGTGGGGGAAGTAGTACCTGGCTATTCAGATCTGGTCACCAAACACAGCTAAAGCCATTTCAAGCAACGTTTCAATTCTGAATGATTATCTTACACCAGGGCAATACTGAGAGTATCTTCCAAAATAAAATTTATGTTCGCACGCCGGAATTCGACCCCGCGACCTTTAGACCTTTAGATCCTGGCGACTGCGAGTCAAGAGTCTTACCCTTCGACCAAGGATGCCGTCAAGTTGTCGCCATTGTTCCTGATATTAAGAAGATATGCAATTCACGGACTAAAAATCGTCTAAAGTCATTAGGTGCTTTATATATTCCATATTTTTTTTGGTTTATATTCCATTTTTTATTGATTTTTTTTATATGTTTGTATGTGGGTAAGTAATGTGTTTAATATCATTTTTTTTATTTTTCACTATTATAAATTACTATTATTATTGATGGCTTTATAAAGTGTTCCATTGCAGAAAAAGTTTAGGAAACCCTGCTGTAGGGCATAGGTGTTTTACTTTTTAATTTCTAAGTCTAGCTTAGTCCTCCATCATTGCACAAGCAACATTTTCCTTTATAGTTTTATTTTCTTAATCTATTCAAGATCAAGGCAACTATTGTAAGCTCTTTCCATCATGACCGCTTAGTAGCTGAGTAATAAATGCGTTGGGTTTGCACCCAGGCATTGCAGGTTCCTTCCTCTTCTAGCTAAGCCCTGCATCATTGGCAAGAAAGTTTTTCCGCTTTTAATTTATTTATTTAATATCAACATAATAGGAATTTACATTGGATTTTTTTAATTGAATCTGTGTGTCTTTTAAAATGGGGGGACCAGATCGGGGAGTTATATTCGCCTTGACTTCGAACTAAAGAGGTATACAAAATTTTCAATGTTGAAATATTCCTAAAGCCTATGGAATTTCTTTATTTTTTTTATAGATTTTATATTTTTTACTGAATAGTGATGTTACAATGCGAGTTGCCTGTATACTTTCACATTCATTTATTGACAAATCACAAAAAATGGGATGGTCACGCCGTCTCCAGCACTCTAGTCAAAGCTAGTTACTTCCCCACTTCCTCTATCTCATCTACTTCGCCTACCTCAAGTCCTTCAACCGACAACATATCCCAATTGGAGATGCCATAGTCTGCCAAATCTCCCCTACGTGCTTCAAAGTGTAGAAAATTGCTCCATAATTCACAAATCTTAAAAATCACAGGAAAATAGGAAGATATTTTTAAGAATTGTGACAGAAATGCATACACTTAAATGAACAGAAAAATAATCTAAATTCGAGGAAGAAAAGAACTTCCCATGACTGTTTTGTACAGAAAGATAATGCTCGTTGTGTCACGGAGAGATTCCTAACGATTTTTATCAGACTGTTGATTCTGATAAACACATGATAACTATAATTAGTCAGCAATTGATAAAAATCTGAGTAGATCATGTGATAATGAGTAATGAGACTAATGAGTAATCAGGTATTTTTCTATGATCGGCAGTGAGTTAGAGGAGCATCTGCTATCTGGTATCAAGATATCTGGGAACAAATGGGGAAATTATGTATTTGAAACTCTGTGGAATGTAATTATTGTATTACACATCATAAACCTGATGTCACTTAAAATGACTGAAAGTAAGGAATTCAATTTCTTTGGCAAATAATACCATGCTTAAATTTTTTTTCAAAGCAAACCATTTTTCACCTTTAGTTTCTCTCGCCTAAAAAGTTACGTAAGTAGTTGCATGGGGTGTCAAACACATAATGTCAAAAGTAAGTACATACTATGTACGTAGTGTAATGTGAAGTAAGTTTGTTATTACGTATTATAAAAATAAACACCAACAGTTGTAAAGTTTTAATAATATCTTGGCTACATTATGTAAAATATAAAAACGCCCTGAGATCTATTTTTCTATTAAATGAAAGTAGCAATAACTTCAAAACTATTGAAAAAAAACACACACCATAAATTTTCAAATAACTACCAATTGTTATCAAGCACTGTGCTTTACCATAACCAGTTTTAATTCAGGTCTTAAAGGGTTAACACTGCATTATTTAATTTTTCTTATCTATCCAAAAGCCTCGAGATTAATAGATATATTCTTATCCTAGGTATATTAATTCCGTATTTGATAGATTATTCATTATCTCCAAATCCCAATGATCTTTCAATCTGGTGACATCTGGCCTTGAAAATATTTTATATATCAACACCATAAACGCACAGTAATCTAAAAAGCACGAAATTCAAAGAAACTAATTTAAATTTTTGCTTTTTTATTGCTTATAAATCAATAAAATATAATATTAAAATATTTGATTTGTGCTCGTAAAGTTTGTAATTTTATTTAGTTTTTCCGATATGATTTTCCTCATCTGTACCAAACTGATATTTTGCAAATTCTTTAAAAGATAATTTGGCAAACATGAATTTGACGAGAAATATTTTTATGCCGTAGGATTTTAACCGGTCACCAACTTAAGCAGATATATGCGTTAGAAATACGACAGCAGTCAAGTACAATAAGCGTGTTTATACGTCAACGCGTGTGTCTCCATAGAAACCGTTATAACTCCGTTATTCTTCTAGTGACATCCTTAAAACAAAAAGTAAAAGGTCGATAGTGGAACAAACTGTACATCCCTATTCAAGTTGTCCATAGAAATACATAACAAGAATATTCTGTCATTCGCGCAATCTGACACATAATTTTTCCCGCCAAATTTCGGACCGGCGGCTCGACATTGTTAATTTTTATTAAATATTTTTATATGAAATGATAAAAAAGTGAGGTGACAAAGGTGTTTATTATACATTTATACAATAGAATAAGTATTGTTGTTTACATAATCTGTGATTTTAGTACCGTTTTCATGTAAAAATATCACGCGAGTCATTTTTACATTTTTTTAATGTTTGCATTCTAAATTTTAATATTTACAAAAGTTAATATTGAAAAGAAAGCATGAGAAAAAACTGCACAGAAGGAAGAAACGAGTATTTCTCGAGAACCAAATCAAGGAAGTGGAACTAGCCAAGGCCCAAAACAGAAGTCGACTTTTCTATCAGAAGGTAAACCATCAAAGAAAAGAATACAAGCCCAGAATTACAATGTGCTACGACAGCGAGGGAAATATTCTGAATGAAAAGTCAAGAATTCTGAATAGATGGGTGGAATATTTTGATGCTCTGCTAAACGGAAGTGTAGATGAGAGTGTGGGTGAAAAATTGACAAGGGATGGAAACATCACTGATGGTGGTACTAATGATGATGACAATGTCGAGCCGCCACCAACATTAGAAGAAGTAGTGGGTGCCATTAAAAGTCTACATAACAATAAATCACCTGGAACTGACAACATCTCTGCAGAGTTATTCAAATATGGCGGAGAGAACCTTCAAGTCCATATATATAAAATCATTAAATCCATCTGGTGCTCTGAGACTCTGCCAAGTGAATGGAACTGTGGAATAATTTGCCCCCTTCACAAGAAAGGAGACCCTATGAACTGCTCTAACTATAGGGGCATAACGCTGCTGAATATCTCATACAAGATCCTATCAAATGTACTGTGTGGTAGGCTTATAAAATATTCGGATGGCATAATTGGCCAATATCAAACTGGGTTCCGTAAGGGGAAATCTACAACTGATCAAATCTTTTCACTGAGACAGATACTGGAAAAAACAATAGAATTTAATGTTGATACATACCATCTCTTCATAGATTTTAAGGCTGCCTATGACACGGTAAATAGAGAAAGACTGTACAGAGCCTTGGATGAATTTAATATCCCAAGAAAACTGGTAAACTTAGTAAGGCTCACAATGTCTAATGTTGAGTGCCGAGTCAGAATACAACAGGATCTGTCAGACACCCTAAAGACCTACAATGGACTAAGACAAGGAGATGCACTTGCCTGCATTTTATTCAATTTAGCGCTGGAAAAGGCCATCCGAAATGCAAGTATACAAACCACAGGCCATATTTTTAACAAGTCTGTTCAGCTCCTTGCTTATGCTGACGATATAGATATCATCGCACGCTCAGAATATGAACTAAAATCGGCGTTTAAAAGCTTAGCTACGTCGGCAAGGAACATGGGATTGGTCATCAACGAGGGGAAGACAAAATATATGCCCGTACATGGACGCCAGAAACCACCAAGTATACAGATAGATAATTATACATTTGAAACTGTCAACGAGTTTGTATATCTCGGTACTATGGTGACAAATGACAACAATGTATCCAGCGAAATCAAAAGAAGAATAGTAGCTGCAAATCGATACTACTTTGGGATACAGAAGCATATGAAATCTCGCCACCTTACCAGAAGAACTAAAGTCCTGCTTTACAAGACCCTTATACGACCTGTTCTTATGTATGGTTCGGAATGCTGGACAATCAGTAAGGGTGATGAAGGAGCCCTAGAAAGTTTTGAAAGGAAGGTGCTGCGAAGGATTTACGGCCCAGTCTGTGATAATGGAGAATGGCGTATCAGATACAACCAGGAGCTATACGATCTTTACGAGGACCCTAATATCTCCAAGGAAATCAAAACTGGAAGACTCAGGTGGGCTGGACATATCCAGAGAATGAGCGAAGGAGATATTCCCAAGCGAATTATGGATGGTGCACCTGGGGGTCGGAGAAGAGTTGGAAGACCAAAGCTTCGATGGCTGGATGGAGTGGTGAAGGATGCAAGCACCATCGGCATCCGAAACTGGCGCAACGCAGCACAACACCGACAGTCATGGAGGCAGGCTCTGCTGGAGGCCAAGACCCGACCTGGGTTGTAGAGCCACAGATGATGATGATGAATATTTATTTGTAATACAATAATTCGAAAGCTTATTTTGTAACCTTTCTAAAACAGTTTTTACTATACGGCTACTTTCAGAAATGTTTCATTTATAGAGCTTTAATTGTGAAGCAGTAATAAGACAAAAGTTTTCGTAAAATGTCATTTTGTTTGCGACATCTCAAGTGAATATTCGCGAAAATTCAGAGGGGTTAAGATGGTAAACATAGAATACATAGACAAAGTAGGATTTTGTAAAATAATTTGAATAAGGTATTATTGTTTTTGCTTTTTATCCTGCAGTTTTATGGAATTATAATGTGATTTGGCACCACAGACATTCAAATTGATAGACCAGCCTTAGGAAAAGGTAAACATACCAAGCTGTGCAGAGCCTTTACAATGGAGTCCTTTTTACAATGGCATGCAAATTGAAGGCTGCCTAAGAAAACTTTGCTACAAATCCCAAAATGAGTGAAAGGGCGTTTGGGCTTGTTTCCAAAATCGAATATTTTGTTACTCTATTTATTTAGAAACTTGTATAAATGTGTTATAATTAACCCACCTTACAAATTTTTTGCATCACCGCGCTAGGCGGTTTGTTTAAAAATGAACATGCGCACAAAAGACCCACAATGAACTGAGCTGCAAACCTTTGTCTTACTTTAGCGAACTTTACTTTTCTGCACAGGTTCTGGTTATTTCAATGTGCTCTCTTCGGCAGTCAATGTATGACCGATGTCATAGTTTATTCAAAGCATTCCCGAACCCCCTGGTGCCAAAAATATGGCCATGTAGTTTGCCTCCGAAATGATACCCGCATTTCATGTTAGGGCAAGTCTAACAATTTGGATGTCTATGAATAAAAAATATAAGATATCTGCGAATTGCATATTTGTACACTATGTGACATAATTTCACGAAGCTTCTGATTACGAATTGTATAAAATTTGTACGAACAAACTTTGACAATATTGTCATAATATATATTTGGTGGTATGGTTTAGCCATACCTTAATATGTGTGTAAGAAAACACTTGAATTAACTGTTGATAGTTTTTTACTTGGCAGTAAAATTACAATCATATCGGAATACCGAGCGTGACAGTAGTACGGGACCATTTGTTTTGGCTTGATGTTCTAAAGACTAATGTACAGGGAATTTGAATGTTCCGGTACTTTCCGTAAGGTGCGACGATATATCAAATATTTCAGCGCAGGTAGGTAAGTACTTCTCCGTGTTCAGCGTTGTTGTTGCTCAACGTTTTGTTAAGCGTTGGTTCGCCACATATATATATTACATTCTTACGCTTTATTTAACAGGAAATTCATAAATTAATCTATAGTTCAAATTCATGTCTAGATCATTGATAAAGTGAAATTCTTTACTACGTTTGCAATGAAACAACAACTTTTAGTAATGATTTATGGTTTTCTTCTGCACCGCAAAATAGATCTTCTGAATAAAATAAATTACTTTGTCTTCAAGGGCGCTGTAGACATAGTTACTAATTCATTGAAAACAATTTATTCATTAATAATATATACTCATTGAACTATCAAACCCACTTTTGTTTACATCATGTTTTATTTATGCTCAATGAAGGTTCTTTTATTAAGTGAAACGTTCGCGCCGCCCGTTTCGGCCCGTTTCATACAAATCTTAATTTTGGATGGGAGATCAAAATACCCAACCAAACTGAATAATTATTTTTGTAATCAAAGGGTATATCAAATATGTAGTACGGATGTTATCTACTTTATTTATTTTTCAAACATTCCTCTTAATGTGTCGACGAATTTTTTCCCATTGGAACAAAAACAATGCATTGTTTATGCCTCAATTAAATACTACCTGTAAAGTTGTTTAAAAATGATAAATTCTAATGCACAATGTGGTCAAATATTACGAAGAACTCTGTATATTCAGAGAAACTCTAACCTCAATGTCAATAAAACATAAATTGTATTGAAGTAACAACTACTACTCAGGCATTCAACATGATTATTTTCTAATAGCCATACTAATAAAAACACACAACACCGTTTGAAGATGTTTTAATTATACACGTTGTATAAAGACAAAACAATTTTTTTAGTAAGATTAAGAATTTTATTCATAAGATAATAATTGGCTCTTGAGGACAGCGGTGTACCTAAAATTTCTGACTTCAGCACTTCTTGTCACTTTTTTGAGGTCGCATTTATTAAAAACTTGCCACAGGGCTGGAGAGTTTGTGAATAAAGTAATCTCCTTTTTCATGCGTAGGTTCAGCCGGAATGGGTTCTTGAACTCAAGTCCTTTGCGGGAAGCGGATCCCTCTACTTTTTCAAATCAACCACTCCCAGAGAACTCTGACCCGAACTCGAACCCGAATGCCTCTACCCAGCACTCGGCAGTGTCGCTTCATGGCACCTGCATCCCCCCCGCCTCCATGTAACTCGCGAGTTCACATGCGGGTCCGAGTTTGGGGCTGGAACCATGCATCTCTGCACCTGCCACGGCGCTCAGTACCCAGTTCGTACAAAGAATTCGGAACCTGGAACCACTCATAGAACTCGAGTTCTTTTAAAAGGAACCACTCCCCCGAGGCCTCCGGAACTTACTCATCGCTAGTGCGTACATAAGTTAGTTTCTTTTCATAATAGTTTTTGATTTATCTTTTATTATTTCAGGCAAGACCTGCACTCTGTCACTGGTATTTGCGCAGCTCTATACCGCCGATGGCACCTGTCACGGACTCCATGCGTTTGTGGTACCTGTCAGAGATCCTGGAACTCTGGTGCCTTATCCAGGAGTTATCATCGGAGACATCGGCGAGAAGATTGGACTTAACGGGATTGACAACGGGTAAGTTGACATCTACCTAAACATAATCTCATATTTTTGTTAGTTATTTTTGGGGTGTTATGCCGTGTTGCGCTATCTTCTTCTTTAGCCAAAGTTTCGGACAGCGTATCAGTGTCCAAAACTTTGGCTAAAGAAAGAGGTAGTGCAACACGGCATAACACCCCAAAAACAACTAACGAAAACACTTTTGGTTGTGAAAATCTAAAATCATATAATCTCAAATTGTTATTTTTTTTTATATTAGCTCCACACAACAGGCCCTGAGAA
Organism: Limnephilus marmoratus; assembly: GCA_917880885.1. Lineage (NCBI taxonomy): Eukaryota > Metazoa > Arthropoda > Insecta > Trichoptera > Limnephilidae > Limnephilus > Limnephilus marmoratus. The sequence continues at coordinate 22,127,328 of OU862912.1, read as the reverse complement.
AAATAATTCCCCTCAGGGCCTGTGTCATCTTTGAGGATGCTGTGTGGAGGGTTTTTATAGAAAAGGAAGGAGAGGAAGTTTTGTGAAGGAAAAGGGTATTAGGGGTGGGTAGGAATCTGGGGTCTGTGTGTCCATCAGGAATCCATCCCTCCCACTGCGGTGCAAGGCGATGTTCCGAGAGAATACCGCAGAAGAAGTCAAAAGGACTCCATCAATCATTCTCTCCCGATCTGGCCTGCCGTGCAACTGGTGCGCAGACGCATCCGTCACCAAGACCTGGACAAACCTCACCCCATGAACCCGGACACCAGGGCCGGATTAACCATGTCGGGGCCCCTAGGCAGTCCACGCCTCGGGGCCCCTTTGCCAATGGCGGACTAAGGGAAGGGGTGGGGGGGGGGGGGGTTGAAGAGGCCTCCAAACGCCTCCTTGTTCCCTTGATCAAATCCTTAACAAGGTTTTAAGAGAGGGGGAGGTTTTTTTCTGAATGTACAACATGTCGAGAGTATTGTGTCAAAATTTCAAGTAAATCGAAGCAAAACTAATGAAAATACAGTGTTTCAAGCGACTGGCCCAACTGGCCCTCATCGATTCAAGTATATTTCGAGTATAAAAAAAATTAGATCGATTTTCTCACAAACAACATTTCTGAATTTCGTGAACATCATAACTCAAAATATTGACTTGACTTGACCGATGCTTTTGAAATTTTGTATACTATTTCTACACATAAATTAACAGGTAGTCGGGAGTTTTTTTTACCATTTTATAATAACGAATTCACCGAATTTTTTTAGCAAAATAGCAAAGTCGCGTTTTTCACTTCAAAATGCTGCCAAAAATAAAAAAAAATCCACAAAAAACTTCCTCTGACTACCTAGGAAAACATATTACCTTTTAAACGCATTTAGATTTTTTTGTTTCAAATGATCCGGTGATGAGTTATGGAGTTCACCGCTTAACAATTTTTTTTCGAGGCGTCTCCGTAGATTCGCTCTCATGACACAATATGCCTTTATTTCGCCTTTAAAAACCTTACCCCCCCCCCCCACCCCCCTCAAATCACCAGGACATTGTAAAAAATACTTTTGAATTTATTTCATTTTCTGAAAGATGCATTTGTTAAAAATGCACCCACCAAATTCTTCAAAGAAATTCGAAAAATTGTCGAAGATGCAGCATTTTATGTGAAACCATTTGTAACAGTTTGTATGTTGAATTATCCTTCAGCAAAACTTTGAATGCGTTTTTCTCCAAACTTTTTTAACACTTTTTTCAACCTGGTTGACAAGATACTAAAAAAACTATACATTTGATTTGCATGCACCAAGTCTTAATCTGTTCGAAAATCTACTGTCTACGGCGTAGGGGAATTTTGATATTAAAAAAAAAAATAAAAAAATGGCGGACCGGCGAATTTCATTTTCGATTTTTTATGGAAAATTTTCATTGTTCATAAAAAATAGACCTTTATAAAAAAATCCCGAAGTGGTGCCATAGTGACTGGATTTTCTAATTGTTTAAGACTTAGTGCGTGCAAATCGGATGTATTGTTTTTCTAATATGTTGTCAACCAGGATGTAGTTTCGAGAAAAACGCTTTCAAAGTTTTGCTGAGGATAATTCAACATACAAACTGTTTAAAACGGTTTCATATAAAATGCTGCATCTCCATCAATTTTACCAATTTCCTCAAATGGTGAGAGCATTAAAAAAAAACTTTTTTTTTTTGCGGTGTCCTTAAGGCCTTGTTTAGGATTTGATCAAGGGAACATGTAGGCGTTTGGAGGCACCCCAGAGTCAAGAGGCCCCTGTGAACTGAATAAAAAAACTTGTAAAATTACATCAACTTCACTAAGGAGGGGGGGGGGGTGGTTCATTCAACTTTGCCGCCCCGGGCTTCTGATGGGCTTAGTCCGCCACTGCACTTTACCCTTTTCTAACTTCCAAAAATTTTTTTTTCTACCAAAACATAATTTTATTCATAATTAATCTGTTCTTTTACTACATTACGAAAGGTATGCCATCACCCCATTCAATAAAAAAAACGAATACAATAACCATTTATTGCACATAAAAGGCCACATACACAGAAACAAAAATATATATTATTAAAAAAAACATTACAATGAGCCGTCTTGTCACTAAAGTGATCTCTTCCAGACAACCTTTCCCAAAGAATTTTAGCAAGCAGATAGGTAGTGCATACTGAGCTTGTATACAACATTTATATTTTAAACATATAATTATAAATAAAAGCAAAAAATAAAACAAAACAAATGCCAATATAAACCACACTTCAGATACTAAGTAATGTTGCAACAAATAGAAGGAAAGAAAAGTAAAATGCAACTATGTTTATATATTTGTTTTAATTATAGACTTTTTTATTTATTATTTGTGCATGATGAGAACATTACTTATTTATTGGGTTATAACCTAATTATTAAAATTTGGTGTTTTCTTTTCCTTATTATTATAATGCGTGTACCTAATGTTATTAAACTGTAAATGTTCCTAAAAAATTAAAACATCTTGAAAGCTGACTTTTTCCGAAACTTCGTTGCTCACTAATTGAAGCTAGTCATTTTTTCTCAGGACGCGGGGCCCCTAGCCTATGCGGGGCCCCTAGGCAGTTGCCTACTCTGCCTTAGGGATAATCCGGTACTGCCGGACACCCCTGCTAAGTCACCAAACGTAGCAAACCACTTGGGGTGACCTATGGCAGAGGTTTTGGTTATCCAATAAATGTTTTCCAGGGCGGCGGTACCCATACCCGCCTTCCAAAGTTAGTACGAAGTAGTACATACGTTAGTAGTGTCTGAAAGAAGAATGTGCTTTTTTCAATATTAGTATGTAAATTAGTGTACCATAAAAAATTGTTTCATATGTCTTCAACTTCTTAAAAGTAAAATAGAGTTCCACAGATTTCATGACAAGTCTGCTGAAGTTCAGCTGCAAAACCCTCTCCACAATCTGTCTTTCAATTGGACAACTAACGGAAAGCTTTCACATTACCCTGTGAAGATTCTGTCAATCAAAAAAATATATTTATAATAAATAAATATGCTGTGAGTCGTATTTGTGGCACATTTTTTCGCAAACAATGCATTTTTGTTAAAATTGTCTTATTCAACTTTTATACAAAATACCCACGGAACTTTGAAATGAAAAATACAATTTCTGAGAAACAGGTGTTACTTGTACCAAACTAAAATATATACCTAATACACCTTTTAAGAATCCTAATCTTATCAGCAATAAATGGTTTATTTCAGGATTAGGTAAATATTTAAATGTTTTATGTAGCATTCTTTCTGATTATACCTGAATTATTCTGAAATTTAATATCGATTGTGATATGCTCAAAGGCATTATTCGACACTTTTTTGGATTATCTCAACAAAAAGGACTAGTTTTATGAACCTACGTGACATTGATAGCATGACCTACATATTCTTAATATGAAACAATACAATATTGCTGAAATTATTATATTTCTTGCTCAGAAAATAATAAGTGTGGAATAATGCCGTTGACGAAAACACAGACGAGAGAAAGAATAAATGGCTAAAGTGCCATACAACATACCCTTCCAGCGTCGATATGTATTTTGGTAACCCAATAGAACAAAATAGAACATGTTTAAAGAATGGGTTAAGTTATTTTAGGTTTCTTTAGGTTAGATATTTGTGTTTGTTCATTCGTTCTTTTTCTAAAATGTTCCAGAACCATATATGTAATTCATTATATTCTACACCTAACGTTAGACCATACTTTTTATCATTCCAGTTTCATAATGTTCCAAAACTACCGCATCAAGCGTGAGAACCTGCTCAACCGCACTGGTGACGTGACCCCTTCGGGCGAGTACGAGAGCTCTTTCACTGACCCGGCACGCATTCTGGGGGCGGCTCTGGAGAACCTCTCAGCGGGCCGTGTGGGCATCATGCAGGAAAGCACCAACACGCTGACGGCCGCTGTGGTCATCGCCATCCGATACGCCGCTCTCCGGAAGCAGTTTGGCGATGACGGACACGGCGAGTTGGCCATCATTGAATACCAGCTTCATGTGAGTTTTTTTTTAAATGATGTGCAATTTTGCTTATCGTGATTGGAGCTATAGTAGCTTTTAGGGAATGTGTAGGTTTTTTTTTTAAATTTTGAGAATTATCGGTATTAATGAATGTCAAATTTATTGGTATTGGTATTTATTATTATTAATTTATTGATATTGGTATTTTTCAATTAATTTTTCATCATTTTCCTTTCAGCAATGGAGACTATTCCCCTACCTGGCATCGGCAGCTGTTTTAAAGATATTCATTGCTGTCTTTACGAATATCTATTTGGAAACCGTTCAGAAGTCAAATGCAGGAGAAAAATTAGACAACTTGGTAACTAATATTTTCTGTAATATCTCTTCAAAGAAGTCTTGTGTCATTTGACGCAACAAAATGCCATAGATAGATTGATGTGCCGCTACGACCAGGGGTGACGGCCGGCATAGTCCAGCGGTAAGGCTCTTGACTTGCACTCCGAAGGTCGCGGGATCGAATCCCGGCGTGGCAAATAAATTTTATTTGATTAATTTGTGTTATTTTCACAATTTATTCATTTAAAATAATATATAGTATATTTGCGGCACGTTCCAGAGTGGAAGATACTCTCAGTATCTCCCTGGTGTAAGACCACCATTCGGTATTGAAACGTTGCTTGAAATGGCTTTAGCCGTGTTTGGTGACCAGATCTGAATAGCCAGGTACTTCTCCACCTTCCTCTTCCCTATCTCCTTCCCCTTCCCACTACCATCAGCCTCACAACATACCCTGATTGGGGATGCCATAGTCCCACTGGCACCAGACGGGAGCAGTTGGGACTCTTGTGCGGTATTCATGTAAAAAAAAAAAAAAAGGGGTCTCCAAATTGCGGCCTGCGGGCCAAATCCGACCCGCCAGCGTCATCAATCCGGCCCGCGACAGCTAATGGCTTATTGTTGTTATTGTTTTTGTGATAAGTTGGTTAAAAAACAAGAACTGTAGTAACTCGGTTTTATTTACTTTCTAGGTAAAGCTTAATGACAAGTATAATACGCAGAAAATTTAACTTAAGCGTAGTAACTAACAAACAATTGAAATGAATCCAATTAACATTACAAACATATATAAACATAACATATTATAAAATAATGAAATTTATGTAATTACTACTAGCGTTATTTGTTAGCGATGGATAGAGGGTACTAACACAACTTATGTCCGCGTGTAACCACCAGATGTCGTAAGTGTCACAGTCGTGGCAATACAATAGTAATTGAACTAGCAAATTTGGGCTCAGGGCGCGTATTTGGCGACTAGTCTAGAAATTATATATTAAAACAGGAAAATTAAAACTGTTTTGGTCCTTGGAACTTACTGAAGTAATCAGTATGGCCCTAAGGCTTGAAAGTTTGGAGACCCCTGGTGTAGACGATAGATGTGTAAATTGTGTAGATTCTCAATAATAAACAGAAATGGTTAATTAAATAAAAAAAAGAATTATCCAATTTGGTGCAGTCATTCGGAAGTTATGCGCGTACATACATTTCGGCGATTCATCTTTATTTATATAGATAAGATAATAGAAACAGACTTGTTTTTAATAATTTTTGGAGCATACTTTGCGATTTTTTTCTATCGAGGGAATTTGATATAATTTGCGTTTCGGTGCGGGCAGCATCTAGACATTATCTTCAAAAATAACATATATTTTTTTAAGAGCTTAAAAACTTCAAATGTTTAAGGGAGATATGTAAGAAATCGGTAGAAATTCGGGTTGCGGGCCCTTAAGGAGCCTTCCTGCTTAAGAAGTTTGGTTTTTCGGCTCCTTGAAGACTGAATGGCCCAATTTATCCCACTTATAAAGTTTTCCCGCCTAAGTTGTTTTTTTCCGATCCCTTGGAAAACTTCTTAACTTCTTCTTTCTATATACATATATATATATATATATATATCTGTATTCAACCTACCTACCTAAAAAAAAGACGTTCACTGTTATGTTTATTTTCTTCAAGAGTGACATGGTGTCCGAAATCCACGCCATGGTGTCCGCAACAAAACCGTTACTAACCTGGACAGCCCTTCACGCCACACAGGAAGCCAGAGAGGCTTGTGGAGGTCACGGATACCTTAAGGTAAATAATAATTTATTTTTCCTTTGAGGAACCAAAGCAGTTAACTCTTTGGCTGCGGGATGCACACCCTTGCTCCACATTAAACAAGCCCATATGCTGGCGACTCACTTGTGCCTCACTTGTGCGTCGCTAAGTTTCTGCAGCGATATTTGCTTGACATATATTTGGGGACGGTAAATTTTATACTTCTAAAAAATCTCAAATCTTCACATCTTGCGAAATTAATCCTTTATACGTATCCCAGCCAATGGTACAAAACTTTGAAGGAACTTCTTATTTGGAGCATAAATTGAATGAGTTTGAATTCTTCCCGGGTCTTCACACATGTGAATGTGCAGGTGTGTTTCATAAGTATGTACCTACATTATCTTGTAAAAAATATAATTTCTTCGAAGTGTAAGATTACATACTTATAAACAAAAATATATGGTTAAAATTACAAGTGTACCTAGTTATGTTATAACTATAATGTATCTAGTGATGTTATGCCAAAATAACAGTAAATATTTAATAGAGGTTTACACTTTTGACTATTTTTCAATAATTGATATACCTATGGTGAAATTTGTATTGAAAAACGTAAATATATTAAATAAATTTATATATTATTAAATTCCTTTCATTATTTAAATGCAGTTTTTTTTTTATGATATAAGACCCTTTTGTGTGTCAATATTAAATTTTAAGTATCAAGTGGAAATTTACCGCAGCCGCACCACAGTTGAAAAGCTCTAGTTTTTATGCATTATAGCATTGTCCTTGAAATATTAAAAAGGCCGCTGGGTCACCGTATCTTACACTACAAGAGAAGCTTCAATGATTTATCGCGTCCCATTGATGTTCAAAATGTTTATTTACATTTGAAAGGTAACCTATTAGTGGAAGACATTAGTGATGTATTATTCAAAACAATTAATTAAATTGTGTGATTATTATTTAAAGCCATAAATTAAATTGACTATATAGAGCCCTGCGAGTGACAGAGGTACTTATTTTTGACACATAGAAAAGGTTAATATTGATTTAATATTTTTAACACAAACTTCATTCAGTTCAACGAAAACATGTTAATGGATTTTTGTTCTGTTGACAGACAGTATTGATTTTGACAAGTCTGTGTGAATATATAATATATTAAGCATGTTTAACCAATGTCTTATGTAACTTTTTCACTAGAGGTGTATATTTAGTTGTTAATTTATTATTGACGATTGAAATCCAAAATGTGAAAATACATTATTATGTAATTTTTTTCATTTCTTTGAAACCTCTTTATTAATTACTAAGCAGTTGATTTTATGCATTGGCAAAACTGTTACATTTCTGCTCTTTTCTGAACTTCTGGCTTTTTAGATTTTAAGACTACTTAAGTCTTATCCTTGTAATAAATTCACTCATGAAGAAGATCTATTTAAGGTTATGTTCTATACATTTGTCAATTTAAATTGCTGTTGCAAATCTTTGTTTGAATATTTATATTGAGAAATACCTTTAACTCGTAGAATGCCGTTCGTGCACCGGTGTGTTTGAGATTTTACACGCGATTTTGACCCTTATGTATAAAGAAAGTGTATGAAGAACACGGTCAGAATCGCTTGCTCTATTATCGCCCTTTACCATAGAGAAAACCGCAATGCGCCTGGTCACTCGAAATAATTTATATTAATAATTTACCGGAGCGCGGGAATGTGCGCAGTTCTTGCGCATGCGCGGGAAAATTTCCTTTATCTACGATTTTGACCTTTCTATGTACAAAATTTCTCAAGGTCAGTGTCAGAATCGCTGGACACAAAATGTCATTGGGTGTCATGGATGCCGCTTTTTGCGAACGCTAATTGGTGGTGCTTTTTGCTGGCCTACCCCGGCAAACAACGGGTTAAGTGAATTTGGCAGCTGTAGGCAAAGCAATTAAGTTGACTTTTAAATTTTTAGACTCTATTTAGACTTTTTGACAAACTCAATACATTTACAGGCAGCAAATCTAGGAGAGTTGAGAAATAGTCACGATCCGACTGTGACCTACGAAGGAGACAACCATGTCCTCGGGCAGCAGACTAGCAACTGGCTCCTGCGTCAGTGGGACGGCTGCTTCCACAGGCAGATCCCCGTCTCTTCGCCTTTCGGAACCATCTCTTTCATTGAAAACTATGCTGAAATTTTAAGAACCAATTTCAATGCCAGAGAAATCAGAAGTGTTACCAATGAACATTGTGAGTATCCATTTTGAAAATAATACTAGATATAGGAACCCTACTTGAGTTCCTTTGTGAGGAGCCGTGTGGAGTATGTTATTCCAATTGTGGAACGTTATGAGGTGGGTGGAAAAGAGTTGGAAATTAACTGGTTACATATTCAGATTTTGATTATTTAACATAGGTAATGGTGGTCTACCTATGCAGTTTTAGAGTTCTATTCTAGAATGAAGTGGAACACTTTTATGTTAATAGTTTGGTGGGTCATTTAATAAATAAATTCTTTCTTTGGTATTGTTATGTTGGTAATAGTAAAGCACCAGCTGTCAGATGCTGATAGTTGGCAGGTCTGTCGCGTCACTTGATAGATAACCTTGAACTTGTTAACAATATCAATAAACATTATATATATGAATCGGCTTTCTGTGTTTCATTACAAACCTCAGACATTATAGGTATGTATGTGAAAAATCTTAAGTTTTTACCCGTGGCTGATGCACATGAATGTGGATGATTTGGAAAATCAAGCCCTTATGTGTGACGGCTGTATGATCAAGCAGTACTTAAGATTCAAATATATATTTCACAGAATGGCATTCAACTCGGGTTTAAATTGTGACTTATTCTTTATTTCATTGACATCTGTTGAAATTTTAAGAAGCAAATTCTTTACTTCATCCAGATACATGAAAAAGCAGTCGCCAATTCTTGTCGGCCTTGGGAGGCGATCTCCTGCCATTTAGTCAATAAGTATATCTCTCTCACCTCGGTTTTGTTTATTTACTTTTACATTTTGTCTGTATCATAATTTGTGACTTTAATTTTAGAATGGGATGGTTCCGTAGCTTACATGTTTATACATATTATTATAATAAAAAAATTCACGGAAAAGATATGTATTTTAGATGAGAAATAAAAAAAATGTCAAAATTGAGCCACGCATAGCGGACGTTTTAGCTGATTTATTTGGTTCCATGCCAACTCAGAATGAAACCAACTCAGAACCACCTCAGAAAGGTCATTGACCTGAGGAGGGCCGTCAGGAACCTGGTCTATTTGAAAAAAACTGTGTGAAAATTACCTTCCTGACTTTTGCTTAAATATCTGTATAAATACGAAAATGAACTGATGTTGTTATATCTACACAAACCTGAATAGATATCCTACGTGAAAAAACACAATTCAAAGGTGATTGCTAATAAAATGGAACAAAAATGCGAAAAGTTCGACTTTTCGGTTTTGACAGCGTTTGCAAGTCACAGATAATGCAAACACAAATAATGTAATTTATTTATTTATTTACGCCCTTTTACGGGGCTTTGTAGTATTGCCACATGAATGAAATCTTTGACTCCTACAAGAATGATATTGGCGCAAGCGATTGTAACCTTGTCCTTCATACATAAGGATTAAAATCGCATATAAAAATAATATTTTTTTGAAAATTATTGCCGATCTCACCGGTGAGCAAGCGGCCTGGGAGAGGTTTTAAAAGCTACCAAAGCTACGCTAGCTAATCCTAACCTAACTTAACCTATTAAACTGATTTTTTAACATTTTTTTATCGTCACTCTTAATGACCTTTCTGAGGTGGTTCTGAGTTGGTTTCATTCTGAGTTGGCCGGTCACCGATTTATTTAGTAGGGTACGGGTAAATCAACAATCAATTTACATATATGTTTATTGTATTCATTTCAATATTACATTGTTATTTTTTTCTTCTTTCAGTCATAATGTCCTGCTATCAGTGGCTCATTTGCTGGCTGCTGAAAGAGACAGACTCCAAAATTCGCGAGGAAATGAGCAAAGGAAAGTCTAAGTTCGCAGCGCGTTGCAATACGCAAGTGTATCGAGCGAGCACCATGACCAGGGCTTACTCCGAATACATCGTGCTCATGTACTACGGGCAGGTGGTGAACCGAGCTGAGGCCTCCCTGCAACCTGTGCTGAAGAATCTCTTTATTTTATACGGACTGTCTTCTCTGGACAAGCACCTGACTCTGCTGTACCAGGGAGGATACGCGACTGGGTCTGAACTGGCGGACATGGTGAGATCCGGGATCCTGGAGGTGTGTGCGAGGGTAAAGCCGGATGCGGTGGCGGTGGTTGATGCACTTGCTCCTCCTGATTTCGTCCTCAATTCTGTTCTTGGAAAGTCAGATGGAAAGGTATTAATTTTTCTGCACATTTTGTTTTTTTATTTTATCTTAATTGAACCATTGGCAAACCCCCACCTCTTTATTTTTAGAATTTTATGAAGATTCATCATTTTACTCAAAAAATCTATTTGTCTGTCAAAAATGTAATCTAATCTGCATTTTAATTTCCTGTGCTTCTCTTTTTATACTGCATATTTTTGTTCATGTGTTTATCATTTATTTATTAGATAGTTTATTTCACTAAGCATAGGCACCTAGCATCTCAACACATATGAGACTCCTCAGGCTGAGATGGGCTGAGCATGTACAAAAAATGCCGGATACACGCGTCCCAAAAAGAATTTTGACTGGACACCCAGGTGGAAAGAGAAAAGTGGGAAGACCCAGACTGAGGTGGGAAGACGAAGTAAGAGGGGATGCAGCACAGCTTCTCCAGGTACCAAATTGGAAGTCAGCCGCTGAGGACAGGAGGAGTTAAAGGCGACTGTTGCAGGAGGCCAAAGCTCGATATGGGCTGTAGCGCCATCGAAGAAGTTTATTTCACTAATCTGAATCTTTTAAAAATCTTATAATTTCTGTAAACATCGGTTTTTGTGTTATTTTATAATGCCACCTTTACATAATCTATATTTCTATATAAGTATGTTAGTAATTTGCTAACGGCCGCTGTTCCCAACTTTTGAGTCTGTAATCAGCTAAGCAATATTTAAATATTAAAGGTAACGCTCTATTTGCGTTGTTCCCAAATATTTTATCGTTGATTGTCTCGCCCACTCTCATAGACTTCTAAATGGCATCATAGACTTCTAAATGGCATCAAAGTAGAAACTTTCAATGCTAAATTAATATTAAAGAGTTAATGATTGTGTTTATTACTAACACACATAATTTCTTTTAAATTCTGTTATCCTTAAACTGGCATTTTATATTTTTTTGACAAACGTATAAAATATATTAAAAATAAAGTGTCAGCTTGATTTTTGCCGCCATCGCGTCGGTAGCTTGTGGCATTAGCTCCACTCTGCTGACACTTTAGTTTGCTCAGTCTAGCTTAATCCACGTGTTCGGCTTTTTTTTAATTTTTTTTCGTTAACTCTACACAGGAGGCCCTGAGGAAAATAATTTAACTCAGGGCCTATTTCACCTGAGATGCTGTGTGGAGGGTCTTTGTGAGGAGAGGAAGGAATGAACATTGGTCTTGAAGAGACCCATGTTGTAGGACGGAGGAAACACAGAGGCCGACAAATCGTTCCACAGCCAAGCTGTTGAACACAAGAACAAGTCGAAGAAGCGACCCGTTCTCACGTGACAAACTTCAACCGTGTACATATGTTGGGCACGCGTTTGGTGTGTTTCCCAACTATGCACCGGTGCCGAAGGGATCAATGACACTAGTTCCTCGGAGTATCTTCCATTGAAATATCGGTAGAACAAGGATAGCATTCCCCCCCGACGCCTGTGCTCTAAAGTTTGCAATCCGTCTATTAAGGTGGGAGAATCTATCTATAGAGTCGAGGGTATTTTTCAGGTATTTTGTAGCTCCAGACCAGAGGTGGTTGCCTCCTTAGATTAAGCGATGCTTGTGTTTTGGAAAGAGCGTAGTTGTGTATTTGAGCAGTGTTGATTTGTAGTTTCGGCTTAGCAGTTGGTTAGTAGGATTGGGTACAGCAGCCGTAAGTATTTTTCAGATAATTTATGTAGTTTTAACTTATTTTCTAACTTTGCAAAGTGCCCTTGAGGTGATGAAAAATTGATATTAATATTAATAATTTTTTTCAGCTCTATCAGAACCTCCAGACAGAGTTCTTCCACAATCCCGGAGCAATGGAGCGCGCCCCCTGGTGGAGAGAAATAGTCAACTCTGATCTGAAGTGTAAACTGTAAATCTTCCAAATGCCCCGCTGCACAAATCCAAACCAAAATAATTATTTGTTTCTTTGACCGTTTTTTTAATATTCTATTTGACACAAATTGATTTGTCAAGTACGTACAAAACTGTTATTGTTTTTACCTTTTTTTTTCACATGCTTTTCAATAATTTTTGATCTACGGACAAAGCATTCTAAGGGATCATTTTCCAAAGTTATAATATTGAGTCAAGGGTTTTTCGCCAATCGCGAAACAACAGTTTAAAACTTACTGAAATGCAGTATTTTATGATAGATTCTTATTACAATAATTGTGGATCTGGATGCAATAACAACTTAAACGCGCACGTGCTGTTTTTGGTCCCTTCGCCTTTTTGGTATCTCCAATCCCTTCTTTATCTTCTGTGTAAATATTAGTTCTGTAACGTTTACGCAGACGAAGCTACCTGCAAAAGTTTGAACACTAGTTACAAGCGAATACTACGCGTTTTAAAAAAAACCTTGAAAGCATTTTACTCAAAACTGCAATTTTCATCTTAAGTTTTTGCATCGAGCTCCTCAATTATTGTCTTTTGTACATATTTTTGTATTACGTAAATCTTCTTTAAATATTTTTCAATCTAATCAAATCCAAACAATCAGAAATAAGTCCAGCAGTATTATGCTTTGTCCAGAGGTTACTAATTAAACAATAGCTAACCGCTTGATTATGAGATGATGTTTTGTACAATAATTTGTTTTTCTATTTAAAATGCCGAATGAGAATTTGTGTTAAAAGAATGCGTTGGTTGATTTTAAAGTGTAGACATGTCGTCTAATTAATACAGTCATTTGTTAGTATTTATTTCCAAAGCCCGCATTTACTTAGTTCAAATTGTTACATAGTGATCAAATATTTTAACTGCAATAGAGCGTTGATTAGCTGATCCTATTGGGACTGAGAGTAATTGGAATAATCGAACCATTCGGGTTGTTGAATCGCTTCAATAATTGAATTGTCGTCATTTTTGGTGAATTGACATTTTGATTGAAAATCGTTTTGCGGTATTAACCCTTACTAATAATTGAGGTTTTGGTTACTTGACATTTTGGCTAAGGGAACGTACCCATACTACGTGACACACTTTTTGCAATTTTTAACCCCCTTCCCGGTGACTACGTGTAGTATATTCCAAGACCCCCCTCTACAGTTTTCACGTAGTATTTCATAAATATGGTTTCGAATCATTTTTTGCTAACAAAAAATAAAAAATGCATTATTTGGCTTATATTTGTCTTTATTAATACGGCGCTTGCTGCGTGACAGCAAGAGTGCATCCATTACAAGTGGAAAAAATATTATCAAGATAAAACTTATGTCAAAATATATTGAAACCAGAACGTAATTTATGGAAAAGAAAGTCTTGTTATTTTTATAAACATTTTTCATCTCAATCATCTTCAACAAACACGTTCCCTGAACTTTTTCACTTATTTGAATGTACGAGGGTGGGTTTTTAAGTTTGCGGATTGGGTAAGGAGTGGAAATAAAAACCAAAATTATTTTTCCTTTTCAACATATTCACCTATTACCCTAATACATTTTTCCGATCTTTAAATTAACTTAAAGGAACTTTATAACAGCGCGGAACTCAATTTTCTCCACATTTCACAATTTCTTCCCGATTAATCACTTACCTTCCCATTCCGCGAACTTAAAAACCTCCCCTCGTAGCTCGAAAAAAAATGCGAGATTTCTAGATTGACTACGTGATAAAAACCTAAGCCCCCCCCCCCCATTGTGACCAAGCGTGGTATTTTGATGACCCCCCCCCCCCCAAACAGGTCACGTAGTTTGGGTACGTTCCCTAATTGGTATTTTGGTTAATTGACCTTTCGGTTCATTGAAATTCAGATAATCGACAATCTACAATACCAGCAATTAGCAAAAAAAATTATATGTAATAAGTTTTATGAATAATTATTATTGTTCAATTAAATTTAAAAAAATTCTGTCCTGATAGTTTTATCTACATCATATATTTCTTACCTTTCTCTTATAAGTATTATAATCTGCATATTTTGTTTTTACATTATTGAATATAATTCTGATGATCACGTACATACTCGTAGTAGTAGTAGGTATAATAGATTGGTGTTCTGACATAACTATAAATTTGTTAAACTTGATATTTTTAAATATTTTATGATCATTGAGTGAGCTTAGCGACATAAGTTTTCAGAAAATATTTATTTTTTTGTTAGAAAAAAGTAATGAGGATTTTTTTTGCATGCACCTCACAGCCACTTTTATAATTAAACACATGTATTCTATCTACATAGTAAATTATAAATAATATTTTTCACAATTTACGCTAAAATGAAAGAGGGATTAATGGAAAGTTAATCTATTGTGTTTATTATTATTATTTAACAATTAACTTTTTCCACGCGATCGTAACAACAGTTGATACGGCAAAAGCCATGCCTCACACGCGCCCGTATCAGCCCTTGTTACGCTAACTTCGACTGCCGATATAACAGCGCTACTATGTCACAGTATTTTTTCCCGCTCGCTAGGATATTCGTGTAACTATCACGATGCTGACATCTTCAGGCATATTTCGAAAGTAAATTTTTTTTCGTAAAAAACATTTATAATCAAGTGAATGTGTCCTCGTGCCTCGTGGTACTTGAAATATGACATATACGTACCTCGTATGGGTATTGAAAAATCGGAGTGGTTCAACGCGGGGAAAAGGTTAAATTTATCTGTTATAAAAATTAAATTATTCATCAAAGTAAATCAAATTTTATTTTTCTTTATAAATTGAAATGTTGTGCACATTATACATATGTCATTACCTAAACTTTTTTTTAAACTTTGTGTGCATATTGCTGAAATGGTTTGGCGTCTGTGTATTTTATATAGCGGCAACAGGGTTGCCCGGTTGGTTTTGTGCAGGCACAATTGGAGCACTCGGCTCCGGGCTAAGGTGCCAAGGAACCAACGTGTTGATAATAATCTAACACAGCGCTCGCTCCACTTTTTATTAGTGCCAGGTGGCGTTTGACACAGGGCTGACCCTTGGTGTCAAATTACATTCAACCAGGGATTTACGAGCAATTCAAATGCATCTGATGCTAAAAATTTACCCATTTTTTTCTGGCAATGTTTAATCTTAAAATTTAAAAGTATTTTTTTCAGTATTTTTCTAAGAATGTAATTAAATTCTTAAGTAAAATAATGTTTTACCAAATCATGTAAATTAGTGGTTAAAATGGACTACTATAAGATCAAATTAAGATTCGCTAAAAATTAACTAGAAAACTAGAAGTGAAACTAGAAAAATTGGCAAAGGGCATTTTTGAATGCACATTGGACCAAGAGATTAAGTATGTAATTTATAATGAGATTTTTCCAAAACTTATTGTTTTCCCAAATTTCCAGCATCTATGATTTTATTTTTTTTCGCTTTTAGTAACAATTTTGTGCCATTGATTTAATATTCAAGAAGTTGAAAGAACTAGTCAGCATAATCAGGATATTAATCTTGAATTCCATAATTCATAAGTCCAAATATTCCATTCGTCATAATTACCTTTATAAAAACCGTTTCCTTTTGTGTAACAGCATTTATTTATTTTTAAAAAGAACCTTATTCGTTCTCAACTGTATCAACTATGCTGCCTCTAGCTCCATTTGTATCAATCTATTTATTATAATCAATAGTTTGACCATCTAAAAAAAGTTCGCCCTACACTATTTATTTTTTATACGCCATGAAAAGGTTTAGGAAAAACTCATTGTTCAAAAAACTCAATGTTTCTGTCACATTTTCTTTCTTGTTTTTAACGCATATCATCTATTGACGTTGTTTTAGATGAGATCTGTTATGACACAATGAACGTATATGTTTTTTAGTCATTGATGCAATACGACACAACGAACATGGAAGTCAAGTTTTGTATAGTTAGTAGTATGAGGTCCATTTGTGTCACAGCGTGACCATTTCTATACTTGATAGTATCACGCCCAAAGAAAATATGTAGGTGGCCTACATTTTTTATTACTGATTTTCGTTGACTTCAATGCAAAATTTCATTTGTCTTAAACAAAATAAAGCACATTTCTTATCACAAACCTCTGTTTTCCAGTTAGTGTCCGTTATTGTGTTAAATTATTAATATTTCTTATTTTCTCATTTATCAAAAGATATGTTTTTAGCCATCGTTCACGCTTAAGCAAAGTATTATTTCTTTAATATTTATACTATTTTTAAGTGAACACTACTTATAAGAATGTATTTCCTGTTGCCTGAATTGATAAAATCAAGAGTTTTGAATAGTATGTGCCCCGGTGTGCAATGTATTTCGATGGATTTTGTAGCCTTCTTAAAAAAAAATTGTGGACTTTATTGAGTCAAAATAAACAAAAATCTGTTTAATGTATTGATGTAGCATTGTTTAAAAATAACATTTACCGAAGTCTGCTTATTTTTGTTACGTATGTAGAAAAATACTGACACATTCACATTGTGTTATTTTACTATAAATATCATGTATAATTTATATTATTTTTTTTTTTATGTTACCCTTCACAAGAGCTCCCCTGACTGTACAGTGTACAGTAGTGTAATGAGAGGAGAACTATATCGCCACCCGCTTGGGCAGTTTGTGGGACGGGTTAAGGTAGGGGCTGTAGGAAGGGATTTGTTAATGCGGGTAAAGGAGAAAAAAACTGATGCCAGTAGCTCGTACCACATGGGAGCCGACTTACACAAAAACAATTCAAAGAAACGACCCATTCTCATAAAGCCGACATCAACAGTGAACTGTCGAGTTTCTCATAGCAGATCAATGCTGCTAGCTCCTTAGAGCAGGCTCCATTGAAATACCTGTAGAACAGACTCAGCATGCCTACATATGGTCTGTGCATTAGAGGTGGCAATCAGTCTGTTAATAACATATTGCCAATCAGATGAACCGCTCTCATTTGCACAGAATCAAGTAGGTTTATCACGTATTTAGGGACTCTAGCCCAGAGTTGGCTTCCAAATTCAATTGTCACTGTTTCGATAGCTGATTGGAAGCTTGTTACTTTCTCCCGCGGAGTTCGGAATCTCCACCTATCACTGTTGGAATGGAAAAAGAGATGAAGGGGAAAAAATGGGATGTCCACCGAAAACAAGATGAAATCCTACCTTGCTGATGACGTCCTGGGTCCCACACTTCATGCACTCAAGATAACTCGCGGTTGAAAGCATATATTTTGCGCGGATCCGGGTTTTGACTATAAGCGATGAGACACCAAAGTATTTGGGCTGCCAGTCCGCGCGGTGTCGAAATTGTACTGATTTCACGGTCAGGAATCACTCTTGAACCGGTGACAATAGCAAGATGGATGTAACAGGATAGGTAGGTAAGATGGGAGGGATAGATGGGAGTAGGTACAGATTTGCCCGAACAGTCACTATTGAGGAGTTGGATAGCCCTAGACAAGATGCCGCGCCAATACTTGTGCCAGTCTGAGATACTTACTCCAGCATTTCAATGAATTCTTTATTGGGAAGGATGCTCCCATCAAATTCCACCACAGAGACACTGATCTCTTTCTTTTTCAAAATCTGACACACTTGGTTTATTGTTTTTATTTAGTTTGGGTTTTTATTTTTTTCGATATTTAATATTAACACGTTTTTCAGGCGGGCGGAAACAAGGAACCCGTTCGAGTAAATGGAATTTGTTTTAAACCGATATATCTTTGAAAATAATATGTATGTACATTTGATTGAATTTTTCTTATAGTACTAACCACACCCCAACTATAAAAGTATTGTCCAAAATTAAAGCCTACTTTGTAACAAGCTTCCATAACCAGGAGTTAAAGTCAGTGTTGGGCCATTTATTGATGTTTTGTGTAAAAATGTATGTATTTTATTATAAAAAAAAAGATTTTTACTTTGATACAAATTATTACAAAAAGGAAAAACAATTTGCGCATCTCTAGGGCTAAAGTGTAATTTTCCTTTTAATAAAATATTCTTCCACACCAAAGACAAGGAGATAAGAAGATGGGAGAAATAATCATATATACATACATATATAAATAATAAATCATATATACATACATATATAAATAATAAATCATATATACATACATATAGTTGGAACCCTTACAAAGAGATTTGTGTACAATATTCATATAAAAAATATTTGACCCAATGCCTTTCCAGGCATTTAAGTAGGACTGGCGTAAAAGGTAGGACTACCCTTACCGCTCAAAGTAATAATTATTTACGTATTTATATTATGCACATTATCGGAGTTGTATAACAATATATGTATTAGTACTGAGTACCCTGAAAAAAAATTATAAAATAGATAAATAAACCAACTTTTTTAGAACTTGTAAACTCATCTTTTTTTAAATATGTCTTTTTCTAATATTTTTTCATAAAAATTGAGTTTTGATTTTATTTTATTATTTATTTTGATTATGGATGATGATTTCAAAACTAAATAACATTCTTCAGATTCCATGTTAAATATTTTTATATTATTTATTGAATGTTCAAAAAATTTATATGTGCACTTACTAACAATATTGAAAGGAATTTGCCAGTGAGGAACCAAATATTGGATAATATGCATCAATTCCCTTGTTAATATCAACTTGTAATGTAAGATTGTTACATAACATGTTAGTACAAATTGTTGGATTTCACTGAAAAATATCTTGGAGCAGTCTAGAGGAGAAAATATCCATTGGCCAATTATTGTTCTGTAGCATTACAAGTTTGCCTACATTATATGTCAGTCACTACCTTAAACGTTAAAGATAATTTCTTTCCTGTTAATTATTTATGACTTGAATGTAATGCTCTTCCAAACTTTTAAAAGTAGAAATAGATCAGTCTGTGATTCCTCATAACATTCAATCCCCCCTCTTGACACTAACATAGAAATATTGACCTAACATTTGATTAAATAATTATTGTCTTTGGTGATTAAATAAAAAATATACTTGTTGTGTTTTGCTATTAGAATGTACATAATATTATATCAATCAATATGTATGTGTATATTAAATATGCTGCTTTGTTGCACTAGTGTGTATTTTAAATTTTCACAACAAAATTGGTTTTATCCATAGACATATGAATATTAATAGACCTGCCCTAAGTGATAAAAGCGTATTATTTCCCCCTCCCCATACCGGTTCCATTGGAACCGGCTGGGATCGAGTATGGCTTCGCGTGAATCTAAAAATGTGAAGTCATCATTCTTCTGCGAGCCAGTGTCGAGCACTCATCGGTGCATTTTACGAAATAACACGGCAAAAATAGTGGCTTGTGTTTTGAAAATGTGTAAAAATAGAAGTGAAAAGGAGAATAAACCCAATTGTCGTATTACATTCCATAGGCAAGCATTATTTTACTTTATTATAAGCTTATTCAGATCACATAATATGGTCGTTTTTGTAACACACTATCACTCGAGACACATGGCGTGTGCTCGTCGCTGTTTTGTGGGGTAAGTAAATTATGAAACATTTGTAAAAGTGTCTTAACTAAATACGTCATCAAAATATTGGACTATGAAAATAGGCGAACTTTACTTTGCTGTATTTGGAATTTGTAAATTTGTTCATTTCGCGGCGAGCAATTCGCGCTCCCATGTAAAAAGGTCTATTCATTCAAGAGCAGAGTTTACTTTTAAGAACTAAATGGTGATATTATAATGCGAGATGCCCATATACTCTCAGATTGAGTTATTGACGAATCACATATCACCGAATTCATCTTCCTGCTCTGCGCCCCGCTGTAGTTGGTTTCTTCCCCTCACCTTTATGTTCTGGTCTATTAATATTCATATGTCTATGGTTTTATCAATCAATCATGTTCAATTATTAGAAATCATAATACATGTAATTACATAATATAACAGATTTGATGTTTCTATGTTGTGTTTTGGGTGAATAATTGTTTTAACATTTACAAAAAAAAACTAAGTAGTATACATAATAAGATTATCCTTCCTAATAACATATTTATATCTTTTGCTACTTAAAATTTATCAAAATTAAATTATGCAAAATGGCCTTATAAAACGGGTTCTGTAAGATTCTACTACCTAGTTGAGAAAATTATTTTTTTTATGCATTTTTAAAGAGCCTTTGTGAAAACTACAAGTTAATATCAGGCATTCCATTATGATCCTTTTAGTGAATTTCTCTAAGAAATATAATGTAGAATCCATCTGCGGATACCGCCCTATAACAATAGTTCATGCGGTTAGTTCCAAGTCTGATGCAGTGCATAAATACATGTATGTATTGCCATTTATTTTGGTGCGCACAGACGAGCACTTCCAGTATGGGTGTTGTGATGTTATAAAAATGGCTTTACTGCTGTAAAAAGGAACATTGATAAATAAATTAAATTGTTACGTTGGCCCTCCATTATCGCAGGGTTTAAGGAAGGGATTTTGAAGTTTTGAATATTTATTTAAGTAAACTACTTTAAATGTACCTTGCACTGAGGCTGTTATTCTATGTTTCTACTGTATATCTTGTATCTTACTTGTAGACATTATATGTATTTTTATCTTAGGGTAGTAGGAAATGTATTTTCGTTACAATGATCTTGATGATTATTTTTTCTATTCTATTAATATTATATTCGATTTATGGGTGTAATTCTTCATGTATTAATATGTATATCTGCAAATAAATTTTATTTACATATATACTTATTACTGATTTTATTTGAAATGAAGTTGTGGAGTCAATGCTGTTAGTAGGAACGGTCATCATACAAATAGTTGATAATATGAACAGTCAATCTATACTCGTATACACGGTGTAACAGGACGTACACGAGGGATTTTAACCACTGATTCCTGAGCATATTTGGAGTAAAAAATGTAGATGTCATTTTGCTGTCCGATAACATTTGTTTTTATTAAAAATTAGTGTCCGACCGAAACATGACTTTCTACCGAAACCGAATCTTCGGTATCTGTCTCAGTTTTGGCTGAAACTTTTTTAGACATGTTAAAAATCTATTGTTTTTCTGAAATTCGGCTTATTTTTTACACTTATGCAGACAGTAGTTAACACATGTTAAATGAAATAAAAAACAATAATTGAAGTAAATAAATGTAAAAAATATAAACATATATGCATTTTTATGTTACTGCTATAAAACAAACAAAAATTATAAAAATTAACAAAACATGTTAATTAACATGTTCCCTTATCACCTTATCAGGCACAAGAGCTCCTCTTTTCTGATAAGGTATACATGACTAAATACGACCGAATTTTGTAAAATATGTATATATACATATATATACATGTAACTCATATTTTTTATATTACAATAAATAAAAAAAATGTTTACTGCTTCTTGGAACATTTTTTTTTAATTATCAACACGTACATTGTAAAGGAAGGTCCTCATTAATTGAGTATTTTAATTTTAATTGCGTTTACATGACAACATTTTGATTACACATGTTAAATGAAATAAAAAACAAAAATCGAAGTATGTGAAAACATCATTTTTTTTTGATATTAGGGAACGTACCCATACTACTTGACCAACTTATTGAAATTTTTAACCCCCCCCCCCTCCCCTCCCCGGTGACCAAAAACCTAAGCAACCCACCGCTCATTTGTACCAAGCGTGGTATTTTGAAGACCCCCCCCCAAACAGGTCATGTAGTATGGGTACGTTCCCTTACTGCTAAAAAACAAACATAAATTATAAAAATTAACAAATGTGTTAACGAAGAAATAACGAATAAACTCACAACACAACCACGTCGGACCGGCCGGCGAACTCAGCTGATGATGGCGGGTGACACACGAGCCACGAACTCACCTGAAGTAAGCCAAATGACATGTGATAATTCACGAAGCAGAGTTTCAGTGTGGCCGAAGGTAAGATACTTGAGACGGGCCATGTCAAAAGTCAGAATAATAGAAGAGTATGTATGAGACGATGTATGAATGTGAGTGAGGCAAAGAGTGTGTGCCAAGACCGAGTTGTTTGGCGGTCCGTCCTCTCTGCCTACCCCTGCGGTGAAACAGCGTGATGGTTAGTTAGTTAGTTACAACGCCACTGACTAGTTAGAAGAGTAGTGCGTTTATAGCCTATCAGATACTTGATAAGCGTTGTGTCTCATTCTAACAGCATATTACCACACGAAACAGCGCGTATCATTCAAACACATCACGACGTGAAGTGATGGGAACAGTAGCGACATGTAATTGAAAACATGTTTTTTGTTTTAATAGAAAAAAAATATCATCGGACACCAAAATGACAAGTACATTTTTACTCCAAATATGCTCAGGAATCACTGGTTAAAATCCCTCGGGTATAGTCTGTCAAATAAGAGTAGAAAATATAAAAAAATGAACTACAAAATTTGTAGGCTGGCAACACCAAATTAACTGTCAAAAATTCTGTTAAAGTGCAATGATACCGAATGTACAAAACACAGTATACCACTTTTAAAAAAACAATTTTTGTTCTTAAAGAAAAAAAAATAAAATCGAAGCACTCTTGTTAAGGTACCTACTTAATGACATAAATTTGATTAAACGGTGTTTTACAAAATGATTTGATTTAATTTAATTTAACATAAATTTGAATTTAACAGTAGATAAAAAGGAAGAATCATTAATGGTGAGTTTAGTTACACTTCTTTTGGATGTGAGTGAGTTTAATATATTCAGATCTAAAATTAGAGACATGATCTAAAGCCCGGGCAGCCCTAGGTACAAGCTAGTATTAAATAAATGTGAGCAATTTCTAAATTGTGCTTTATATTTTGTTACAATATCGTTATTCTTCATTATATTAACAGAAAATTGCAAAGGTATACTAATTATGTACCTACAAGCAATTCTAATTATGAGATTAGTAGGTATCTATATTGCAAATGAAAAAATATTTTTTACACTTATGACTTTTTATTTTTTTATAAAAATGTAGGTAACACCATGAGTTAAATGTATAGTATTGCCATTTGATAAACAGTGGCGCCCTCCTATGTTTTCTACTCTTATTTGACACACTGTACGTCGTGTTACACCCTGTATATAAAAATCAAAATATGTTTAGGGATTAGTGAGATTGCTAAACCATTCATTCAATAGTGATGAAACTTCGAGAATGTGATGTGCGCATGCCTGCGATATCTAAATACAATAATGAGCTCTAGTGTCATGAAATTATGCGTTGCTAACCATTCAATAATTTTAATATATTTTTAAAAATTAAAAAGCTTTAATAAATCGTACACAAAAAACTGCCAGCATGCAGGTCAGCAGACCAAGGAAGTCATAAATGGGATAAATAATAGACAATAGTTTTTTGTTAGTTTCGATGCAGCTGGGCACGCGAAACCGATTTGAGAAAGACGGGATTCAGAAATTTCCGTCATTTTCCGGACGAACGCAGCTCTTACGGCGATGGTCTGGTGGTTGTTCGAACTTCCAACGACTATGGGCTATTAGGCAATCTTAAAACGACTATTATCGTTATAAATTTGTATAATAAAATGCGACACCGCAGTAGGTTTTGCAAGTTGTGTGGCGTCGAAAGGCTCGCCCGTACATGGGTACACAAATTATTTTTTTTATAATTATCACTTAGTTTTAAAAATACGGGATTCTAAGTTTTTAAAACCATATTGAAATAAAAATAATAATAAATATATTGAAAATAATTTAAAAATATTAAAAATACTGTAAAAAATCGTACACAAAAATCTGCCAGGCTGTTGGTCGGCAGACCAAGAAATTATTCAATGGGATGATCTAGACCAGGGTTTCCAAACCTTTATTTTGCCGAGTCTCCCTTAACCAAAAAAAAAAAATTTCATGCCCAATCAATAAAATAATCTGCTAAGCACTTGGAGTCGGTCGTTTTAACACTTGGGGTCGGTCGTAACTCAGGCCCTATGGCACCGAACCGACTGAAATTTAGGATTCTTACTATACTCCAGTCAAGATGTACATCCGCGCTTGCAAAAGGTCTAGTTATTCTGAATTTTTTATATGTTGTTAGGACCTAAACCAGTATTAAAAAAAAATTTTTGCAACTTCGAAAGTGCTGTGCGAGCGGCGGTGGACCTTCAAAACCAGGAAATTTTCGGTTTTTTTTCAGTTTTTGCTCAATATGAAGGAAGGGTCTGACCGGTGTAGTCAGTATACATACTTAAGTAGACTAAATTTGCTATAATTTGAGACCAAAGCGAGCTATATACAGCCATTGGTTTCTAAGATACAGTTCTTCGAAAATAGGCCATTTTTTCCAAAAAGTGAAATTTCTTACATTGAAGGAAGGGTCTGACCGGTATAGTCCGTATACATACTTTTAAAGTAGACTAAATTTTCTATAATTTGAGCGAACAAAAGTGAGCTATATACAGCCATTGGTTTCCAAGATACAGTTCTTCGAAAAAAGGCCACTTTTTTTTTTGAAAAAGTGAATTTTTTTCGAAATGGTCACTTATTTTGCAAAATATTTTCTAAAACACGCATCCCACGTCAAATATTATATGAAATAAAGTTGTAGTAAATTAAATTAGCTTTCATTTAAGACTAGATTTGATATCTGTAGACCTAACGGTTCTTTCAAGAACGCCAGATAACCAAAAACAGTCATGAGTGGGTTTTGGGGGGAAATGTAAATAAACTGTTCTCACGTATTTTTATGGTTTTATTTATCAAACAGTTTCAAATTTTTTTTGTTATTGTTAACACATTTTTGATGAAAAAAAGAAAAGAAAAGATAATATCTATCGGGAATTACGTCATATTCAAACATTGTTTTATATACCTACATACTAAAATGCTTGTACAAACATCATGGTACCTACTATAAGGACAAATTACATGTATACAAAAAATAAAACTAATATAAATCATGTAGGTATTGTGTCTTGGTTGCCAAATCATGTCTTTCTTTTTATCTTAGATGGCCCGGACTTAGAATCGCACGAAGAAGGTGTCTCGATATCTGTAATGGACGCTGGGAGAGGTGCCCAGTCTGTAGTCGGGTCATCTTCATTATCCGAGCATTTCAGCTCCACATCCAGGACGTTAATGCACAATTTGCCACCGCATGACTGACAGAAGACTGAGCAGTGGAGTCCAGCCTTTCTGCACGAGCAGCTCCCAGAGCATCCTTTCTTGCATTTACATGAAATTTTCGCAGAAGGGTGCGGATCCATCGTGGTGGGGATGGGGGTGAGTCCTTAAAAAGACAGCTTCCACCCCCATTCAGTGGGATTCAAGTTGACTCCCCGCCACTTGGGGTCGGTCGTTTTAACACTTGGGGTCGGTCATTGGCACCGAACCGACTTAATTTTAGGATTCTTACTAAGAATCATCGTCTGTACACGAATCAATAAAAAAATCTTCCTAAATAAAATTTAAAAACAAATTCATAGTTTTACTGGCGCTTTGTAACGATACTTATGGTCCGCCATAACTTTGACCCTATAGCACCGAACTGACTGACATGTTATATTCTTGCTAAGAATATAACATTTCTATACACATATGAATTAAAAATCTGTCACAAAAAGAATAAAAAAAACATCGATTTTACACATAAGGTCGGTCGTTTAAGCACTTGGGGTCGGTTGTTTTAACACTTGGGATCCGTCCCTATGGCATCGAACCGACTGAAATTAAGATTCTTACTAAGAATCATGGTCTGTACACGAATCGATAACAAAATCTTCCTAAAGAAGAATAAAAAAAAAAATCAGTTGATTTACGAATGCTTCATAACAAATCTTGTGGTCTTTCATAACTTAGGCCCTATGGCACCGAACCGACTGAAGCAATAAAAAAATATTCATATAGAAAATAAAAAAAAGCCATTGTTTTACGTGCGCTTTGTAACAACACTTTTGGTCGGCCGTAACTTCGTCCTTATGGCACCGAACCGACTGAAATTTTGGGGTCTGTACACGAATCAATAAAAAAAATCTGCTAAAAGAAGAATTTTAAAAAAATCTTCGTTTTAACACTTGGGGTTGCTCGTTTAAGCACTTGGGGTCGGTCGTTTTAACACTTGGGGTCGGTCATAACTCAGCCCCTATGGCACCGAACCGACTGAAATTTTGGGGTCTGTACACAAATAATAAAAAAAATCTGCTAAAAGAAGAATAAAAAAAACTTCGTTTTAACAATAGGGGTCGCTCGTTTAAGCTCTTAGGGTCGGTCGTTTTAACACTTGGGGTCGGTCATAACTCAGCCCCTATGGCACCGAACCGACTGACATTTGGGATTCTCACTAAGAATCGTCTGTACACGAATCAATAAAAAATCTTCCTAAATAAAATTTAAAAAAAAATCATTGTTTTTCTGGCGCTTTGTAACAACATTTTCTGCCGGCCGTAACTTCGGCCCTATGGCATCGAACCGACTGAAATTTTGGGGTCTGTACATGAATCAATAAAAAAATCTGCTAAAGAAGAATAAAAAACAACTTCGTTTTAACACTAGGGGTCGGTCGGTTGAACACTTGGGGTCGGTCATAACTTAGCCCCTATGGCACCGAACCGACTGAAATTTAGGATACGTACTAAGGGAACGTACCCATAGACCCATACTACGTGACACGTTTGGGGAGGGGGGGGGGTCTTCAAAATGTCACGCTTGGTACAAATGAGCGGCTGGTTGCTTAGGTTTTTGGTCACCACCGGGGGAGGGAGGGGGAGGGAGGGGGGGGGGGAAGGGGGGTTGAAAATTGCAAAAAGTTGGTCACATAGTATGGGAACGTTCCCTAAGAATCATCGTCTGTACACGAATCAACAAAAAAATCTTCCTAAATAAAATAAAAAAAAAATCATTGTTTTACTGGCGCTTTGTAACAATACTTGTGGTCAGTCATAACTCAGACCCTATGGCACCGAACCGACTGAAGCAATAAAAAAGTCTTTTTAAAGAAAATTAAAAAAAAATCATTGTTTTTCTGGCGCTTTGTAACAACACATTCGGTCGGCCGTAACTTCGGCCCTATGGCACTGAACCGACTGAAATTTTGGGGTCTGTACACGAATCAATAAAAAAATCTGCTAAAAGAAGAATTTTTTTTATTTTTTTATTGTTGATACAGTATTATTTTACAAATTTTTATAGTACAAACCAGTAATGTTGGCCTCACTGGGTTGTTTACCCGTGCTGAGGCCCCCATTTTATAATATAATACTTTATACATTATAGTTTAAAAAAAAGAAATATACAAAGTTGGTGATAAAACAAACAAAAAAATCATTTAAAATAAAGATAATTTTAAACTAAAAATAGAGATCAAAAATTAAAATTATTTTTAATTAATAAACTAAAAAAATAAAGTAATTAAATGAAAATCGGCGTATATTATGTTTTATGTGTTTGTGAGTGTTACGTGTTTTATATTGGTTTTGTGTGTTGGGAGTATACGTTTTATTCTTTTATGTTATGAAATTTTGGTAATTTAAATTAATTAATTTTGGAATAAAAAACAACTTCGTTTTAAACACTAGGGGTCAGTCGGTTGAACACTAGAATGGGCCGAAAAAACTTTTTTTTGGATTTCGAAGTTGTAATAGCGCGGAAAAGTTGCGAATTATATAGATAAAAAATCGGATGACATCTTCCGTTCGCGCATAGGCCCTAAAGTTTGACAAAATATGAAAAAACCTCATAATACGATTATTTTATTTTTTATTTTTTTATTAAGTGTTTTCGTAATGTAATAGTTTGCAACGTCTTCAAATAGAGCCTATAAACATTGTGTTTTAATTTGATTTAGATCAATTGATATATTCTGGTCGCGCATAAGCCCCAAAATTTTCCAAAATATTGAAAATTTCAAATTTTTACACATTTTTGGTATTTGATAAGCAAGCCAGACAACGTCACTCGTTAGGCCTATGACATGATGGGTGATAACAGTAACAACGGGCATGGTACTTTTCATTTAAATATATTTAAAAAGCGTAAATGTGTTACAGTTTAGTTTTCAACAATAAACTTACTTCTATAAAAAATAAAACAGAGTTCTGAATAAATAGTTCATGTTAGTTAAACCTGTCCTCTATTTTGTAGCCGAAGGTACTTTGAAGACTGATTTGCTGGTGAAGTTAGGCATAGATGATCTGGACAGCAGAATGGTTCTTATAAATCCGTCTTGGGATTCAGCTCCACAAACTTTTCCTGAGGCTTCCGTGACGAGTTTTACACAGCGTTCAACAGCCTGCGTGTCAGTGGCGGATACAGGGGGGGGGGCGCAGGGGGCGCGCGCCCCCCCCTTGGCTACCCTAAGGAACCCTAAATACAAGAAAATCTTTCTTCAATCATTCGCTCTACATGTCTAAACCATCTAAGCGTCCCTTTCTTAATCTTACTTATTACGCTTGTATCAGCCTTGCATTATTTTCATATTTTTTTCACACTATCATACATGGCTTTCTATAGCATTTAGTCCTTCCTCTGCCAATTTCATGCTTCACTGCCATACCTACATCAGGGTTGGTACCCCGGTGCGTAGTCGGGAAACACGCCAAACGCGTGCCCAACATTTGTACACGGTTGACATTTGTCACATGAGAACGAGTCGTTTCTTCGACTCGTTCTTGTGTTCAACAGCTCGGCTGTGGAATGATTTGCCGGCCTCTGTGTTTCCTCCTTCCTACAACATGGCTCTCTTCAAGACTAATGTTCATTCCTTCCTCTCCTCAAAAAGACCCTCCACACAGCATCCCAGATGACATAGGCCCTGAGGGAAATCATTTTCCTCAGGGCCTCCTGTGTGGAGTTAATGTAAAAAAAGCACTCCATTGTGGACTGCTAGCTTCGCTTCTTTCGACAGTTTTTTGTTAGCGCCAACGGCGTTCAGTCCTCCATAAATGCGGAGTTACCTGCATTTACCCTTCTTTCAATATCTCTATCAGACTCCCCATCTCTCGTAAATATACTTCCCGAATACATAAACTTATCCACTGTCATTTTTGGGTAAATATTACAAAATATTCCTAATATTATTTTATTATTAAAAAAAAAGTCTTTGAAGATGCTATGTGAAGGGTCATTTTAGAGAAAGGAAATAGTGGAAGGAAAAAGGTATGGTAGGTGGTTAGGACTCTCTGGGTTAGTGTGTCCAGGAGAGATGGACGGATGAACCTTTCCCTCCCACTGTGATGCGAGGAAATGGGTCGAGGGATTCCTGCTGGAGAGGTTAATGGTCTCCTTGTTATGAAGCGATTGTATTTATCGTAAGTTAGGTACTATTTTCTTAAATGCATTTTAATTGGTTAGGTTGGCAAACCTGGGGGAGTTCGTTCAACGTGTCGGTAGGCGGCGGTTTTTGGGTTTGGTTTCCGGATCCGCACTCGGGTTTTCACGGCGATTTGTGCGGTACGCCGTGAAAACAACGGTCAATTAATCTTAAGTTTTAATACGATGTGATTGTAATCCAAGCTTGGGCATCTGCATTCGGGGGACGGAAACACGTTGTGTTTATTTTAAATATAAAAATTAAAGATTTATTCGCGTAAAATGCGAGTTTTCGCGCGGGTCCCAAAAGGGAGCACGAGTTTAATGGCGATGTACGTGTGTTACGATTAATGTACCTCTTTATCCGAGACATCGGTGTAAATAATAACCCGCCACGCTTATCATTGTGCGCTGTGCATCTAACCGAAGAGTTATTCACGTAAAATGTGAGTCTCGCGAGGGTCCGAGTGACCACGAGTGAATTGGCAATGTCCGAGTGAAAAGACTATTGTACCTCATTATCCGAGTCATCGGATTAATTAATAACTCGCTGCGCCCGTGATTATATGCAGGCCAACTAT
Organism: Limnephilus marmoratus; assembly: GCA_917880885.1. Classification (NCBI taxonomy): domain Eukaryota; kingdom Metazoa; phylum Arthropoda; class Insecta; order Trichoptera; family Limnephilidae; genus Limnephilus; species Limnephilus marmoratus. Next base: position 22,097,085 of record OU862912.1, on the reverse strand, counting down.
TGAATTCCCCCCGAGGGTATATTTATGGAACAAACCCGAGATACCGCAGTGTTGAACGAAACATCGCCTCGAATTGCTGACGGGCCTTCCTTTACAATTTGGAGTAGAGTCTGGGTACTCCTTCCTTCTCCTGAGGGTCCAGGTCTAACATCACTTCCATGCGACTGCTGAGGAGGTCGCAGGGCCAAGCTGAGCCGCAGAGGTTGGGATCACCCTTGCCACCAGGAGCTGGGGTGGGTTCTCACGACATCGGGAGTTCGGCGGCAGTAAATTTAATTAGGGTAGCTAGGATTAGCATAAAATTACGATATTGGTCCCGGGGGTGAGTCCATACCATTTATTTTATTATGTCTTTCGAAATCAATACAGTGAACCGATTATATACTCCACATTTTGTTTTATTAAGTAGTTTCCTTGTGCAGCCTTTTCAGGAATGCTATAAAAACTAATGGCCCACACTCTGAGAATTGAGTACCATGTTCTCCGCTGGTTGACATACCCAGACATTAGGCTGGGTTTGGCGTCCAAGGTTTCCGGTGAGGAAATCAAAGTTGACTAGCAGATTACACCCGAGCCCGACAAAGGCTCATTAGTACATCTCCCTTTAATCTTATAACACAAACTCATAACAATATGTCATCACACTTTAATGGTAACAATATGGCGCCCAACGTGGGGCTACGAGACGCAGGTCTAACCATAAATCTAAAAAAATCGGAGTTCTGCAAAGCCGAGCTCAAATACCTCGGGTACATGGTTGACTCGCAAGGTCTTCGTACAGACCCCATAAAGATAGACAGTATAAAAAACTTCCCGGTACCCAAGAACGCAAAGCAAATCCGAGCCTTCATTGGATTATGTGGGTACTTCAGAAGATTCATAAAGGGTTTTTCGAGCATTGCCGCCCCTCTTACAAGACTCACTGGTTCGAAAAAAGGAATCAGCAACTTTGCTTGGTCTCCAGAGGCCGAGAAAGCTTTTAACGTGTTGAAAGAAGCATTGACATCAGCTCCGGTTTTAAGTTGCCCGGATTTCTCAAAACCCTTCGCGATACACTGCGACGCCAGCTCCGGTGGAATAGGCGGAGTTTTAATTCAGACCATTGATGGGCTGGAGCACCCGATTGCATATTATTCAAGGTGTTTAAATACTCACGAACGCAACTACGGAATTACAGAGCGTGAACTATTAGCAGTATTGGATTCAGTAACGCACTTTAGACCTTACATTGAAGGAGCGCATTTCACAGTTGTTACTGATCATTCAAGTTTAAAGTGGTTAGGTTCGTTATCTAATCCTAGTGGCCGTCTTGCACGATGGAGCACACGGTTATCGCAATTTTCCTTTGATGTTGTTCACCGTAAGGGAACTCAACATATTGTACCGGACGTCCTTTCGCGTATGGATGTAGCTCTTATATCGGGATCTAACCTTAGTGATACCACTGATGAATGGTATTTAAATGCTTGGAAAGGTTGTCAGGAATTCCCTCAACGATTTCAGAACTTTCAAATTAAAGACAACGAGTTGTATCGTCATACGAAAACCCGTTTGGCCTTATGTGAGGATACCGCTTGGAAAAGGGTCATTCCTCAAGAGGATAGGAAAAATATTATTTCAGACTCCCATGACTCCGCACGCGTCCAAGGTTTCCGGTGAGGAAATCAAAGTTGACTAGCAGATTACACCCGAGCCCGACAAAGGCTCATTAGTACATCTCCCTTTAATCTTATAACACAAACTCATAACAATATGTCATCACACTTTAATGGTAACATCCTTCAACCAGTCCTTTCCAGCTCGCCACGCAGTAGGTACGTGGGCAAATGCTTCCGCCGCTACTTTGAAAAATCACATCCCACGAACTCAGGCATCCCTGCCAAGTCACCAAACTTAGCGATCCACTTGGGATGACTTATAGAAGAGGTGTTGTTTATCCAATAAATAATTCCCGTGGCGGCGTAACCACTCCCGCCTCCTAAATTGAAACTTTTGCTTCATTCACATTCATACGTCGTTTCATGTAAAGGTACCCTTAACACGGCCCGACTCAAGTATTTGATTCCCTTGATCGTGTATTCCCTTGAATGCAGCCCTACTGCTCCCTGTGGCCAGCCAAGTTTTAAATGTGCGGTCCGTCAATCTTTTATTTATTTATTTATTGAAGTGGAAACTTCGTTAGCACCGTTGTGATTTGACAAACACATCCATCTGTATGTTTTAGCCTTCGAGAGAGTATTTTTTTTACATTTACTCCACACAGGAGGCCCTGAGGAAAATAATTTCCCTCGGGGCCTATGTCATCTGGGATGCTGTGTGGAGAGTCTTTTTGAGGAGAGGAAGGAATGAACATTGGTCTTGAAGAGACCCATGTTGTAGGAAGGGGGAAACACAGAGGCCGGCAAATCATTCCACAGCCGAGCTGTTGAACACAAGAACGAGTCGAAGAAACGACCCGTTCTCATGTGACAAATGTCAACCGTGTACAAATATTGGGCACACGTTTGGCGTGTTTCCCGACTATGCACCGGTGCCGAAGGGATCAATGACGCTAGTTCCTCGGAGCATCTGCCATTATAATACCGGTAGAACAAGGATAGCATTCCCACCCGACGCCTGTATTCTAAAGATTGCAATCCGTCTGTTAAGATGGGAGAATCTATTAAGCGGACCGCCCGTTTCTGCACAGAGTCGAGGGTATTTTTTAGGTATTTTGGAGCTCCAGACCAGAGGTGGCTGCCAAAATCATATAGTTGGTCTCCTCTTTTGTGCGGTTCGTCGTATTTTTCCTGTTGACTACTTTTTAGTTTTCTTATATATTTAGCGCCCCCCCTTGAGTTTTTTCTGTATCCGCCACTGCTGCGTGTGAACAGGGAATTGCTTGAAAATAATGTTCCAGTCAAGGATTGACTCACTGACGATGTGTGATTTGATCTCACATCGTCACTGATCTTTGTCACTGATTTCTGCCAACAATGGGGGAGAAGATAATTCACAGTCCATCCAGTTAATCATTTCTGAGTATTCTTGCGCATTGAAGTTAATTTTTTGTGGCTTGAATGTTCTTACTGTTTTTCTTCTTGCATCTATCCACCTTGCCTTCAGAATTCTTCGAAGTCCGAGTTCTCTTATGTGTTTCTTGTCATCTTGAGTCATGGCTAACAGTAATTGTTCTGGGTGGGCGAAAAAAACATTCCGTTCGATCACAGGGTCAATAACATCAAGCAAAGGTTTTGGCAAATACCGGGTAGATTGTATTGCTTGGTAAACAAGTTTCGGGTCGTTTGTAAAGCGTTTACTTGTTTTGATAGTAAACCACATTGGCATGTATGATTTTAATATAAACAAAACCAGTTCTTGAAGTTCAGGTGAGGGGTTTTCTTCACTTATGTACAATCTGAGAGTTCTATTTGCTTTTGTCAACCACCTCGAATGTGATAAGTGCCCAGGATCACGTATAGCCAAATCTTCTTTACAGGTTCCTGATTTTATTGCCTTTGAAATATCAAGTAGGTATTGCTGATCTTTGCTAAGCCATAAGGCATTTGCAAGCTGCTACGTCAAAAAGAAGTGAGCACTTCTGTTTGAATTCAACAACATGTTTTTTAAAAGAAGCTTTGTTATTGTCTCGTGTATATGATTTCCTCAGGTTGTAATACTTATCATGCTCATGGTTGTAATCAGTGGCGGCCGCTGCCCTGAAAACGTGGTGGTTCACTGATAATCCGATTACTAAGCCACAATAGGTAAAAATGATCCCACTAATCTTATTTGGAGAGAAGATCTATTTTAAGATGTTTTCGAAGTGCGAAAACTTCTACATATCGCTTTTTAATTAAAATTTTTATTTTTCGGTACTAAGAAAATAAAAACACTAAATCTTAAATTTCAACCCAAAAAACTCTTTTTATTACAATGTTTAATTTATTTCATTTTATATTTCATAAAATAAAATAAATTTGACAGTAGTGTAAGAAGAATATACGATGCAAACGTGAATGGTAGAAGAAGTCGGGGACGCCCGAGGAAGACATGGCACGAGCAAGTGAATCAGATACTTGAGTCGGGCCATGTCGAAAGTCGGAATAATAGAAGAGAATGTATGAGACGATGTATGAATGTGAGTGAGGCAAAGAGTGTGTGCCAAGACCGAGTTATTTGGTGGTCCGTCCTCTCTGCCTACCCCTGTGGGGAAACGGCGTAATGTTTGGTTGGTTAGTTTTATATTTCATTTTAAGCAGGATACAAACAGTATTTATAAACAATCTAAACAGCACGAGGGCAAAATTGTCAAAGTTACCCATGAAAAAATTGTATTCCTTAATGATTTGCGTTTTATAACTTAAAACACCAATTAATAAAAAAGCAAATATATGTAAAACTTAGGTATTTGCTGTACCTTTTGATTAAAAAAAGAATTATTCAGTTTGGTTAAGTATTTTGGCCTTAAATCAGAATTTAAGTTTGTATGATAAAGGGCTCCGGGTGGCACACGAAAATCTTAATTTTTCATACATATGGCCGGCGTTGCGCGCTGGCGATGTTTGGGATATTCGATACAAAAACATAATTCGTTCCGCTTGCAATTGGCCTGCACACGGACAGGGTAAATTCGCGCGGAACTTTGAGAATTTGCTCTCCCTGATTCATATTATATTATGCATTACATTGGTAGGTGATATTTTTAAAGAAATTCATAGATTTTATATTTTTCGGTAAGATATTATAAAGTAATTTTAGACGATATAATTTACCAGTGCTGCACACAAACACACTGTTCAACCAGCCGCCCTTGGTTGTAATACTTATCAGTTATGAGCTGCGCAATTCTCTTATATGTAACTGTAGGGATATATGCTTTTTCAAATAAGCTGATTTATTACTTGGTTAGTTACTGTACTGGCAACTTGTTTAAAACTAACGCCCTTATTATTAATTTTAGGTGCCAAATTATATCTTTCTTGAGAACAACTCCGAATGATTTCCTCGCCCGTAGGCAACTTGTTTGTTGGCAGATCTTTTGGAGTACCAAAAATGGGGCAGTCGAATACCAGTCTTGTTATTACTTTCTTCGGCACAGCCATGATGCCACCGTTTCTTTATATCACACAGTCAACACACAGCAATATGATAACACAAAACGCCAAAAGTTGCAGAATGAAAACAACGGGTCGAACTAAGCACAAACCCACTGCACAACCATAAATATACTGACAAAAGCAGACTGTGAAAACAATGGACGGAGATAGGTGGCATAATCCTAGGAATGCGGAGGGGGTAGAGTGGAGGGAGGTCGTTCGTTCCGACTCCAGATACTAATATCTACAGCCTGTATGTCTTACGAATATCTACAGCTCATATGTCGAACTAATATCTACGAACTTCAGAGTGTTGATTAATATCTACAGAGCGTAGGTTGAACTAATATCTACAGAGCGTAGGTTGGATTAATCAGCTAAATGTGTCCAATAGTCCGATATTACGAATTTTTACATACACACTTACATAAATTAAGTTTTTTAAACTGCATACGCAATATTACATTATTCCAATATGCTACACATAATTGCAAATCCAACCTCTGCCAGTGCTGTAGATATTCGTCAACACTTTGATTCTCATAGATATTAGTCAACAGTTTGTGCTGTAGATATTCGTCAACACTTGGGTTTTCATAGATATTAGTTCGATTTTTTCAGTTTTTGGAATTCCTGTAGATATTAGTAGACGCCTCCGTTCGTTCCAAGTAGGCGAGTGACGTTGTCTGGCTTGCTTATCAAATACCAAAAATGAGTAAAAATTTGAAATTTTCAATATTTTGGTAAATTATGGGGCTTATTCGCGACCGGAAGATGTCAATTGATATAAACCAAATTAAAACAAAATGTTTATAGACTCTATTTGAAGACGTTACAAACTATTACATTACGAAAACATTTAGTAATTTTTTTTTGAATAATCGCAAAAATGAGGTTTTTTCATATTTCGTCGAACTTTAGGTCCTATGCGCGAACGGAAGATGTCATCCGATTTTTTTTATTATTTTTTATCTATACAATTCACAACTTTTCCGCGCTATTACAACTTCGAAATCCAAAAAAAAGTTATTTCGGCCCACTCTATTGAACACTTGGGGTCAAAAAAATGAAATTTAGGATTCTTACTAAGAATCATCGTCTGTACACGAATCAATAAAAAAATCTTCATAAATAAAATTTAAAAAAAAACAATGTTTTACTGGCGCATTGTAACAATACTTGTGGTCCGTCATAACTCAGGCCCTATGGCACCGAACCGACTGAAGCAATAAAAAAATCTTCTTACAGTATATATAAAAATAAATCATCGTTTTTCGGGCACTTTGTAACAACACTTTTGGTCGGTCGTAACTTCGGCCCTATGGCACCGAACCGACTAAAATTTTGGGGTCTGTACACGAATCAATAAAAAAATTTGCTAAAAGAAGAATAAAAAAAACTTCGTTTTAACACTAGGGGTCGCTCGTTTAAGCTCTTAGGGTCGGTCGTTTTAACACTTGGGGTCTGTCATAACTCAGCCCCTATGGGCACCGAACCGACTGAAATTTAGGATTCTTTAATCATCGTCTGTACACGAATCAACAAAAAAGTCGTCTTAAAGAATATTAAAAAAAAATCATCGTTTTTCGGGCGCTTTGTAACAACACTTTTGGTCGGCCGTAACTTCGGCCCTATGGCACCGAACCGACTGAAATTTTGAGGTCTGTACACAAATAATAAAAAAATCTGCTAAAAGAAGAATAAAAAACAAACTTCGTTTTAACACTAGGGGTTGCTCGTTTAAGCTCTTATTGTCGGTCGTTTTAAAACTCAGCCCCTATGGCACCGAACCGACTGAAATTTTGGATTCTTGCATGGTCCGAGTACGGACCATGCAAGAATCATGTACGAATCAATAAAAAAAATCTGCTAAAAGAGAAGAATTTAAAAAGAATTGTCGTTTTAATACTTGGGGTCGCTCGTTTAATAACTTGGGGTCGGTCGTTTAAACACTTGGGGTCGGTCATAACTCGGGCCCTATGGCACCGCAACGACTGAAATTTAGGATTCTTACTTATAATCATCGTCTATACACGAATCGAAAAAAATTCTTCATAAATAAAATTAAAAAAAAAAAAACTTTGTTTTACTGGCGCTTTGTAACAATACTTGTGGTCAGTCATAACTCAGCCCCTATGGCACCGAACCGACTGAAATTTAGGATTCTCACTAAGAATCATCGTCTGTACACGAACCAATAAAAAAATCTTCATAAATAAAATTTAAAAAAAATCATCGTTTTAATACTTGGGGTCGCTCGTTTAAGCACTTGGGGTCGGTCGTTTAAACACTTGGGGTCGGTCATAACTCGGGCCCTATGGCACCGCACCGACGGAAATTTAGGATTCTTACTTATAATCATCGTCTGTACACGAATCAACAAAAGTCTTCATAAATAAAATTTAAAAAAAAATCTTTGTTTTAATGGCGCTTTGTAACAACACTTTTGGTTGGCCGTAACTTCGGCCCTATGGCACCGAACCGACTGAAATTTTGGGGTCTGTACACAAATAATAAAAAAAATCTGCTAAAAGAAGAATAAAAAAAACTTCGTTTTAACACAAGGGGTTGCTCGTTTAAGCTCTTAGGCTCGGTCGTTTTAACACTTGGGGTCGGTCATAACTCAGCCCCTATGGCACCGAACCGACTGACATTTGGGATTCTCACTAAGAATCATCGTCTGTACACGAATCAATAAAAAATCTTCCTAAATAAAATTTAAAAAAAATTCATTGTTTTACGGGCGCTTTGTAACAACACTTTTGGTCCGCCATAACTTCGGCCCTATGGCACAGAACCGACTGAAATTTGGAATTCTTGCATAATCCGTGTATGGACCATGCAAGAATCATGTACGAATCAATAAAAAAAATCATCGTTTTAATACTTGGGGTCGCTCGTTTAAGCACTTGGGGTCGGTCGTTTAAACACTTGGGGTCGGTCATAACTCGGGCCCTATGGTACCGCACTAACTGAAATTTAGGATTCTTACTAAGAATCATCGTCTGTACACGAATCAATAAAAAATCTTCCTAACTAAAATTAAAAAAAATTCAATGTTTTACTGGCGCTTTGTAACAATACTTGTGGTCGGCCATAACTTTGACCCTATAGTACCGAACGGGCTGAAATGTTAGAGAATCATGGTCTGTAAACGTATGAATTAAAAAAAAATGCGAAGTTTGAACAAGTAAAAAAAATATGCCAAAAGAAGAATTAAAAAACATCGATTTTACACTTAGGGTCGGTCGTTTAAGCACTTGGAGTCGGTCGATTTAACTCTTGGTATCGGTCATAACTGCGGCCCTATGGCATCGAACCGATTGAAATTAAGATTCTTACTAAGAATCATGGTCTGTACACGAATCAATGAAAAAATCTTCCAAAGAAGAATAAAAAAAACAGCTTATCTACGGACGCTCCGTAACAACACTTGTGGTCTCTCATAACTGCGGCCCTATGGCATCGAACCGATTGAAATTAAGATTCTTACTACGAATCATGGTCTGTACACGAATCGATAAAAAAATCTTCCAAAGAAGAATAAAAAAACACAGCTTATATACGGACGCTTCGTAACAATACTTGTCGTCTCTCATAACTTCGGCCCTATGGCACCGAACCGACTGAAATATTGGATTCTTACCAAGAATCATGGTCAGCACATGAATCAATCAAAACATCTACTAAAAGAAGAATTTAAAAAAATCATCGTTTTAACACTTCGGGTCGCTCGTTTAAGCTCTTAAACGAGCTCGGTCGTTTTAACACTTGGGGTCGGTCATAACTCGGCCCCTATGGCACCGAACAAACTGAAATTTAGGATTCTCACTAAGAATCCTCGTCTTTACACGAATCAATAAAAAAATCTTCATAAATAAAATTTAAAAAAAAATCATTGTTTACTGGCGCTTTGTAACGATACTTGTGATCAGTCATAACTCAGGCCCTATGGCACCGAACCGACTGAAGCAATAAAAAAGGCTTCTTAAAGAATATTAAAAAAAAATCATCGTTTTTCGGGCGCTTTGTAACAACACTTTTGGTCGGCCGTAACTTCGGCCCTATGGCACCGAACCGACTAAAATTTTGGGGTCTGTACACAAATAATAAAAAAATCTGCTAAAAGAAGAATAGAAAAAAAACCTCGTTTTAACACTAGGGGTTGCTCGTTTAAGCACTTGGGGTCGGTCGTTTTAACACTTGGGGTCGGTCATAACTCGGCCCCTATGGTATCGAACCGACTAAAATATATGATTCTCACTAAGAATCATCGTCTGTACACGAATTAATAAAAAAATCTTCCTAAATAAAATTTAAAAAAAAATTCATTGTTTTACGGGCGCTTTGTAACAACACTTTTGGTCCGCCATAACTTCGGCCCTATGGCACCGAACCGACTAAAATTTTGGGGTCTGTACACAAATAATAAAAAAATCTGCTGAAAGAAGAATAGAAAAAAAAACTTCATTTTAACACTAGGGGTTGCTCGTTTAAGCACTTGGGGTCGGTCGTTTTAACACTTGGGATCGGTCATAACTCCGCCCTATGGCATCGAACCGACTGAAAATTAGGATTCTCACTGTTATGAAGTACTTTCTTGAATTATAACTTCCCACCCCTGTATGATTATTTCCGTCATCAGGTACTAAATATTTTATACCAGTTGCCAAAAGTTGGCAACATTTGTGAAACGTTTTGATTGGCCCGGATTTCGGGAGGGGGCCGAGCAGCCCTTTCGACGGGGCGGAGAGCCCTGGCGCCTTCTTCTGGGTTTAACTGTGGTGAGGGACGGTTCTTGGCATATTGCCGACCGCCCTTTTGATTCCAACAATTGTTTGGGACACGTAATTCAAAATATAGTTAAATTTGGATATTTAAATCAACTCAGTGGTGTTCCCGGATCAGGTCCTCTGCCCAGATGCTGCCCGTGACAGTGTAACGTACGTAAAACTTATATAATTATGTGTTATCATTCAACCCTTTTATTATATGTTAGAATCATTAACCTTGAGTTCACAAAGAGATTAAAAGCTTTTCCTAGAAGCGTCGAGTCATTAATAAATTCACCAATTATTTAAAAGCGACAAGAGATCTTTTCATTTATTAAAACCCTGTATATATAATTATTCCAACAATAAAGCGACAGTCGTTTTGAATCAAATCCCAAACGAACTGAAAACACGATATCCCTGAGGGACGCTAGCCGGAGGTTTGTATTATAATTTGGTTTCTGTAAGTATTTAAATTGAACCATTGTTGTTGTGTCATTGTGATTATTAATTTGTACCTGTTCGTAACAAGGCGGTTCGAGCCCGTAAGAATCATCGTCTGTACACGAACCAATAAAAAAATCTTCATAAATAAAATTTAAAAAAAATCATCGTTTTAATACTTGGGGTCGCTCGTTTAAGCACTTGGGGTCGGTCGTTTAAACACTTGGGGTCGGTCATAACTCGGGCCCTATGGCACCGCACCGACGGAAATTTAGGATTCTTACTTATAATCATCGTCTGTACACGAATCAACAAAAGTCTTCATAAATAAAATTTAAAAAAAAATCTTTGTTTTACTGGCGCTTTGTAACAACACTTTTGGTTGGCCGTAACTTCGGCCCTATGGCACCGAACCGACTGAAATTTTGGGGTCTGTACACAAATAATAAAAAAAATCTGCTAAAAGAAGAATAAAAAAAACTTCGTTTTAACACAAGGGGTTGCTCGTTTAAGCTCTTAGGCTCGGTCGTTTTAACACTTGGGGTCGGTCATAACTCTGCCCCTATGGCACCGAACCGACTGACATTTGGGATTCTCACTAAGAATCATCGTCTGTACACGAATCAATAAAAAATCTTCCTAAATAAAATTTTAAAAAAATTCATTGTTTTACGGGCGCTTTGTAACAACCCTTTTGGTCCGCCATAACTTCGGCCCTATGGCACAGAACCGACTGAAATTTGGAATTCTTGCATAATCCGTGTATGGACCATGCAAGAATCATGTACGAATCAATAAAAAAAATCATCGTTTTAATACTTGGGGTCGCTCGTTTAAGCACTTGGGGTCGGTCGTTTAAACACTTGGGGTCGGTCATAACTCGGGCCCTATGGTACCGCACTAACTGAAATTTAGGATTCTTACTAAGAATCATCGTCTGTACACGAATCAATAAAAAATCTTCCTAACTAAAATTAAAAAAAATTCAATGTTTTACTGGCGCTTTGTAACAATACTTGTGGTCGGCCATAACTTTGACCCTATAGTACCGAACGGGCTGAAATGTTAGAGAATCATGGTCTGTAAACGTATGAATTAAAAAAAAATGCGAAGTTTGAACAAGTAAAAAAAATATGCCAAAAGAAGAATTAAAAAACATCGATTTTACACTTAGGGTCGGTCGTTTAAGCACTTGGAGTCGGTCGATTAAACTCTTGGTATCGGTCATAACTGCGGCCCTATGGCATCGAACCGATTGAAATTAAGATTCTTACTAAGAATCATGGTCTGTACACGAATCAATGAAAAAATCTTCCAAAGAAGAATAAAAAAAACAGCTTATCTACGGACGCTCCGTAACAACACTTGTGGTCTCTCATAACTGCGGCCCTATGGCATCGAACCGATTGAAATTAAGATTCTTACTACGAATCATGGTCTGTACAAGAATCGATAAAAAAATCTTCCAAAGAAGAATAAAAAACACAGCTTATATACGGACGCTTCGTAACAATACTTGTCGTCTCTCATAACTTCGGCCCTATGGCACCGAACCGACTGAAATATTGGATTCTTACCAAGAATCATGGTCAGCACATGAATCAATCAAAACATCTACTAAAAGAAGAATTTAAAAAAATCATCGTTTTAACACTTCGGGTCGCTCGTTTAAGCTCTTAAACGAGCTCGGTCGTTTTAACACTTGGGGTCGGTCATAACTCGGCCCCTATGGCACCGAACAAACTGAAATTTAGGATTCTCACTAAGAATCCTCGTCTTTACACGAATCAATAAAAAAATCTTCATAAATAAAATTTAAAAAAAATCATTGTTTACTGGCGCTTTGTAACGATACTTGTGATCAGTCATAACTCAGGCCCTATGGCACCGAACCGACTGAAGCAATAAAAAAGGCTTCTTAAAGAATATTAAAAAAAAATCATCGTTTTTCGGGCGCTTTGTAACAACACTTTTGGTCGGCCGTAACTTCGGCCCTATGGCACCGAACCGACTAAAATTTTGGGGTCTGTACACAAATAATAAAAAAATCTGCTAAAAGAAGAATAGAAAAAAAACCTCGTTTTAACACTAGGGGTTGCTCGTTTAAGCACTTGGGGTCGGTCGTTTTAACACTTGGGGTCGGTCATAACTCGGCCCCTATGGTATCGAACCGACTAAAATATATGATTCTCACTAAGAATCATCGTCTGTACACGAATTAATAAAAAAATCTTCCTAAATAAAATTTAAAAAAAAATTCATTGTTTTACGGGCGCTTTGTAACAACACTTTTGGTCCGCCATAACTTCGGCCCTATGGCACCGAACCGACTAAAATTTTGGGGTCTGTACACAAATAATAAAAAAATCTGCTGAAAGAAGAATAGAAAAAAAACTTCATTTTAACACTAGGGGTTGCTCGTTTAAGCACTTGGGGTCGGTCGTTTTAACACTTGGGATCGGTCATAACTCCGCCCTATGGCATCGAACCGACTGAAATTTAGGATTCTCACTAAGAATCATCGTCTGTACACGAATCAATAAAAAAATCTTCATAAATAAAATTTAAAAAAAAATCATTGTTTTACTGGCGCTTTGTAACAATACTTGTGATCAGTCATAACTCAGGCCCTATGGCACCGAACCGACTGAAGCAATAAAAAAGTCGTCTTAAAGAATATTAAAAAAAAATCTTCGTTTTAACACTTGGGGTCGCTCATTTAAGCACTTGGCGTCGGTCATAACTCAGCCCCTATGGCACAGAACCGACTGATATTTTGGATTCTTGCATGGTCTGTATACGAATCAATTAAAGAAATCTGTTAAAAGAGAAGAATTAAAAAAAATCATCGTTTCATTACTTGGGGGCGCTCTTAAAGCACCTGGGGTCGATCGTTTTAACACTTGCGGTCGGTCATAACTCGGGCCCTATGGCACCGCACCGACAGAAATTTAGGATTCTCACTTATAATCATCGTCTGTACACGAATCAATAAAAAAATCTTCATAATTAAAATTTAATAAAAATCATCGTTTTACTGGCGCTTTGTAACAATACTTGTGATCAGTCATAACTCAGGCCCTATGGCACCGAACCGACTGAAGCAATAAAAAAGTCGTCTTAAAGAATATTAAAAAAAAATCATCGTTTTTCGGGCGCTTTGTAACAAAACTTTTGGTCGGCCGTAACTTCGGCCCTATGGCACCGGACCGACTGAAGCAATACAAAAATCTTCATAAAGAAGATTTCAAAAAAAACAATTTTTTTGCGGGCGCTTTGTAACAACACTTTTGGTCCGCCGTAACTTCGGCCCTATTGCACCGAACCGATTGACATTTTGGGGTCTATACACGAATCAGTAAAAAAAATGTGCTAATAGAAGAATTTAAAAAAATCTTCGTTTTAACACTTGGGGTCGCTCATTTAAGCACTTGGCGTCGGTCATAACTCAGCCCCTATGGCACCGAACCGACTAAAATTTTGAGGTCTGTACACAAATAATAAAAAAATATGTTAAAACGAAGAATAGAAAAAAAACGTCGTTTTATCACTAGGGGTTGCTCGTTTAAGCACTTGGGGTCGGTCGTTTAAACACTTGGGGTCGGTCATAACTCGGGCCCTATGGCACCGCACCGACTGAAATTTAGGATTCTTGCATGGTCCGTACACGAATCAATTAAAAAAATCTACTAAAAGAGGAGAATTTTAAAAAAATCATCGTTTTAATACTTGGGGTCGCTCGTTTAAGCACTTGGGGTCGGTCGTTTAAACACTTGGGGTCGGTCATAACTCGGGCCCTATGGCACCGCACCGACTGAAATTTAGGATTCTTACTAACAATCATCATCTGTACACGAATCAACAAAAAAATCTTAATAAATAATATTAAAAAAAAAAATCTTTGTTTTACTGGCGCTTTGATACAATACTTGTGGTCAGTCATAACTCAGCCCCTATGGCACTGAACCGACTGAAATTTTGGGGTCTATACATAAATAATAAAAAAATCTGCTAAAAGAAGAATAAAAAAAAACTTCGTTTTAACACTAGGGGTTGCTCGTTTAAGCTCTTAGGGTCGGTCATTTTAACACTTGGGGTCTGTCATAACGCAGCCCCTATGGCACCGAACCGACTGAAATTTAGGATTCTCACTAATAATCATCGTCTGTACACGAATCAATAAAAAAAATCTTTCTTAAAATTTAAAAAAAAATTCATTGTTTTATGGGCGCTTTGTAACAACACTTTTGGTCCGACATAACTTCGGCCCTATGGAACCGAACCGACTGAAATTTTGGATTCTTGCATGGTCCGTACACGAATCAATATAAAAAAATCTGCTAAAAGACAAGAATTTAAAAAAATCTTCGTTTTAATACTTGGGGTCACTCGTTTAAGCCCTTGGGGTCGGTCGTTTAAACACTTGGGGTCGGTCATAACTCGGCGCTATGGCACTGCACCGACTGAAATTTAGGATTCTTACTTATAATCATCGTCTGTACACGAATCAACAAAAAAGTCTTCATAAGTAAAATTTAAAAAATAATCTTTGTTTTACTGGCGCTTTGTACCAATACTTGTGGTCAGTCATATCTCAGCCCCTATGGCACCGAACCGACTGAAATTTTGGGGTCTGTACACGAATCAGTAAAAAATTTGCTTAAAGAAGAATAAAAAAAAACTTCGTTTTAACACTAGGGGTCGCTCGTCTAAGCTCTTAGGCTCGGTCGTTTTAACACTTGGGGTCGGTCATAACTCGGCGCTATGGCACTGCACCGACTGAAATGTAGGATTCTTACTAAGAATCATCGTCTGTACACGAATCAATAAAAAATCTTCAATAATTAAATTTAAAAAAAAACATTGTTTTACTGGCACTTTGTAACAATAATTGTGATCAGTCATAACTCAGGCCCTATGGCACCGAACCGACTGAAGCAATTAAAAAGAATAAAAAAAAAATCATCGTTTTTCGCGCGCATTGTAACAACACTTTTGGTCGGCCGTAACTTCGGCCCTATGGCACCGAACCGACTAAAATGTTGGGGTCTGTACACAAATAATAAAAAAATCTGCTAAAAGAAGAATAGAAAAAAACTTCGTTTTAACACTAGGGGTTGCTCGTTTAAGCACTTGGGGTCGGTCGTTTTAACACTTGGGGTCGGTCATAACTCAGCCCCTATGGGCACCGAACCGACTGAAATTTAGGATTCTTTAATCATCGTCTGTACACGAATCAACAAAACAGTCGTCTTAAAGAATATTAAAAAAAAATCATTGTTTTACTAGCGCTTTGTAACAATACTTGTGATCAGTCATAACTCAGGCCATATGGCACCGAACCGACTGAAGCAATAAAAAAGTCTTCTTAAAAATATTAAACAAATATCATCGTTTTTGGGGCGCTTTGTAACAACCCTTTTGGTCGGCCGTAACTTCGGCCCTATGGCACCGAACCGACTGAAATTTTGGGGTCTGTACACGAATCAATAAAAAAAATCTGCTAAAAGAAGAATTGAAAAAAAATCTTCATCTTAACACTTGGGGTTGCTCGTTTAAGCTCTTGGGGTCGGTCGTTTTAACACTTGGGGTCGGTCATAACTCGGCCCCTTTGGCATCGAGCCGACTGAAATTTTGGATTCTTACTAAGAAACATGGTCTGTACACAAATCAATAAAAAATTCTGCAAAAAGAATAATCGTTAATAATAATCGAAATTCATCGTTTAACGGTGTCCTTTGTGACAAAACTTAGATCCTATAGCACCGAGCCGTCTCAAATTTTGGATTCTTACTAAGAATCGTGGTCTGTACACGAATCGATAAAAAAATCTGCCAAATGAAGAATTTATGAAAAAATCATCGTTATAATACTTGGGTTCGGTCATTTCAACACTTGGAGTCAGACGTTTTAACACTTGGGCTCGGTCATAACTTCGGCCATTTGACACCGATCCGACTGAAATTTTGGATTTTTACGATTAATCTTGGTCTGTACACGAATCAACGAAAAAATCTTAAAAAATAACAATTTTTAAAAATTAATCGTTTTACGGGCGCTTTGTAACAATAGTTGTGGTCGGTCATAACTTCGGCTATATTACACCGAACCGACTGAAATTTTGGATTCTTACTAAGAAACATGGTCTGTACACGAATCGATAAAAAATCTGACAACAGAGAAATTAATGAAAAATCATCGTTATAATACTTGGGTTCGGTCATTTCAACACTTGGGGTCAGTCATTTTAACACTTGGGCTCGGTCATAACTTCGGCCATTTGACACCGATCCGACTGAAATTTTGGATTTTTACCAATAATCTTAAAAAAGAACAATTTTCAAAAAATTCATCGTTTTACGGGCGCTTTGTAACAATTCTTGTGGTAGGTCATAACGTAGGCTATATTACACCGAACCGACTGAAATTTTGGATTCGTACTAAGAAACATGGTCTGTACACGAATCGATAAAAAATCTGACAACAGAGAAATAAATGAAAAATCATCGTTATAATACTTGGGTTCGGTGATTTCAACACTTGGGGTCAGACGTTTTAACACTTGTGCTCGGTCAGAACTTCGGCCATTTGACACCGATCCGACTGAAATTTTGGATTTTTACCAAGAATCTTGGTCTGTACACGAATCAACAAAAAAATCTTAAAAAAGAACAATTTTTAAAAATTGATTTTACGGGCACTTTGTAACAAAACTTGTGGTCGGTCATAACTTCGGCAATATTACTCCAAAGCGGCCGAAATTTTGGATTCTTACTAAGAAACATGGTCTGTACAAAAATCAATAAAAAATTCTGCAAAAGAATAATCTTTAAAAAAATCATCGTTAAACGGTGCCCTTTGTGACAAAACTAAGATCCTATATCACTGAGCAGTCTCAAATTTTGGATTCTTACTAAGACTCGTAGTCTGTACACGAATCGATAAAAAAAATCTGCCAAAAGAAGAATTTATGAAAAAATCATCGTTATAATACTTGGGTTCGGTCATTTCAATACTTGGGGTCAGACGTTTCAACACTTGGGCTCGGTCATAACTTCGGCCCTATAGCACCAATGCGACAGAAAATTTTGGATTTTTACCAAGAATCTTGGTCTGTACACGAATCAACAAAAAATCTTAAAGAACAATTTTTAAAAATTGATCGTTTTACGGGCACTTTGTAACAATTCTTGTGGTCGAAATTTTGGATTCTTACTAAGAAACATGGTCTGTACACAAATCAATAAAAAAATCTGCAAAATATTAATCTTTAAAAAATTCATTGTTTGACAGTGCCCTTTGTGACAAAACTTAGATCCAATAGCACCGAGACGTCTCAAATTTTGGATTCTTACTTAGAATCGTGGTCTGTACACGAATCAATAAAAAAAATCTGACAACAGAAAAATTTATGAAAAAATCATCGTTATAATAATTGGGTTCCGTCATTTCAACACTTAGGGTCAGACGTTTTAACTCTTGGGCTCGGTCATAACTTCGGCCCTATGGCACCGATCCGACTGAAATTTTGGATTTTTACCAAGAATCCTGGTCTGTACACGAATCAACCAAAAAATCTTAAAAAAGAACAATTTTAAAAAATCGATCGTTTTACGGGCACTTTGTAACAATTCTTGTGGTCGGTCATATCTTCGGCTATATTCCACAGAACCGACTGAAATTTTGGATTCTTACTAAGAAACATGGTGTGTACACGAATCGATAAAAAAATCTGACAACGGAAAAATTTATGAAAAAATCATGGTTATGATACTTGGGTTTGGTCATTTCAACACTTGGGGTCAGACGTTTTAACACTTGGGCTCGGTCATAACTTCGGCCATTTGACACCGATCCGACTGAAATTATGGATTTTTACCAATAATCTTGGTCTGTACACGAATCAACAAAAAATCTTAAAAAAGAACAATTTTTAAAAATTCATCGTTTTACGGGCACTTTGTAACAATTCTTGTGGTCTGTCATAACTTCGGCTATATTACACCGAACCGACTGAAATTTTGGATTCTTACTACGAAACATGGTGTGAACACGAATCGATAAAAAAATCTGATAACAGAGAAATTTATGAAAAAATCATCGTTATAATACTTGGGTTCCGTCATTTCAACACTTAGGGTCAGACGTTTTAACTCTTGGGCTCGGTCATAACTTCGGCCCTATGGCACCGATCCGACTGAAATTTTGGATTTTTCCGAAGAATCTTGGTCTGTAAACGAATCATTAAAAAAATCTTAAAACAGAACAATTTTTAAAAATTGATCGTTTTACGGGCGCTTTGTAACAAAACTTGTGGTCGGTCATAACTTCGGCTATATTACTCCAAACCGGCCGAAATTTTGGATTCTTACTAAGAAACATAGTCTGTACACAAATCAATAAAAAATTCTGCAAAAAGAATAATCTTTAAGAAATTCATCGTTTAACGGTGCCCTTTGTGACAAAACTAAGATCCTATAGCACCGAGACGTCTCAAATTTTGGATTCTTACTTAGAATCGTGGTCTGTTTACGAATCGAAAAAAAAATCTGACAACCAAGAAATGTATGAAAACATCATCGTTATAATACTTGGGTTCGGTCGTTTCATCACTTGGGGTCAGACGTTTTAACACTTGGGCTCGGTCATAACTTCGGGCCTATGGCACCGATCCGACTGAAATTTTGGATTTTTACCAAGAATCTTGGTCTGTACACGAATCATTAAAAAAATCTTAAAAATAACAAATTTTTAAAAATTGATCGTTTTACTGGCGCTTTGTAACAAAACTTGTGGTCGGTCATATCTTCGGCTATATTCCACCGAACCGACTGAAATTTTGGATTCTTACTAAGAAACATGGTCTGTACACAAATCAATAAAAAATTCTGCAAAAAGAATAACCTTTAAGAAATTCATCGTTTAACGGTGCCCTTTGTGACAAAACTTATATCCTATAGCACCGAGCCGTCTCAAATTTTTGGATTCTTACGAAGAATCGTAGTCTGTACACGAATCGATAAAAAAAATCTGCCAAAAGAAGAATTTTTGAAAAAATTATCGTTATAATACTTGGGTTCGGTCATTTCAACACTTGGGGTCAGACGTTTTAAAACTTGGGCTCGGTCATAACTTCGGCCATTTGGCACCGATCCGACTGAAATTTTGGATTCTTACTTAGAATCGTGGTCTGTTCACGAATCGATAAAAAAAATCTGACAACCAAGAAATGTATGAAAAAATCATCGTTATAATACTTGGGTTCGGTCGTTTCAACACTTGGGGTCAGACGTTTTAACACTTGGGCTCGGTCATAACTTTGGGCCTATGGCACCGATCCGACTGAAATTTTGGATTTTTACCAATAATCTTGGTCTGTACACGAATCAACAAAAAATCTTAAAAAAGAACAAATTTTTAAAAATTGATCGTTTAACGGGCGCTTTGTAACAATACTTGTGGTCGGTCATAACTTCGGCTATATTACACCGAACCGACTGAAATATTGGATTCTTACTAAAAAACATGGTCTGTACACGAATCGATAAAAATATCTGATAACCGAAAAATTAATGAAAAAATCATCGTTATGATACTTGGGTTTGGTCATTTCAACACTTGGGGTCAGACGTTTTAACACTTGGGCTCGGTCATAACTTCGGCCATTTGACACCGATCCGACTGAAATTTTGGATTTTTACCAATAATCTTGGTCTGTACACGAATCAACATAAAATCTTAAAAAAGAACAATTTTTAAAAATTCATCGTTTTACGGGCACTTTGTAACAATTCTTGTGGTCTGTCATAACTTCGGCTATATTACACCGAACCGACTGAAATTTTGGATTCTTACTAAGATACATGGTCTGTACACGAATCGATAAAAAATTCTGCAAAAGAATAATCATTAAAAAATTCATCGTTTAACAGTGCCCTTTGTGACAAAACTAAGATCCTATAGCACCGAGACGTCTCAAATTTTGGATTCTTACTTAGAATCGTGGTCTGTACACGAATCGATAAAAAAATCTGATAACAGAGAAATTTATGAAAAAATCATCGTTATAATACTTGGGTTCCGTCATTTCAACACATAGGGTCAGACGTTTTAACTCTTGGGCTCGGTCATAACTTCGGCCCTATGGCACCGATCCGACTGAAATTTTGGATTTTTACCAAGAATCTTGGTCTGTACACGAATCAACAAAAAATCTTAAAAAAGAACAATTTTTAAAAATTGATCGTTTTACGGGCGCTTTGTAACAAAACTTGTGGTCGGTCATAACTTCGGCTATATTACTCCAAACCCGCCGAAATTTTGGATTCTTACTAAGAAACATGGTCTGTACACAAATCAATAAAAAATTCTGCAAAAAGAATAATCTTTAAGAAATTCATCGTTTAACGGTGCCCTTTGTGACAAAACTAAGATCCTATAGCACCGAGACGTCTCAAATTTTGGATTCTTACTTAGAATCGTGGTCTGTTCACGAATCGATAAAAAAAATCTGACAACCAAGAAATGTATGAAAACATCATCGTTATAATACTTGGGTTCGGTCGTTTCATCACTTGGGGTCAGACGTTTTAACACTTGGGCTCGGTCATAACTTCGGGCCTATGGCACCGATCCGACTGAAATTTTGGATTTTTACCAAGAATCTTGGTCTGTACACGAATCATTAAAAAAATCTTAAAAAATAACAAATTTTTAAAAATTGATCGTTTTACTGGCGCTTTGTAACAAAACTTGTGGTCGGTCATATCTTCGGCTATATTCCACCGAACCGACTGAAATTTTGGATTCTTACTAAGAAACATGGTCTGTACACAAATCAATAAAAAATTCTGCAAAAAGAATAATCTTTAAGAAATTCATCGTTTAACGGTGCCCTTTGTGACAAAACTTATATCCTATAGCACCGAGCCGTCTCAAATTTTTGGATTCTTACGAAGAATCGTAGTCTGTACACGAATCGATAAAAAAAATCTGCCAAAAGAAGAATTTTTGAAAAAATTATCGTTATAATACTTGGGTTCGGTCATTTCAACACTTGGGGTCAGACGTTTTAAAACTTGGGCTCGGTCATAACTTCGGCCATTTGGCACCGATCCGACTGAAATTTTGGATTCTTACTTAGAATCGTGGTCTGTTCACGAATCGATAAAAAAAATCTGACAACCAAGAAATGTATGAAAAAATCATCGTTATAATACTTGGGTTCGGTCGTTTCAACACTTGGGGTCAGACGTTTTAACACTTGGGCTCGGTCATAACTTTGGGCCTATGGCACCGATCCGACTGAAATTTTGGATTTTTACCAATAATCTTGGTCTGTACACGAATCAACAAAAAATCTTAAAAAAGAACAAATTTTTAAAAATTGATCGTTTAACGGGCGCTTTGTAACAATACTTGTGGTCGGTCATAACTTCGGCTATATTACACCGAACCGACTGAAATATTGGATTCTTACTAAAAAACATGGTCTGTACACGAATCGATAAAAATATCTGACAACGGAAAAATTTATGAAAAAATCATCGTTATGATACTTGGGTTTGGTCATTTCAACACTTGGGGTCAGACGTTTAAACAGTTGGGCTCGGTCATAACTTCGGCCATTTGACACCGATCCCATTGAAATTTTGGATTTTTACCAATAATCTTGGTCTGTACACGAATCAACAAAAAATCTTAAAAAAGAACAATTTTTAAAAATTCTTCGTTTTACGGGCACTTTGTAACAATTCTTGTGGTCTGTCATAACTTCGGCTATATTACACCGAACTGACTGAAATTTTGGATTCTTACTACGAAACATGGTGTGAACACGAATCGATAAAAAAATCTGACAACCAAGAAATGTATGAAAAAATCATCCTTATAATACTTGGGTTCGGTCGTTTCAACACTTGGGGTCAGACGTTTTAACACTTGGGCTCGGTCATAACTTCGGCCATTTGACACCGATCCGACTGAAATTTTGGATTTTTACCAAGAATCTTGGTCTGTACACGAATCATTAAAAAAATCTTCAAAAATAACGAATTTTTAAAAATTGATCGGTTTACTGGCGCTTTGTAACAAAACTTGTGGTCGGTCATATCTTCGGCTGTATTCCACCGAACAGACTGAAATTTTGGATTCTTACTAAGAAACATGGTCTGTACACAAATCAATTAAAAATTCTGCAAAAAGAATAATCTTTAAGAAATTCATCGTTTAACGGTGCCCTTTGTGACAAAACTTATATCCTATAGCACCGAGCCGTCTCAAATTTTTGGATTCTTACGAAGAATCGTAGTCTGTACACGAATCGATAAAAAAAATCTGCCAAAAGAAGAATTTATGAAAAAATTATCGTTATAATACTTGGGTTCGGTCATTTCAACACTTGGGGTCAGACGTTTTAACACTTGGGCTCGGTCATAACTTCGGCCATTTGGCACCGATCCGACTGAAATTTTGGATTCTTACTTAGAATCGTGGTCTGTTCACGAATCGATAAAAAAAATCTGACAACCAAGAAATGTATAAAAAAATCATAGTTATAATACTTGGGTTCGGTCGTTTCAACACTTGGGGTCAGACGTTTTATCACTTGGGCTCGGTCATAACTTCGGGCCTATGGCACCGATCCGACTGAAATTTTGGATTTTTACCAATAATCTTGGTCTGTACACGAATCAACAAAAAATCTTAAAAAAGAACAAATTTTTAAAAATTGATCGTTTAACGGGCGCTTTGTAACAATACTTGTGGTCGGTCATAACTTCGGCTATATTACACCGAACCGACTGAAATATTGGATTCTTACTAAAAAACATGGTCTGTACACGAATCGATAAAAATATCTGATAACCGAAAAATTAATGAAAAAATCATCGTTATGATACTTGGGTTTGGTCATTTCAACACTTGGGGTCAGACGTTTTAACACTTGGGCTCGGTCATAACTTCGGCCATTTGACACCGATCCGACTGAAATTTTGGATTTTTACCAATAATCTTGGTCTGTACACGAATCAACAAAAAATCTTAAAAAAGAACAATTTTTAAAAATTCATCGTTTTACGGGCACTTTGTAACAATTCTTGTGGTCTGTCATAACTTCGGCTATATTACACCGAACCGACTGAAATTTTGGATTCTTACTAAGATACATGGTCTGTACACGAATCGATAAAAATTCTGCAAAAGAATAATCATTAAAAAATTCATCGTTTAACAGTGCCCTTTGTGACAAAACTTAGATCCTATAGCACCGAGACGTCTCAAATTTTGGATTCTTACTTAGAATCGTGGTCTGTACACGAATCGATAAAAAAATCTGATAACAGAGAAATTTATGAAAAAATCATCGTTATAATACTTGGGTTCCGTCATTTCAACACATAGGGTCAGACGTTTTAACTCTTGGGCTCGGTCATAACTTCGGCCCTATGGCACCGATCCGACTGAAATTTTGGATTTTTACCAATAATCTTGGTCTGTACACGAATCAACAAAAAATCTTAAAAAGAACAATTTTTAAAAATTGATCGTTTTACGGGCGCTTTGTAACAAAACTTGTGGTCGGTCATAACTTCGGCTATATTACTCCAAATCGGCCGAAATTTTGGATTCTTACTAAGAAACATGGTCTGTACACAAATCAATAAAAAATTCTGCAAAAAGAATAATCTTTAAAAAATTCATCGTTTAACGGTGCCCTTTGTGACAAAACTAAGATCCTATAGCACCGAGACGTCTCAAATTTTGGATTCTTACTTAGAATCGTGGTCTGTTCACGAATCGATAAAAAAAATCTGACAACCAAGAAATGTATGAAAACATCATCGTTATAATACTTGGGTTCGGTCGTTTCATCACTTGGGGTCAGACGTTTTAACACTTGGGCTCGGTCATAACTTCGGGCCTATGGCACCGATCCGACTGAAATTTTGGATTTTTACCAAGAATCTTGGTCTGTACACGAATCATTAAAAAAATCTTAAAAAATAACAAATTTTTAAAAATTGATCGTTTTACTGGCGCTTTGTAACAAAACTTGTGGTCGGTCATATCTTCGGCTATATTCCACCGAACCGACTGAAATTTTGGATTCTTACTAAGAAACATGGTCTGTACACAAATCAATAAAAAATTCTGCAAAAAGAATAATCTTTAAGAAATTCATCGTTTAACGGTGCCCTTTGTGACAAAACTTATATCCTATAGCACCGAGCCGTCTCAAATTTTTGGATTCTTACGAAGAATCGTAGTCTGTACACGAATCGATAAAAAAAAT